>JANRFK010004149.1:88750478-88781241 GCA_030068395.1 Apalone spinifera
GGCGTTGGAGACCCATATTGGATCACTGCAACTTAAACGCATTCGTACAGAAGCAACAATTCAAGATGGTAACATTGGCCTCTATCATACTGGCTCTGGACAAAGGGGACTGGTTCGCAGCCCTCTACCTTCAGGACCCATACTTCCATACACCATATCACCATACACAGACAATATCTCCAATTTACTGTGGGTGATGACCATGACCAGTACAGAGTCCTGCCTTTCACCCCCAGGGTTTTCTCAAAGGTCCAGGCTGTAACTACAGCCAGCTCTCCAACAGCAAAGTGTTTGTGATCTTTCCATACTTAGACAACTGTCTTATAAAAGGCCAATCCCAGATGGTGACTACCATCATGGTTTCTAAGTCCAGGGGGATCTTCAATTATCTGGGACTCCTAATAAATGAACAGAAGTCAACCCTGCAGCCTGCACAGGACATAGTTCATTGGGGGCTGCCTCAATTTGTTTGCTGCCACTTCACTGATTTACAGCCTTATGCAATCTCATCAACATATTGGCATATTCTATCACTTATCTGCCATATTTTATATAAACAGGCAGGGAGGAGCTCGCTTCCCATCACTCTGTGCTGAGGCAATCCACCTCTGGAACTGGTGCATCCACCATGGGATTATCCTAAGAGCGTCAGACGTACCTAGGGTGAAAAATGTCCGGCAGATGCCCTGAGTCATAATTTTACTATTCACCACGACTCTTGACTACATCCTGCAGTACTCACCTCCATCTTTTGATATTGAGGATTCCCAACCATAGACGTTTTTGCAACTCTCAACAATATCAAGTGCCTCTAATTCTGTTCAAGAACCGGACTAGGCAGAGGATTTCTGGGCTATGCATTCCTAATCAATTGGAACAAGCCGCCACATTATGCCTTCCCGCCCAGTCCACTCCATCCCCAGAGTTCTACAGAAGATTCAGACCGACAGAGCTCTGGTCATACTGATAGTCCCATCTTGGGCCAGACAAACATGGTTCCCATGCCTACACACGATGTCCACAGCCACAGCGTATCATCTTCCAGCCCGTCACAACATCCTTTCTCAGGATGTGGCAAACTGCTCCACCCCCAACCACACATGCTCCACCTGCATGCATGGTTCCTGTCTGGTTCCAGGGTACAGAATCCCTATGCTCAGAACAAGTGAAATAAATCCTTCTACAAAGTAAAAGGCCATCAATTAGTACTACCTACCTGCAAAAATGGAAAAGATTCTTCGCCTGGTGTCAGCAGACTCTCACTGAACCTCACAGCGCACCACTCCATCAGATCCTCGTTTTATCTGTATCCTCATAAAACCGGTGGCCTATCAGTTTCCTCTGTGAAGGTACATCTTGCAGCAATATCAGCTCTTCATGAATGGACAGAGGGCTCATCTATCTTCACACACCCCATATCAAGAAGATTTCTGAAGGGCCTCCACAACCTCCACCCTCTGATTAGGGTGCCGGCCTCTACCTAGGATCTGAACTTGGTCTTGGACTGTCTCATGAGGCCTCCCTTTGAACCTGTGGCCACTTATCCACTCCCATTTCTACTAATGAAGGTGCTATTTCTGACCGCCATCACCTTCAAAGGGCACACTTATTTCAATGCAATGAATTTCCAAATGGGTTTAATCATGCATGATGCAGTGCCATTCCCTCTGTGACAGACCTCTGCCAGTTACATCGAAGGCAGTCTCCACTCAGACCACTGCAACTTCCACGGCATTCCTAAGCAATGTAGCCCTTAAAGACATTTACCAGGCAGCCATCTGGTCCTCTGACCACACCTTCGCTAGACACTATGCCACTGGCAGCAGACTCGGCAGTGGCTACAGCAGTATTATCTGCAGCCTCTAAGCAGTGACTCTGATTCCCATTACCCATGTCGTGTACTGCTTTGTTGTCACCTTATGTGAAGCACACATGGGCACATTACCCAAAGAAGAAAAGGAAGTTACTCACTGTGCAGTAATGACTATTCTTTGAGGTCCTTTGGGTGTTCCATGACACTTCCGTCCTTGGTGTCTTAGCTACTTGGATGGAGAAGAGGAACTGAAGGGGGAGTGAGACGCACATGTGCAGCCCACTGACAACTATTGAAAAAAGCTCCACTCCATGGCTCCAGGATGTCCCTACACCTTACAGGGCGCACCCATGGGGGGACACACCTTGAAGAACAGTCATTACTGCACAGAGTGAGTAACTTCCTTTTCTCCCTACTGTCAAAGAGGGATATCTTTTTCTCTGAGAATAATCTTATGAGAGGATTTTTGATGCTGGTTCTAAGGCACCAATGGCAATGGGCTGACTAGCAGCAACACTGGCCAGCCAATACCCATTCAACATATATTTTAGCTGTAATGGTTCTACTTGGGACTATCATCCTTAGCTAATGATAGCTCCAGCTCTGTGGTGGAATCACTAATTAGACAACTGATGCTGGAGCTTGCCATCTGCACTCAGGAGCTGCAATTAGAGTATCTCCAGTTTCTGCCAAAAAATTTTTATCATTATCCAGTGAGGCAATTCAATTAGCCCATGCCTAGGGAGGAGACAATTTATAATGCCTTTCAAAATCTCCTAACTTGCATAGCAAAGTCCTTGGATGTAGGAATGATGCTCATCAAGGAGAGATCTTATAAACAGACAGTCTGAGCACATTATCCTTAGCCAGGGTCTCCCTCTGGCAATGAGGGTGTATTAGAAGTGGCCATCCGAGCCATCATTCAGCCCTCATCAAAACTAATGGAGGAGTCCTGCCGAGTTCCCCTCCCCCCCCCCAAAAAAAAGACGACTACTTTTACCCCCACCTAACCCAGGGATTTTAAGCAGCAAAGCAGGCAAAGTCAAAATGATAAAATGTGCTCATAGGAAGTTAGACCTTATTGGGTGCTGTGAGCCCCTCTGGATCTGGCATCTAGGTACTAGCTTGCCAAAATGCATCATGTGAGGTTTCCTCTGAAAGCCTGTTATGTTGGTTCTCATAATAATTGAAAAATGTAATTCCAAATAATATGTAAGGAATTATGTATCTGTACGGAATACTAAATTCTTAGTCTGAGTTGGGGCTTGTCACTAAAAGGGGTGAAGCTTTTTTTCAGCGAAGTGATTCTTATGTAAATTGTTGTATGGTTCACAATGGGTGCTCATTTACAGTCTGAGGAAAATGCTAATCAAATGATTGCAAAGTTTCCAGAGGAGATGCCAGGCAGGGAAAAAGTTATGCGGGTTATCCTGTTTGCAAATGAAGACAATAGATTTTTGAATTCTTGTTGTACGGATAGATACTCTGTGTCTTTCCACTGAAAAGATAAGAGGACAGTGACTTGTCTTTGAAATGGAAAAGTACAGCCACGCTTGGCTGTAATAGACAAAGATTTTGAATGAGCTTTTTGCTCTCTATGACATGCTGATGTCTTGTTTAGTTTGTTGAGATTCTAGAAAGTGTTATGATTGTCTGTGACGGTTTCCATTTATATCTGTTGCTTCTTGGATCTTTATTCTTTGTTAAATGTTTGTTTTCTTTAAACAAATCTAAGTTATGCGAGTTGAGTGGAGCGGTGATTGTGAGGCATAACTGTTAACCATACTATTTTTTGGGAACAGTACATATGCAGATTCCTTGAGTGTCCAGTGGAATAGGGGCTGGGTAGTCCGAGAGGCTGAGGATTCTATGGTTGGTGTGTAAACAAGAGTGAGAGATGGAAAGCATTCTTGTGTTGCTAGAAGCGGGTGGAATTGATGAACTGTGACGCCAGCAGGCACCGACAAGGTTTCCTGATGCTAATGACAAGTGGTAGTAAGTGCTAACAACTATGTGTATCCTGGGAGAAGTGCTCAAAACTTACTTGTCCGCCTTGCTTCAACTCTGGCTGGCAAACTCTCAGGCCTTACTTGCCAAGTATAATTTCCTGTTGTGCAAACTTTCTTTATAGCAGAGGGGTAGCAATGTTAGTTTAACTGGAGAAAAGAAATAAACACAGCAACTAGTCTTGGTGGGATGACTCACATGACTGGAGCTCTGTCATGGAAGGGTATAAAATGTTCAGGAAGAACAGGCAGGGGAGAAAAGGAGGAGGGGTTGCACTGTATGTAAGAGAGAAGTATGATTGCTCAGCGCTCCACTATGTATAATAGAGCTGGAAGGAACCTTGAGAAATCATTGAGTCGAGTCCCTTGCCAGGACCAAGTATCATCCCTGACTGATTTGCCCCAGATCCCTAAATGGCCCCCTTAGGGATTGAGCTCACAACCGTGGGTTTAGCAGGTTAAGGCTCAAACCATTGAGCTATCCCTTCCCCTAAGGAGAAAAGCCTGTTGAGAGTCTATGGGTTAAGTTTAGAGGTGAAAGTAACAGGGGTGAGGTTGTGGTCGGTATCAGTTACAGACCACCAGATCAGGTGGTTGAGGTAGACGAGGCTTTCTTCAGACAAATAAAAGAAGCTTCCAAATCACAGGCCCTGGTTCTCATGGGGGACATTAATCACCCTGGCATCTGTTTGAAAACCAATACAGCAGTACAGAGTCAATCCAGGATGTTTCTGGAGAATGTAAGGGATAACTTCTTGGTACAAGTGCTGAAGGAACCGACCAGGGACCATGCGCAGCTTGACTTGCTGCTCACAAACAGGGAGGAACTAGTAGGGGAAGTAGATGTGGGTGGCAACCTGGGAAGCAGTGATCATGAGATGGTAGATTTCAGGAGCCTGATAGAAGGAAGAACAGAGAACACCCTTGACTTCAGAAAAGCAGACTAACTCCCTCAGAGAACTGATGGGCAGGATCCCCTGGGATGTTAACATGAAGGGGAAAGAAGTCCAGGAGAGCTGACAATATTTTAAAGAAGCCTTATTAAAGGTAGAGGATGAAACCATCATGATGCACAGTAAGAAAAGAAATATGGAAGGCAATCAGATTGGCTTAACAGGGTGAGCTTAAATACAAAAAGGGTGCTTATAAGAAGTGTAAACTTGGACAGATGACTAGGGAGGAGCATAAATATATTGCTCGAATGCAGGGGAGTTATCAGGAAGGCGAAAGCACAATTGGAATTGCAGCTAGCAAGGGTTGTGAAGAGTAACGAGAGGTTTCTACAGGCATGTTAGCAATAAGAGGGTGATCAGAGAGGGTGTGGGGCCCTTACTGGATGAGAGGGGTAACCTAGTGACAGATGATGTGGGAAAAGCTGAAGTACTCACTGGGTTTTTTTGCCTGTCTTCACAGACAAGGTTAGCTCCCAGATTACTGCACTAGGTAACGCAGTACGGGAAGGAGGTGGGGAGCCCTCGGTGGAGAGAGAACAGGTTAAGAACTATTTAGAAATGCTAGACATACATAAATCCGTGGGTCCGGATTTAATGCTCCGAGAGTACTAAGGGAGTTGGCAAATGTCACTGCAGAGCCTTTGGTCATTATCTTTGAAAATGACGATCGGGAGAGATCCCAGATGATTGGAAAAAGCAAATGTAGTGCCTGTCTTTATTTAAAAAAAAAAAAAAAGGGGGGGGGGGGAGGGAGAGGAAAGGACAATCCAGGGAACGACAGACCAGTCAGCCTTACCTCAGTCCCCGGAAAAATCATGGAGGGGATCCTCAAGGAATCCATTTTGAAGCACTTGGAAGAGGGGAATGTGCTCAGGAATAGTCAGCATGGATTCACCAAGGGCAAGTCATGCATGACCAATCTGATTAGCTTTTATGATGAGGTAACTGGCTTTGTGGACATGGGGAAGTCAGTGGATGTGATATACCTTGACTTTAGCAAAGCTTTTGATATGGTCTCCCACAATATTCTTACCAGCAAGTTAAGGAAGTATGGATTGGATAAATGGACTGTAAAGTGGATAGAAATCTGGCTAGATGGTTGGGCCTAACGGGTAGTGATCAGTGGCTCAATGTCAGGTTGGCAGTCGATTTCAAGTGGAGTGCCCCAAAGATTGGTTCTAGAGCCGGTTTTGTTTCACATCTTTATTAATGACCTGGGTGAGGAGATGGATTGCACCCTCAGCAAATTTGCGGATGCCACTAAGCTAGGGGAAGAGGTAGATATGTTGGAGGGCAGGGGTAGGTTCCAGTGTGACCTAGACAAATTAGAGGATTGGGCCAAAAGAAATCTGATGAGGTTCAACAAGGACAAGTGCAGAGTCCTGCACTTGGGACGGAAGAATCCCAAGCATTGTTTCAGGCTGGGGATCGAAGGTAGCAGTTCTGCAGAAAAGGACCTGGGGATTACAGTGGATGAGAAGCTGGATATGAGTCAGTGTGCCTTTATAGGGTGCATTAGAAGAAGTATTGCCAGCAGATCTAGAGATGTGATTATTCCCCTTCATTATGCACTGGTGAGGCCACATCTGGAGTACTATGTCTAGTTCTGGGCTCCCCACTACAGAAAGGATGTGGATGCATTGGAGAGGGTCCAGCAGTGAGCAACCAAAATGATTAGGGAACTGGAACACATGACCTATGAGAAGAAAACAGAGAGGGGGGACTTGATAGCAGCCTTCAACTTTCTGAAGGGAAGTTCCAAAGAGGATGGACAGAGGCTGTTCTCAGTAGTGACAGCAGAACAAGGAGCAATGGTCTCAAATTATGGTAGGGGAGGCCTAGGTTGGATATTAGGAAAAACTTTCACTAGGAGGATGGTGAAGTACTGGAATGGGTTACCTAGGGAGGTCCCTAGAGGTTTTTAAGTCTCAGCTTGACAAAGCCCTGCCTGGGATGGTTTGGTTTGGTTTGGTCCTACTTTGGGCAGGGGCATGGATTCGATGATTTCCTGAGGTTTCTTCCAGCCTTATGTTTCTATGCAGTAGTCCTGCAGCACCTTAGAGACTAATGAAACATGTAGATAGTATTATGAGCTTTCGTGGGCACAACTCATGAACTGTGTTTTAAGTTTTTCCTTTATAGCTAACTGTGACAGACATGAGGGAAGTGCTATGGTAGACCAAAGCAGGTCAAGTGATTGCCAGCACAGGCCTGGCATGTAGCCATACATGCTGTGACACAACAGCAAGATTTAGGCCAAAGCTATGATCACAAGATGAGCTCACTGGCTGTCAGCCTCCGGGACAGGGAGAGGTCCAAGAAACTCTCCAATACCTCCTATTTGAGAGAACTGAGCTTTCCCACACAATGATTGGCTAAGTCTTCCATTCTTTAAAAGACTGAAAGGCCCTGCCTGAGATTTTTGGGAGTATATACACCAGACACCTGCAAGTATTTGTCTCAGGAGAGGCTGTGGGCTCAACTGGACCAGCATAGACAATCACATTTACCCCAGGAAAAGCAAAAAGAAAAAGATACGTAGCACTTTAAAAGCTAACAAGATAGTTTATTAGGTGATGAGAACCCCAGTGAGAACAGTCACAGTGCCATATGATATGCCTGTCACTTACCTTTTATATCATACACAAACTGCCTCATCAGCTACTAGACTGAGCTAATCAGGGGACAGCAACTAGCTGCAGGAACTTATTTGCCCTATTTCTATTGGGCTTGGTCCAATTATTGCCTCGAACAATGGTGGTTGGAAATAGTTGCCCATGGTGGTTCCATCCATACCTAAGAGTATGTCTAGACTACATGGCTCCATTGACGGAGCCACGTGATTAGGCTTCTAGACATAGGAAAATGAAGCGGCGATTTAAATAATCGCTGCATTCATTTACAATAATCATCAGCTGTTTGGCGGCACAGCGCGGAAGCCATTTTGATGTAAATGAAGCGGCGATTATTTAAATCGCCGCTTCATTTTCCTATGTCTAGAAACCTAATCTACGTGGCTCCGTCGATGGAGCCATGTAGTTTAGACATACCCCAACTCTCACTTCCCTTTTCCTCTGTAGGGACTTTTCTCATGAGCATCTGTTACAAAAAGAAATTGCCTTGATACATTATCAAAAAACTGTGGCAGTGATTCAACAAGAAATACAGGGGCAAAGGTGTGTCTCAGTGCTTAATCTGAAGAAGAAAGGAAGTCTTTATCCTATCCTAGACCTGAGGAGAATAAACATATATATTTGTCACCTGAGATTCAGGATGGTAACACTGCTCTTGCTTTAGCCTCAAGACTGTTTTGTGGCTTTCAGCTTATAAAATGTGTACTTCCATGTAGCTGTCCACTTAATTCAGTAAGGGTACATCTACACAGCAGGGCTTAACTTGAATTAAGCTATGCCAATTGCATAGCTTATTTCAAAATTGGCAGTGTCTACACAGCACTTATTTCAAAATAGAACTCTCTTCCTCCGACTTCCTTTACTCCTCGGACAATGAGGGCTATAGGACTCAGAGTAAGAAGTCCTCCAGCTTGACAGTATTTCGACATTATTTCAAAATAACTGCTGTGTAGATGCGGACTAAGTTATTTTGAAATAACGTTGCTGTGTAGACATACCCTTTAAATATATGTGATTCACAGTGGGATCAAATCATGATCAATACAAAGTATTGCTATGCAAGCTCTCGACAGTACTAAGGAACTTCACAAAATCCCTTGGTATGGTAGCCTCTGAGAAGACAAGGCATTCATATCTACTCCCATGTGAACGAACCGCTGTTGGGGCAGAGGCCAGTCATAATAGGAGTCAGTAGTAAGCTGTGAAAATACCCAATACTAGTGAAATACAAAAAATCATTACCTACCTGTCACCACCGATAGTTTTATTATAGCCTTGATCAAACCCAGATCAGAAAGTGTACATGCCCAAGCAAAGACTCCTCTCTCTACAAGGATTCCTACTCCAGTTAATAGCTGAAATGACTGACAGAATGGACACATCTCAGAATGTTAGGACACAATGCTGCATGCAGGTATGTGATACTACATGGGATTGCATACTTATGTCCTGGAGCTTAGAGCCCTCAGGTTGGCTTGTAATGGCATTTCTACCTGTCCTCCAAAACTAAATAATGGACAATGCAACAGCCATTCATTCACTGCATAATCAAAGGGACACTTGCTGCTTGCCTTTATACTGGAAGCCATTGTCTTCTGAAATGTGTGCCATCAAAATTGGGTATAGTGGTGGCCCTTTATCTTCCAGGAGTCAGTAATAATTTAGCAAATTTCCTGTGCCTTCAATCTGGTCACTTGAGACTCATGAAGCCTCCTTTGGCCAGTGCACTTCTCTCTGAAGACTGTCTAGCTATCACTGGCTATCACTTTGGCCAAAAGAGTGAATGACCTTCAGATACTTGTAGGTGATCCTCCCTATATAATGCTTGCTAGAAGCAAATTAGTGCTGAAATCTCGCCTACAGTTCTTTGCCAAGATAATCTCAAACTTCATTGTCATGAGTCAGCCAGCCAACCTGCCTTTCTGAAAACAGACTCCCTGCTAGGAGAAAAGTAATTGCTCATGCTAGATGTGTTTAGGACCCCATTTAATTACACTGACAGGACTAAACAATTCAGATTGTTGGCCCTCTATTTTAACTGGGCATTCTAAAGATCAGGCCGTTAAGACAATCCAAGGTGACAATGCTGACAGTACAGGAGCGTATGTTAACAAAAACTTATGCACAACAATTGACTATTTCACTGGACTGTTACGCTGCCTCCTTTTCCCACTGCTAATTCCAGATTACAGCACTTAGTGCTACAAAAGCTAGGATTTTATCTTTTGTCATCAATAGTGGGGGTTTAAAGTAAAACATCAAATACCACAAGGTCCATAATAAATCATGAGACTAGGCTACCACAACTGTGAAAATCTGCTCATCTCCAGAAGAACACAAAGGTCACATACAATTCTGTAAAGAGGAACATTTCAAGTATTTTACCCATTTTTCCAGTCTAATTTCTCACTTGTTAATGTGAAGGAGCTTTTTTATGTAAGATAGTGTTCACAAATATCTATTTGAATTACAAGTGTTCCTTCACATTGACTATGAGTGTGACCATTATTTGCTTTAAAAAAAAATGTGCACAAACAGGTTTGTTTGCATGGCTACTTGGGCAATGGCCGTTCTTCAAATAAATGCTCACATATGCGTATTCATGCATGAACAAAGTATTATGACTCATTTTTCTGTTATTTCTTCTTCGTTAATCACAAGCCCTTTGGGCAGGGTTGTCTCTCTTTTGCGTATATATAACTCCTAGCGCAATAGAGCCCCTATTTTGACTGAGGACTTCAGGCACTATGAGAATATAGCTTGTCACACAGTCATGCAGCAAAGACCATGCCATCGGATTTAAATTAACAATTACACACTATGAATCATGGTGAAATGCTGAAATGAGCAGATGTGTACAGCCCACAGGCTGAAATCTGTTCACATATGTATTTGCGAATACTTCTAAATTAAAAGAAAAAGCCACTGAACACTGAAACCAGTCCAGTTCACCTGTATGCTAGTATTGTTCAAGACAGGTGTTAGACTTCTAAGAACACATTAACTGATTAACCATAAAATGCTTGTAAATTGCTGCATGCACTAACCTTACTTGTTATGTCTGTATCCCTTAACTTATAAGGTAGTATATACGTTTTGCCTTATAACACTAGAAATGCCTGCTCTGAACTTATGACCTCAGGCAGGAGGAGTACCCTGCCCATCAAGAAGGACTGTGAAAACTAAAGGGGCTACTTTGGAACATGATGCAAAGACTGGGTTAGTGGCCCTCTCTCACCTGTGAAGGGGCTACATGTAAGCAAGCTCATCCCATCAGCATGAATGCTGGAAGACGAAAATAAAGATAGTTGACATGACTATTTTTCATCTCATTGCTGTTTGGAATATCTCAGAGCTGAAGCTAGGAAACAAATGCAGAAACCCCAAGAGTCAGTTTGAGTTAGACCTGAAAGACATTCAGTGCTGACAGACTCCTACAACTCTTATCACCTTTGGAACCAGGGGTTGTAACTCAGATGTGTGTATATATTTGCCTGCTTTAGCCTGTAAATAACGCTCCTAGTAAATAATTCTTTCTTCTAGTAAATAAACCCTTAGTCAGCTTGATATAAGATTGGCTACAAGCTAGGTCTTTGTTTGTACAAAGGGTAAGTTCATTGGTCTGTTTGGACCGGAAGAAAACTAAATATTCTGTGATCTTTGGTGCATGGCAACCAGCTGTTACTCAGTAGTTTGCCTTGGTGGCGAGAGAGACTGAAATTCCCAAGGGGCTTTCTGTGATTCCATGCTTAAAACTGTCATAGTGCTTCAAGAGTTCACATTTGTTACTCTGCTGGTGAAATTAATTATGGAACACCCATGGTGGGGGCATCTGCCTTGCTTTTTGACTATCTGCCCTGAGGCTAGCATTCGCAATCATGAATCATTGCACACCACATTCAAGGAAGAATAAAGGAAAGTGGGAAAAAAACCAGCAAGAGAATATACCCATATTTACTTCACCTTAAATTTATTCTAGTTTGCACGTTGTTTCCCTGGGGCCAAAAGTGATTCTGAAAGAAGGAATAAAGGTGAATAATGGGACTTATGTCCCTGAGGGAAGAGGCACCACTACATTTATTTTCCAGTTCAAGCATTGTGCTATGGACAGAATATAAATGAATTTCTAGAGTTGTATAATAGGTCCTCCACAGACCTTTTCAAAGCAATTGTTGACAGCCTATAATCTGATTTAGGGCTTTTCCGGCAAGGTGCAGAATTGCCTCAACTCTCATTGACAGTGGAAGCATAGCACCCATAAAAATCAGGCCTGTTCTAACAAAGCCTGGCTGCAATTAGTAGCATGTTTGTTCTTTTTCTTCCTATGGAATGTTGATTAGTGGGAATAATATACAAAAATACTGCATAAATACTACAGTGTTCACAGCATGGCAAATAGTACATTTTTGTTTTTGAACGGCTGCAATTTGGACACCAGTTTCATATTTTTTTATGATAAAAATGTTACTGAAATGAACACCTGCAAAATTAATTTTCATTTGTGATGTACATAAACAAATGCTGTAATGTGGTAATGCTGTGCACAGAGCACATGGCACAAAGATGGGATTGCTGACCACCCGAAGACTCAAGCTTGTCTAAAATGACAATTGCACTTAGCAGCACTTCTCTGTATTAACTGCACTTGCAATTGCTCATTTATATTTCTCCACTTCATTCCAGTGTATTCTCATACACAATTGGTTTCATTTTATCAATAAATCTGCTGAAATATTGCATAACAGTCAGGCATTCTATCACATGGATATTGCTATTTCTATCTACAGAATCTTTAACATTGGAAAATTTCATCATAAAGAGGGGCCATAGTGGGAAAAATAACATAAGATCAAAACTTCTTTTTCTCTGGGTGATTTTTCTTTTCTTCTAGCATCCAGCTCTGAGAACAAATCCAGGGATCTGAAAATCAAGAGATGTTTCACTTGTTACAGAATCACTATTATTAGGAAATGCTGTTTGAAAGGTCCTTTTTCTGACTTTGCCCGTAGTCCTGTAGACATGTAAGCACATGCATAATTTTACTCACATGAAATGTCCTGTTGAGTTCAGTATATTCTTTGTGCTATGCATTTAACATGACATATTCAAAATTTTAAAGTGCAGTCATAGCAGATCACAAAGAACACATTTTTAGAGAAAGGCTAGCTTAAACAAAAATTAACCTTAGCAAGGGCTCTGTTCTGTCATGGCTATGTATGCTAAAGTCCCTATAATTATAACAGACGTTGTGTGTGTATGTCTGTTTGTAATACTAGAGTCACAGAACTTCCTCTTCAACTGACACACTATTCTACTCTAGGAAGTTGCTTTGACTAATATCAATGTCCCTTGATATAGTAAACCATGAAATGCTGAATTTTCAAGTAAAGTTGAACACCAGATATTACAAAAAAAAAATAAAAAAATCAAAGGTAGCTATAGAGAGAGATTATTCAAGGATCTTTTAAAGATTAGGTTGCTGGTAAATCTTTCTAAATGAATATATGCCCTCTGCTGACTCATACCTGTATTACCGGGAATTAATAGATTGCACAATACTGTCTGAACAATCTTAAGTGCACAGTACTACATATTCAGTTTATAGTTCAAACAAAAGCTGTGAGATTCACCTATGTATATAATAGGAATGTTGCTTTTTCATATGATAGATTGATATTTGTGGTCATATTTGCCTAGGAAATCAGAAAAATATAGCAAATTATATTACTTGGGCTGGTTACACATACACTTGTGGCTTGAATAAGTGCTTACTGAATAGTTTATTCATTTTTTATAACTTTACTTTATCTTTCTGTCTTTCAGCGATTTTAGTGCTTGTTTAAGGTGCTGTATTGACCACAAGCAATAACTGTGTAAATTCCCCATATCCTCTGTTTGCTTCAAGTCCTCAAATACTGTAGTGTGGGGTGTGACATAAGAACCTGAAGAGATAGGCTCATGACTTGGAGAGACCTTGACCTTTCTGACAAGACTGCCAAAAAGGGTACCAATTGTGATGGTAATTTTTACAAAGTAGACCTGAGAAAACCATTCATTTTTTACTGGTAAATCTACTGCTATCTGATGACAACTCCTCTCTAGTGCTAATGAAACTTTAAAAAAACCTTGAAAAACAATGAATAATGAAACTTAGTTTGTTTTCTAATCAATGTATACTCATGTGAGTATGTAAAACTTTGTGCTCATATCTCCAAAAGCTTCCTGTTCCTTTTCAGATGTAATTCATATAATTGATGGTGGTTTTTAAAAGTCCTAGATGATCAGTTTAAGGTAGGCTGGAAATGCCACACCAAGATGTTAAGTCCTACCTGAGGATAAAATCTCTATGTGAAATCCTTGACCCATCAAAGTCAGTGCCTAAACTTCCATTTATTTCATTGGGGCCAGAGTTTTAATCCACCATGTCCTTCATGCAAGGAAAGATCAAAGCATCCTACTATGGGATTCAGAGGTATTAGAGCAGCCCCTGACCCAAAAAAGGTTCCCCACCTCTAAATTAGAGACTTTTGGAAAGAATGGCAATTACTCTCCTCTTCCCCAGTTTGCGACAGAGTGAGATTATTTTAAATTTGAAGGAGAAAGCTTGAGCAAATCCTGACAACAACTAGATCTGCAATAATGTCCAGTAATGAGAGAGAAGCATGAATCATATTAGAGGATTTTGTTGGTTTTAGTTTTTTTATGGATATTAGGAATGAGTAAGCAGCACATTTCTGTGTCTTTGTGTAAGAGGACATCAACAACTTGAAATGAAACCTGGGTTTTTTTGGGGGGGAGGGTTGTTTTGTTTTTAAAAAATTATGAGTATTTTTGGGTATGGTACCTGACTTTGTGTTCCCCCTGCCAATGTATAGTTTCACAATCACGCCTTCCTGATAACACTGTTTTGTTTCCCATTTCAGTGAGAGCCAGACCAAGTTTGACACTCAGTGAATGTACAGAAACTTTTGTTTAAAAACAAGTAAACAAAGTGGGAAACTATCTTTTCTTTCTGCCTCTTTCAGTGCAAGTCATTCTAGATTGTACTTGTATCCAAGCCAGTTACAAAATATTTGAAATAGAGGCGTTATATTTTAAATTTAGCCTTTTATTTCACCAAAGAGATTCTTACACATGAGCTCTCAAATCTTTAAGAATGCTTATGCAGACCACAAAAGTCAAGGACAGGTGCTAAATAATTTGCATTCATTGTTGGTTGTTTTTGTGTAGTGTTGCAACCAGCATCAGCTAATGCAATTAATGTGAAAACAGGATGATGATACTGATAAAAAACCACTGACACTGGATAAATGAGATGACAAAAATCAGGCTGACAAACTTCCTGGCTAGTTGAATAGGTACTCGGGGTCAAATACTCCCTTTTCCACACAAAAAGACCTGGAAGGAGAGGTTTGACCTAAAATATTCTATTCCAAAACTGTTCAGTCTGTTTCATCTGAAGAAGTGAGTTTTGCCCAGGAAAGCTCATGATTACCATCTACATGTTTCGTTAGTCTTTAAGGTGCTGCTAGGCTATTTGTTTTTTAATCTGTTATTGAAATGTGCCCCTACAAAGAAGAACAAGGTCTAACTCCTACATCCCACTGGAACTCTATTTTGAGTACTAAGAGGTGAGTTGGTGAGGCTTCTCTGTTCAGTGTCTGGTATTTTCTGAATCTTGTCCTCAGAATCTTTCATGGGTTTATTGTATTTTTTATAAACCTCAACTGTAATATTTTTCCCTAGCTTAGCTTGAGTTATTACCATATCTCTCATTTTCCTGAAGTCTAAGTTATATGTAGTACTAGAATGGAGAAAATTGCTCTCGTTGTTTGTGCTCAGTCTGAACTTTTAATGTAGATATTGCCTTGGAGATGTTGACTGTTTTGCACTTTAGTTGTATTATCAACACAGTATAGTCTGCTGATGGTTGCAGCCTGCTTTCTGCTGCACTGTACTAAGCCAACAAAGGGTATGTCTAGACTACATTTTTTTTAAACTGCCTTTTTTTCAAAAAAAACCCTTCACCTGCGTCCACACTGCACTCGCATTCTTTTGAAATTAAATGAAAAGACCACAGAGATTTTTTTGACATTGGTAAACCTCAAATTAAGAGGAAGAACACTTTTTTGAAAGAGCTCTTTCGAAAAAAGGTGTGCGTGGACACAGAACAGGGACAATTTTCGAAAGAAGAGGCAATCTAAAAAAGCATAGTTGCTCTGGTGGCCATTCTGTGAATAGCAATCAGGGCTTTCAAGAGAGCATCCATGCAGTCTGGACGCTCTCTTTTGAAAAAGCAGACTGCTTTTTCAATCCAGTTTTGAGGTGTGGCTGCTCTCTTTCAAAAGAAGCTTGCAGTCTAGATTTACCCAAAGTATTGTGGAGGTAAGATTTAACTGCAAAATGTTGGTATCAGTCCAATATGTACATCTGGCTTACTCAGTAAGTGTACTTCTGCAGCAATAAAACAGTAGAAAGGGGTAGGGAAGTGGAATAAAGTAATAAAGAGAAGTGATTAATGGGTAGAGAGAAAATCTGAAGAAAAATAAGTTGAATTAACCCATTATCCCCACAATTTCTCACCCTGCTGGACATCAGCCTTCCATGTATATACTGGAAGGAAAATAATACAGGTTGTAGTGTGTCTCAAGCTTTTGTCATGTTCCCTACATTTTTATTAGGTATTTTTCTGTATTTCATTGGGGGGAGGAGAGAGAGTGCTATAATTCATCCAATAAGAATTAAGTGCTGATGTTTTAGACAAGTAACAGGAAACTAATATGTTATGGTCGAAAGTTTTGTGCAGTCATGGTTTTATTTTCTTTTTAATGAAACATTTGAAGAATAGGTGCATGTCTCAATAGATTGTTGTCAGTGAAGTTCATTAGAGAGCTATGAACTAGTTTGCATTTCAGCTTTCCTGTTCAGGTTGAATGTTTGTAGGCATAGCTACAAAAGATAAAAACACACTAAGAATCCTGTAGGAAGTTCTAGTCAGGTCTGAGTCTTAAAGTGGTTCTCCCAGATCTGTGACAAATGAAAATTATGTTGAGTGGTCAGATATGGTGTCCCATCAATTCAGTGGGAAACTTTTACCTTTAATTCACTTTTTAAAATGATTTTGTAATGAACAAACTCAGGAGAACAGGTGACTATGCGCCTGTTCATGCACAGCTGTGTGCTCATAGTCATCTCAGTCTCTTTTTTTAATCAGCTGCTGTAGAGTGAATTCAGATAATTAGAGCCCTGCAAATCTCTGGATATCTGCAGATCTCTGCATCCATGGAGGTGGATATGGATATTTGCAGCTCACTTTTACCAATATAGATGAAGATATGGATAACTGGGATGCATTAAAATCAAAGCATAGATTCAGTGATCCATATATTTAAACTTCGGAGGCCTAAAGTAAAATCCAGTAAAATAAGTGGCATGATTTTCAGTAGTGCTGAACACATGTTCCTTAATTTGAAGCCAACTGAATTTGTGCATGCTCAGTCTCACTGCAACTCGGGCAATTTCTATTCAGCTGCCTAAAGATGTCTCACTTTCGACAGACAAGCTTGAATATTTTAAGCAGTGATTTTAAAACCTATAATCTCACATAATAGTCTTCTAATTTGAAACTATCAGTTTGCAAGTTTTGCGTATGAGACGCTTGAATTCCTGTTTTTGTAGGTCAGAAAACGAGGGCAGGATGATATCCTGAGCAGAACATGTTACAGATAATGCTCTTCCTGTAACAGTGATTACCCTTTAAATTCATTCTTCTTCCAAAAGGAAAAGGGTTCAGTTTGCCATTTGTTGGCCATCTATGTTGACAGACCACTGCAAATTAACGGGAAGAAAATCCTGTCCGTTGTATGCATGTTTATAATTGCTTTTGGTACCCCTGCAGTGACATTAAACAAGGTAAGCAGTAAAAAAACCTTTATTCTACAATTATATTCGTTTATTTCAGAAAATTTCCGATTATATAAGTAATATAGAAATATTGGAGACCTCAAAATCTACAGGAGTATAATAATTGAAAGACAAAACAGTAGAAAAATGCTTTGTGTTAGCAAGTTTACATCATGATTCTCTCACTTGTATTGATTTTTGGTACATTATATTTTAGAGTTGGTGGTAATTATCCATTACAATTATTCCCCTTGAAATGCACTAATGTCTCAAGGTTGTTGCAATTTACTTGCTGCAATTTCAAAAGTACAAAAACCACTGCTACAGACAAGGGTTTTTTTCTCAGAGAAAGTGAGTTAGATGCTAAATCTAGATTCTAAGCATTTTTGGCAGCTGTTCTTACTTGCCAACAAGCAAGAAAAATAATTACCTCGTTCTGCTTTCTCCAGACTTGTTTGTTAATATTTTTAAATTAATATACATTTTAAAACATTTTCATTTGTAAAAGTATTTACACTGTACTCCTATCAAATTTATAGTTGCTAACTTAACATTATAAAAAAGTTTCATATAAAAAAAGAAATAAGGTTTTTCTTTGTGTGTGAAAGCATCAAGCTATCTCTAAAGAATCAAGACAAAAAAAGATGAATTACTACTACAAAAAAGATGTCTACTTTGACTATATCTGCTAGTTTGGATTCAAGTAAGAAATATGTAGCTTAGGCTCAATTCTAGTTGTATATTCCAAGCAACATATGGCAAAATTAGTTTCTATTAGGATCAAATAACATTGAAAACTTAGGAACACAAATTTATACATAAAGAGTTTAAACAGGAAAATATATTTTAAGTAATTATATAAAGTCCATTATGTAAAACTCAACCTGAACCCTAGATTTTAGATGGTTTGAACTAAAGCCAAGTAAATAATTCTTAGCAAATATTGTATTTGACAAGTTTAGCCTCCTTTTTAGTTTGTAAAATGCCTATAAGCAGATTGAAATTTTATTGACTTCATTATTTACCAAATGATTTACACAAATGCTTCGAAGGTCTATAAATAGTTGTTATTCCTTGTGACTACAGTGTTTCACATTCAAAACTCAAACTATGTGGGGCTATGTCTACTAGCCCATTTGTCAGTCCCAGGAATGCAATAACTCCTCACCCTCAAGCAACATAAATTTCAAATACAAAAGTACCGGTGTCAACACTGCTATGTTGGCGGGAGATGCTCTGCTACCATCATAGCTCTTTGAGTGTGTTTTAATTATGCTAGCAAGAAAGCTTTCACAGTTATGCATAGAGCGGCGACACAAGAGATCGTCTAGACTGTCTAGCAGGACTGGTGCAGTGTGCTGCTATAAGGATTGAAGCATAGATATAGCCTTGACTGGTGCTGATTGCACACATACGTTACGTTATTGTATCTGTTCTCTTACTGGATAAGCATAACCTTCAGCTTCAAGTTTCTCGTGCAAATCCTCGCACTCATTCAAAATTCATTTTCAGTTAATATTTTTAAATTTTTACTTCAAATATACCGATTCAGTAAAGATTCTTTCTGAAAATTTTGTTCGTTAGAATAATTGCATAAGGGGATAAACACCACAAAACAAATCTAATTTTTATTAGAACAAACACAGAACTATTTTTTAAAGTTGTCATCCAGCCATAGTCTTCATAACACTAATGTATATAATTATTAGGAGATTTACTCAGTGTTGTTTGTGTTCTTAATTCAATTAATTTTTGTTTTTGGAAAATAAGATGAAAATGTACGTGCTTCATTTAAATCGTTGCTGAAGTGGAGCTGGGGATGAGGGGTTCAGTATTGCATGTTGCCTGGGGGAGAAGACTACCCTGACCCCTTCTCACTGCAGCAGCTGGGGCCAGGTGAGAAGCACCTCTCCATGGCAGTTACATCTCTAGTGGGCACAGCCAGGGGAGGGGTGCATGTCCCCACAGCTAGGGCAGGTCCAGGTTCATCTGCTCCCTGTGCTCCGCAGCCAGAGTGAGGAATGCAGCAAACTGTGCATTTTCCGCTGATGAAGGGGAACATCCAGCAATGTGCCCATACAAAGTGAAGAGGTTCATCCTAAAGGGTGCCAGGGAGTGGGAGGCTTGGTGCTGGGGCAGTCCCAGATTGGGAGGGGAGTAGGGGACCGCTAATCAGCCCCTCTACCTACCTGGTGATTCTGTCTCTTTTCTGTATGGTTTTCTGAGAAGCATATCCAAGCACATCTCATTTTCCTGGCACAATCATACTCTTACATTGCTTTTTAAGATATGATAAGAGGAAGCTTTATACCACATGTTGTGGTCCTAGCTCTTACCGTTTAGGAGGAGTTCTTGTACAAACAGAGAAACAGACAGACAGACAGACTCTCTCAAATACATAGCAGAAGTAGTGCTTGGGAATGGATCACAGACAGATGGGAAGAGCATACCCATTTTTGCTTACATGAGGGTAGTTAAACAGTGAATAAATGTATTAAAGCAGGCAGTGATACAATACTAAGATGCCACAGTTACGTTAGTTTTACCCAAAAAACTTTAAAATAATATCACACTATTCATTTGCCATATTTTGTGTCTACAGTGAAAATGCCCCTTGGTAGAGGAATGTGAAATGGAAAATAACTTGGAGAGAAATATATTTCCCAAAATTTAACTATTCAAAGCCCTCCTGTCTCCTCCCTTATATCTTGCTCCCGCACCAAGCTTTCCATCAATATCCTTTTGGTCCTCTGACATCCATCCAGTTCTTCCTGGTTCCTTGTTCTCCTCCATTCCCTGCCATGTATCTTCTGAAGCAGGTCATAGACCTCTAATTTGGAGATAAAATTCATGGAGATCACTAAGAGATTTTTAGGCAAATAAATTGTTGAGAATAAGTGCATACACACATATATTATGCTGATAATTGTATAGATGTTATATGTTCCAAGCATTTCAGTATACTTGTTAAGTATTAATATCAGTTATATAGCACAAATTGGCCTGTATCTTTATTGTAATCCTGCACACTTATGCTAAGTATTCCAGAACTAGTTGCATTACCTAGAGTAAGTTTTGGCTTAGGTAGATAAGAAAACTGTCAGTATCAGAAAATATAATAAATAGTTTCTTCATAACAATAAAAAGGGAGTTGCACTCACAAACCTTCTAGGACAGATCTAGGAGGTGACTTCACGCCTCTTAGTACCTGGAATGCATATGATTAGAACAAAGATAAAATTACATCGTGACCTGGAATTCAGAACAAAAGATAAAGTGGTACACCATGATACCAGAAAAACAACAAAGATAAAAAGTGGATTGAGTCCAGTTTCAGATGAAGAATATAGTACCTTTTACTGGTAAACAAGTAGGCTAGGAAAAATAAGGTTTGGGAGATATAATGTTATGGAACACACCTTCAATTTGTGTCCTTTGGAGACTGGTACTGTACGTAATTCTTTCCCTGGATCATAATAATAAGCCTAATTGACACTGATTATTTGGTCTCTTGAATAAATTTCATAACAAAACAAAATGAACTAAAGTGTGGTCAAGTAATTGACTATACAATTTATCAACACATGCCATACAAAAACTTTTGAGAGAGTTACATTTGCAAAATAGCTTACTTCAAAATCAGGAAAAGAATTTCTTGATCAGTGACAGGTACGTTAATATTTTGCAACCCTTTGGTTGGACAGTTGGATCCGTGCTCTGTTGGATATTGCAATGTATGAAAGGTTCACATGGCTAAACAAGTTGAATTGATCAGCCTGTCCTGACTTCCACAATACGAGAACTAGTTGGGGACTCCTGTTGACTCAAAAACATATGTGATGGATGTGACAGATAAATATTGGGGACTGAAGTTATGTAGGGTTTTGTTCTATTAAGGATCGGCCTGACTATGTTCTTATACCATGTCTCTCTATTAGTGCTTACTTTTATGAATTTTCTCAATCTTAACGGTAAAACCTGTACTCAGCATCCAGCCTGAGTACTTGAGCTCTGTGTTTGGAGAAGTCCATCCAAATGATGCAGGGAGTAATAAGAGGGAGCAGGTTTAAAACAAACAAAAGGAAGTATGCATAGTCAACCTGTGGAACACCTTGCCCAGAGGATGTTGTGAAGACCAGGACTTTAACAGAGTTTAAAAAAGAGGAGGATAGGGCCATTAATGGCTATCAGCAGGTAGGAATGGTATCCCTAGCCTCTGTTTATCAGAAGCTGGGAATGGGCAACAGGGATGGGATTACATGATGATTACCTGTTCTGTTCATTCCCTCTGGGAGCACCTAGCACTGGCCACTGTCAGAAGACAGGATACTGGGATAAATGGACCTTTGATCTGACCCAGTATGACTGTTCTTACATTCTTATGTTATTAACTCCGAGGCAGGTACTACAGCCTTGACCATCACATCTGCTGACCCTCTGTGAGTAGAATAACCAGTGGATCCATGCAGCTGTAATTCCACCATCCACCATCTCCCAGCTGATCTAGCATTAAGTCATAATTAAGGTCTTTGTGACTACTATTATGGTTGTTATTTCTTCATTTTCATTGTGATAGTACATAGACTGGTCATGAAGACTGGAGTGCCATTAATGCCACACATACACATTTTAAAACATAGACACATAGAAGTCCTTGTGCAGAAGAGATTACCTTGCAAATAGAAAAGAAACACAAAGGATGGAAGAATGGAGAACTGAGGCACAGAGACACTGGTGTTTTTCAAAAACACTTTGCATTTTCTTAACTCCACTGCCATGGAAATTAACAGTAAAAATTCCATTGACTTCTAAATGCTCTTGAAAATATCACTGTCTAAGAGTATATCTACACTGCATGGCTATTTTGGGATACCGGAGGTACCCAAAATAGCTACCTTGCATTTTAACAAGCCACCCATTATTTTGAAATATTTTTTGAAATAACGGGCACACTATTTCAGCATCCCTGTAACCCTCTTTGAAATAGTGCATTATTTCAAAATTTGACTCAGTGTAGTCAAATTTCAAAATAAGCTATTTCAAAATAGAATCAAAATAATATATGAAATTATTTTGAAATAGAATCAAAATAAGATATGCAATTTGCATAGTGCAGATCGCGTATCTTATTTTGAGTTTAGGGAGCTGTGTAGAGGCACCCTAAGGGTATGTCTACATTGCATTCCTCTTTCGAGAGAGGAATGCAAATGCAGCTGAGTGAAATTGCAAATGAAGCACGGATTTGAATTTCCTGTGCTTCATTTGCATAATCGCATCCGGGCGCTATTTCGAAATACCCTACTTTGGAAAAAGAAATGCTGTCTAGATGTGGTTATTTCAAAAGAAAACCCTTCTTTCAAAATTACCCTTAAACCTCATTTTATAAGAAGGGTTTTCTTTCGAAATAATGGTGTCTAGACAGAGTTTCTTTTTTTGAAATAGGGTATTTTGAAATAGCGCCCGGACACGATTATGCAAATGAAGCATGGGAAATTCAAATCCGTGCTTCATTTGCAATTTCGCACAGCTCAAAAGAGGGATGCAGTGTAGACATACCCTAAGTGTTTTGCCCAGCATCAAATATGAAGTATATTCAAAATAATGTTGCTGAGTAGACATATCCTCAAATAATTAAGAATTAAACCCCAATCACCTGAGTGGAGATAGCAGGAAGTTTTTAAAGAAGAATCATTCAAAATCAGAACATAACCAAATTTCAAAATATCAAATATTCTCCAAAATTAGAAATCCCAAATTTTGGCTAACTGGAAAGACCAAAGAAAAAGTCATTGCAGCAAGACTGTCACATGGTGTTTCTGAAATGAAGTATGTTCCTGGGCTCTCATAGCCACTGACTTATATTTGTAAGAATTAAACATATATAATTTTATAGAAGAAAATTGTAAAAGTACAAGTTATTATGCAGAAACTAAAATCTGACTAAAAATTTGCACTAAAGTGCCCTAAAATAAAAATGTAATCCAAGGATAAAGTGAAGTACATTTTAATATTTATATTAGTATTATTGTATACTCTGTCTTCAGTGAAATTTTCTAATACATCCTATTGCCAACAGTTTTGACATTTTTTGGCTAAGAGTAAATCGCAGCAACTTTGGTTGCTCAGCAACTTTGGTTGTTATTTCAGCTATTATAGTTCATCAGTAAGAAAAATTGATATTATTTTAGGCCCCAAGTCAACCAAGCACTTTAGTAAGTGCACACACATGTCATGATTTTAGGTTTGAAAATAGGACTTATGCTCCAGGTCACTTAAGGACTTTTGGAAATTTTAGCCCATGTCACCAAAGATGATTGCAAAGTAGACAAGAGTAAAATGTACTGTTTCCTTTTTCTTATTTCTGGATGTCTTATAGTCTAATCATATTCCATTACTTCCTCTTCTAAGAAAACAGCAATTTTAACATTCAAATTCAAAATGTATTCAAAACGACAAGAGAGGAAATGGATGTCTGATTATGTTCTTGGGTTTGGGTTTTTTTTTTTTTACATTTATATTTTAAATGTGCAATTGTCTTTCATCTTAACTCATGACGTGTTATAAGAATGGAACTTTATATGAATACATTTATAAATAACAAACTTTAAAAAGAGTCACTGTAAAATCTGAAACTGAGACAACTAGATTTAAAAGGTGTAGAAATATGAAAAATAATAATAGCGCTCTTTAAATAGCTTTAAAAATCTCTTCTGTAAAATATCTGGTATAAGCAAAAGCATGTGAGGGTATAAAGTATAAAAGTTTGTACTGAAATTTTTTCTAAATAGATACATAATTTGTGACTTTTTCAGGGCATACTTGTCATCACAAGAAGGTCTTAATACAATCAATATGCCAGATGATCACATATATTCAATATTATCTATGAAAACCCTCAATCTATAATGGAAATCAATAAAAAAACTATACCCGTACCATTTATACAAAAGAACAATACAGACATATGGAAAAAGCACCAAGTTTCTTTTTAAATACAATATTTTTTCATCCAGTTGTTAAAAACAAAAAAGATCACAAGACTCAACTTAGTTTGTAGTCAAAGAAATAAAAAAAAGTGAGAGTAAAAGACTGAATGAAATCCTGGCATCACTGAAGTCAATAGGACTTTTGCTGTTGATTTCACTAAGACCAGGATTTCACCGTTTGTGCCTTTAAACCAATATGAACATCAAATAATTAGTAACAGATTGCAAGGAAGAGCATAAAAGTTAAAGTGAGATAAAAAATGGAGAGCCTGAGTCATAAATAACATACGTTTGTAATAAGATCATTTTAAACCACACCTGCTATATAGTATAGCTGTTGTGACAAAGACGATGAGGTGTGATGAGCCAAAAAGTTGTGAAGAGGGAAGGCAATGTGCTAGCTCTCTCAACCATAAGCTACAGAAGTTATGATGTCCTGAATCACAAAGGTCTAAATGAGATCTTAAAGAAAATAAACTGCAATTTTAATAAGTAACTTGTTTAACTTTGATCTGTCTGGACTTTATCTAGTTTTAGCACAGACATACAGTATCTAGTTTGTGGGTTTAGCACAGACTTTATCTAGTTTTAGCACAGACATATCTAGTTAAAATGGGTTTCTTAACCCTTGTGTCTCATTGAGGCACTATTCAAAACACATCAGTAGCCTCTTTTCAAATATGCCCTTAGTAATATTTATTTTAAATGTTAGGGTGTCTCTTTGGCATGATGATCTATGTACTTCCAGTTAGTTCCAGAAAAGAAGTCATACACATTTTCAGAAAGTGGGCCTCCACTGTCAAGTCTGATGTAACTTCTAGTGTAAGTTTAAAAATAATATTAAAATTTTAAACTTAGGAGGTTTTTATTAAAGAAAGGGTTGTGAGACTGTTTCCAACATTTTCTAGTTCTTTTGGCTTCCAACATTTTATTTTTGATTAATAGACAGGACATAATGTTAGAGTGCATCTGGATGACAAACCAAAATTAGTTGTGTATTACAGAACAGTTATAACAATAATTTGCAATGCTCAATAGGTTCACAAGTGTTTATCAGACTTGACAAACTTCTCTTTTTTGCACTATGGTTACTTATCTATTATTCTTATTATATAGTCTTGATGCTATGTCAAACTCCACTACACATAACACACAACTGTTGTCATAATGTTTATCCAAAGAAAAAATATCTTATAAAGTATTGCATGAAAACTGGTGACATTATGGTAATAAATATTTTCATGAGCTATATAGAGTTAGCATGTAAAAAGTTACATAGGTGTGTTAGAAATATGTTACTAAAATACATTTAGACCAACTAAGCTAAGGAGAGCAGATAGACAATTTGTCCCAGACAAAGGAATGTTGTTTTGCCTGTTTCCCTGTGTCTCCAATGAAAATTGAGCAAGGCAATGCCAGGGACAGTGGAAGTTGTATTTACATCTGAGTCAACAGGAAAAGTAAATTGCGTGAAGGGCAAGGAACACAGCATGGTGTCAGTTTCCTGGAGCATAAGTAGCACAGGAAAAAAAGCTCAACCTGGGGATCCATTCCAAAAGAATAAATTTCAAAGGTTTACTGGACTACAGTATAAGAAGAAGGGGGAGAGAAACCCTGAGTTACCCTTCACTTAGTGGACAAAGGGAATCAGGACCCTTTGATTCTGTAAACAGTGGATCTTCCTGTCCACAGGGCTGAAGATGCAGACAGCTTGATGGAAGTGAAAAAACTGCTTAAGCAAAGATTGTAGCTGGCTAATATAAAATCTTAATGACTAGAAAGTGTGTTATTTTGTTTTGTTTGTAACCATTCCTGTCTCTCTTTTCTTGCTTAGTATCACATTTATTAATAAGGAACATGAATGTATGTTTAGTTATATTGTACGCCATCTCGGTACTATTACAGTGTTCAGCTGAGCCAACAGTCTGATGTCCAAAGAGAGGGACTGTGTCTCTGGAGGTGGCAGAATTGGTTAATTTCTATGAGTGTCCAATGAGAGGGACTGGACATTCCTGAGGGGTGAGGCTGACTGCCCTAGGTTTGACTGGAGGAAAAGGTTCAGCCTGGCCATCAAGTGGCACTAGTGTGGTGCAAAGGGAATGGTGCATAAAAGTATCAGCCCTGCCCAGCAATTCAACTTTGTAGATCAGTAATCAGGATAAGATTTGGCAAGATGCATCCTCTGCCAAACTTGACTCACCCAGCTCCAACCTCTAATTCCTCTCTGTCTCCCTCCCTCCCTTACCAGGGTGCCTAGCTCAATCACCTCCCTACAACTCAGAGCCTATTCAGTAATCTTGGAAAACACTCAATTTTTTTAGATTACTCCCTCCCTCCTGCTTATGACCTCACTTGGCTCCCCTACCACAGGTAGTCCCATTGAAACGGAGCTCTTTGCAGGGCCAGGCACATATTTTGGGTATTTTAACTCAATTATGGATCTTACTTTGCCATTTTCCTGTATATAACAGTACACAGTTCTTTGCATCACTGGCAACTTTGCTTCAGCAATGGATGGGAAATGCTTTGTATTAAAGAGAAACAAGAGCATTGGGGGGATAGCACATTTTAAGAGGTAGGTTGCTCTGCTCACTGAAAGCAAGAAGCATATCCATCTGGCCAAGTTCCTTTTTTTATTGATTTTTTGTAAAAACTGCACTTAGTGAGTGTAGTTTCTCAAAGGAGAGGAAAAGCTGAAGTCCTAAATATTTAATAGAATTCAGGGAGTACTGATATTAAATTGCATGATCTTATTTTTTATAAGCTTCAGAGGGGTAGCCGAATTAGTCTGTAACTGGAAAAAACTTAAAAAACAACAAATAGTCTAGCAGCACCTTAAAGACTAACAAAACATGTAGATGGTATCATGAGCTTTCGTGGGCACGCCCACTATTTAAACATCTTAAACAGAAACGTCTGAAGAAGTGGGTAACCGGTGGCCTGGCTGGGCTGGAGCAGCCCCCTCCCTGAGGTAGGTGGGGAGGCTGCTCTAGCCTAGTTGGGCCAGCTGCCCATCTGTGGTGGTCCGGCCTCCAACCCGGCTGGAGAAAGCCTTCACCCACCACAGGCAGGTAAGAATGTTTGCTCCAGTGGGGCTGGCCTGGCCAGAGCAATCCCAGCTCCATTAACCATCACATAACATTTAACTAGTTAACTGATTAAACAGGATTTTGCATTGCTAACAGAAGCATATTTTCATGTTTGCTTTGGTTTAGCATAGTATAATCTGAGATGTTCCCATTGTGTAAAACAAACAAAAAGAAATGACCTTGCAATTCCATTTGGTCCTTCAGCTGAGACATACCAGACTAGTTGCAAGTGTAAATGTCCTTTCATAATTATTATGCATTTATTAACATATTTGCCCCTATAACTATGAACTTTATTTTTTATAAAAATTGAAGACTATAATTGGGAATAATTAGACTAGTTATAATTAACCAGAGCGAAGAAAGAAGGGGGAAAATACTGACTTCTTTACATATCTAACAGCTTGTCTGCCTTACAGTGTTAGTTTGAAGTATAAATTGAATGTTAGATCTAACCCCAGTTCCCATTCATGCAAAAAAATATTTTGGATGAATTAAGGGCTGGTCTACACTGGCGAGTTGCTGCACTGTAACTCTTTTGCTCAGGGGTATGAAAAAAACTCCTCCCCCCAAATGCAGGAAGTTACAGTGCTGTGAAGTGCCAGTGTAAACAGGTTCGGAGTGCAATTTACCTCTCCCCTCCTGGAGACCGTTTACCTAGAGTGCTAAGAGAGCTTTCTACCAGCGCTGGTGCTCTGACCACACTGCTGCATTAAAGCGCTGCCGCCGTAGACTTTAAACTTGTAAGTGTACACAAAGCCTAAGTGGTACATTAAACTCTAGTTAGCTGGCCCATGGGGCTGTGGATTGAAATTTGAGAGCTGAAGATCCTAGAGTGAATAATATCCTAGGTATGTAGCTACAGACTATAGCTGGAGTTGGCATAATCTCTCGGATGCTAGTCCAATCATTTTGTACAGCTAATCAAATTACTCCCTTTAGCTTGTGTGCAGTTTTGCTGCTTGCACTCGAGTAGAGTGACCAGATGTCTCAATTTTATAGGAGCAGTCTTGATATTTGGGGCTTTGTCTTATATAGACTAGGGGAAGGCTAGCCTGCCTATGCTCTGGCCACTGGTCTCCTCCTGCAGTTCCCTGTGCTTCTCGGTGGCCCCGTCTGGCCAGCTTTCCTTTTGCAGAGATTTGGACAACTGAGGCTGGGGCCACAGTGTCCGCCTGAGGCTAAAATCACGCTGTCTGATGCTGTGATTTTGTGTCTGGGGCTGGGGATGCTCTGGGATGTCCTGGGGCACCAGGATTGGTTGTCCTACGCACCAAGGATGGGGCCTCAACCTGGCCTTCTGACATGGGACTGCAGTGGGGGTGTTCTGGGCTCCTGGGAGGCAGAAGAGGCAGAAAGGGGCTGGGCCTTGGGCACAAGGGGAGGAGGTCAGGCACTAGCCTCTCTCAGCGCAGGTTCACTGGCCACCCATGATACATATACATTATCCCCATCCCTCCCATGCTGACTTTTTACACTTGCTATCTAGTCACCCTATGATTGAACGAGCTCAAATCAGAGTGAAGTGGCTCACATGTAAGTAATTGGAGCTACCTGTTGCTTAAGCCAGTGGATTTCAAACATTTTTCTCACCATGACCCAGTTGAAAAAAATGTTGATGCCTGCAGTCCAACATAATAGTATCTTCTGACTAGACTGTGGGCTCTGGGATGCTTGTGGTGCAGGATAGGGAGGTTTTGGGTTTAGGGGGGAGATTGGGGTGCTGGGTTGATGTGTGCTTACCTCCGGTGGCTCCTGGTCAGTGGCACAGCAAAGGTGCTAAGGCAGGGTTCCTGCTTGTTCTGGCACCGTAGACTATGCTGTGCCACTCTGCTACATGTGCACTGATCTCACCCACAGGCACTGATGCCAGGACACATTGGTAGAGCCTTGCACGGATACAAAATTTCTCTCTCTATCCAAATCTACATCTGTAAAAATGAGCCGCAGATATCCGCACTGACATCCATAGATGTGGATACCTTTGGGTATAAAGTGGATATCTGCAAATTTTCAGGGTTCTACATACAAAATTTGTATTTGTATCCACATCCATATCTGCAAATATGAACTGTGGATATCTGCATCCATGGATATAAAGCGAATTTGCACGTCTCTACCCATTGGCTAGTGCACAGTTGCTGCTTGGGGTAGGAACAATGCATGGAACCCCATGCACCCTCCCTTGCCCCCAGAAGCCAGACTTGCTGCGGGCCACTTCTGGGGTGTCCATAGTCCATGGTGCCCAGAACAGGCAAGAAGCCTACCTTAGTACCCCCTGGTCATCTGATCACTAGGGCTACCAGATACTTTCGCAAAAATCCCAAACATGGCAAAGAAAAAAATTGGTTGAGCAAAGAAAGAAAGAAAAAAAAAAGTCGCTGTGCCTTTAAATTCCTGAGCTCCCTGCTCCCCCCACCAGATGCAGCAAGGGAAAAATGTCTCCGATGGCCTTCTGTCTGAGAAAATACCGGACAGATGATGCAATTACTGCACTGTCCAGGTGAAAACTGGACACCTGGCAACCCTACTGATCACCCTTCAGTATAGCAACCCAGTGCCTGAAAATTCTATGACCCAGTAACTGAGTCAGGACCTCTACTTTGAAAAGCTGTAACATTCACTTGGGCTACATCTACATTGGCAAGATTTTGCGCAAATACTCTTTAATGCAAGAGTTTTTGCGTTAGAGTATTTGCGCAAGAGAGCGTCTACACTGGCATGTGCCTTTGCACAAGAGCATCCGTGCCAGTGTAGACGCTTTCTTGCAAGAAAGCGCCGATGGCCATTTTAGCCATTGGGCTTTCTTGTGCAAGAAATTCATGTTGCCTGTCTACACTGGCCTCTTGCGCAAGAACAGTTGCGCAAGAGGGCTTATTCCTGAGTGGGAGCATCATAGTTCTTGCGCAAGAAGCCCTGATTTCACACATTAGAACGTCAGTGTACTTGCGCAAGAACTCCCTGCCAGTATAGACAGGCAGCATGTTTTTGTGCAAAAGCAGCTGCTTTTGCGCAAGATCGCACCAATGTAGACACAGCCTTGCAGTATGCTATCCAGCCACTAGTAGATGTCTTCTTTGTTGTATAGCATTTCAGACATAGTGTTGGTCCTGACCAACAAAGAGTTAATTAGAACTCAAGCTGAGTGGAACTTTCTCAAGAAGGACTGTGTCTCTGTAAAGTAGCCTCCAAGGCTCAGAGCTCTGCCCCAGCACTGGGGAGCCTACTACCCCACTACCAGCCTAGAACACACAAAATCTACTAGCACCAGCTAGGGTCTGGTGTGCAAGGGAAATGTGGAGAGTGTCTTTATAATGGTCATGCCTATTCACTTTCAGAATATGATCTGAAGAAGTGGCTCTGCCCCACAAAAGCTCATC
>JANRFK010004149.1:88781341-88804402 GCA_030068395.1 Apalone spinifera
ATGCCCTTTTCTGGACTGATTAAGAAGACTGATTTAAGATAAGAAACTATTACTTGAAAGGTGATCGTTTACCCAGACACACCGTGATTAGGTTGATTTATTTACCAATCTACTTGTAAACAGGTAAAACTCTATTACAACTTGCTTTTTAAAAGTTGCTTTAGGAAGGAAGTTACACTTGTATTACCCACGGCTTGGCTGGTCATGCTTATCTTTGCTAAATTTAATACTGTCTCTCTTTTATTCCAGTTTTAATAAGCAAATATCTAGTGTTTTAAACTAAGTTAGGAAGCCTATAAAATGCACATGCACTTTAATGCTGTTTTAGGTTTGAAACTGTTGTGTCAGAATTAAAGCAATAATAGCAACTAGTATTGTAGACTTCCTTATTAAAAGGAAATTCATCAAATGATAAAATTTGTAACATATTACTATATAAATATAGGCTTTTGAAAAACCTCATGTTAAAAATAAGGGTCTGACTTAAATTTGGGGGATAGGAAAGAGTTAGGAAATTAACAACTTAAATTCTAGTAAAGTGTAATGTACATTGTACCCTAGATATTGAGGGACTCTGAACAGAGTGTAATCTTTAATGCCCTTAAGTAAAGTCTTCCATACATTCCCAGCACATGTTTAGAACTGACCTCAACGCGTGTGCTAGTGTGTATATATATATATATGCGGTGCTTTCAGAATGAAATAGCTCCTTAACTTTGAATTCCACAGGGATTTGTTTTGTTTTATTTAAAACAAAAATCATTATGTATCTGCAACTTTCTTGATTTAGGTGCATTTTTGCTCTAATTAAAGTAACTATTGAATGCATTAGAACCTCTTTAATTTACAACACATTTGACAGGATGCTCTTATCTTGCATCGAGTAAGAGTAGATGTTGTAACAGGGTTTTGCATTGTAAAAATAATCTAACCATAACACGTATTTTACGTCAGAGGTTCTCAAATTTATTTTTTGATAGTGTGGACCTTATCTTAATCTCATTGGCTACCTGTCCTCCTATTTGCAACATATGGGCGACATTCTCTCTTATTCATGATCATATATAACGTTTGTATGGTATCTACAGCAGTTGCTTATAGAAAAGTAATATTAAGAAATATTTAATGTAATTTTAGCTTCTTTTAATTATCATCTGGAAACAAATAATGGTGCCTGCACCATGTTACCAACCAGCTTTCCACCATCATCAAGTGCTCTGGGATGCCAGCCATCTAAAATGTAGAAACCTTTACAGCATTGCCAGAAATGCTTGAAATTGAACTATGATTAACAAAAACCCCAACCAACCAACAAAGTTTATTTGTAACTTTTATTCTGATTGTTCGTTTGTATGTAATTTTGCAAAATTCAGTAATTTGCGATAGCAATATTCATACCATATAACCATCTTAAGGTTTCAAAATGATGTCCGTTGAGATGAATTTTCCTCACTGTTCATTAAAGGCCTGGTTATACAAGGCAGTGAGGATGCTTATTACCTCACAAGGTAAAGGTACACCTTCTTCCAGCCAGTTATCCAAATATCACTAGAAGGAGCTAGCATGCTTTCACACACAGAGCTCATTAGATGGTGCTTTTAGAGCACTGCCAGGCAAAGAACAAAGGTTAGTGTGGTGACAAAGCATCACACAGTATTAGACACACGTATCTAAAAACAAATTGTAGGAGTTATGTGGTGCACACTTTCAATATATCCACAGAATAGTGCCTTGTTTAAGTGTAGCCTGAATTCTGTGTTTCTGTTACTAAAGTTATTAATTCTAACATTATTGAAAAGGAATATGCATGAAATCGTTATGCTGTCAGTATTTACATCATCTTAAGCAACATTTGTTGAGTTTAGAGTACAGGGCGTCCCCACTATAAGTTGCCCTGATATACATCCATTCCACACTAAAGTCATTGATGTTTGTAGGAAATGATGCATTATAGGTCCTCCCATTCCCCGCTATAAGTCGTGTGAAACACTCCCCCCAATTTTCTTAAATGGAAGTCAGCTGTGGGGGGAAAAAAATTCCCCACTTTAAGTTGTTTCACTATAAGTCCAAGTCTTTTTTAATGTATCTTGGACTTATAGCAAGGACGGCCTGTATGCTATATGATCAAGTTTAAAATGTTGTCTCCAACATTTTATGAGCACAGTGATGTCTATGAAACTGTAATGAAAGTTGTAGTAGGGATGTTAAGTGACAGTTAATTAGCTAATCGAGTAGTCGATGGGCGGGGGAGGGGGGAATGCTTACTATCTCTGCTGTGGCCCTGCATTTTAAATGTAGTAAGAGCCCAGCAGCTCTTACTACATTTAAAGTGCAAAGCTGCAGAGGGGTTATCTTCCAGGGTGTGAGCTGGGACAGAGCAGTCCTGACTTGTGCCGGCTCTGGGACGGGTGCTGCTACTCTGCCTTCCCTGCTCCCCCCTGCACCCCGGAGATGGTGATACAGAGGCAGTGGGAGGAGGGGCGAGTAGTTGAGTAGTGACTCAACTAGTCGCTTACATCCCTAAGTTGTACAGCTAAATCTTTGGAATTAAAGAGTATCTGGAAAACTGACTGCAAGGTATTTACAAATGAAATATGGTGTAGATTGTGTTGGTGTATGTGAAGATATTACCTTGCAATATTACCTGCACTTTGAAACTGAGACATTTTTATGTATGCCTAGAGGGGAAAAGGTAATACAAAGCTGGGAACTAACATAAATGTAAAAAAACCCTCATATATTATCTACTTTTTCCTCAGAGTATTCTTTGATCTATTAGACAATGACAGCCTTCCTTTTTGAAGACACTTCAATCGAGAAAGTTACTTGTGTGCATGGTATAAATAGACTTGCAATGACCCATCTGAATTTACTGGTGTAGAATGACCTATCACTTATTGGAATTAGGACTGTATTGCAGCAAGAGAAAAACTAGATCCTTATCTTACAGTATCTTGTTCTTTGAAATGCTTTGTTCTTGGGATTCTACTTGTATGCACAAGTCTGAAATCTTTTGGCCAGCAGTTTTGGGGGCATGTGTGTCTTGCATATCTTCATGCCCCCTTACCATTTGTATAGGGGACTCTCAAGAGGTGGGAAAAGGGGGTGAGTCATAGGATTGGCATGCCTCTCAAAGAACTAGGGTTTATATCAGTGTTTCTCAAACTTAGGACATGATTCCCCGGTAATTGTGGGATGGGGGTGGGGTGGGGCAGGATGTCACCCAATAATGCCTACCGTACATGTGTGGCAAGCAAGGAACTGCCTGGTGCTCCATGCCAGAAGGGTCCCCGGGAAGCTAAGTTACTGGCTTCAGTCCCTCACTGACTTCAGCTGAATCTGAAGCATATAACAGATATGAGGCCCCCATACCATAGGCCCCTGGGCAATTGTCCTACTTGACATCTCCTCCTTCCCCAAGTATTATTCATAATATCCTTAAGGATATTTAAGATAGGGGGATAGTTTTTTTCAAGTTTTGGTAGGAGAGGGTCACAGTTTTCTTTTTTTAAGCCCAAATGGGGAGAGGGAGGGTCACCAGCACTAAGAGGTTGAAAAATACTGCTGTAAAGTAAGGGTTTTGTTTTTCTTCAGTTGTGTGCCTGTCCCATTCATGGTGATTAGCAAGCAGTTCCCTGACCAGATAGGAAAGTCTTAAAGAGTCCTGGTAAAACAAAATGCAGAACCATTCTTGCAAATTTGTGTTTGGTCTAGATACCAGATGCCATGAATAATATTTTGATGTGTGGATAAAGCTCCAGGTAGCAACTCAACACATCTCTTGAACAAAAGAAACATTCCAAAGGTAAGTAGCATATTTTACCCAGAGTTTTCAGAACCCACAGCAGTGGTAACTTAACTGTTTCGTTCCAGCCAGTGTGAGGAATAAATCAATGGGAATATAGCCCTCTGGGTGATGAAAGATTGTTATAAGTAAGCTTGTGCTTATCTAAAACTACAATTTATTAGATTTAAGCACATACAGACACAAACAATAGTTTTAGAATATCCCAAGTATTTATCTAAAATCTGGGGCAGTATTGATTAAATTGCAGCAGTTCAGCAATAGCAGGTTGCTTCTTGCCCGGTGAATAAGTTGTCAGGAAAAACTCTTCTCAGGATTAGCTTCAGAAGGCTACTTCAAAGTACTCTCTCTTATCTAATCCTTTTGTAGCTAACTTTTGCAAAACACATAGATCATAGTGACCCCTTCTAGGTCAACACTTCTCCTAACAGCAATGAATTATTTATCAACGAACATTCCTCACAGTTTTAGTCATAATAAACCTTCTGTGTCAAAGATGCCCAAACTCCAAGGTTCCCATCCACTTATGTTCTCAATTGTTGACTTTTTCTCTCCCCACCTACCATACTAATTATCAGAAACTCCAAGCTTGCAAATATATTAGACCTTGCCTTCAGAAGCTCTGCTTGTTTAAATTAATCTGTAACTGGATACCATTCTATTTTATTAATTCGTGGTGGCCCAATACATACAATGTGGTGTTAGTTGGCTTGATAAAAATCTGGGGTACATGCCCCCTTCTAATCCAGGCTAACAGGTAAATTGGTTTAGATTTAGTAGAATGAACTGTGATACCTGTGGGAGGGGAAAGACCTTATTTTAAACCTGCTGCCTATTAAATTGAGGTAAGAGATTACTGATTAATGGATTGGAGGGTATGATGGGGTTCTTCTCCATCACAGGGCTCTCAGAGGAATAATAGAGCCCTATGGAAGGATGCATATTAGGGATGCAATAGTGTAGTCGATTAACCGATAAGCAAAAGCTCATGTGTGTAGTCTATAGCATTAACCTATTTCCCCCCCCCCCCCCCACCTCCTTGCCATTACATTTTTTAGCAGGCTGGCCAGCAGCCCGGCTCAGTCCTGACTTGTGCTGGGTCCAGGACCTACCCCCACTGTGGCTCTGCATTTACAGTATATTAGGAGCCAGGTGGGCAGGCAGCACTCAGTTCCTGGTCCAGGAGCTCATCCCCACCTCCCCCCAGATAGGGGCTGCTGCCACCCCGCACTGCTGCCTCTGTATCAGAGGCAGCATCACAGCGAGACAGGCAGCCGGTCCGCGAGGGGAGCTAGTTTTTAAACTGGTTCCCTTCATGGACTGGCTCCCACCTGGCACCTCATGCTGCTGCCTCTGATGCAGAGGCAGCAGCACAAAGTGGCAGGGGGCTCATTAGGAGTGAGGCCGGAGTGCACTGGCTGCTAGCCCCACCCCTGGGAACTACAGAATAGTTGAGTAACCAGTCGAGAATTCATGAGGTTAATTGACTAGTAAATAAACCGATATTTAACATCCCTATTACACACAAGGCAGCCAGTTAGGGCTGGGATGGTCCATATAGGAAGGGCTGCAGAGCAACTTCAGTCACTCCCTGGAGCTTAAGGAGGAACATGGACTCACTGCCTTTTAGGCTGAAGGCAGCAAGGACTCCAGACAGCAGCGCTGTAGGCAGCAATCTGGGGAGATAAAGGTAGCTCCAGGTGGGCTGCAGGGATCTGTAGGCCAAGGCCCTAAGGCAAGGGAAAGAGAGAGCTGGCACTGTAGGAAAGCGGTCCAGGGAAATGTGGTAAGAGATTGGGGGGAAGTGGCCGAGCAAAAGGTACTGAGAGGTTGAAGGGAATACACCCTGCCATCTACTGGGTCTCTGAGCTGGGACCCAGAGTCATGTGCCTCTATTGCCACAGACGAAGTGGCCAGACAGCTGGCTGCAGTGGCCATTGAAGAAAGTAGCTGGAGCACGGACTGTAGGCCTTCTGGAAGGGGAGAGCACAGAGTGTGGTACAGTCCGAGAGCTGTGTCACAAAGAGAATGACGAAATCCTGAGTGACGTGGATCCCTGAAATGGAAGTAATGGTGGTGAGACACCAGGGGTATGTCTACACAGCAGCATTATTTCGGAGTGACTGACGTTCTTCCAAAATAACAAAATAACATGTCTACAATACAAGCCTTTATTTCGAAATAATGTCAAGCTGGAGAACTTCTTGCTCCGACTCATGGTAACCCCTATTTCATGAGGAGTAAGGGAAATAGAAGGAAGAGTGTTCTTCCTTCGACTTCCTGCTGTGTCGACAGTGCCAAATGCCAAGTTAAGCTATTTCGACTTCAGCTATGCGATTGACGTAGTTGAAGTTGCATAGCTTAATTCAATTTTAGCCCTTCTGTGTAGACATACCCCACCAGAAGAGGGTGCACTGGTGAGAAGAGCTACCGTATTTTAGCGAATATACCCTGCACCCGAATATACCCTGTGGTTTTTCCGAATTGAGTAAAAAAAAATCTTGTATACCCACCTCATGCATAAGTATAACTCTCAAGGTATACATGACTCTCAAGGTATACATGCCGGAGGTGGGGGAGGAATTAGTCAGTCTAAACGCCCCGGTTCCTGTGGGCACTCACCGCCCCGGTTCCTGCTCAGCCGCCAGCCTCTGGTCAGGGGAGTGCTCGTCCCCCTGGTTCCTGTGCAGCCGCAGGAAGGGGCGGGGAAGTGCTCCTCTCCCGGTTCCTGTGCAGCCTCCAGGCGGGGGAGCGCTCATCCCCCTGGTTCCTGCGGCTGGTTCCTTTTTTTTTAACCAGGTGAGTAAAAAAAATATTGTATACCCTGTGGGGGGGAAGGAGAGAGCGGGGTTTGTAAAAATGCATACAACCCGCAGGTTATATGCGCTAAAATATGGCAATCCCAGTGATAGCCAACAGGATATGCCACAGTGGTGAGTCCCACCTTGTCACAATGGTGACAGGTAGAGTTTGCAAGGAAGTGGACTCTGACTGAAGTTGTGTTTAGTCTTGTTTGTATTTGGAGAACATAGGAATTTATAAACAGGAATCTTTTTCAAAGATAAACCTTCCTGGGAGGACCACATGCAGAATTGTTTCCACTTCCTCTTGTAAATGACTCTGCTAAATGGGTTTTTGTTTTATCTCTGGTATCTTGTGTATCTCTACAGAACAAATCTTGTTTGTGTTGTTCAGCCAGCTGGCATGTTTACTGGGAAGTGTAGGGACTTTGGGATGCGGTTAAGAATCCTACCTTGGTTCTGAATGGAGTCCTACTCTTGAATATCCTAGATGTGGAGGTCTTGCACAAGTTGTAGTCGCTCTGTGAAACACAGTTGTCTTACCCAAGAGGGAGCTATGAAGAAAATTCTGGCTGCATCATATGGGATCTCTGTAGTAAGGCTGAGGATCACAGGAACCAATGGGAAGGTGTACAATAGCTTTTTGACCAGGAGAAGAGAATGGTGTCTGATAGATACCTGTGTTGTCCTCTTTCTTCGGAACAGAACAGGGAGCATTTATTTGCGATGATGCTGAACAACAGATTGTTGAATCCTGTGAAGAAATGGACTTCAGGGTGTCAACAAACTGTGTAGTCATTTGCTTGAGCAGACTTTATTTCATTATGAAATATACTTTAGACTAAATAACCAATATCAGTCAGGTTTATTAATATGGTACAGATATATAGAACCATTTTTCTGTCTCCAAAGAGTAGTGATGTAGTAGCCACGAAGTGATGTTACATTCACCTTACCAGAAAGTGTGCTCCCCGAGTTACACATTTTGACTGGTATTATCTTGAGTTTACAGGTTGCACATGTCTTTACACATAATTATGATCTAATCTATCAGTTTGTTCCAGTTCCCTAACTTGTTGTTTTGTTCCTCTCTTATCTTTATTTTATGTACTAGCATTTGAGGTACTGATCCGTGAAGCTTGTACTAAGACATAGAACTAATGTATCTTGATTTTTTTTTTTTGACGTTTCCTATCTGCTTGGGCCAAATATTTTTTTTTTAGCATAAGTGAAAAGGATTACAGTATAGGTCAGTTTAGGCTATATCACTATTTCAGCAATTGTGCTTAGTGTTATTGATATTTCAGTTGAGCTTTTGTAACGGTGTGTGGATTTCTTTGTGTGAAATGAGCTTATAATTGTTTGGGATCTTTCTTGTGGGAGGAAGGCTTTGGCTGTAATCTAGGACTGCTCTAATGAGCTCCACTGATTGATGTGAAGTTGGTAGATTTCTCATACCTGACTTTCGGTCCTAGAGAGTAAAAGAATTTTAGAACAAGATTGAAAGTATTAGTGATGTCCTGAGAAGCCTTTCCCCAAATGCACTAGTTCTGGGTTGGATAGATGGTGTGTTGCTGAGACTCCGAGGGCTGCTCTGTCAGGTATGTGATTAAAACCTGAAGCTCTGGAGAGTCCAACTGGCATGACTTTTATAATGCTGGTCCCCAGCTGTGAATCAGAGCTACTTGTGTGGGCTGGAAGTACTGCTGTGTGCAGGCATATATCCCAAAAGTCAACACCTGCTCTGACTACGTCTCCCACTGGCTCAATTGGAAGTTGTTGTGCTGTACCTCAACAGAGCACCACGCTTATTAATTCCATACAGTATCTGGAATAAGCAAAATGCCATGTTACTGATGATTCCTCCCAAACGTAACTTGAGGAAGAAGTATATAACCAACTTAGCTCTACTTAAAAAAGCAGATTGATTTGAAAAGAGCCTTTTTAGCAAGGACATTAGGATCATTTAATCACAATGTCTGGGGTTCTCAAATTTCATTGCACGATGATCCCCTTCTGACAACAAAAATTATTGCATGATCTTAGGAGGGGGGGGATTGAAGCCTGAAGCCACTCGAGGCCTGCTGCCCCAGGTTGGGGAGGAAGGAAAGGCTTTGGTCCCAGGTAAGTGGCTGTAACCTGAGCCCTGTTGTCCAGGGCTAAAGCCACTGGGCTTCAGCTTTGGTCCCAAGTGGGAGGGCTCTGACTTCAACTTCGGACTCCAAGTCTAAGCCAGTCCTGATGATCCAATAAAACGGTCTCCAGCGATCTACTTCAGGGTCCTGACCCACAGTTTGAGGCTCTCTAATGTATCTGTTATAGACTGGGATTCATTTAAATATCTTGCTAACAGTAATATTGGGAGAGGAATTGCAAGACAGTTGTATGGCTTAAAGAAAACGTGTTTTGGGGGAAGATTAATACAATACATGTTGGACCTCCCAAAACCGGGACTCTTTTGTCCGGCAACATTCATGGTCCGGCAGGACCATGGATGCTCCTGGACCAGGGAGTCCTGGTTGGGAGCCCTGCTGGGCTGGGAGCCTGGCAGAGCTGACAGCAGCAGGACTGGGACAGGGGCCAGAGCCCTAGTATCAGAGCCAGGGACATGGCAGCCCCAATAGCAGGGTCAGGGATGTAGCAGCCTGGTAAGAGAGGTGAGTCATGGCAGCCCAATGAGGGTGGTGGTGGTAGTGACTGGGGTTGGCAGCAAGGAGGGGAGGTGGTCTAGGTGGCTGGTACCAGGGGACTAGGGATGTAATAGTGTAGTCGATTAACTGATAAGCAAAAGCTTATAGGGTAATGCTATAGACTACATGTATTTTCCCCCCACCCCCTTGCCAGTAAATGTTTTAGCAGGCTGGCCAGGAACCTGGCTCAGTCCTGGTTTGTGCCAGGTCTGGGACCTACTGCATTTGAAGTATATTAGGAGCTGGGCGGCCAGACAGTTCAACATAGTCCTGGCTTGCGCTGGGTCCAGGACATACCCCTGCTGCGGCTCTGCATTTAAGTGTATTAGGATTCAGGTGGGCAGGCAGCCTGACTCAGTTCTGGCTCGCACCAGGTCCAGGAGCTCGGGTCCAGGAGCTCAGATCCACTTCCTTGGCCAGGGCTGCTGCCACCCCGTGTTGCTGCCTCTTTATCAGAGGCAGCAGTGTGGAATGGCAGGAGGCTCTTTGGGCATGGGGCTGGAGCGCCCTGGCTGCTAGCCCCACCTCAATAGTCAAGTAACTGATAAGAATTCATGAGGTTTAATTGACTATTCAGTTAACAGATATTTAGCAACCCTACAGGGGACCTTCCCTGGTCTGGAAAATTTCCTTGTTCGGGACTGGTCAGGTCCCATAGGTGTCATACCAGAAATGTCCAAGCTGTACTGTGAGGGGAATATTCAAAATAACTTTGGAATTTTAAATAAACTTTGCTTTTACATACCTGTCCTAGTCACAATTGAAAAGCAAGCCAACAAAGCGGAAGGCTAGCAGTTCCCTCTAACTTTGACGCACATGATAAACTAGGAAAACTACAGTCGTGGAAAAATACTAGCTACCGTGTGTCATGGGATACTGACGGACCTACTTGACTAATGTATGCAGGTGCTTTTTGTTCCTCAAATAGAATGTGCCAGGATAATGCAGAATACTGTTTTTAGATTCCGCTGTTATCTTGGCAGAATGAAAACTTAACTGTCGATTCAAAACTTTTGTTTTTAAAATGTTTAAACATCTAATGGAGGCTTTCCTTTCCTTTCCTTTCCTTTCCTGCACAACACTTTTCTTGTGTCTAATACTCCTAGAGAATGTGTTACAAAAAGATAAAACAATAGAAGGAAAAATATTCTATCCCCATTTTTAGTGATTCAAGTGTACATAATTCATAGGATATTGCACATGATGGCTCTACGTGGTCTGTGTAATGTGTTCAGATTATGCAGGATCTAAGCATTTACAAAAAAAAAATCTAGTCATCATGGCTGTAGAGAACCTGACAAAATAAGCAAAGGGTAAAGGCTGCAGTGACATCTGCCGAAGTCAGCAGACCAACTGAGTCATTGATTCAGGCTAACTCCCTTGATTTTATTAATCTCACTGGAGTGATAGCTCTAAAGCCCAGCGATGATACTTAAATGCCAAAATTAACTATTTAGTTTCTGACTGTTTTAGCAGAAAGATTGGGAAAGTGAGTGGGAGTGAAATCCTTGAAACATGTGGTTTGGGAATGGCTTCTTGAAAATACAGAGGAAAACAGGAGCTATAGCAAACAGGGACAGATGGAGAAAGAAGAGAGAAACCATAAGTGGGTCCTGTTGGTGAATGATACTGAATAAATAATAAAACTTTAGTAACCACGTAAAATCTGTATTCTTTTTATAATCTCTTTGTAAACCTCTATCTGATATAAGGGGGAAGTCTGTCATGGTTTGAGGGGTGAATGACATCTAATTATTTATTTATTTTTTAATCCAGCATAATTGAACATGGGCTCTGGTCCTCTCTTCTGAATGAGTTTGACACTTTACTCGATCTATCCACTGGATTTTACTGAATGTCGCACATAATACATGAGATTGAGTTACAAGACCAATTTTTATGTAAGCCATATGCACCAGTTAAGTCATCTGATCAACCTCTTACTTTGAATGCATTAGAGCCACCCAAAAAGTACCAGAACCATGTCTTCTCTTCTAAAAGTGTCATCACTGCTTGTAAAACATGTTCTTCAAAGTTAGTAGGTCCTGAGTTGTCTGGATACTTGAACTCCTCGAGTTTCATTCTTTTGAACTATTTATAACTATAATTTCTCATGAGCCTTTTTTTGGATTAGTTGTTCAGAGAAGGTCAGCATTCTATACTGCTTTGCACTTCTGTAGTATCTTCCACCAGGGGATATTTAGGGCTGTGATCCAACAAAATGCTTATATACGTACTTTTAAATGCATGAATGGTTCTGTTGATTTCAATAGGGCTATTTACTTGCTTAAATTTAGGTTTGGACTATACCTAAATTAAGCAAGAATACTGGTGTCAATGTGTCCCATGGATTATTACCATTCCATAAAGTTTCGATTATATCCGTTATATGAATATCTTCTTTTAATGTCCTACACTGATGTTTACCCATTTTAGTATTTAGACATTTAGCATTTGTTTACAGGCACTTATAAAATTTGTCTATTTCAAGGGTATTTCTAGACAAAAAACGTACGTTGCTCCAACTCTGTGTAGTGTAGACAAGGGTTAATAAATGTAAATCCGACCTCTGAATGCCATCATCTTATCAATTTACAGACAGCTTTCAAAAAGTGAGATATTTTGAGCCTTCAAAAAGTCTGGATTTACTGACTCACATTAAAAAATCTTATTGAGATTCTACACCTTATTGATTACACTCTGCTCTCTATTTCATCTGACTTTCTAATATCACCATCTGGGGTATGGGAATAAATAATCTTAAATTGTATTCAGTAAATAGTATGACATCAAATATTCATGGTAACTTTATATATTATGAAACCCAGCAAGGTTTTTCTAATTTATGAATAATACTTTTTATTTTGCAGTCCGTGTCATTTCTTTCCATATCCTTGCAGCGTGAGTGGGTTTTTTTCCCCTTGCTTGGATTTTCCTTTCCTTGCTTTCATCAATCTGGGTAAATAAGTATAGGTTCCTATTAAACAGTATGTCATTATATCTGTAGACAATTTAGGAATTGGAAATGTCAGAGAAAAATGTTTCCTTCTCAGGCACACATATTTGCGCTTAAATGTGCTTAACCTGACTTCATTGGGATTACTCTTATGTTGGAAGTTAAGCACATTCTTAAATGATTTGCTGAATTGGGATTTTGATGCATCTGAGAAGTTCTCAAAGATTATTGTTTTTTTTTTTTTAAATCTTTTGTGGAATAAAATCTCTATGATAGCTGATTACCTGCCTAGAACTTAGTTAACTTGTACATGTCAAATTTTCACAAAATTATCTTTGCTTCCTGTTTAATATATTAGACTTCTCTGTTTAGTTATGAGCCTCTTCACATCCTTTTGTTCATCTCCCTCCACCTCACTTACAGTTTGGATTTCCATCTCTACCTTTTAACTTTATAGACCCATAGCAAACAAGTGCATGGTTATATGCCAAGAAAACTGCGGTTACCATGCATGATTATATGCCAAGGAAACTGCGATTACCAGTGCCAAGTATTCTATTACGTGACAGAGATGCCCTCTTTGATGTCCTTTTTTATTTTTCTTTCTATGTTTGCTTTCTTTTTCTTTCTGAATTTAGTTTGAGGTTACACTATGTGTGAGAAGTTCATGAACAGAAATTGTAACGTTTCATAGCCAAGAGCAATAGTATTAGCATCTTTTTAAATGACTTGAGCAAACTAGAAATCTTTAAAATATGGTGTGCTAAAGAAGCATTACATTATGGTGCAGTTTGGAAATAAATCTGTTTTGCTTTTTAAAATTGTCATTGGATAGGATGCTGGGAGGATTAGAATAGTGACTATGAAGGTTTGTTAGGCTATGTCTACACTGCACTCTAAACTCAAAATAAGATACGCAATTAGTGCTATGCAAATTGTGTACTTATTTGGAGTATATTTTGAAATTTGGAGCTGTCTATACAGCACTAAACTTTGAAATAAAGTGCTATTTCAAGCCATCCCTTACTTCTCGTACAATGAGGTTTACGGGGATGGTGAAATAGTAAACCATCCCCACTATTTTGGAATAGCAGATGCGTTCAAAAGATGCAGGATAGCTATTTTGGGATGGGATAGGAGTGCGCATCCACACCTCAAAAGCGCATTGCAAAAGCATCCACACTGCTCTTGTGCAAGAAATCTCTGATTGCCATTAACAGAATGGCAATCAGAGCACCTGTGCTTTTGCTCTTTTTGCACAAGAAACCCTTGCGGCGCGTCCACACGTGCCTTTTTGCACAAGAGCTGTAGTGCACAAAGGAGTTATTTCTCGTGGGGAGAGGAATAACTCTACTGGCAAAAGTCTTCTGTCCTGTCGATTTACTGTTTTGTTCTGGTTTTTTGTGTGTGTGTGCAAAAATGTGCTTGAAGTGTGGATATTCTGCCTTTTTTTACACAAAAACCTTGTAGTATAGACATAGCCTAAGTGTTCACCCAGGATAATCAATCAAGGTGAGAAGAGGACTTGGCTCCTTACTTTGACTAGCATCAGACCCAGTTCCCACAATAGATTATTTAATCTCTTTGTTTAAAGGGTGCTAATACAGTGTTTGGTGCCTAAGTATGAATTTAAACATCTACTTTTAATCATTGAAATAAGCATGGCATGAGCGTCTAAGCTGTCAAGCGTCTACAATTGCTAGTTATGCCAATAGCAGTTGTAGGCACTACTGAAAATAGGCCTCTTCCTTTTAGACCCATCCTTGTTTTTATGGTAAAAAATTTCTTTCACATAGATCCTGTTAACTGCTTGTAATTCTGACTACTGGAATAGCGACTAACACATTTGCAAGGTTTTTTTCTTTCTCCTGTGAAGTAGAGAAATACTGTTCTGACAGCCAGGAAAAGAAACACCAATATTTGGTTCTTTAGGTTCCAATTTAGGAAAACATTCATATTCTGAACCGCTCTTAAGCAAGTGCTTAAAAGTTATGACCATTAAGCATATACTTATTGATTCCTTGAGTGGTATTTAGGCATGTGCTTAATGCAGCTATGAATAAAGGTCCTAAAATGTTAAGCTTTCTTTTGTGGGGGGACAGGAGTATAATTTTGAGAATTCCTCCATGCAAGGTCCTGGGTACTGTGTAGTACAGGACCCCCTAAATTACATGGCTGATTTATAGTGAATTCTGAACTTTAATGTAGCTGTTATAATTGACCACAATTATTTGATAACTTTCACTTGTACTGAAATAATTCCAAAAATTAACCACAAAAAATAAATATAACCAGTGAATAGAACTAATTGGAATTGTAGCAGAGGAGTCTTGTAAGAGCTGCACCATCAAGGGTAGATGGCTACAGCATGAAACTCCTTATACAAAGCTCCTCCTTCTGTGTTGTTCAGAATGCTGAGATGAAACCCTTCCTGGCTTTCCTTGACACCTGTGTTTATAGCTCTGGCTGCTGTCATTGCTGCTATGAATTGTGAAGGACCTCTCTTTTGTTTTGCGTTCTTCCATTGTAACTGTGGTGATACAGGATCTGCTGAAGGGAGACCAGTGAATCCCCATTAAGGGTGAAACATGTTTGATGTGGAGCGTGAATCAAAAAATGGTAGGTGGGAGAAATTGAGCAGAACAGGAGCTGGCAGGAAAATGTCTACTTAATATTTCGCAGATAGACAGACTTCGGCTATGCCTTACACTAAATATGCAAATGTACAGCTATATTGTGCACCAGGCCATAGTATTTATTGGTATGTCTATGCTGCAATTAAACACCCGAGGCTGGTCCATGCCAGATTACTTGGGTTTACCAGGATTGTGCTGTTGGGCTGTTCAATTGTGGTGTAGATGCCTGCCCCCACTCTCCATGGCTACGTCTACACAGGCCCCCTTTTCCGGAAAAGGGATGCAAATGAGAGAAGTCGGAATTGCAAATACAGCGGGGATTTGCATTTTTCCCCGCTGCATTTGCATTAACATGGCTGCCGCTTTTTTCCGTTTCGGAGCTTTGACGGAAAAAAGCGGCTGTCTAGACAGGGCTCTTGCGGAAAAGGGGGCCTGTGTAGACGTAGCCCATGTGTAACCGCAGAATTTTTCAGTGGTTACATGATTAAACACATTTTAACATCCCTATTGTTTAAAATAATTCATACATAAATGAATAATAAAGCAAACAATTTCAAATGTGATATCTCACTTTAGTACCAAAAGTAGCATAAAATCGTTGCTATAAAATGATTAGAATTGAAAAATCATTTCTGTTTCCACATTTAAAAAAAATGAAAAGGGAAATGCACAATGTTTAAATAATTAATCTATGGCAAAGAGGAATGAGCAGGGATGGACTGTAAACTCGTTGATTGTACAAAGCCTCATACATTGTAGTGTTTCAAATTGAATTTTGGGTGATGGGATGCCTGGTTCTGAAGGCATCTTGTTCCCAGCTGGCTCTGGAAGCATCGGCACCAACTCCATAAGTGCTTTGGAGCTGGAGCACTCGCGGGGAAAAATTAGCAAGCATTCCGCACCCGCTGGTAACACAGCTCCCATTCTACCCTCCTTTCTTCCAGCACCTCTTGCCCACCACTGACCAACTTCTCCCCCTCCCTCCCAGGACTTCCTGCTCGCCAGGAAACAGCTGTTCTGTGATGTTTGGGGTCCTCCATGAAGGAAAGAGTTGAAGATGTGGGGGCTCAAAAGAAGGGCTGGAATGGGGGTGGCACAGGAGCGGGAAGAGGTGATGAGGACTTGGGAGAAGGAGTAGAGTGGGGGGCAGAGGATGGGGTTGAACATCCACTGGCTAGAAGGGAAATTGGCACTTCTGCCTGAAAGAACATAACCACTTATCTTTAATTGAAACATTTTGAAACTTTTTACAAATAACAAAAAGATATTTGCAAGCAAGCAAGCAAGCATTACGTTTAGTTTTCTGAATATACTTGAATTTCAGCATTGCTTTCCTCCAGAATTTTTTAAACTTCTGAAATGAATTATTTTCCACTTATATATTTTTTCTGCATTATTTGAAACATTTTGTTATTGAGTGTTATAAATTCAGGCATTTTATCTTCAGTGTTAAGTGTTACTCCTATATCTGAAAATTGTCAGACCAGTTTCATATGAGTCTGCACTAAAATGTTACCCATCTGTTTAGTCAGAATTATTGTACTAACTAGAGGATATCTACTGTTAAGTCCAATTTGCAGTAAGTGCTGCTTTTTGAAAAGATGACTGAGGCTCCCAAGTATTTTGACTTTAGGATTACATGTGGATTTTTTAAAATAAAATACTGATTCAGATTTTACTTAGAAGTCTTCTAGTAGTTGAGTTGAGTTTAAAATGCACATATGGTAAAATAGAGCCATTCTTCAAATGCTCATGAAACAGTAGACAGTAAATCTGGGCATGGGGATTAGGTAAATGAGTTTGGGGAAACAGCTATGAAAAAATAAAGGGAGGAATGTTGAAAAGCCCATTTGCCATAAGGAGCAGGTGCAAGGATCACTGGGACAGTCTCTAGAGGATTTGTGCTCTGCCCTCCGCTGTTCCTTCTCTAGCTAATGTTTCAATGCTTTTAGCTTTCATTATGTGTACATCTGGAAATACATTGTCTCCTATAAAATGGCAATTCAGTAACAACAGTCTTTCTCACTCTGAAACAGTTTTGCAGCGCGAGAGACAAAGTTTTCAGCTATTTCTCAGAATAATATTACCATTGTTATTTCTCTTCCTCAATGTGCCTGACATTTTAGAATATATAGTTCAGGACATCTTTGTTAGTGGAGGAGAATAAAGGGTCTTTGTCTCATTTGTTTGTAGGTTCTTATTTCTGTCCTTCATCTGCTATTTAATGTGTGTTACTAAACAGTCGTTAGTAGATTAAGCTTCACTTCTATTCAGTTTACTCAGCTTTCTCAAATATCCCACTACTAGAAATTTTCATGGGATACATCCTGACTTTCAGAGTTTTGCTTGCAATAAATATTAGACAAAACATTGAAATATAGTGCAAATTATGTCTCTTGTATAGCAAACCATGAATTAAGACGTGACAGGTCTGAACTCCTGGCAAGAATGATGTGAGTTTGGGAATCATATTTTTAATGGGTCTTTGTTACTTGCTCCCTCACAGAGAGGGTTGCTAGCAACTGCAACAAAAAACCTGTTCTATGTTGGGTGATAAGCAAAAAGGTCTGGGGAGGTCATGCAACTCCCAAACTTTGTGTCTCAACCCACGCAGCTTGGCAAAGAGAAACATCACGAGACCTGCTTAACAGGATGCAGGTCATCTGCTTGTAAAACCTTTCCAGACACACCTTTCCTAACAACGAAGCCATGCTGTAATTAAAAATTAGGGCATGCAGAATCTCTGTCCTTATACTGGTTATACATATTATCACAATTGCATCAGAGGAAGGGGGAATGGGTGTAAATGTGGCATGCCTGAATGCACGTGTTAAATGAAAAGGGGCTTTTTAGTGTTTAAAACATGAAGTGAAGGGAATTTCTTGGTGGTTGTTTTTAAGTCTCGTTTCACTTATTGAAGGGAGAACAATGAAGAGTTTATTCAGTTTCTGCATAATGTAGAAATATATTTAGTCATTCTCAGCATAACTATTGTGGAGTTTATGCTGACATAGCTGGCTTGCTGTTTAACCAGTTATCTTTTAATCACAAAATTGTACACAAAAAGTAATTCAAAAAATTAGTGGTGTGTTTGCATACTTTACCATCAACAATTACTGTATTTAAATGTTGTGAAATTCAGTGGTGTATTATACCCCACTATTCTCTGTAGTAATTTTGTTGTTAAAGTTTTACTTCATTTATGCACTAATTTTTTGAACTGTTAGGGCAAATTAATTCTAGCTATTATACTATCGATACAGTATAAATAATGATAGTAGAGAGATGCATCTAGTCATGAAACACACATTGCCTAAACTATCTGATTGTTTTTCATATATTCATTCTTTCTCTCCCCCACCCTCCCTTTAGTGACCTTATAACATGCAAGCCATTGATCCCAGGGGGAGTTCCCCTGTTTTCCATCAGCCTCAGAATGGGAGCAGTCATCGATCTTCTGGCTATGTTCCAGGGAAAATTGTTCCTCTTCGTCCACCACCACGTCCAAAGAGCCAAACTTCAGCCAAATTTACATCTGCAGGACAAGAAGCCCATGCAGCATTTGCCCTCTCACCAGAGGAGCAGTGCCGTCAAGCAGAAGCCAGTAGAAAGAAAAGACACAAAAACACTCTCATTTGCTTTGCCATTTCTAGCTTTTCATTTTTTGTTGCACTGGCAATTATCTTGGGAATATCTTCAAAATATGCACCAGATGGTAAGTTCTTGTTTAAATGAATTCTTACTACAAATTAAACTCTCCTATAAATATAGTTTAACAACCATCATTATTAATGTTAAATATATTGATATTTATCTGTTGAACACACATTTTGTTTAATTGTTTTTAACACATAAGTAAAAAAGAGGAAGTTGATAGACCTGATGTTAACAATTCTAGAACCACACAATTTATAAGAGGAGCTAAGGATATCCATGAAAACTAAATGGTCACTAGGGCGAAGGGCAACAAGGAGGATAATTTTTTTTTTTTAAATAACTGGGAACAAATGAAATGTTAGTAGTGCTATAGATCCGTGACTAGATAGGGGTGATAAAATTGTCAGTAATGATGCAGAAAAGACAGAAATGCTCCAATATTTCTGTTCTGTATTTGGGAAGAGGCTGGATGGTCCTGAGCCCTGTATGGGGCTTCATATGCAGCTGTGCAACCACTCTCCTGCAGCTCAGAGGGAACATAGGCCACCCAGCATGGAAAATATTCAGACTGAATGGTTAGTTTGGCAAAGTTTCAAATAGTTGAAAAGCAGGAATGTATAATGAAAAGCATATCTGCATAAAAACATTACTGATAATTTTGGAGGGAAGTATATTATATAATGAATGCTGGGTGTTTCATCCCTCTCTCCTGAAGTCTATGCAATTATTATACCAAGGAAGATTTTCAGTGCACTTACTGCTGTGAAAAACGCTAAGCTTCATCATCAGGAAACAGAGATGCACATTCTGTGGAAGTTTTTTTTGAAAAAGCAAATGTATGTTAGAGAAACTTAATTTTGTGCATCTGATGTTCATATCTTCTTTGTCAGTTTAATTTACCGGAAATCCCTAAAACATTCAGTTTTAGAATTGCTTTCTTATCGCCCTCCTTCCTATCGCTACACTGAATCTACTGTCCTTCGCCTTGCACTTCATAGAGCTTTTCATAGAACTTATCATAAAGTTAGTGTCTCATTAGTAGGGATGTAAAGGAGTAGTTGACTATCCGATTAACTGATAAGCCTAGGCTTATCGGTTAATCTGGTTGACTACTTGCATTTCCTCCTGCCTCCTTTGTTGCCTTTGCCAGTTCTCCCCAGCATTGGCTCCGTGGTGCACCCTCTGTGATTCTTCCTCCTTCTCCTCCCCCCGCCCTGCACTGCTGCCTCTATCACAGGCAAGGGGGCGGGGCGTTGGGAGGGGGCCTGCAGATAGGCAGAGGCAGTAGCACGTGGTAGTAGGGAGCTCCGTGGGAGTGGGGCTGGGGCCCACTGGCTGCCAGCCCTGCCCCCGGGGACTATAGAATAGTCAACTAACCACTAAAAATTCATGTGGTTACTTAACTATTCTATTACCTCTTAGCTAACATCCCTACTCATTAGTTCATCTTATTACATTGCTTGGGGGCACCAAAGGGAAATGTGTGTGCCCTACAGCTTTGTACAATCTAATTCTGAAATAATGGAACTTTCATTTCCTTTGGAGAAAAATCATCAGTGTATTTGTTATTACTATTAAGGAAATGCATCCTGCTATTTATCTGAGATTCATTTGTTGTTTTGTATCATCACTACTTTGGACAATCCTAAACAACTGTCTGTAGCCATGATGTTTCCTTCCTTTGTTTCCTTGTAGAATTTATATTATTCCTTAAGTGTCTTCTGGCCAAGTATTTACATATTTACTTAATCTTCCATTTTTAAGTCAAATCTTGGCTCCAGCGAAAAAGATTTTGATACGAATTCACTATAGAAAAGGGTTGAAATGAGAGTATGGTGCTAAATATATTGGAAAATATAAATCTGAAATGCTAACGATTACATTAAAGAAGAGATGAGTAGATACTATTTCATTACAGAGTGGTGATCCCATTTCCTTAGATAGGGATGTTTACAATTGTCTGTTCTTGCATGGCCCTTTGCCTCTGAAGGAGAAGCGATAAGGATATCTCAATTTCGCTTCAGAAAATAATGTGGATTAATTCCATTGACATGAAACCATCCAACCATTGTTCTAAACCAGGGTACTGGACTGTTAGTCTTGGCATCTGTTGTTTGCTCTCCCCTGCCCCCCCTCACACATTTTCTTCTTTTTTCCAGCTGCTTTAGAGAGAGTGTTTCCTAGTTCTGTCTACTTACCTCCATGTTCATGTTGTATGAGGAGGCAGGTTGCTACTACTGTAGTTGGCAGCTGTTTGAACAATCTTAACCCAACTGTTGAGAGTACAGAATTCTGTGGTTTTATTGTAACCTCACCTAATTACCTTGGTATCTAAATGGCAGATGTCTTTTTGGCAGGAGAATTTTTGTAATGCTCTTAGTGTACTAGGTGGCTCAGTTCAAGAGCAAGACTACATTCCTTCTACTAAAGCTTAGTCTGATTTTGCTGTGTAAGTTTGACCTCTGTAATAGATTTAGGAAAACAACAAAAAGAAATAGTCACCCATGGTTTCTGATGCCATTCCACCTACAGTAATTAGAAAAAGAATCATCATCCTATGGCTGTAACAACTTGTTCCTAATGAATGAAACTTTCATGTTCTTGTAGAAGGGAGGAGAACCTCTGCCTTACGTTTTTTGACATTCCTGCTGATGTACTGTATATGGCAATGTCTTAGCATAATGTTTGTGTGTGGTATTTTTAATTGGCTTGGCTATTATATTGCAGAGAATTGTCCAGATCAGAACCCTCGCCTTCAGAATTGGGACCCTGGACAAGATACTGGAAAGAGAGTTGTCATCAAAAAGGATGATTTGTTTCGTCTGAATTCGGATGCTACAGTGCACTCAGTAGTCATACAGGATGGAGGTGTGTAATGGCAAAGCAAGCCATATGCTTCAATCAACTGTTATGTTCCATTTTTAACATGTTTCTGCATTTATGCCCAAAATACATTAGACAGGTGTAGATGGGTGTGACAATGTTGGTTGGAGGGAAAGCAGGTGAGAAGAAAATTTGGCATATCTAAACAAACATCATTCTTCCCTTTCCCCATTTAAGTGTTGCCAAAACGGTTGCTCTTCTGCACTGGTAGTAAGTGTGCAGAAACCCTGTGGTGATATGTGAGAAGTATAATTTGAGGAATTTGTGTTTCATTTTAAATGTGTTTCATTTAGTGAAAGACTTTTAAACTTATCATTGGTACTGTTTTAATACGGGTCTCTCTTACTCTGGTGGTTCTGATCTTTTTTGAAAGTTCAGAATTGAACATCATTCCAGTGAATACTTTTGCATTGAAAACATGCAATATTTTAAAATACTGGATAGTTTCAACAGGAAAATGACCACTTTGGGGAAATCAGAATTTAAGTTGTGAAATTGTCTAGTGCAAAATAATATTGTTCCACAAAATGTAATGACATTTATCATTTTTTGGACATTTGTGGTAACACTCTTAGGCTTTGTATACGTCAGTGTGTTAAGAGTAATATGTTGTAATGTTTTGGGATCTATGAGATCAGTAGGAGGTTCTGTCATTACCTGCCCTATAACTTGGGGGGATTTTGTGCTGTGCAGCTAAGGTTCCATGGCAGTCAGCTCATAAACAAAAGGTCTTACCAGCCTAGTTACTCTTTGCAAAAGCTCTTTCAGTCCCTAGTCCTCCCAAATTCTTGCTCCTTGGATTTTTAATTACTCAGCCTGTTTCCCTGTGGCATGTCACCCCTGAAGGCTTGCAACAGTCCCCTGTTCACTTGGGCATAGGCACTCAATGCAATTTGCACAGCAACTATTTACTTGGGAGAAAACATTAGAAAATGAAATAAAAAGCTTTTCTAACATAAATTCAAAGATGAATTAGTAAAGGAAGGCAGACTTTTAGGGTATGTCTAGACTGTAGAGTTTTTCCAGGGTACCGGAGGTATCCCAGAAGAACTCTGCTGCGTCCAGAGAATGCATCCGCTTTTTTGGAACAGTTTCTGAAAAAGCGAGCGTGTTCTTTCCTCTTTTTTTGTGAGGAATAAGGGATCTTCCAAAAGAGGAGGTTTTCTTCCCCACATTTGGTCCTGTGTAGACGGGCCAAATGTCAGAAAAGTCTCTTCTGAAAAAACAAGTGGAAAAAGATAAGCAAATTGCGGTTCACGACTTGCGTATCTTTTTCCAAAAAAAGTCCACAGTGTAGACATAGCCTTACAAGTCATATGGAAAATCAACATAAAGATGTAACCTCAGGCTTCTGTACTTTCAGATTAAAGATAAAATCTCTTTTTCTAATAAGTTTCTTAAAGTAGTTCCTCCCACACCTCACCAAAGCTATAGGAGAGATCCAGCATACAGACAGCCACCCACACTGAGCTTGTCCCTCAAATTCTGGATAAAAATATCTTTGGTTCCAAACCTACTCTTCATAGAATCATAGAACACTAGAACTGGAAGGGACCTTGAGAGGTCAAAGAGTCCAGTTCCCTGCCCTCATGGCAGGACCCAGTACCATCTAGACTGACCATCCCTGATGGAT
>JANRFK010004149.1:88804502-88821257 GCA_030068395.1 Apalone spinifera
CTCAGAGGCTAAGGAGAACAATTTTTCTCCCTCCTCCTTGTGACACCTTTTTAGTAATTGAAAACCACTATCATGTCCCCTCTCATTCTTCTCCTTTCCAAACTAAACAAGCCCTGTTCTTTCAGTCTTCCTTCATAGGTCATGTTCTCTGACCTTTAATCATTCTTGTTGCTCTTCTCTGGACCTTGTCCAATTTCTCCACGTCTTTCTTGAAATGTGGTGCCCAGAACTGGACACAGTACTTCAATTGAGGCCTGATCAATGCAGGGTAGAGTGGAAGAATGACTGCTCGTGTTTTGCTCACAACACTCCTGTTAATGCATCACAGAATCATATTTGCTTTTTCTGCAATAGCATCACACTGTTGACTCATATTTAACTTGTGGTCCACTATGACCACTAGATCCCTTTCAGCAGTACTCCTTTCTACACAGTTGCTTCCCATTCTGTATGTGTGAAATGGATTGTTTCTTCCTAAGTACTTTACTTTGCATTTGTCCTTATTAAACTTAAACTTTAAAAGGCTTCCTTAATTTCCATATCCCACCCTACAGCCCATAATGACTCCTGGTTAGTCAGCCTGGGGAGTTTGGATGTTCTTTTCAGTTTAAAATTGTCTCAGGACCTTTCCATTAACTCTAATGGTCTATCCATTGTCTCTTTCCTGGACTTGACAATGGATAGTTACTTGAGACCATTTCTGTATAAACAACTGGCTTGGGGGATGCCCCTCCCCTTTTGACTACTCACTGCCTTGCAATGAGGTACAGCTGAAATACACCACAGACTAAACCGTTTTCTGTATACACAAATACATAAATTCATAACTACAGTCTATACATATCTCACAAGTTTAGAACATTACAAGCTTTCATAAATACTTTGCTTGATGTGCTTATAATAACATAGTGTTCAGTTGCTGCAACTGCCCGTTGGCTTTAAACCTAATCACATATGTGCCTGCTGTGGGCAACTTTCATGTGATAATGCACATGTATAGTTGCGTGACTTATTTCTTGGTTACATATGGGACCCAGGACTCTCATATCTTCAGTGTCAATAAAAATGGAATGATGATTCTGATTCTCGAGAATTAGTTAATTCTTCTATCTTTCCTATCATACTGCCTGTAGGCATGTGTAGGTCTGTCTTAAATTTAAACAGCTTTGTTAGATCATCTTTCCATATCCCATAGTCTGTCTAGTTGTTTTGCTGTTGCAGACATTATTGGTCCATTGGCATTTCAGCTTTATCTCTGACTAGCTCCTCAGTTTTTACTGCACTTCCTAGGGTTTTGTGTGTCGAATCTCAAATATTATAAACAGACTAAAAGATGTACCCAGTATTGCCTGGTTCCTTCAGGACAAGGGGTTGGGGATGTGGAGGTGTGTGAGTGAAGGTTTTGGGGTGTGTGCACTGCAGGGGATCAGGGCAGAGGTAAGGGGGTAGAGGAATTGAGGGGGTGAGGAAGGGCTATGAGCACAGGGTTGGGATAATGGGGGGGGACTCAGGGCAGGGGTTGGCTGCTGGCTTCTTGCCAGTGGTGGGTGGGTGGCCCAAGGCAGTGAGTGCCACACATGCTGCTTGCCAGCTTGTCCCTCGGGGCTGGCACAAGGCACTCTTCCTCCCACTGCCTGGGGCAGGGAGGCTGGCAGTGGCTCCATCTCTCTCCCCTGGTCCCTCCCAGGGCAGGGGGGAGTCAGTGAGGGTTGTCTCCCTTCCCCCTGCTCCTTCCTGGGGGTGGGCAGGGGAGCTACTTACCAGGTCTGCTGGCAGGCAAGATGATGGAGCCCCCAGTACTGCTGGCAACTCTGTTGGTGGTACGATAGCCCTCAGGGGTCGCTCAGCAGTATAACTCTGCCTGTGGGCTTATTGCCTCCAGTGTCCACTGTGAGTATTACATCCCTTTGAACAGCCCCTCCTTTTCCATGTTACGGAAAACTGCTGAGCTACAGTTCATCTTCAAGTTTGACACAAGCAACTCAGGATTAAACAAGGACTGTGAATGGCTTGCTAATTACAAAAGCAGCTTCTCCTCTCTTGGAATTCACACCTCCAGATCAGCTACTAGAAGTGGGCCTCATCCTCCCTGATTGGACCCACCTGCCGTCTCCAGCCTGATTCTGGCCTGCATATTTATACCTGCCTCTGGAAATTTCCACTACATGCATCTGACGAAGTGGGTCTTTGCCCATGAAAGCTTATGCTCCAAACACTTCGGTTAGTCTATAAGGTGCCACAGGACCCCTCGCCGCTGTTCCATTCTCAGCACTTCTGGTTTATCTGGCATGATCAAACTCTGACCTTGCTTTAAGTTAGGCGATGAGGAAGCTGCAGACAATTATTGGTGGTCCTAGCTCTTACGGTTTAGGTCAAGACTTGCATAGTAACTTGTTAATGACCGAATCTGATTGGTGGAATCAGTATTGATGTATTGTTTGTTCACAGACTGAGAAGAAAAATTGGTAGATTAGCAATTATCATACTTAATAAAAGAGCTTGTCAAAATGTCATTCTGCTACAATTTACAGTTCTCTTCCAGATATTTTTAAATGTGACATCTTGTAATACTCATTTTTCCTTTCCTAAATTAATTTAGAAACCAAAATGATTTATCTTTCGCTAACTTTGAGTTACTTATTGCAGGATTTGGCTTACACTTAAAAAAAAAAAAAGCACACACCAGTTTTTGGGGTTTTTAACCTAGTTTAATACCAAAATATTATTTTCTATAGGCTTACTTGTCTTCGGTGATGATAAAGATGGATCCAGAAATATCACTTTGAGAACTCGGTTTATCCTGATAAAGGATGGTGGAGCGCTTCATATTGGAGCACAGAAGTGTCGCTATAAATCCAAAGCAACTATAATTTTGTATGGCAAATCAGATGAAGGCGATGATGTGCCAATATTTGGCAAAAAGTTTATTGGGGTTGGCTCTGATGGAACACTTGAATTGCATGGGACACAAAAATTATCATGGACTTTGCTGTCAAAGACTATGTATTCCTCAGGGCTGGCCTCTGGTTCGTATGCATTTGAGAGGAATTTTTCCCGAGGGCTAAATGTCAGAGTGATTGACCAGGACACAGCACAAGTTTTGGTGGTTGATAGGTTTGATACCCACGAATATCAAAATGAAAGCAGGAGACTTCAAGATTTTTTGAAAGATCAGGATCCTGGCCGCATTGTTGCTATTGCTGTGGGTGATTCAGCTATGAAAAGTCTCCTGCATGAAACCATAGCGACTATTCAAAATCTTCTTGGAAGTAAGCTTGTCAAAGGACTGGGTTACAGGTAAATAATTTTTGTTTTTGCTTCAAATCTACTTAGTGCCTCTAGATGTAATATCTATATCCTGGAAACAGGGATTTGTGAAACCTTATGAAAGTGCTATTTTTTTTTTCCAGTCTAATACTCCTTTAGGTCTGTCCTCCAAAGCTCTTCATGCATGCTGGTACGATATGCAAATAAATGTCTTATTTAAGATAATCTCTTGCAGAAATATTGAGGAGGATTAATTAATATAGTTTTTAACAGTGTACAGACCTGCAAGTGCTCATTATAACACTAGAAATATTGTGTTTATAATGGATTTTTAACACTTATGTTCACAATTACTCTACTCACCAATCTTCATAACTTTTCATATAAATTGTATGACTTGTGCTTATTTCAGAATTTTTTTTTAAATACACAAATAAAATGCAGGTGTTGACATCTGGTGCATGTTACTGGCAATTTTGGGGTAAGAATTGACAAATTAGAAAACCAAGTGCGAAAAAGGAGCCCTAATGAGATCAAACACATTTAACTTCCTTCCTACCCCACACAGAAGAGTGTGAGAGTAAAACATGATACATCGCACTCTTAGCTGCTGCATTTTTTTTCTGTTGTCAGTGCTCTCTGGCAAGTTATAAGAAACTAATATTTTGACACTGCCTCTGCTAGGCATCTCGATTTCTTTATGACATTGCCTCTACAGATCACAATCCCATTCCCTACCACCTGGTGATGAAATGCATTTGAAAGTGTGTTTGTAGCTATTAGGGAATGTGCATTCTAAAGCCAAGGATAAGTTTCCAGCTGTGTCTCAGTTGTACTTTTTTGCTTGGATGGAACCCAATCTTTAGCTGGCATTGGGATTTGTTAGAATAATATTGTTGTTACTCTATTTACTATTAGATAAATATTTTATCTTTGTTTTTGTGTCTGCCCATAAGTCTTCGCTCTTCCCACACTACCACTTCAGAATTGGGCCATTATGCTCTCTGCATTAGCAGTACAGGAAGAATGTCAGGGTTTCAACTTCCTGTCTTGACAAAATGCCCATGTAGTGTTTTGTTGTTGTAGAACTATCTTTGGGTGTATCTATGCTGCACCTGTAGCTCGAAATAAGCTACGCAGTTTGACTTGCACAAATTGCATAGCCTATTTCGAGTATGTTTTGGAATAGCACCACATTTTGAAATAGAGCACTATTCCAAAATGTCCCTTGATTCTCATGAAACGAGGGATGTTGGAATAGCGAGCCCGTTATTTTGAAATAACAGGCTTGTATAAAAGACATGGAATAGCTATTTTGAGTTACCGGAAGTATCCCGAAACATCGCTGCTGTCTAGACGCACCTTTTGTGACTTGGATGCCTTTTGAAGGGCTTTCGTGCAAGAAACAGTTTTTTGAACATCAGAGAAGGGTCTAGTCACCTGGGACTTGGAGGCTTTCCTAAGTCTGGATTCTAGCCTCAGATGTGTTCATAGGAACAGGAAATAAGAGGCAATTGGGCATCTCATTGTAAAGATCGAGTCCAAGACTGGTTCTGCTGTGCCTTTGTAGACGCTAAGGAGGTTGTCTGCACATATCTTCCTCTGAGTATGATGCAATTGGAGGAGTTCACCTTAGAGTCAAGGTACTCAGGCTGCGCCATCACCTCTTGGGGCAGTGAGGTAAAGTGGTAAGGAAAAGGGGAGGGTTGTACTTCCTCATTTGTTCATCTCAAGTGCAGTGAGGGAGCAGGAGTGTTTCTCCTTCCCTCTCCCCATTCTTCTCTTTCTTGATTCCCAGCTGCTTTCACTAGTAGGCTGAGACTTCCTTCTTCTTACTGCAGTTCTCTTTCTCATATTGCCAGCAGCAGCAGACAGATATTCCATGTCTTCTCTGCTGGCCGCTCACAAGTAATAGTCTCATGACAATTTAAAAAAGAAATAAATAAATTAAAAGGTAAGACAATTTTCCTCCTCCTCAAAATAAGAGCTCTTCAGTCTTGATAGTATCTTTGGATATTCTTTCTGCCAGATGCTTATTTTGACTTCATAGATAGTGAGGTTACAGAAAGACATATTCAGTGCATTGTGATTAGATTAGGCTAGAATATAACATTATGTAAAAAGTACATATGTTCTTTTTAAACTCAAAAGCCTATACGTATGAATTAACTAGAGTCAGGACTGAAGGTTATAATTTTTCTCTTGAAAATGATTGGCTATCCAGCAAACTGACTAGCTGACACAGACTGTTTCATATAAGGCATTTTTTTTTAATCAAAATTGTATTTAATAACCTAATCAGTAGTGCTAGGCATAAGGGTGCTGGTTTAGTGATGTGTCCATACTCAATCTGACAGTAGGATTTTTGTCACTTCACACAGTTGAAACCAATGATTGAGAGCACTGACTGTGCATTAAACATGGCATGGAACAGTTGAACGCTCACTAAAAATATTTCAATAGGTTTGTTTTTGTGCAATATAATCTTCCAATTTCAATAATTTGCAAAGCAATACTTTAAAAATTGCTGCAACATATGATTCAGGTTGGTTCATAGAGTACATATGTGTGGCTGGAGTACATAGAGGTGCAGGAAGCAGGAGAGGAATCTCAGGATATTGTATTTATGGATTCCATGTAGTCAAAACCCAGCTCTGATTAAAGTGTAAAGCAGAATGTGCATTCTGCTCAACTTTGGAAGCCCTGGGGGCCACAGTGATACTCACAGTGCATGCCAAGTGCCACAACTTAAGTGTGGTTGCATATGCATGCACATATATGCAAATAGGTTCTTTCACATTGATGAGCATGAATACAAAAGATTAAGGCAAGACTACACAACATGCAGGCCCCATTTAAGTCAGTTCTGCTGATACTAATAAAATGAAGTATTTACCTGAATTCTACCCATATGACCACACTTTTAATGAGCAATGATAGTCCAGGAATTTGACTACTAAAACACGTATCAACAAAAGACCATTATATTGACTCGCTGTTGTGGAGCATATTCCTAGTAGAGGCCATATTCAAAGGATCCCACCTGCAGGCCGTCTGTGGAGCCCCATGTAAACCCAAACTGCACCGTGGGCTACAAACAAGTGGGGCTTCATGTTGAGCAACCCTAGTGTAAAGAGTAGAATATATGAAGAAAGGCAGAAGTTTATGAGGAAGGAAAGCATGTGTACGTGAGAGGATATATTCTGAAAGTGGAAAAGTAAAGGATCAGTAAAAATCATGGGTACAGACACAAACACACCTCTGGTTGGGTTGAGAACTTTCTAATTGCACAAAACAGAATGCCTTTGCCCCACTCCTTCTCTGGGGTACTTTCCCCAATCACTTCCCTGTCTCTGCTCCCCCTCCCCCAACACTTTCACCAGGCTTGGGCAAAGTTGAGATGTGGGAACAGAATGAGGGCTCTAGTTAGCAGTACAGGTTTTGGGGTGGAGCTGGGAATGAGGGGTTTTGGATGCAGGAAGGGTCTATGGGCTGTGCAGGGTTCAGAGTGTAGGAGGGGGCTCAAGGCTGGGGCAGGAAATTGGGGAGGGCAGCAGGGGTGCATGGTCCAGCACTAGGTGTGGTACCTATGGGTGCAAGTGGCGTGCACAGACACCGGGCTGTGCCTCCACTAGTGGGCTACAGGAGGACACGGCTGTTTCCAGGAGCTGTGCAGAGTCAGGGATCCTGCCTGTGCCTCCAACCAGACTTGTAGCAGCTCGGTCAGTTGTTCTGACGAGAGTCACCAGGATCCTTTTTTGATTGGTCATTCCAGCTAAAAACTGGACACCTGGTAATCCCATGTTCACAGGGTGTCTATAGCAGTGCAAGTGTGTGTGTATGTATGCATTTATCTCAAGTGTAGTTGTTGTTGTTACAGCTCCAAAGGTAGATATGGGTAGCACAGGTATGTCTGAAAGATCCTTGAAGGCTGTCAATTCCTACACTACACTATTGCTATTATGTTGGGAAATTTCAGCAAGTATTACGTAGTATGGACAAGGTCTTAATCTCTCTGTACTTTGTGATATGCACACAACAACACTTTGCATGTGCTCTTCTGATCTGTAAAATACTTAGAAGTCACTGGACAAAGTATTAATATTTCCTGAGGCTTGGAATCTTTCCCCCAAAAGGGGAGGGAGAGAAGAATAAGTAGCAAGTATTTTCCAGCCTGCCTATGGTAGTAACCAAATATTTTCAACAATTATCTCTTGCATGAAGAGCTCACGTTCTTCTTCTATATTTTGGAAATTTATTTTAAAACATTTTGGAAAACAGGCAAAAGAATGTTTGAATAAGTATAGTGTGATGTTTATTGTGTACCATGTCTATTAGCAAAGGATTTCTTTGAAGGGGATTTTGTGGATTTGTTGTGGGGTTTTGTTGTTGTTGTTTTTTTAACAATTCACTTTTTTACAGGCAAGCCTGGGCTTTAGTCGGTGTCATAGGTGGTGGAAATTCCTCCTGTAATGAATCTGTGAGAGACTATGAAAATCATAGCACTGGGGGGAAAGCTCTTGCTCAAAGAGAATTTTTCACAGTGGATGGTCAGAAGTTTGTCGTGAGAGCTTTTAGTGAATGGAATGAAGGTAGGAAAGTTAATTTATTTTTTTGGTTTGGGGTAAAAAAGAGGAAAAACAAGCAATTTGTACATTTTATTTTCTAGAACTGTTTTTTAATGCAAGCTAACTTTCTAACTACTGCAGTGAGGTTTTTGCCTGTTTACTGTTAATGATACCTAATTTTTGGATGAAATCCAAATAGAAGGGAGGATTTAAAAAATGAAAACTTTTAAAATGTAAACCTCTTTGTCTGCTTCAGTGCTGTGAGCCCCCAACATAGCATCAAAGGACCACAGTGAACTGTACCCTAGTACTTAAATTTAAAACATTCTGTGCTGGAGAAATAGCAGACATAAGATCACTTATTCCAGGATGGAGATTTGAGAGGGTTGTGGAGTTTTGTATATGTCTTCCATGTTTGCCGCCTTTTTCCTCATCTTTAGTGCTGTTAGAATATTGTGTTAATTGCTGTTCCTTGCAATGTTTGGAGAATTCTTAAGCATGGCTGACTTTATTTTTCACGAAAGGGCCTCCCTATTATTTGAATTACTCCGACATGTATACTTCTGACTGCCTGTTGGTATGGTAATATCTAAACACACAAGAGTATTTTGCTGTTGCTGAATCCTTAACTGCTTTTCTTATTCTTAGTTCTAAGGGCGTTGGCCCTGATTAGGAAAAGGAAATTGCTTCTGAGGTTAAATTCCTTGCTAGTAAATGTTTTATCTGTATCAGAAGTTCATTTTCATTGTATGATACTAAAGCTCAATCCTCTCATCCATGTTTATTTTTAAACCAAAAATGGATGCAGGCCACTGAGTCCAGTGGCTGCTTACAGCCTAGTTTTGGTCAGGGAAAATTTGCACCAATGCCCATTGCCTACAAATATCAGTGAGTCCCCTTGTACTTTGTGAAGACATTGTAGGATCCCCATTAAATGTATGGCTTTGCTACCTCTCTCTCTTTCTACCCAGTCCCTAACATGTAACTCTTAACAGTATTTGTATCAACTTAAAGATATAGGGCTTGATGGAACATCTTTTTCATGGGTAATAAAGACCTGTGTGTTCACCATAAAGCCAAGGAATATCTGTGTCTGTCTTTATACTGGAACTATGATGGAGGTTCAGGTTCATAAAGCTCTCCTCTTAATCAATGGCTTAATATAGTCACATTCTTCTGTTTGTTTTGTTCCTAGGTCTTTAAACAGGATGGGTTTGAATAATATTCTTGGACTAATTATCAGATTGATGAGTTATCTGTGCAGATGTAGTCTACCAGATGTATGAGAGAAATACGGTTGGGTGGTTAGTTGTTTTTCAAGGTCAGGGATTCCCTAGCTGGTCATGTTAATATTATGATGCTGTTCTTCAGCTGATTATCCAGGATGAACAGCTGAAAGATCATGAAAGATAGAACATGAAAGATCTATCGTTTTTCTTTGTCTACCACTTAAATTTTGGATGCTTGAAATATCATTTATTGTCCAAGTTTGCATTCCTTTGGGACCTTCTCTACTTCAGTTCTGTAAATATATGGAACTGTTAATTTCTTAATAGTGTTTCCTCTTAAATTGTCCCAGATAGTTATGGAATTCCAGACTCTTCTTGTCTGGTCATATTTTGAGGTTCACTAAACTTCCCAACATTTTTTTTTCCTAGAGTTTTGTTTAGGGATGTCAAAATGTAGTTGACTAGATGATTAACTGATAAGCCTAGTCTTATTGGTTAATCTTGTGGGCTACACGCATTTATCCCCAATGCTGCCTCTGTAAGCAGGAACTGGTGCCGGGGGGGGGAGCCAGCTTAAAAGCTGGTTCTACCCTGCACTGGCTGTGTGGTGCCACCTCCCCCTGTACTGCACAAGGCTGCTTCTGTATGTGGGGGGGTTTAGACCCTCCTGCAGACCAGGGGCTGCTGCCAGACTAGCCCCTGTCTGTGGCCAGCCTGGGCTACTTCATGGACAGAGGCTGCTTCACAGCAGCCTGTGCCCGTGGGGAGCTCAGACCCCTGCTGACAAGGGCTGCTGCCACCCTGCATTGCTGCCTCTATCTTTCAGGCAGCTGGCAACTGTCTTCTCTCAGGGATCAGCTCCCATCTGCCATCCTGCACTGCTGCCTCTAATAGAAAGGCAGCAGCACAAGGTGGCAGGGGGCTCCCCGGGAGTGGGCTGGGAGTGCATTGACTGCTGGTCCTGCTCCCAGGGACTGTTGAATAGTGGTGTAACTGATGAGAATTCATGAGGTTACACAATTACAGTAAAACTCCAATGCTCCGGCACTCCTGATGGTCCGTCACTATCAGGAACCCAGAAGTGCTGGGCAGCCAGACAGGCTTCCCCCATTCAGCTGAAATTGACCAGCAGCTGAATCGGAAGCCGGGAGCAGAGCAGCTGGGGTGCTGCCGGGTTGGCCCTGTAGCACTGCCCCTTGGGGCTCCGGGACCAATTCGGCAGCACCCCAGCTGGATCCCCGATTCAGCCGCTGCTGAAACAGACCAGCGACTGACTCCTGAGCTGCTCTGCCCCGGGCGTCCCCAAGAGCAGCTTGGGGGTGCTTCAAATTATTTCGGAATCGCAAGGGGTTTATTTCGGAATTGCCCTTCTCTGCTGCGTATAGATGCGGGCAGTTTTTCCGGGCTAGTCAATTTCCAAAATGGCGACCGCCCGGGAACATGCTAATGAAGTGTGGGATATTTAAATCCCACACTTCATTTGCAATTTTGATCGCCCTCATTAGCCTTCCTAGTTTGAACTAGGGGGCTAGTGTAGACATACCCTAAGTGTTTGTAAACTACGTAACATTTTAAGCTCTAGCTTTACATATTGCTGCATGCATAATATTAATATATATTTTCTTTTTTAGGCATTCCACGTTCAGGTTTCCAGGTAGAGGCTATAGATGGAGTGATACTGGATTTGTTGGAAGATGTTAGCAGCTGGAAGCCTGAAGACCAGATCGTTGTTGCAAGCACAGACTACTCAATGTACCAAGCAGAGGAATTCACTCTCCTTTTCTGTCCTGAGTGTAGCAAATATCAGGTCAAAGTCAAAGGTAGGAAACTAATGACAATTCATGGTACATACTGCATGGCTGTGTAATATGGACTCTTTAGGTAATGGCCTCTTGGAACTGTAAACTCTTGCCAGTGACAGCCCACTCACTCATCCATTCTCCTCCTCCTCCCCCCCTGGATTTTCCACAGCTCTATATAAAGAAAGCGTTTCATTCTTTTAGTACAGTAGACTTCCAATAATCCGGAACCTTTGGGACCTAGGTGGTGCTGGATTATCGGATATGCCAGGCTATCAGGAGGTACTATAAGCTGGTTATTTATATGTGTATACTGTATACAAAGTGTGTTAAACCATTTTTATTGTAGCACAAGCACTGTCCAGTGTCACACAGTGCCAGTGGCAGACTGACGCAGTCCCGTTCAGTTTTGCTCAGTTCAGCTGCTGCTGCTGCTGCCTTTGACTCATTTTTTGCTGAAGCTCACTCACTAGGCTCTTGCCATTTTGATGCCGGACTATCGGGAGTGCCGTACAATTGGATGTCGGACTATTGGAGTTTTACTGTATTCAGTTTTCCTGATTTGTGAGGTTAACATCACACCCCCAAACACTGCCTCTTTGCTTCTTTTCTTTTTTCTTCTTTTTTCTTCCTCTTTATTTTTCTGACTGGACACTTTAGACATAATCTGGTCCTAAAAAAACCTAGCTTCTCAGTCACCTCCCCCCCCCCCTTTTTTTTTCTCCTCTTTCCTCATTTGGTTCTCTTTCCACTCTTGCTCTTTGAATTGTTGCAATTTTTTTTTTCAATTCCATTGCTTTTTGTGTCTTTATTAGCTCTTTAAATGTGCCATATATCTTTAGTCCCTTTAAAAAAAAAACACACACTTCCTCTGATCTTGATTTTCTTTTTTATGCATCTTTTTCTTTTCTTTTTCAGTAAAATGTTTGTGCAAATAAAATGTTTGATCATATTTCCAATCTTTTCTCTTGCAGCATATCTCTAATCAGTTGCAAACTGTTTCTGTTCTGGGGAGAATACAGAAATGGCTCTCTTACATGTAGCTGACCATTTCCCTTTTTTTGCTTCAACTCTGTTCTTTTTGACTTCACTGCAGAGACAGCTGGTCCTTGTTGATAGCGGGGACACAATTTGAAGATTTCCTCCTCAAACAGCTTGTCATCACCACCACATCTCCCAAATGTCCCCTTCTCACCCTGAACAGCTGCTCTCTGCAGTTCTGAGCTATTGGTTGCTGCTTCTCCCCAACGAGAAGGGGGGACCTGGCTGTACCATGTGAACAAGTGGTGCAGAAAACTGACAAAAATCTCAGGCGACATGTAACCCCATTTTGCCTGCCTCCATATGTTACCTCTGTTTCACTGCAGCTTATTCCATTCTCCAAAACTGTCTCCTTATCTGGATGGCCTTCTCTTTCTTCCCTCCTCATACCTCTGTGCGTCCCCTTCATGCCAAAACTTTTCCTCTGTGGAGAGTCTTCATGTCTCAGATCTTGAGTATCCATCCTCTTCATCTCATGGCTTTACCCTTAAGTATCACTTTTAACGTTGATCAACTCTCTGTGTAATTTGACACCTTCTTGTGATATCTTTGTCAAGATCTTTGTCTGTCCCATTTGGCCTCCCAGATTTATGACTTGGATGATATGAACACCCTCAAACAAAACACTCTCTCCTTTCTCTTTTAGACGCAGAACTCTTAGTTTCCACGGATGGTTGTTGTAATATCATCCTTACTCTTAAACTTTCCTCTTTCTCCTCTGACTCTAGCTCTGCTTCTTATTGTCTCAGTGTTCCCTCTAGTGAAACACACATGGTTGCAATCATACTTCTCATCTTGACTATAAGAACTGCTTTCTCTACCCTCTAGCACTTGTCGAATGCTGCTTATCACATGCTCTCATGCATGGAAGAAGTACAACCAAACTGTTCTCCTCCTAAACAAGTCTGTCTTCCCTTTTGTTCTGGATCCAGTTTCTTCTTTGAAAGTGTTTTCCAGTGTTTGGTGCAAACTTAACATCTTGGACAGCATTTTTGTATCTCCTCTCTTTACTGACTCTGTGTGTTTTTCATATGTCCTCCAATGTATTTCTTGTCTGTCCTTCTCTTTTTTCCCCCCAACTTAGAAGCTATTCTTTAATTCAAAATGTGTGATACGATACTAGTTCTTACACCTCGGTGCTCCCCCTTCATGCTAAAACCTTTCCTCTGTGGAGAGGCCTGCAAGTCTCAAATCTTGAGTGTTTATTTCATCATCACTATTTTGAAATACAACATGATTTCATTCACCCAGCAAAATTAGTATTTATAAACACATTTCACCTTGAAAAACATACATTTTAGTCTGTGTATGACCTAGAGTTGCTCTTGCAAAGGTTGTAAGGCACATTTTTACAGGGCTTTATATTGGGGAGTGATGTAATCCTGAACATCCTCTTTTGAAAGGAGGAGTAATTTGGAGCTTTGAAATGTAAATTGTTAGAACTTTCATTAAAGAGTTGAATTGGCACATTTTATTACTTCTCAGCATGAATTTGAATGCTATTTCTTGTACTAGTTTGCAACCAAGTAAAGCAGATTGTAAAGGGACATTTTGCTATGCTCCAAGGCATAAGTCGTGCAAAACTTAAGTCAAGTCAAATTTCCCCTCCCCCTTTCCAAAATGAAGAAAGTGTGGTTACAATATATTTTTCTTTAAGGAAGGGGGAATACTAATATCTAAATTTTGGTAGCCTTTGTAATACTTGTAGGATACAGAAGTATTTTTTTGAAGAATGCATTCTTTTATTTCCTACCTCGAGTCAATCATTCTTTTTTGAGAGGGTGGGGAAGAGAGTGAGCAAAGGTTGCCAGCTGCAAGGAAGAAGTACCAACCTCAGCACTTTTACTTAACATCAGGTTTAGTATGAGAAGTGCTCCTGTCGAAAATTTTCAGCCGGGATCTTTCTGTAGCAGTTAAGAACCAGCTGTGACAGAGATGTCAGCTTTGTGTTAAAGGAAGAAAGGTTTTTAATTGTCATGACAATGTTTCTCCCATTTAGGAAAAGTCACATTAATTAGAAAAATAAAAGAAGCAATGAGTTTTGGAATTTTCTTTCAGTAGTTTGTAATGGCTGTTTAAAGTTTTTTTTCTGAAACAGTTGCTGGTTGGGCATTGCTTTACATGTAGGTTTGCTTTATATACTGGAGTCAGTAAGGCTACACACTGAGAGTAAGATTGAGCATGTACATACATCTTTGTAGGATTCAGGTTTGTAGATCTTGAAAAGGGTTTGAATGTACGGATCGGTTATCACACTTTTCCACATTTTCTGATTATTAATCTGAAATAGTCAGAATATTTCTGTGGGGGGGGGGGGGGAAATATTAGCCAATTGATTATATTAAAAAATAACAACAACAAAACACAACTTCTCCTTTGAAATGCTACTGTATTCCTAGTAGTTTATTAATAATTTGAACATCCTTAATCTGTTTTTTCTTTTATTCACTTCTGTTTCCTTATTAAAGGAAGGTTATCACCACCTTCCTTTCAGTCTCCTTTATCTTGTGCAGGGGTTTCAGCACTCCTCCTCTTCAGGACTTCCATCCTTTCCCCGTGGGGAGGGTACTAGCCTCTACCGTTAGGTGCTTGCATACAGTTAAGTCGACGACAATCTAAAAACCTGGCTACAGAAAAGCTGCTGCTGTTTCTGGTGCCCAAACATCTCTTAAGCAGCCCTGTGCCTTGTGAAGAGAGTGTTGCTTTCTGTATTGAATCCTATGGAAACAAATGATAGTTGCCTGAGATTTTATCTCCTGCCATTGATGTGTATTTGATCTGCTCTAGTGGACTCTTCATCTCCAAGCAGGACTGCTTGTTAACCAATCAGGATGTTGGGGTTCAGGTGCCCAGTATTCCAAAAGGCATTGGAATATAATGTTGCATGCCCTATCTTCTAATTGCTTCAGTGAACATGTTATTTAAGCTAACAAGTTACGTTTCTGGTTTTAATGGATGAGAAGTCAAGGGGTGTTTGTTTGTTTGTTTTGTTATCTACAATATTTTTCTCTTCTTGAACTGATTTTGTTTCAACAGAAACTCCTCAGTTCTTTCATATGGGAGAAGTTATTGATGGAGTGGACATGAGGGCCGAGGTTGGGGTTCTCACTAGGAATATCCTAATCAAGGGAGAGATGGAAAAGTCCTGCTATGCTGGCAATCAGTGTCAATACTTCAATTATGATACATTTGGAGGACACATCAAGGTTTGAAAACTTTTAAAATAGCTTCCTTAAATTGTGGATGGCTTCTGAGCAAAAATATTACTTCTAAATGTGGGTGGAGTAGTGTGTTTCAATATCCTTTACCTTGACATTCACAAATGTTCTTATTAAGTTATTCTGTCCATTGGCATGGGTGGTTGGTAATGTAGGCAAGGGAAGGCGCAACCTTTCCAGAATTGCCTACACGCCCGACTGCTGAAGGCTGAAGCTGCTCTCAGGGAGGGCTGTGGCTGTGGCATGGCTGCCTGGCTTCCCCAAGCTGCTGGGAAAGGCTGGGAGTGGGACACTGCAGCCCAGCTTCCCCCTCCCACCAGGAACGGCAGGTGCAGGGCTGAGGCATGGCAGCCCTGGCCTTCCATGTGCCTAGAAAAGATCGGGCTGGGGGTGGGGGTGGCATGGCTCAAAGGGTGGCCTTACGTGGAAAAGGCGGGGCGGGGCAGGACTGGGGCTTGCCTTCCTAGCTGTGCTTTCACCCACCACCCATGTCTATGGATGATGTCTTCTCAGCTTTCCTAAAACTTGAATTAATTTGCCATGAATTAGACTGAAGAACTGGGGAAAAGGAAATGAAAATGTTAATGTGGTGTAACATTATTACTACATTTATACTGTCTTGCTCAACAGAGGGATGTTAACAGCTAGTCGACTGGATAGTCAACTAGTTGCTTCCCCCCACTTGCTGCCTCTATCAGAGGCAAAAATGCATTGACTATTCGATTAGTAAATTACTCAATACTTAACATCCTTAGTTCAATGAATTGGTGATTAATATACAAAGGGCTAGATCTTAAAAAGAGATCAATGATTTTGGGTACCTAACCAGAGTCACCTTAATGGAGCTTGATATTCAGAAAAGGCTGAGTTCATGGCTCAAGTTTTCAAACAACCTTTTACAGCATCCCATTTTGGGTACCCAAAATCATTAGTCACTTATTAAAATAAAGGGATATAGAAGGAACATTAATGTTACGTACTCCTGAAGGGACTACTATGCAGGATATATTAAAAGAAGATTTAAAGCTGAGGTGGAAACCAATAGTACGGAAACTAGTGGTTCAAGCAGAGGTTCCAAATGTTTTGTTCATTTTAATTAATATTCTTCCTGGGTCCCCAGATAGCATGGAGGAAACCAGTTTGAAGAGCAAAATGGCCTCTTCTGCAAAGCATGAGTTGGCATACACTGTGCATGTGAGGTCACTGTGCCTGGAGTAGGCTACTTTACTCTACTGAATCTCTTTTCCACACATCAGGCCCTCCATATTTATGATGCATATGTGGCCCTGCTGCGTGGAGGATACAGTGATTACTCGTTTAACATGTGCCCGCTTAACATGTTTTCGCAATAGCATGATTTTTTTTTTTTTAGGGAACGTTTTTCAAATAACATGACCGTCCCTGAAATAATACGAAAATAATCAAGTGGCGGACTACTTTGCAAAGCAGTATAAGTTGGTGAAAATAGTGGTAATGCATAGGAGCAGATGAATACACGTGGTCACAGTGCTCCTCTGCTCACTCATGTGTTTTATCTTTGTGTTTTAACAAACAGCGGTGACTTGTGTTGCTAGATATATAATAAAAGCGGTGAGGAGTCCTGTGGCACCTTATAGACTAACCGAAGTGTTGG
>JANRFK010004149.1:88822756-88836630 GCA_030068395.1 Apalone spinifera
CTCCTCACCGCTTTTGCAGATTCAGACTAACACGGCTACCCCTCTGATACTAGATATATAATGTTGACGTTGATGACCTAGCACCAACAAAAAATTAACTTTGCCACCACCACCTGAAATGCAACCCCCACCTTTTCCATTATTTTTAATGGGAAAATTGACCCTGCATAACATGTTTTTGCTTAGCACGAACATTTTCAGGAAACTCATGTATAGTGTTAAATGAGGAATTACTGTACAATACTATTCTGTAGAGCCAAAAGCAGTAGAGCCAAATGGTGTCCTCCAGGCTTGATGATCTTTCTCACACCATGCACGCAAACAAAATCACACAGTGCAGAGCAGAACTCATTTGGGGTTGTGACCCACAGTTTTGGAAGCTCTGGGTTAAAGATTAAAGTGTGCTATATTTATTTCAATAGGATTAAATGTGAGCTGTTATGGTGGTAGCCAGTATATGTTGAAAATGCTTGAGACTTCTTCCTTTTAAATGCAAATTACTTTGCTTTCACTGTTTTTTGTCACAGGCTTAGTATCTAAAGTGCTGGGCATAGATATTTAGTTCATAATGCTGGAAATAATGGTGGGAAAGACATCTACCTCCTTTGTGCTGCAGCCTTTGTTTTGTGGGAAGGGAGCATACTGGTTTAAAGTTTCCTATTGTGATTAAGATAATGCAGTGGAGAAAAATGTTGACAAGTTGTGAGCATTACAAAGGCCCCTCAGATGAATGAAGATGGAACAGAAAACAAATATTCTGAGACATGAGAGTTGTTAAATTGTTCTTGTGAGTCTGATCTGAATGAGATGTTGGGTAAACTTACGTTAGCATTTGTTTATAAAAAATATTTGGCACCAAGCATTTTCCAGCTTTTGTTAATTTTGAACATTTGGATAAAACAGGCTTTTACAGTTAGTTAAAATGTCTGGACTCAGTAGAAACTATTGTGCTGTACAGCAGAATCAGACCTTAGTTCAGGGGTGGCCATCCCATTTAACAAAGAGGGCTGAAACAGCAGTGGAAAAAATGTGAAGAGCCTCACCAGAATTGTCGAACAAAAAAAAGAGAGAGCCCCCCAGAATTGTCAAGAAAAAAAGAGGCTGCCCCTTTAAGAAACAAGTTTAAGCTTTTTGGCCGTATCAGGCTCCCGTCCAAGGCCGTCATCTCAGGTGTCATTTTGAATCGCGGCCCTGGTGAGCACAGGAGAGCCAGGGGAGGGAAGGCACAGGAGCGGCTTCACGAGCCACACTTTTGGGGGAGAAGAGCCGCATGTGGCTCGCGAGCCACAGGTTGGCCACCCCTGCCTTGGTTCATAGCTTTAATGTTTCATTACTCTGTGTGCGTTTAAACATTAGGGGCTATATCCTCAGCTGGTGTTAATTGGGAGCAAATGTAGCAAGGCAAATTTCTGTCAGCCCCATTACACTGACTCGAAATGCCTCTTGTGGCTTGAAAGCTCATCTCTCACTAACAGAAGTTTGTCCAATAAGGATATTAGACAAGATTTCTGGAGGTGGTAAATCTAAATTCAGTAAAAAGTTGAAATGGTCAATCACTGCTTCTTTAGCTTGCCCAAAACATAAGGTTACTATCTTTCTATTCAGACAAAACCACACTCCCTTCCCTTGCCCTGCCCCCCTCCTACGAGGTCTCCCTCTCCCTCCCCCGCTTACTCTTTCCCTCACTCTGTCACTTGCTCTCCCTATTCTTCCTCCCTACCTCCCTCCCTCCCTCATTTTTACTGATCTGGTTCTAAGGGGTGGGGAGGAATGGAGGTTCTGGTGTGAGGCTAGAAATGAGTGGTTCAAGGCATGGAAGGGGGCTTCGGGCTGGAGCATGGTTTTTGGATACAGGAGTGAGGGCTCCAGCTGGGGTGTGGAGGGCTCCATCTGCACCCCCACTGCTGGGGATGAGGGTTTTGGGTTGGAGGAGAATTCTCTGGGCTAGGCTTGGAGGATGGGAAGGCATCAGGACTGGGGCAAGGGATCTAGGTTCTGGGAGGCACTTACCTCAGGCAGCTCCTAGAAGCATTAATATGTCCTCTCTTCAGCTCCTATGGGGTTGCCCCACCCACAGTTTCCACCATCATAGCTCCCATTGTCCGTGGACCTCAGCCAATGGGAGCTGCAGAGCCAATGCTTCGGGGCTAGGACCCCATGTGGAGCCCCCTGGCGGCTCTTGCAAGTAGGAGGAGACATGGAAGTGAGCTTCACTTAGCTTGCTGCGCTGAGAACAGTACTTTTAACATCTCGGTCCGTGGTGCTGACCACAGCCACCAGGGTTCCTTTACAGTCAGGCATTCTGGTTGAAAACCAGACACTCTGGCAGCCCTACCACAACATATAATTTTGTGTGTTTTTAAGGTATTTGTTTGGCAGCCTAATTTGCAAGCCCTCGAATGTGCAGTGTGAACAAATTAATATTACAATGAAAACTTGAAGTTCTTGATTCATCATACATTTGCAAACGTTAACTTCGCATAACTGTATGTGGTTGCATTCAGTTCATTTCTTTAACACAGAAAGGAAGAAGAGAGATTTGCATTTGCCCCATTGTTTTGTCCATCTGCATTGCCTTAATGACTTTGTCCAATACCTAGCTGTGTATTAGCTGATTACACAATTTAATGTGGAATTCCATAATACTGAGAGAGCTGTCCATCATTATTTAACAAAAGAACAATCCAACTGTTGTATCGAAAACTGCGAAGTTATTGTTCAGACTTCAGCTATGTTTATACAACACATCTTACATGGTACCACTGTAGCTGTGCTGCTGTCAGGTCGCCTGTGCGCTAGCTCTGTGGTGACAGGAGAGCACTCTCCAACCCCCAAATAAACTGTGGCCAATGAGCAGCAGTAGCTATGTAGTAGAAGAGTATCTCCCGCTGGCATAACATTGTCTGCAACAAGGCTTTGGGTCTTGAAACTGGTGTTGGTCAGGGCTGTGAAAAAACATCCCCCTCCCTGACTGACATAAGTTTTACAGACAAAAGTGCTAGTGTAGATATAGCCTTACATAGTGACTTCCTTCCTTAGGGCTGGGCTTTGTTTTAGTTTAGTGTTTCATTTTGCTTCAGATAGAATTGAGTCCTTTTCAATCCTCACTTGTGAGATTCAGGGGAATGATTATTGAATGCTTTTTATTCAGATTTAAAAAAATAAATGATGGGATTGTCCCTGATGGAGAATTGTTTGGGAAGTTGATAATGAAAGTACAGTTTTAACAAAAGTTTACTGGAAATTTAAACTAAAGTATTTTTCCAAGGAATGTTGAAATAATAAAATACAAATCTAGAAGCCTTCTGGCTTTGGGAATGCCCTTATTATGAGAGTTCAGATTTTGCCCTTTGCTTATATTAACCATAAAGGATCAATTTTAAGGGTCAGATTAGTAACTAGATTTTTATCATCTCTCTAAGGCTCTGTGTGCACAAAAAGTTGCACCACGTTAATTCCATTTCTAATCTGTGCAATCCCATTGTGTAGATTCTTAAATTATTTAACCAGTTTGCATGTCCGTATGACTGCACGTTTAATTAAATCAATTTCTAAACCAATTTAATTAAATCAATACAGTTTGTGTGTGTATGAGGACATTTTTTTTCTTGTTTGAATACCATTTGGCTGACTGTAAAGAATGTGTAATTTTTGAGAATTCCAGTAAGAGCCATTTAAAATTTACTGACTTGCTATAGCAATAAAACTTCTCATGAAACATTTTGTTTTGGTAACATGAACATTTTGCTTACGTGCATGTCTCTCGTTTATGAAAGTTACCGATTTATAGATCTGGATATATAAACCAAAGCATGAAGGTTTGTCCAAACTGATTTTTGTAATATTTCACTGAACCTGTGTGTGCTAGAGGAAATCCATTCACTGTAGCTTCAAATTTACACTTTGACCAATTTAAAAGTACTGTATAACTAATCATTCAGTTGTTTGTTCTTGTTACTCCAGATTTTGAAGAATTTCACCTCTGTTCATCTTTCCCATGTGGAATTGACACAAATGGGCCAGCAGCTGATAGGAAGTTATCCCGTTCACTTCCACATGTGTGGAGATGTGGATGAGAGAGGAGGTTACAGCTTCAGGACTCATTTGGAAGGCCTTGCCATTCATCATTGCTTCTCCAGATGTGTGACAATTCATGCAACGAATGGCTTGTTGGTAGGTGCCATGAGAGAGATGCCATTTCAAATTGTTCGAAAGTAAATGTTACAAAGCACAGTCAGTGTGAAAATTTATTTATTCCATTTTTTTGGAATGGACATGACATGACTAACAAAGTCAATACATAATTACCAGGTGGAAACAGTGACTTTTGTGACAATTCTTGGTCTTTCTAATTGGATGTGAAGAGCTTTGCAGTCCGCTAACATCTTCAGGGAAAAGCAGTAGCTCTCTGGGGAACAAATAAAACTTGACATTTGACTTAGCCATTATTGCTGATATTGAAACTTCATTTTGCATTTATGCCAAGATAGTAAAAACTAAACAGTGCTTGTCAAATAAATCTCAATGAATGCTATTGCTAATGACATAATGAACATGCATTTCTGCAGATAAAGGACACCATTGGTTATGACACACTGGGCCACTGTTTCTTCATAGAGGACGGCATTGAACAGAGAAATATTCTGTTCCACAACCTTGGACTAGTCACCAAACCAGGCACTCTTCTTCCCACAGACAGGAATAGCACCATGTGTATGGCTATTAAGGATAAAGTGTATGGCAATTACGTTCCAGTGCCAGCCACAGACTGCATGTGAGTATCTGGCTAAGAGAAGAAAATCAAACTAGTTGCAATAATTAAAGTTTTGAAAATCTTTTGTTGCTCTACAGATAGGCAAGATTTTTGTTATGGAGGCTAATGAAGGTGGACAGCTTTCTTCATGTTCTCTTACTTGAAAATTATGAAGATTTGCTTTGTATGTCAAATTAGCACTTAACTGATTTGCTCAGGGCTGCCCGGGGGGGAGAGGGAGGGCAAGTGGGGCAATTTGCTCCGGGCCCTGTAGGGGCCCCCACGAGACGGTCTAAGACAGGGAGTGCCAGGAAGGGGACCCCGAAATTGCTTTGCCCCAGGCCCCATGAATCCTCTGGGCGGCCCTGGATTTGCTAGGTGTGAGTGCTAAGTTTTCAGTAGGTATTAGAGGGTTACTGTGCCTAGCTTCTGAATTGCTTATTGTTTCTGAATAATATATTGCAGGGCTATCTCAACATTCTGGATTGCTCATCCCAACAATCATCTTATAAATAATGCAGCAGCAGGCTCACAGGTGAGATACATAGACATTCTTTGATACAAACTATTTCAGGTAACTAAGGCATGCACTGTTATAAAGGTAGGCATTTCAGTGTTTCACACGTGTTTTTTATGTTTAGAAGTACAGTGGCATTATATATGCAAGTGTCTCTTCTAAATGGGCATTGACAGATACTGAACATTTGTCCTGAACAGAAGATAATTCTTCCTTTTGTGACAGTGAGTGTGTATAGTAAATCAATTGTGAATAAGGGATCTTATGAATGCATCCATGCTGAAGTTAAGGCTTCGATATTTTCTGTAGTTTATATTGTCAGCATGCTGTGTGCCTACTGTTCAGAGCATACTAGAAGACGTACCCTGCTTTGCTCGGGTCCTTCAGAGCAGGGGGCTGGCAGCATGGAAGGGTGCAGGAGTCGGCCTAGGGGTGGATGTGGGGAGGGCTGAGTGGTGGAGGTTGGGGTGCAGAAGTCAGGGCAGGGTTCAGGCCAGGGGGCTCTCAGGCCAGAGAGTTGGGGGGAGCTCGCCAGGGCTGCCTGCTGCGGCTGCCACCCCTCCAGCTCCTCCTGTTGGGAGGGGGGGAGGAGAGGTTGTAGTACCTGGCTCTGGCCGCTAGCGGGTCTTTTCCGGGGGTGGTGACTGGGGGGATGGGGCTTTGTGGCCTCGCCATAGCCCCGGCCCCAGTGGTGCTTCTCTGGAGTGGCGTGGCTACAGGCTGACAGGGCTGTCTTAATTTTTTTTTTTAATTTCTTAGGATTTTTTTTGTTAGTGTCGTCATATCTTGATATGGGTAGAGTGATAAGCAATTCACACAAGACAACTGGAAAATATTTTGTATATTCTATAATAAAATGATTTGCTAGTTAGTTGAACAAAATACGACTGAGTACGTGGAAATATAACATGTCACTGAAATACAAAAAGCTGTGGGTTTTTTTTCCTTGTGACTTTGACTTCAGACTTGAAATGTACAAAATTAGGAGATCTTTGTGACTAAAACATTTCTTTTTCTGCATAACTTGTAATGAGTGTAATGTGATCTGTATAGGTTGGTGGTTTTTGGTTTTGGGTTTTTTTTTTAGTTCTACCACAGAGCCTTTTTTTTTTTTTTTTTTTTTTTTTTTTTTTAAAGACATGGTCTAATGTGGAATTTATTGCAAAAGGATGTTGGTTGTGCTGGTGTTTGACGCATGTAAATTTATTTTAAAATGCTTTTGATTTGTTGGAGATAGCAGTAGAACAGTAAACAGAATAGGATTTAAACCTATTAGTGCTAGACAGTTCATTATCATTTTTAAAACATGTTCTTACCCTTTTCTTTGCAGGATGCTGGAATATGGTATGTATTCCACAAGATTTCTACAGGAGAGTCTCATGGTTTATACCTTGAAACCAAAGCAGAGCTTACACCACTAGGCATCTTCTATAACAACAGAGTTCATTCTAATTTTAAGGTATTGTGGTCATAGTTTAATACCTGACTTGAATAATATTAAAACCTGCATGACTAAACAAAAAAAATCATATTGGCAAACCGAGGCAAATCTTGAAATTTGTCATCTAGTATTGCAGCACATAGGATAATCAGATGCTTATGCAATCCCTTGTAATGCTCAGCCCCAAAGTAGTTTCGGTGTTTAACATTCTCTTTTTAAAAGAAAAAAAGGGAGGGGGAGAATTTGTGAAGTTACACTCCAAAATCTGTACCTTACAGTTTTTTGCATAATGTGCTTTACTGAAATTGTTGTTTTCTCAACATTTTGAAGTCCAAGAGTGTTTTAAGGCTATAATTTGGTGTTTTGGAGTGCAATGATCTTGAGAATGCAGGTATATCACAGATCAGGATTGCTATGAATTGGAAATTGTAGTTCATAAACTGTCAGTGACCTAACTTAGCTTCGCTAACACACTAACTTCGGTAGCTTCTTTGTAGTCTCACAATATTTGACTTGAGAAGTACGAGGACCATTTCATATAGTAGTTTAGTGTCAGCTCAGATTTGTTGTAGCAGTGGGTCCACACAAGAGTTTCCTGAAACAATTCAAAGTCATTCAACTTAATGTAAATTAGCAAACTATATCTGTCCAAATACAAATATTGTGTTGTCTACATTTTCCTTATAAATTTGTAGTGAACTCTTAAAGTCTTTCATTAAAAAGTGTTATACTTACATGGTAACTGCTCTGCATGGCCTTATGTTTTGATTTTTATTAAACCATGTATGCATTTATTTACGCATCTACATTAGCTTAAAGGTGACTTAAGAGTTTTCTGAAAGTCAAGTTCTAAACAGTAAATTTTACATACCATATTATTTGGAATTCTATGTTAGAAACTAACTTTCTTCTGATTCTTTTTTAAATTGTTCTGGTTATATTAATCTTTCCTGTTCCAAATAATAGTAACAATATCACAGCTTAGATGCACAACCTTCTGGGGGCTATACGCTAAAAACAGTACTATTTGAAAATTGAAGCCAGTTATTGTGTTGCCTCAATACTAGAGGTGCTTGAACCAAATCACATGTTCCTATTTAAACTAAAAATTGGCTGAAGGTAGGGAATATTCTAAGCCAAGACTAAAAGTCCTTATGAGACAGCTGTTCAGTAAAAGTTTATTCAATTTGAAAATAACCACTTTCAAATGTGTTAAACGAAGTCTAAACTATAGTATTTCCATGAACATTTTTCAGTCCTATGAGAGGAGTAAGTAATACTGAGAGAGCCTGGAAAAATATTTCTCTTTCTTCGGAAGAGTATGTTAGATAAGGGAAATGGAGCAGTAAAAGAGAGTACATTTAAAAACTAAAAAAAACCTTAATATCATGCATACAGGACTCATCTGTTTTGTGAACTCAGTTTGTTTTATTGCCAAAGATAATTTTGTAAAGCTGTTTGGGACTGGGTAGGGTGAATTATATTTCTTTCCTCACCTGTTTCAGGCTGGCTTATTTATTGATAAAGGTGTAAAAACTACCCATGCTAATGCTGAGGATCCACGGGAATATCTTTGTCTGGACAACAATGCAAGGTAAAAATTTGTTCTTTCAAAGTTATTGAGTGTTGCCTCAATATTAGAGGTATTTTTATGTCTGGTGTGTGGTGGGTGTGTGTGGGTGTGTTTTTTTTTTGTTTGTTTGTTTGTTTTGGTTTTTTTGGTAAGCAAGTAGATTTAAATGAGGTGAGACTTGTGGGTGCACAAAGCAAATCAGACTCCTGAAAAGATTTCAGTAATCTGGAAAGGTTGAGAGCCTATTAATCTAAAGGACCTAGTTGCAGAGACTTTCAGAGGTGCAACTCAATAGCAAGTCAGTTGGAGTTGGACACCTATCTGCTCTTTGTTCCTTTGAACATCTCCCACTAAATCTTCAGACAGCTTATTGAATATTCAGCTCAGTGCAACTTGAGAACATCTATTGGGAGGGTATTAATTGATTCGGTGTATACATAGACACATTCTCTCCAGGATAGTTTATTCCATGAAAGAGTAGTGGAGAGGTTCCTTACAACAGGCTGGCTCGCTATTTTTTTTCTTGCACTTTAAATAAAATTATATGCATATTAATCACATTTCAAATGAGGAGAAACCAAATGTCCATCCACCTGTACCCTGCTCTAGAATCTAGTAAAATGTCATTAGATAAGAAAACTATATCTGTTTGAACTGACCTCTGTTCAGGAAGAGGACAGTTCGACTTTGAGAACATACTGTACTTCACGCTTTGGAAATGAACCACAGTTCAGAAATCATGACAAAAGGCAGATAAGACCAGTGTGAATGATCAACCAAATAATCATAGCTGGAGATTGGAGACCAGGAAGTACATGAAACCTAATGAAAATATGTTGTAATCTCACAGGGAACAAAGAGGGGCACTGAAAAACTGAAAGTGCTTCAGGAACCTTTTAGAGGGGCTAAAACAGAGCGTCCTAGGAAGCAAAGTAAGAGATTCTTTACACAATCAGGAGTGAGTGACAGTACATCCTAGTAGAGGATCTTAAAATATTATTCACCTAGAATAACTCAGACATTTCAAGGTGCTGAATGGTATCTCTGTGTCTGGAAACTGAGGGTATGTTTGCATAGCAAAGGCAAAATCTGTATTTGGCCCATGTCAGCTGACTTGGGCTTGCAAAGCTGTTTCATTGCAGTTAGATTTCCAGGCTTGGGCTGGAGCTGGGCTCTAGGACACTGTGGGATGTGTTAGGGAGAATTGTAGGGGCACTTACAATGAAAATAGGGTTCTAGTCTCTCTTGTCTTTCAGCATGGGCCTCAGGCACATTACAGGAGTTGATTTTTGCCTGTCCAGTACATGCAAATGTTTATCTACCTCAGTGTCAGTGCACACTTACACAGAGCATAAATCAGATCCCTGTGTCTCAACTGTTTTGGTTTTCCTCCCTTTCAAAGGTTTCGACCTCATCAAGATGCTGACCCTGAAAAGGCCCGAGTTGCTGCTCTCATTGACAGACTAATCGCTTATAAAAACAATGATCATGGGTGTTGGGTCAGAGGAGGGGACATCGTCATTCGGAACTCTGGGTAGGTATCCAAGAGCAAACGTCTACCGGCTATAAAAGAAGTTTTCCTTGACAACGGTATTAAAGCTAGTAGACTGGAAAAGTCTATATTAAAATAGGATTATGAGAGAGAATATCAGAGCTAAAGCATTGAAGCTTTTTGACTGTCTCATTTACACTAGTGGGCTAAAAGTAACCATGCAAGATTACATGGCCTAATAGGAACCAAACAAGGATTTAAAATTGCATAAAAGAGAAAATGTACTCGGTTGTCTCAGTTTTAAAAATGTTGGCTTTTATTATATCTGAGGTTTCTCTGAAGCTATCATATTGTCACTTAACAAAATGATATAGAAACCCTTATATTGATTAAAAATAAAACACCAGAAATTTGTGAGTGTAATAGCTATGGAACTTTTTTTGTAAGTTGAATCTTATCTATGTATGCAAGTAAATTCAGTTTGAAGTGAATCTGTGCTCCTGCCCTTCGAGAAACTAAAATAAAAATAGACATTTAATGTATGTTAAAGTTTTGTATTATATATACTTTGAAATTGACTTTGTTCAAAAATCATTTTCTCTTGTAGGTTTGCTGACAATGGAATAGGTTTAACTTTTGCCAGGTAAGTATCCTGGTACTGAATTTCATTGCTATGTTCAGTTTTTAGAGCTTTAGTTTTGACAGTATGTGCCAAAGAATAGGAAGTAGATTTGATACTGGAGCTATTTAGAAACACAAATGTACAAAAATTAGAAGTGTGGAAATAAAGACAAGAGGGCTTGCATAAAGGAAATGCCTCATCACTTTTGATCCTGGGTCTGTTTCACCTGGGACTCTGATCCATCAGTTCATGGTATTAGATGACATGACCAGAACTCTAGGAAAGCTTACTACACCCTAGCTTTTCACCTTCTAAAACTAAAATGTTCTTAACACTGAAAATACAAGTTTTAAAAGGAGACTGGAGGACAAGGGGAACAAAAGATTTAATACTTAAAATCAACTGTATGTGTATTAATCAGTTACAATTTCTTTTAAAGCTAGGGTTTCTGAAAACGATTAAATTGTATATTGCAATACACTGGAAAACAAAAGACTTGGTATGCATTGCTTAGATTGAGGTAAATACTAGTTAGAGGTTGTAGGATGCCCATACTGTAGTGCTGTATCCATAACCTCAGACTTTGTTTTGATAGTGATGGAAGCTTCCCAAAAGATGAAGGTTCCAGCCAGGAAATATCAGAATCTCTGTTTGTTGGTGAGAGCAGGAATTATGGCTTCCAGGGTGGCCAAAACAAATACTCAGGAACTGGAGGAATAGACAATAAAAATCGCACTCTGCCTAGAAATCGGTAAGTGTTTCAGTGGGTAAAACAAAGATGCTTTTTCCAAAATTTAATTTTTCTGTCTGACAATAGCACTAAAAGTTTAGAACTAGCATTACATTGCACGGAGTAACAACACCCCAGAGATTAAACATGGCTACTGGTGAGCCTGAGTAGTTTGGACACTTGATGACAGAATGTACCACCCTCTATTTCTGGGCTGGCAGCTTGAATCCAGCCAAGAATAATAATGACTAAAGGCTGTTTAGTCTGATCTGATGGCAGCTTATGTCAAATTAGTCTGAACATCTCTGTTCTGTTTCCAGCGAACAGATGTTCTCATCTCCAAAGCTATTACCACAGTTGGTGCTCATTTGCACCTTCGTTGACCTTCTCTAATGTCTCAGATGTAGGAATGGTCCTTCCAGTGGCATAGTTAAGGCACATCAATGTAACACGGGGGGAAATCTTTCACTGATGTTGCCCAGTGTTTGGTGAATAAGAGGAGTCAGTTTCCTGGGCAGTCAGTTTAGAAGTGTCATAGTTTAAGGCAGCTGCACCTATATTTTGCCTCTGTGGCCTTTCATGGCACCCACTTGGAGGCTTCCAGCTCCTCAGCTGTCTCCTCCTGGATAGAGACCTACTACTTTCCAAGCTGAACAGTTCCCTGCCTTCACTGTTATTCCCAGCAAAAGCGTGTCTGCATAAGCAGGCCTGCTTGCTTTATTACCAGAGACTACCTGCTCCAGTGATTAACAATCAGACAGTTCTTTCTAAGTAAGCATATTTGCTTCTTAAGATAAAAGCTGAGAACTTTAAAAATAACCAAAATTGTACATACATGATAACTAGGTTCAAAGGTCACTCCAACTCTGACGTAGGCTCTGGCACATGATTAATTCTTCAAAATCCACCCAGGGGTCTCCCTGTAGTTTCATGTTCATTACGTTTGTTGTTCAGGTCTTAGTGCCTTGGTTAGCCAAGGTCCTTCCAATCATTCCCTAAAGATTGTCACCCTCTGTAGACCAAAGATTCTGTCCATTTGCTGGATCCAGTACCAAGCCTATGAGTTAGTTTAATGTTCTTTACCAATAGGTGTTTCTATCTTTGTGGTCTCTAGGCAATTTATATGTACTTTTGAAGAGGCCATAAGTAGGTAATTAGCCAGCCACTGGGTCCCCTCCCTTAGGATGAAGCTTCAAAGGACTGGTAACTGGAGGGTTACATTAACATACCCCCCTTCTTCCAAGATGAATTGCATGCAATCTTACAATAACCCAAAAGCAATTACATTTTTAATACAATGGAGCCCAAATGTATTAAAGTTAATTCAATTTGGTTTGTCCAGAATATTTCAGGAAACTTCCAGCTGTTGCAAACAGTACTATACAAGTTTCTTTCTACCTAGTCCAAAATAAACCACCAGTACAAAACAAATTGTGGGGTGATTAACTGTGTGAAAACTGTGTTATAATATAATTTGCCTGCAAACAGTAATGGGGTGGTAAAAACCTGGGAATCCTTTACTAATAGGCTTTGTCTACACTGCCAGTTTTGCTGCAGAAAATATGCTAATGAGGAACTCATTAGCAGGAGTCATGACATCATTAGCATATTTTCTGCTCATTCGTTTTGCGCAAAGGTTTTTGCACAAAAAGAAGCAATGTAGCTCCTTCCATTTTGCACAGAAAAACCCTTTTGTGCAAGATCTTTACGCCTCCTGGAGAGTCCCTCATTAGCACATTTTCTGCCGCAAAAACTGGCAGTGTAGACAAAGCCATAGTGATTATGACTGTTTTTAATTTATTAATTTGGGTAAAAGCATTTTGATATGTACATTGTGGGGTTTTTCCTCTTTCCTTTTTGAATATCACATTTTATGGAAGGTAAAAGATCTCAAATGGAGAGATCCACCTTTTTAAAAGAGTATATGTGGCATAGGCTGTACTTGCTGTTGCCATTTATTACCAGCCTTTTAATTGCTATTGCTTATCTAAAAAATTGTGAAACTTCATAGTGAAATGTTAGTGACAAGAAAATAGAATACAAAAATTAAAACTCCTCCTATTGAATCAATAGTAATTAGTTAAAAGCTTTGCATATTATCAGTTGATTTTTCTGTGCTTTTAAGTAACTAATTGATTTGCTGAATTGCATCTTCAAATGCATGTTTCTATGTGCAGTATCATGAATTGTTGTAACGCTTAGGCCTTACAAGAGCAGTAAGCCCAATGGGGTTTGAAACAATTGGGAATGGGGGAGATGAGAGTCTCTGTGTGGGAAGATTTTGAGTGGCTTGGTTGTATAGCCAGTGCCGTTACCCTCTCTGTGTCAGACAACTTCCACCTCCTCAGTGCTTGTCTTGGGAGACTTACACACTCACTACCAGATGGCACCCTTTGCCTCACTTAAGAAAGGAGCAGATATAAGGCAGATCCTGCAGTAGGTAGTTCTGTGCTGCTGAGCCATCTGATGGGAAGAAGTTGAGAGGTCCAGAAACCTGAAGCTCCCTGCCTGCCCAAGTGTGTGGGACTCTGAATTGGGCATTTCTGGCACAGGGGTCTCATTGCATCCTAGAAGGGAGTAGGCAAAGGGGACGATTTGGGTGGGTTCCAGGCAGCTTGGTTCCCTTTTCTAGTTTTAGAATATGGAGTATAGGATCTTACCCGTAAGTTAATAGTGGAGGCAAGACCATTTGTTTGTAGTGTCCCACTTTAAAAATCATTGTCTTAGCCCCGGGGATGCTAAAAAG
>JANRFK010004149.1:88842154-88860467 GCA_030068395.1 Apalone spinifera
CAGCATTTTATGTATAGCTCTATACAGCTTTTGATTTAGGTCTTAATATTTGCTTTCATTGATAATCATTAAAGCATGTTGATTTGCAATTAAATATGCCTTTACACTCAATTTGGTACAGCTTTCTTCTAAACAGGAGGATACTCAATTTAGGTGGATATATTTAACTTTCAACTGAATGATTTTTTTCCCACTTGAAATACATGTCAATCTGTTTGAGGGAAATTGAAATTCAGTTAATGAACAAGAATTTTTTTTTTAACTAGAACTACCTTGCATGTGTTGGCTCCAGAAGAAGAAAAGTTTATCAAAACATGTTTTGCGTTTAAAACTAACTGTTTTATTAAACTGAGGAAGTATTATCTGTAGATCAATGTCCTTCAAGATTTTAGAACTACTGGACCTCCTCCTCTCATCCATTTTTTTTTTTTTTTTTTTTTGTATTCATAGATTGAAAGAAAATTAGCTTTTCTGCTTTTTAAACTCCTGACTGGTGTCTTAACTTTGAATGAATTTGTTATTGAATTGAAATGGTTGTTGAATGAACTGAAATGAAAATATTCTCTCTGCTACTCTGTTTCCACTATAACAAAAACATGAAATTTGTTCAAAGTGAATTATAACAATTTTGTTTCACTATATTTTCAGGAATGACTGGATTCGGGTAGGACTCTGTTATCCATCAAGCACAACGTTTCAAGTAACATTTGATGTCTTTCAAAGGCAGACATCTGCTTTCTCTAGTCCAGTGGAGTATACATCAGTAACATCGATGGAGGAGCTGGAGAAAAATCGATCAGCGGAGAAGTTTTATTTTGACAACAGCACTGGGTAATTTTATATAGATTGATAATAAAGGACACGTTATTTCATACTAAAATTGCAAGTTCAGTATTAAGAATTGGCTGTCATGGCTGCTTTAGAAGGGAAGTCTTGTGGAGAAATGCTAACCATGTCATTGTGGATATTTGGAAGAGGAATCTATACAACTTGTAATTATAAAAGTAGTGGCCATCAAAATCAGCACTTGTAAGCAGACACCACGGCTACCACAGTTATTTCCTGTCCTAAGTATGGGGAAAACAGTGGCATCTCAAATACCACAGAGAGGTACCTTTGTTAATTTAGTATGGCTCAAGTGTAAATGTTTGTCCTTCCTTTATTAAACAGAGTTTAAGAAAATTCCTGTTGGTCCAGAAGGAATTAGGCCTATTTTCTTAAACTATTGAGTAACTTTTTAAAAACGACCTGAGCATTTAGGCTTGTCACTTTAGAAAATGGGACTTAAGAGCCTAAGTCACTTAAGCACTTCTGTGAATGTTACCACAGGATGAAAGCTTACTTAGAAAAAACTACTTATATATTTTGTTTTATATTGATATAAAATTGGAGGGGAGGTGTTTATTAACTAGTTTGTTACGCAGGTGTATATAAACAGGTGTATGTGGTCTTGATACCATTTAAATAACATTTAGATTTTCCTTTTTCATCTAGAAAGTACAGTGACAAGCACAGATACAGAAAAGCTTGATAGAGATTTTAAGTATAACAATATTCTGTCAGGATGTGTATGTTGGGCTTTATGCGCACACATGAGCAATAAAGATCTCTGTTTTCCAAATTACGCCAACATATTTTTGTACAATAAGATCACTGTTTTGTCCAGTTAATGTCTGATATGTTAATTGCCAAATAGTATATTATCAGTGAACATTTGTTAAGATGTGTGGTGTGAAAGTTACTGTTGAGGAGGAGGTGGGTGCTGGTTTACAATGGCTAGATACTTTTTTCTCTCTGATTAAATAAATCCTCTTGTGATGACTTCTCAAACTATAGGAGAGTTCTAATATATATCACTTAAGATGTCCCTATTATGGTAGTTATTACAGAACATTTACGTAGTACTGTACATTTAGAAAACAAAAACATTTGACCATTCCCCTGTCCCTGAAAAGCTTGCAGTCAAAAGTCTCTGAGTTCACTAATCTGTACATTTGAGAAAATTTTGATATAAAGTCTGTATTTATCAGCTAGTCTTCTAATTTCTTGTATTATTTTTATCTTTAGATTGCTGTTTGTATATCTTCGAGCCAGATATAATAGGGATGGTCACAGTTACTGTTCATCTCAGGGATGTGAAAGGGTCAAGATTCAGGCCACTGTTCAATCAAAAGAGATCAGTAACTGCATGACAAAAGCTTATCCAAAGTACTACCAAGCGCCAACTGTTCTACAGCCAATGCCAGCCAGAACTACTGCACAATGCAAAAATTGTGGCACAACTCAGGTAAAAATATATTCATAAACATGGATGTAAATTACCATTAAATCTTGCCTTCCATGTAATGACCTTAAATGCTATTGTGTGTAGATTGCAAACTATATAAAGGGCAAGTCAGTTCAAATGTATTCAAAAATTTAAATTGGTTTTTAAAAATAAAAGCCTTTATAAAAAACCTGAATTAGTGTACTTCAAAGGCCTCTGGGTATTCTCAGAGGTTTTGGTGCCTCTGGCCTGAGGCTATGCAACTGTAAATAACAGGGCCATTGCTGCTAGGGAGCGTGGGAGATGGGAGTGCTCATGCTAAGATGACATAATTGGCTCTGTGTATAGGAGAGAGCATGTACTCTCACACCTGACCACTTCAGTTCCTTCACTGCCACAGAGAGCTAAATTGAATTGTCTCGTGTGTCAGTGAGCTAATTAGCGTAATGCCTTCTAGTTTCTGAGAGTAGTTGGGACTTTCCTTGTGTATCTCCAGCGTTGTGTCATACCATAGATCCTGTAGACGACTCCAAAGGTATGACTCCTCTTCAGCCATTTTTCCATAGAGGGATGTACATGCTTGATGCCCCGTGTTGCTAGGACAAGCTCATTGGTTCCAGTGCAAAATTTACCATGCCTTCTTCACCCTGCAGATGAGGAAGGACAGGCACAAAGTGCAAAGACCCGTGATTTATTTCAGCCTTTAACCACACTGTCTTAGCACTCTGTCAGAGGTTTCCAGGTCCTCCTCTTTGTACATATCTTCTGTAAAGAGGCATGAGACACACCCTGCCATTCAAGCTTTGGTGCCACTCTTGACTCGAACTTAAGAAAGAGTCGAACTTAAGGCACGTGTTTGCTGGGCCTGGGCCTCTCATATGACACTGTTTGGCACCGCAGCCCCCATCAAAATAGCTTTTGAGCTGCTGTCAGCAACCAAAATAACTTAGTGTTCTAGTCAGCACTGATCAACTTTGAGGAGTCAGGCTTCCAAATTCTCTTGTGTCCCTGTTTCAGGGAAGATAGATAAGAAAGCTGCTACTTTTCTGCCAAGTGGGGCATTGTTCTCCTTTTCCAACAACATGTTACTTTTGAAGAGCCCTTACCAGTCTCAGTTCTGCCTCTGGCAATCACCTTCTTCCATTTGAGACTCTAGTGCCAAGTGACCATAACATACTGCTATTGCACATACCTCTGAAAGTCAATGTCTCCTCTCATGTCTGGGGGGCTTCAGTCAAAGCTTTTGGCTATGCCTCTGCTGCTAGATGTAAAGCTTAAAGAACACACATTTCTCCCTGTCCTCACCACCCATACCTAAAAGAGCTAATTGTATGCATTCTGTACAACAAAAACTGAGGATCCTCCAATGGTAATGCCTCTTGGCTAATTCAAAGCTGGTCTCGATAGCCCAGGAGCTCTGCAAAAGTAACAGTGCTGACTGCTTCCTCAGATAATGAGATGTATAAACTGAAAGCTGTTAGAGGAAAAGTCTATTATTCTGCTTCCAAGTGCTAAATTACTTATCTGCCCTACCCAGATTATGTGTGGTATTCAAGTATGTGACTCCTTACTAGAATCACACAGAAAAATAACTAAGAACTTGATCACTGAAGGCACAACACTAGTGAGATATGCACTAAGAGCAGTTTAAGACCCCCTCAGGCTCTGTTGCCAGAGCCATGGCCACTGGTATAGATCTATGTAGCTAACCGTGGCTTACATCATCAGGCCTTGCTCCGGTTTCACCAAACTTCGTTGAACGGGGTCAGATCTTTCTAATGATAACACAGAAAAGACTTTGGAGAGAAGTAAGGTGACAAGAGTTACAGCCTGATCTCTAGGGCTTCCCATTCATCGAATACTTCAGAGGAGCTGACCTTATGCTTGATTTCAGTACCTCAGACAGGCTCCTTCTAGTAGCAGGGAAATGGAACATAAGAGGAAAAGGGGCATAGTTGGAATGCTCCTAAAACTGAACGCTGTCTGTGGTTTCCTCACTTGGGGGCCATTAGTAGCTATGCCTCTTTCTTTAACCTGCACCAGATGCAGTTTGGCCGTTGTAGAGGATCTGACCTGTAGTGTGGTGTTGCTTAATTTTCCATTGTTTCAGAAACATACTGCCAAGAAAAGACTTTAAGAGCCTGGCTTCTCTACTTGTAATGTTCTCCCCACACCCCTTTTTTTGCAGTAACTGTATTTCTTATTTTTCTTTACTTCTGTTTGGCAGGGAAATTGCATTTTCTTTCCAATTCAATAAAATGTTCATACTACTGTCATGTTTCATAACTCCAGTCTCTGTCCCTTGTGACAAAAACAGTTCATGAAAAATAAGTTCGTAACTTTTTCCACAATTTCTTTCCTGCCACTTAAGCCTTTTTGTTCACCCTTCTCATTTCACTGCAGTGAGCCAGGTTTTGTTCTCTCCGTGAATGTGATTCTTACAGTTAAGTCTGCTTTATGATATTTTGTAGCATCTACTTTATTCATCACTTCTGCATCTTTCAGTTTCCCATTTATTGTAGTGCAATTTCTTCCTCACACTGTATCATCACTCCAAAAATGCTTGCTGTTAATAAGAATTTAAATGCTGCAATTTTTACTCAGGAAAAACTCCCATTGCTATCAGTGGAAATACTGCGAGCATAAAGATTACAAGGTTAGAGCTACAGGCACCTTTTTGGTCTCTTCAGTGCCGTTTTGCTCCTTTCTTCCAACATCTGTATTACTTCATACTTCTGCTGTGTTGCCCAAGAGCAGAAGTGGTTCAAACTGATGCCTAGTACAAGCGTGGGGGCCAGGCACCAAGAGATGCTGTAAAACTGAAGTGCCATTGCTCAGATTTGGATGCATTGATGTTTTGATTTTCATCCATACGAATACATTTATCTTGCAATAGCTCTCAAAATCTGTTAGGCAATTTTTTGGATATATAGTTCCCCCTTTCAGAAGGCCTCTCAGTCTAAAACTATTTATGAATTTTGAAACTGTTGATTTGTTAACCTTCGTGTTCCCAACTGGCAGCCTAGATTGTCTGTCAGACTAATTGATGACTAGTGTTTCAAATAAGACTTGCTGTTTAGAATTTCTGGGAAGCAGAGGTGGGGAGTGCAAACATGGTAACATTTTATATTTTTTAATCTAGATGGCTTTTACCAGTGATCCTCACAAAACCTACCTCCTTGTGCAGATTCATTCACTGAGCAAAGTAGAATTAAAAAGTAGTCTTCAGTCTTTTATCTCTGTAAGTATTCTTATGGCCTACTGCTTAATTGTTTTTTCTTTAGCAGTTAGAATTATGGCAATTGCACATTGGTTCAATCTTGTATCATGCTGAGCACCACTTTTGTGCTAAGCATCTTTCTGCTGAAGCCAATGGAAACTGGTGGGTACTCAGTACCATGTTGGTTAAATCCAAATCCGTGAAAGAAACCTTATACTAACAGATTATTACCTAGTAGTACCAGTCCTCCAACATTTTGTTCTGTTAAAGCCCTTCAGAACTGATTAGGAGAGAGAAGTTATTGTGGGTTTTTTTGCTTGCTTGTTTGTTTACACTCCTCCAACTCAGTAGTGATAGAAGTGGTGATGTAATGTTGTGTAAGACTTGGTCTGTTGCCATTTTTCCACTTGGGAACCAAGAGAGAATTGTATGTGATGATGGAGGTGAGTGTTTGCAGGCACACTCAGTACCCCAAGGGTGAAATTTAAATTATATTTGTCCTAGAGAGTAATGCATACATTGTGCTAGTTAAATAGTAAAACTCTGAATTTATTTAGGCAGAGACGTGCAGGCTATAACAGCATGTGTGTTGTGTAACAAGTTACAAGCAAGCTTGTCATGGATTTTATGTGGGCTTATTTTAAATAACAGTATTCACTAAGATGCCTGGTTAAGTATGGAACAACTTAATCAACTGTGGATGCTGCATGCTTTGCTTTTGTGCACATAGGGAGTGGTTGGGCCTCTAAATGGCACCATCTCAGGATCACAATGAGCTCTCCTTCATTCTTTGTGAGGAATGGTGGCTGCTGAGATAGGATTCATGTCCTTTAGAGTGATTGAAGTGAAGTGAGAAACTAGGGGATTCTCAAGTTTTCCTGAGGAATAAAGAAGTCCAATCAGCAGGGTCTTTCTGGGGAGAGGATGGATGGAAAAATTACAGTTCTTCAGATTATTGGTTGTCAAAAAGGATTTGATGTCTATAAATCAAATTATGGTAAATAATTGTGGGCAATTGACAAGTGCAGAAGAATATTACTCTACTTGCAACTTGCCATGAAAAAGCAGGCAATAATCTACAATGTCTTTTCTCATTTCAGGTCAATGGAAGTAAGTTTCCCTTCAAAGATGTGGGTGTATTCACACTAGTAGTTGATGCGTGTGTTGGCACTGTGACAGGAAAAAAGCTTTTTCTTCAAGCAAACATTAAAAGTATAGATGAATATTTAAAAACTGGAATTCCGCAAAGGTATATGCTATTGTAAACCTATCCAGTTATTTCTAAAATATATCATGAACTTGAACTGGAGTACAAAATACACAGGAGTGCTATATCATGATAGTTAAACCTTTGCCAGAGAACAGTATTTGTGGCTGACAATTATAGCTCACTTTTAACATTGCTATGAAAACATTTTTAGACTCAGGAAATAAGTAGAAGCACATACACCTATTAAAGGGACAATTTTATTACATTTGAGAAAATGGACTGGGTAAACTTTGTTAAACACCTCGATTAAATCCCCAAAATATGCTTTCCTTTTCAAATGATTCATTTTAATTAAACACTGGATAATCAGGTTTTTATGGCTTATAGTGATAGAAAGAAAAAGCCTGGGTCTTTTGAGGACATTGGGGCATAAGAATTTGGACAAAAGTGCTTTAATGTTAATAAGTTGAAGATTTATTAATTTGTCATATTGACAGTAAAGGTCACTAAAACCGTTTTAATAAGGTGTCTTCATTGTTCAGTGTTAGCATAAAGCTAACTTCACAAAATAGAAATTGCAATTTTAATTTAAAAGGTTTCAAAATTAATTCATTTTTTCAGATTTTTTTACTCTTGAAAGCATCAATTTACTTTTACCAAGTTTTCCTTTGACAGATGTTCTGTAACCATCAATAGCTTTTAATAAAGTTTTTAATTTAAAAAGTCTCAATTCACAAAATTTCATTTTCTAAACCAGTCTATTATTCAGCCAAAAATGTGGGGTTTTTTTTTCCAATTATTAGATCAACTCTATATGGTCATGCCCCAAATACAGTGGACTTAATAAGCAAGCTAATATGGAAAGTATCAGTAATGGTAAATAGCTTCCTCATCTTACTACTTTTTTTCTTGGTACAGGTCTATAGTTTTACTAAGCACAAGAGGTGATATACGAAATCTTAATATTTCGGAAGCATTAATGTCCCTCGGAACAGCTAAACCAGCTCATCTTCAAAACAAGGGTTTGTTTAATTTTTTCATACAGTTTTAAAAAATATTCCTTATGAGGAGTCAAATTCTTGTGGTGTTGCAGGAGTTGTTCCCAGTTAAGATGATGTCAAACTATTTTGTAATCAAGAAGTTAGTGGAAAATTACTAATTGAGGTTTTAAAACTTGCAGAAGTGGTGGACTGATGGCTTTTAAAGTAAAAGTATGTCTGGTTTGAGGATAGCTGCATTTAATATGTTATGAGGAAGTCTGGGATGGAGGGAAGGGAATTATTTTCCCTTATGGTATCTTATGATGCCCATTTGCATGTTAATTGTATCTAAAAGGTGTCTTATGTCTAATATCTGATTCTGTAACTTCTGAATTATTTTGTTGCAGGGAGCATAGCCTTTCTTGGCTTCAGAGGAAACTTTAAACCTTCCTGGGCTAAGCTGTTTACCAGTCCTGCTGGGCAGGGCCTAGGTCAAATAGAGAAGTTTATACCTTTACAAATGGAAGAGTATGGCTGCCCTAGAGTGAACTCTAATAAACGGAAAGACTTGGAACTTTTAAAGCAAGCTTCAAGAGCACATTAGAGACAAAGATGTACTAAAGTGCTGGAAGAAAATGTGAACTAACTTATTTAATTTATGGCATTTAAAACTGTACTTTTATCCCAAGTAAACCATTTTACTGTTTGATAAGACACATGCCTATGTTGACCGCTTGAATGCCAATCTGTGCACCTTCTAGTTGTACAAAATGTTAAAGAATTTATTACTATTTGTATAGACAGGTTTTTCAGAGATTTTTTTTCTGATGTTTGTATTTACTGTAAACAGTTTCTTTTTGTTTTATACTTTTGTATCCTGGGAATTGAGGATGCTCAAAAAGATCAACCTGGAGAAGTTTTGATAGTTTTTAGGGTCTTAAAAAAAATAATTAAAATATTTGTTTCTTGATCAGTTTGAATTGGTTATTTTAACCCATCTTTGTATTTCTTTTTTTGCCTGTTTGTTTTACACAGCAGCCCAGTTATGGGTAGGCTCAGCAGAAATCAGTTTTGTTGTAAATTCAAGATAACCTCTATTTTTAATCTCTTGTCTTGATTTTGATCAATTTTTAAATTTCCAGTTTTGTAAGGGGCTCCCTGGCTTGGGATATGGGCTCTCTCTGGCTGTTGGGGATGCTCCAGTCTGGTTTGGGTAGAACAGGAAACTCCTGCCCAGAGCCATGAGGAGGAAGGTGGGCCATCTGCTGCAGGGGAGGCCACCCTGCTGTTGAAAGGTCCTACCTGTGTTCAGGCTCTGCACTCCCCGCTGATGGATGAGTGACCAGAGCCATGACAGAAGGGCTTGAGGGGCTTCCCTGGGCAGCCAGTGACACAGGATTCCTGAAGGTGCCTGGGAGGTTGTGCTTGCCACCTTAATTTTTTTTTCCTTGGGTCTTGTGTCAGGTGAAATCAATGTTTACCGATGGCCTATTTAGATCAAATCCTGACCAGCCCATTCCTTTTAATATCTGGAAAAGTGGGTAAATCCTTTTCCTCCACCACATGAGTACAAAGAGCCCTAACAATAGCAAGTTTTTCAGTTACATAAAAATGGCCATACTGGGTCAGACCAAAGCTCCATCTAGCCCATTATCCTCACTTTCAACAGTGGCCAATGCCAGGTGCCCCAGAGCGAATGATGCATCATGCGATCCATCTCCTGTCACCCGTTTCCAGCCCTGATAAACTGAGGCTACGGACATCACCTCTGCCCATCCTGGCTAATAGCCATTGATGGACCTAACCTCCATGAACTTACCTACTTCTTTTTTGACCCCTGTTAAAGTCTCGTCCTTCATAACATCCTCTGACGGGGATGTTCTGTAGTTCAACTGCAAGGGCGGAGAAGAACAAGGATTCCAGGACCCCATATAGGGGGCCTGTACATTATGCATGTCATGGATCGGTGTTCAGCAGAGGTCACGTATGCTTTGGACTCCAGGGAATATATATGGAATGGTGTAGGGATGGAGTGAGGGCAAAGCCACTGGATGCACAGTTACATAGCTCCTCTAGTCTCTCTCTCTTCAGCTAATGTGCAAGAGCCATTGGGGCTACCACAGAAGCAGGCTAGGATGAAAAGACTGCTTTTCTCACCCCCTTGAAACTCTCCAAACCCTAGCCTCGTTATACAGACGATTTCTTAACACAATAATTCTTTAAAATTCACTTGTCAAATGGCATTAGAACTTATGAAGAGCAAATGATCTCTGACCTGTATCATGCAAGTTAAACTTTTAATTTTCATTACTATATTTTGAAATGGGAGGGAAAGAGCCACAGCTCAAACCTTTGCTCTGTGCTGCTGTAATTGTAGATTTGGTTTATATTTAGTGCTATTTTAATTCATGTTATAATGAGGCTGCTTCTTGACCTTTCAGATTGAATCTTTCTTAATATAAACAGGTGGATAGCTCCCCTTGGTTAATACACTAGGTTTGTTTGAGTCCTTTTCAGTCCAATCAACCTTTTGCAAACTGTAGGAAACCCACACTGAAGTATTGCAGGCAACCCATGCAGGTACGGATTTTAGGAGGTATTTAAACATGCATGTCAAAATCTGAGAACCCAAGGACCAGTTTCCTAAAGGTAGAGAGAGGTAGAATTACATTGTACCCACAATTTGAAATACAACAATTAATGCAAATTAGTCTCCCTTCATCCTTCTTACCATTGATCCGATTATTATATATGAGTCTCCTTTTAAACATACTTCATATTTTGCATTTAAAATGAGTATCTTTGATATCAACCTATACATTTTGTCTTCCTGTATTAAAAAAATATATATGCACACACACACACACACACACACCCCGAGGCTGTCTTGTGCCTTTTAAGGGAAAAATGCAGAGGAGCTGCTTTACAGTCACTTGTTACCTTAGAAAGTATGCTACCTCAAAATGCTACCAATAAATCATTCCAGATCTAGTAAGCTTTCTTGTGCTCATGTGTCTTTTTTTTAATCCAGGGAGGCATATTACTAATTTGACTGGGTATAAAACAATTTTATATCCAAAGCTTCAAGGCAATAAATGATGGGATATCTTCATTTTCTTTTTGGTTCAATACACTTCTGAAGTTATTTTGGCCTAAAAATTTCAAAACACTTTATAGACACTAATGCTACATCTACACTGTGGAACTATCCCTAAATAGCTATCCTCATTAAAGTAGCCTGTTATTTTGAAATGGGTTTCGAAATAATGGGCGTGCTATTCAGGTGTCCCTGTAACCCTTGTTCCACGAGGTATTAAGGGATGTTTCAGAATAGCGCTTTATTTCAAAATCACAGCATCAAATTTCAAAATAAGCTATTTTGAAATTACCTCAAAATAAGCTACACAATTTGTGCTACACAAATTGTGTAGCTTATTTTGAGGTAAAGGGTGTAGACACAACCTAACTGCTCAACTCAACTTCTGATTTTACAAAATCAAAATAGTATGTCCCTGATAAAGGGAAGCCTCAAAATTAGTCCAAGGCAGGCTCTGTTAATGTGGATGTGCTACCTTGACTTAGAGCCCCAGGAAGCCCAGGGGAGTAATTAGTTCGAATTGCTCTGGGGAGTAGTCATTTAGAAATAGTGGAACCAGAGCGTCCACACTCCTGCTATTTCAAAATAACTATTTTGGAATTAGCATAATTCCCCGAGAAAATCAGGAGAACAGATTTCAAAATCAGTGGCCCCGTATGGTGAAATAATAGGCTTGGTAGTGTGGATGCTCCGCTTATGAATTTGACCTAGGGGAGGTTATTCCAAAATAAAGCCCTAGTGTAGACTAGGGTATGAGCTATTTTGAAATAGGATTCCTGACTCTATCCTGTTGTGTAAATAACAAGACCTTTTACCTTGTGTAAGGGTAAAGTACATCTGTGTACTGTTGTACCATTTAGAATTGGTAGTGTTGTGTACCAATTCAGCATGATTATACAAGGCAGTGACAAATCAGGTTGATAAAATTTACTCTGGAGTTTGTCCAGGGTATTTGTTTCAAGTGATACTTTTTAGTTATGAGTTCTATAATCCAAAATCCTGCCAAGGACCTTCTGGCTTTGTCTACATTGCAGGGTTTTTGCACAAGAAGCTTTTTGCGGAAGAGATCTTGCACAAGAAGATTTTGCAGAAAAGTGTGTCCACACCTCAAAAGCTCATTGCAAAAGCGATGTGCTTTTGCGCAAGAGAGCATCCATATTGTATGGATGCTCTTGCGCAAGAAAGTTCTGATGGCCATTCTGTGAATGGCTATAAGAGCACTTGTGCTTTTTCTGGTAGGCTCTCTTTGCACAAGGAACCCCTGTGGAGCGTCCGAACACACCTTTTTGCTCAAGAACTTTTGCGCAAAAAGGAGTTATTCCTTGTAGAAAGAAGTAGACCTATACCACAAAAAGCCCTCTGTTCTGCAATTTTACTGTAAATTTTCCTGCGCAAAAATGCATTTGAGGTGTGGACACTCCGAGTTTTTGCACAAAAACCCTATTGTGTAGACATAGCCTCCAGGTAAAGGAATATGTATCCTAATCTCCACACCTGACTTCTTGTCTTTAAAATGCAATTCTCTCCCAGTGGCATCCAGAGTTTTTTGAGGCATCGTCCCATCCTCTGCTCTTAGCTGTCCCAGAGAGGCATAAGGATCTTGAACAAAACGGGTTTTTTGCGCAAAACGGAAGCGGCTATACTGCTGCTTTTTGCGTAAAAACCCCTTGCACAAAAAGAAATGGAAGAAAATATGCTAATGATGTTGTGACTTATGCTAAGTGTTTATAGGTCTAATGCTCTCGCCCCCATTTATCCCCGTTAACGAGGGCCACTGGCTCCGCCTGTAACCAACATTTAGTAACATGCTTTAAAGAGGAATGTTGAATGAGTGGCCTTAAACCACTAAATTAAAGTACTAAAAGATACTTCCTGCAGCTGGGCAGCCCTCCCACTGATGCTCTCCCTAGGCACCCATGCCCCTGGCGGTGGGAGGAGACCTTGCACGCTTGCCCTTCTGCCCCCAGGCTAATCAGGGCTTGGGGGCAGGGGGCATGTGCCAAGTCTCCTCCTGCCCTGCGTGGAGTATGTGGCATCTCTAAGCACCACTCATTCCTTGTAGGGTGGAGGACACTTCATGCGCTTCTCCCCCCCCCCCCAGACCCTACTTGGCCTGGGGGCGGGGGAGTGGCAGGACCTCCATGGTCTGGATCAACTCGCTTGGTGGGGCAGATCCGGCCCACAGAGGCCCCCTTGCCTACCCCTGGTTTAACATGTAGGTACTGATGTACGTACAGACAGTACTGTGCTTTTCTTCTTCGAACAGAACCACTTCAGCACATCATCTTGTTGTGAATACAGGCACTCTGTTTCCACTAAGGCCAGGTCTATACTGCAGGAGGAAGGTTGGTTTAAGATATTCAACTCCAACTATATAAATAACGTAGCTAGAGTTGATGTATCTTCACCTGAGCTTGGTGCCAGCTCCACAACTGGAGGTCGATGGGAGAAATGCTCCTGTCAACTTCCCTTACTCATGACAGCAAGGCGTACTGGCACCAACGGGGGTCTTTACTAAACCCACTAAATTGAACCCCAGAAGATTGATCACCAGAGTATCCATTCTTCAGTAAGTGGAGACATAGCCTATGAAGCTTCATCTCTTGCATTCCAAGTGCCATGTTTCCTTTTGCTTTTCCTGAGGAATGGCCCATCAGTATTTCCTAATCGTTGTGGGAATTTGGAATTGTGATGCCTTTTCAGCTGTTCTCTCTACCCCCATCTCTTTTTTTCCACACAATATCTTTAAAGGTTGAGTCTGTCTTAAAGGAGTCATTACCCTGAAGATAGTATCCAGGAAGTAGCATGAGCGCAGTGGTCACTCTGCATGCGTGCGTGCGTAGTATAAAACTCTGTTGAAAATGAACAAACTCTAGACTGTTTGGATCCAAGCCAAGGTCACCCAGCCAGCCAAGTTGAGAGAATTAAATGGAACAGAACTGCTGTGAAAAAATAACTCTGCTTTCTCTTCAATATATAATGCTATTTGTTTAATATCAGCCCCATTGTAAACTGTGGTTAAAGGTTGGGTTTCTGTTCTTAAAGGGCTGGCTTGTTAAATCTGACTTGTGTGCTTATTGTACAAGAGTTTTATAATCAGTATTATGTGAATTAGTGATGTGAAACTTACAAAGAAAAGTGATGCTGGTGCTTTTTGTCAGGTTTGCTACTACTTAGGACTCCAGTTACTTTACTTTCAAATCAGTATCTTTAATTGAGCTGCTTTTAAAAAAAATTCCTAGAAAAGGTTCTAAGCAGACTATATGATGTTATAAGTGGCGTGTAACCTGATTGCTAAAGCAAGGCTAGTAAACCAAGGAACACTGTTAGCATATGCTTCTATGATATTATTTATGTGATTGATTAAAACTTAGAAGAGAACAGCATATTAAACGTGAACTGCAAAGCTTTTATTTATTTATATAAATAAAATGTCCTAACGCCAAGTTAAAAATTACAAAACTATTATTTTGTATACTTAGTTGCTAAGTCCTGAAATTAGGGTTCCATGCAAGAGTAAGTGGCATCATATAACTTTGGGAACACTGTTTTAAGTTTTATTTATGCAGTCTTTTATTTGGAGGGAAAAAAACAGAACCCTGAATGCAGATTTTTATAGGTAAGCAAATAGTCTCTTCTAGGTTATATTGTACTAGAAGATTTACCTGGCATTGCTTAAGTTCTTAACTCCAAATAATTTTTGTCTTTTGGAAAATAAAATGAAAATAAATGATATGTTTCATATAAATCATTGTTCTAGGCTGGGGATGAGCGGTTCAGTATGAAGGTTCTCCCTGTGGGGAGAGGCCTACCCCAGCCCTCTCTCTTATTACAGTGGCTTGGGGCCAACTGAGAAGTGATTCTCCATGGCTGCTGAAGTGGGCACAGCGAGGGGAGTAGTGCATGTCCCTCACCTGGGGCAGTAAAAGTGAGGAATGTAGCAAACTGCACACTTTCCCGTTGTTCTCTGATGAAGCAGAGCAGGCAGCAATGTTTCGGTATGAATCTGGGTCTATGGGAGGCTCAGGGCTGTGGCAGTCCCAAATGAGCCCTTTTCACCTGTCTGGTGATGCGGTTTCTCTTCTGCCTGGCTTTATGAGAAGCAGTCCTATTCCAGGGACAGCATAGTTTCCTGGAACAAACAAACCTTGACCTTGCTTTAAGTTATGATAAGAGGAAGCTGTATACCAAATTTGGAGATCGTGGCTCTTACTGGTTAGGAGGAGTTTTTGAACAAACAAATAGACAAACACTCTCAAATATAAGATTTTAGTCTGAGTTACATATCCTTGATACGCTGTTGTAGATGCCCACAAACACTGAAGACAAATTTGAAAAAGAAAATGAATCCATATCTGTAGCTGATTGACTCCTCTTCATTTGTTTCCTAATGATACTGCAATAAAGCTTGCTTTACAAATGTGAAAAAGTTGGAGAGACGGGGAAAGAATGTCAGCGCAAAGTTCATGAGCAGCCTGGCAAAAGAGATTACACTATGAAAATTGAAATTGTTCATAATGGCAGTGTTCATAATTATTGCCTATTGATTAAACAGGGCTACTGCAATATAAATGTTAATAATATCCTGAATGTTCTACAAGAGGTCATGAGCACTATGCAGAAGCTAACTGTCTAAAGCAACCACACAAATGGCACGCACGCACAGAGAAAAATTGTTAGGCCTCATTCTCAGAGTTTTATACAGGGATATCCCTGCACTCCCACACAGAAGGATTGGGCCCTTCACGTGTTTTTATGCATACATGCTGTGACAGGGCAGTTTAGAGGACTAGATGAGGGGGAGGGTTACTTCAGGGCAGGCAGGAGCAGCAAACCTAGGCTATTAAGGGCAGAATGGAAGCAGCTGGGGTGGGGCTGCTATAAATCAGTTAAGAGGCAGGTGATTTGACTTCAGGCAGCCATGGAGCCTTTTGAAAAGTCTTCCCTGCTGAGGGGTGGAAGAGGAGTTTGGAGATGGAGAGGAACTTGTAACTGATAAGGTGAGTCAGAGAAGCTGAGAGACTCAACATCAGCATTTCCAGAGACTATCGGAGAAGGTGAGGGGCTCTGACAGAGATCTTTAGGCCCTTCCGTCAATAGCCTGACTCTCCAGCTGGTACTGGTACCTGGGGAGGACTGGTCACCCAGCTCACCCTTTTAGCTGAAAAACTGAAGTCCAACCTCAGCAAGGGTAGGTGGAGCCTGGTCTGCAAAGCCTTAAACTGTGGGATGATGAGCTGATCAGGGGTCTGGGACCTCGCCACAACACATAGAAAAGGTGGGAGGCATGCACACACAGAGATGATTCTGAAAACACTTATTCACATTGGCAGTCTTAGCAATTTCTCACATGTATGAGAGTGCAGACTCAGAGCCTGTATGTGTAGTGGTTGGATGGCTGTGTTTTTTAATGTGGGTTATTGTATATGAATTTTTGCAGTGTGTACCTGGACACAGTATTTGTGCTTTAATAGGTTACTTTTGCTTTATTCACTAATCTTATTGTGCAAAAGGGAACTGCATTCTTATATTATAAATGTGAGACCCCTCCATGTACAGTTTATCTTCACTATATGTAATAAAGGGAAGGGAGGGCAGAGGTTTTCAAAAGAGTCCCTTAGGCCTGGACTGCTTACGGATTTTTGCACTGATTGAGCTGTTTTGGCTAGGGGCATGATTTCTTTGACTTGATTGTTATAGAAGTATTAGCCCTTAGTATGGATGCAGTAACACTGAGGGAATGTTTTTAGGTATACATAGTTAGTGCACACAAATCTGTTAGGGAATGTTTTAACCTGTGTGGGCATTCTAAGGCTATGTCTACACATCAACATAGTCTAACAGTGCACATTCACACTACAAGCTTTATTTTGAAATAACATTGAGCTGGAGGATTTTTTTACTCTGACTCATGGTAACGCTCATTTTGAGAGGTGTAAGAAGTTGAAGGAAGAGTGTTCTTCCTGCTGTATAAACAGCACCAAAAGTCAAATTAAGCTATTTTGACTTCAGCTATACAATTGATGTTGTTGATGCACAATAGATGAAGTTGTGCAGCTTAATTCAACGTTAGCCCTGCTGTGTAGCTGAACAGGTACTGCAAACAGGGAGTTTGGAGAGGGAGTTCTGCAGGTAAGAGGAGTAAAAACGGGACCCTTGTGGTAAGTGGCTGTCTGGAGTGTGTGTTTGTGTGTGGGGGAGTTATTTGCTGTGTGCTGAGCTTGTGTTTGTCTGGTTGGTTGGTTGGTTTGTTTGCTTGAAGGAGCTTCTGAAAGGTTTGAAATCTAGAAGCCTCTGTTAATTGGCTGAGCCTCAGTCAGGGGGAGGGGCTACCAGAACTATATAAGCCTGTGACTCAGCAACCCAGGGAGCTTGCGAACAGGCACTGCTAACAGGGAGTTTGGAGAGGGAGGTTAGAGGGGGAGCTTAGAGGGGACTAGAGACTTCTGACCTTCTTTAAAGCATAACTCTTATAATAATATATATTACAGAGGTTTAAAAAGAATCCCAGTTTATACTTAAACTTATTCATTAGAAAAATGGAGACAGAAGCCCAGCAGCAGAGTGGGGGCTATCCTGTTTATTGCGTCCAGTGTCACATGTATGATTACCTGCCCTGTGGGCGGGTGGCGTATGTGTGCACCCGTGGAAAGGAGCTTCTGACCCTCAGAGACCAAGTTCGGGCTTTGGAGGTCAAGGTGGCTGAACTGGAGGAGCTAAGGGAGGTAGAGAGATATGTTGATGAGACTTTCCGGGACATTGTAGTACTGTCCCACCTCCAGTCTGAGAGCCCCAGTGCTCTTAAGGAGGATGAAAGTCTCAAGGGAACAGAGCATTCAACGGGAGCAGAGGGAAACCATCCCGTAGTTAGGACCCTCCTTCCAGAGGATGTTGCGGTATCCTCTCACACTGAGGGTACCTCTGAGGGGGAGGGAATGCCAGTTGTTAGGAAGAGGCAGGTGTTAGTAGTGGGTGATTCGATCGTTAGGAACATAGATAGTTGGGTTTGTGATGACCTGGAGAACCGTATGGTCACTTGCCGGCCTGGTGTGAAGGATGCCTATCTCTCGAGGCATCTAGATAGACTTATGTGTAGTGCTGGGGAGGAGCCGGTGGTTGTGGTACATGTAGGTACCAGTGACGTAGGGAAGGGTAGGAGAGATGTCCTGGAGGCCAAATTTAGGCTGCTAGGAAAGAGACTGAAATCCAGGACCTCTATGGTGGAGTTCTCGGAAATGCTTCCAGTTCCACGCGCAGGGCCAGGTAGGCAGGCAGAGCTTCAGAGTCTCAATGCGTGGATGAGATCATGGTGTAGGGAAGAGGGGTTTGGATTTATTAGGAACTGGGGACACTTTTGGGAGAGGGGGAACCTATACAGGAAGGATGGGCTCCATCTAAACCAGGGTGGAACCAGACTGCTGGCACTAAACATTAAAAAGGCCATAGAGCAGTTTTTAAACTAAGAGATGAGGGAAAGCTGATTGGAGCAGAGATGCACGTAAATCGGAGGGAGACTTCTCTTAGAGGAGAATCCATTGAT
>JANRFK010004149.1:88860567-88877639 GCA_030068395.1 Apalone spinifera
ATGGACCTTTGGTCTGACCCAGTACGGCCATTCTTATGTTATGTTCTTATGTTCATAATGGACAAGATTTTTTTCCCTACCATCTCTTTCCCTCCCCCTGCCCTCTTTTCTGTTGTTTATTTGCACCTCTAGACCCCTTACCTGTATATGAAAAAGTGGGTTGTGTCCACAAAAGTTCATGATACCATCTACAGTTGTTGTTGGTCTCTAAGGTGCTGCAAGGCCATTCATTGTTTTTCACTTTTATATCCATGTAACTGCTTTTGCACCTGGAGACTGGGGTGTATGGCAGGAGGGGATGGAATACTACTTTAACTATAGGATATAGCTAAAGCAGCTCAACTTGTGAGGTAGACATGAATTTAAACCTGAGGTATGATAGGAAAATCCAAGACCATTGTCAAATGTAAGTATTGGGTGTGTTTAAGCCTTCACTGATTTGTTTTAATATCTTTAATAGAATAATTCTGTTTTAAAGTTTGGCAGCTCTTTCAAGCTTAGAGGTTGAGTTCTTCTAGAGGTTTCCTTTCACAAGGGTGGGGCTGAGGTGGAGGGTTGATGTGGTGGTGGGGAGAGGAGAATGGAGGAAGTCATAAAGAAAGATGCAACCACTGCAGAATGCTCAGAGTACAGTAAGAGAAGCAGATCTGATTCTGATGATGGATTATTTGTTTTAGAAAAAAGGCCTGTGAAAGTTACTTGGTGAAAGTTAACATGTTTCTTTCCTAGACAAGTCACAAACAGGAATAGGTTGTCATGCAGGAAACATTTCTTCTGTTAAACAGGGCAGAGCACAAAGTGTCTTAGGGCATGGCAGCAGCGCAAACATAAGGACAAGCAGCTACTGACTTCCTTCCTGTATTTAACAATTTAGTGCTGCTTTGACGTACTTTTCCCAGGTTCAGAACAATTTCTTCATAATGTGGATCAAAAGGTACCTGCTTAAGGAAGAACAAATGAAGCCAGCTGCATCTTTGCTATCAAAGTGTATCTTCTGTGATGATTTAAATTGAGATCTTAGCTGGAAAGAGGAAGTTCTCTTACTGAGAATTATTAAAGGGAAAGTGAACATATAGACTGCAGAACATGGCTATTAAGAGACATTTCATTCTTTGTAGAACCAGTTGGCTGGTGGTCATATATTGCAGGAAGTGCTGAATGAAAGAGATACAAGGAAGATTTAGAATAAACATTTCCTTTATTAGAACTGCTTGAGTTCTAAAAGGGAAGTGTCACCTACACAGCATTTCAAGGCCTTCCCCACTCAGCAAACATATGAACACCCGCTTAAAAAAAGCTTTTACTGAAGCACATGCCACATTTGTGCCATTCACCAGACCACAATGACTGGAAGAAAGCAAAGCAATCTGAAACCAGAGCAGGAAAGTGATTCCACAGCCAAAAGGGAAGAAAGCGGTGCTTTCTTTTTTACTCAAATTTAGGTGTATTAAAATACATCAGGGTATTCCAATCCTGACTAACTTTTGTGTTAGCAGGATCTTCTGGCATAGTCTCCCCAGATGGAGACTAAAATGTGTGCTAACAGCCATTTTGTGTGGAACTCTAAATCCCCTTGGAGGTTTATAGCCACAATAATTTCAATTCCTTAGGAAGGGACTCTGTCTGGTGCCTACTGTGGGGATCTTTTGTTGTTTTACCACTTGGCGTCTACCCAGCAGAGGTTGTTGACTAAATATAATCCCTGTCAAGGAGAGAGGGAGACAGACAAAAAAGGACTTACCATCATATTAACTAAGGTGGAACTGCTTTAATAAAAGGGGGTCACTTTAATTATTGGGTTAATGTGAGCCACTAAATTGAAACTGAGGGAGGGAATTAGAATAACCTTTGGTTGAACTGAGTTAACACCATTTACAGAGCCTCCGCCTAAAGAAATGTAAAGGGCTGTTGCCATGGATACAAATGAAAGGATACCTTGGGTGGGGGCATTGGAGGAGTGAGGGATAGATTAAAATAGGCACCGCAAATGACTTTGACTAAAGATGAGATTTTTTTTTTCATGTCTCTAGCTTCACTCTGTCTAGAGAATTAAGTTCCAGATGTTCACTGCTGAAAATCTTCCAACAGATGTCCATCTTCAAACAAAACCTGTTGGTTATTTAATAAAATATCAGAATCAGCCACCTCTCTCTTAGGACATGGTGCCACATTTTAATCAGCACAAACTCTACTTCTGATTTACATGGGTACTAAAAAGATGGAGGCAACTTTTGAAAGCTGCTGTTTGCTGCATCAAATGTGGAGAAAATGTATACTAGATAGGGATAAACTGATTCCTGATGAAACAGGGCTCCATTCAGCTCATCTGTCTTTGCCAGTTCTTCTGAGAGTTTTTATAAAAAGCTATGATCATTTCAAAGCAACAGATGTCATTTGCTGGTACCAGAGAGCATATCTGATTAAAATAATTACTTGTTTTACAGACCAGATTTAGGAAGAACTTAGGCCCCAGATTTAAAAAAAAAAACAGAATGGAGAATGATTTCCTCCCCTCCTCCCCCATGTATTTGGGGTCAGCTAGTGCTCCCACAACATTATATTGCTCAATATCTGGTGCCAGGGTCTGTTTAAAACTAGTGCTGCTTAGTCTTTAATCAACACTTTTTTTTTTTTTATAATCCTTTTCAGTATTACAGAGATGAACCTGGCTTGGGGGGAACAGAGGGGGGAGAGCTAATCAGAGCAGAAAGCTTCCAGATAGGTGGCAACACTCCTTTCTTCCCCTTCCCCACATATTGCTCCTGCACCAGACTTTAAGATTAGTCAAATGTCTAAAGTTGATTAGTCCTCAATAGCTCTTCTTTAAACACAGCTCTTCCTAACTAGCTGTGCATTATTTTAGATTCAACTCCCCCACTTCTGCCTTTAGTTGTCCATGTTTTTTCCTAAACCCATTTTAAAAAAGATTCAATCCAGTCAGTAAAAGCCTACTTATTATTAAATGCCGCCTCTTTCAAAGTATTAGGATTACATGCTAATTTTACTATTTCCACGTGCTCCTACAGCATGATAATATATCAAGGTTTTAATAATCAAATACTTGCAAATCAAAATCAACACTTCCTACTTTACTGTTACTTTCTGCTGCCATTGTAAAAGACAGGGTAGGTGCGATTATAGCTTTTATGGACTAAAGTCTGTTGGCGAATGAGACAAGGTTTTGAACGACTACCAACCCACTTTTACTAGTGAGTCTCGAACATCAGACTAGCTCTCTGAGATGGTCGTTGAAAACCGTGCTACGTGGCTATTGCATCTATGTAAAATGAGGAGTGAAATTTTTGTACCTAAAAGCCTTAATGTAAAAGGAAAGCCATAGGTACTCCTAAGCTTTTTAAGACCACTCTTACTGTTTGCACACTGAAGAAAAGTCATGGCAATATCATGCATGATGTATTGTAGAAATGTTATGGGTTGTGTGTTGGGTTTTTTGTTTTGGTTGCAACTCCATATTTCAGTAGAGGGCACTGTGACCTTACTTACAACTCAGTGTTTTAATTGGGCCACATAGGACTAGGGGAAAGACTGTAACATTTCAGTTTGTAAGTCAGAGTTATATGTGCCGAGACAACTTGCTATACAGTTAAATCATTTTCATGATCCCTGCTAAGTGATGTGGCGGAGGAAAAGACCCTTCTGTAGAATTAGTATGTATTTTAAAAAGCCCTGACATTTTAATACAGGAGAGTTGGCTAAATAAAGGCTTGGACTTCCCCCTCCAGAGAACATAAGTTTCCCAATGCACAGTGTGCAGGGGAAGCATTTATAGCAAATATTTTATAGTGACTGCTTATATTAATAAAAGAGAACCTCCCCAGCTCTCTCCCCTGCCAGAGACTTATACTGGTTTGAAGTACAATCTGCTATTGTATAATTCATTGGGGCCATTCACTACCAATGTAGCTATCTTAAATCACATTCAAGCAACTCAAACAAAATCAATGGGATTGCACAGGCGTAACATGTGGACAGAACATTGTCTTTTGTAGTCAAATTGACTCCTTTATCTAAAACAGGGGTGGGCAAAATACAGGACAGATCTGGCCGGCCAAATGGTCAGATCTAGCCCACGGGCCAGCAGGAGCCGCAGTCTGGATCCCTGTCTGCCCCCCCGTGCTGCTCAAAGTAGCTGGCTGTGGGGGCCATGTGCTTCTCTGAGTGCTGTGAGTGGGGGGGTGGGGGTGGGAGTGGAAAAGCTTTGCGCGCTGCCTGCCCTCACCACAATCTTTCAGATTTAATTGGAGCTGCCTGGGCCATGTTTGCAGCACAGGTAGCATGCAAAGTGCCCCCTCCCTACTGGGGCTCATAATGCTCAGAGAAGCACATGGCTCCTGCAGCTGGCCACTTTCAGTGGCATGTGGGGACATGGACAGTAGAGAGCCTACCTGAGGGACTTGTTGGGCTGCTGGCCTGGAGCCACATAGATAAGCATCTCCTGGCCACAGCCTACCTCTGGTACCCCGGCCCCTTCCTCCCTCTTTGCCTCATCCTGAAGCCCTGCCTCAGGTCACAACCCTATCCCAGACCATGCACCCCTCCTCCAGATCAGAATCTTCTCCTGCACCCATAGCCACTCTCAAACCTCATACCCCAATCCCCTGTCCAAGGTCACAACTCTCTCCTGCCCTAGATCACAACCCAAACCCCTGCCTCTCCTCCTGTACTCCATTGTCAGAATTGTCTCCTGCACCCATACCTTTCTGATCCCTGTACCTGTATCCCTGCCCCGAGCTCTCTTCTGCACCCAACATGCATCTCAGACCCTGTGCCCCTTCTATTAATGTCATGGAAAAGTCTAGCCCTTGACCACTTATCCAATTCTTGGAGTGGCCCCCGATCAAATTGTTTGAAAGTGTTTGGCTCCTACCTTTTCTATAATCCTAAGTAGGGAAACTCACCTTTCCTCTGTGCGTTTGCTTATCAGTGTTTAGCTATGGACACTCGATCTGCTCAATTGACACCACTGCATCAGTCACAGCAATGCTGATCTACTAGCAAGTCTCAACATGGCTATGACAGAATGCTGGATTCTTTTCTCACTTATGCTAGTGTAGCTCTATGAATGTCACTGGACTTATTTACGTCAGTCTAAATGAGAAGTGAGAGGAAAACTAGGTCCAGCACTTTCAAAATTTGAGAGAGCTAGTTTAAATGAGGCCATAATCATATGAAAATGGTTTTGGCTCTGAACGAATACAAGGAAAGAGCACATTAAGCAATAATGTGGTTCTAAATGAGCTTCTAAAAATGCGCGCGCTCTCTCTCTCTTTTGTAAGAGGAGGAACATTAATATAGGCAGACTGCTTTTTGTCACAAGGTGTAAATTGCTGCAATTGGAAACTTATCAATACTTCTGTCCATGCAAAAGCCAAGCCATGCTGTAGTAACACAGTTCCCACATTGTAACATAACTAGCCTGGTGAGAGATTAATGACTCCTTAGCAGGCAGGGGACAAAATGTCCCTTCTAAATTTCATTATTATATATCTATTTAATACACTAATTACACAGCTAGTCACTTACAAAATGGGGGGCAGACAACACCTAAACAAGAGAGAACTTACCTAACACCTTGTGATATGGTATGGCTTGCAGTCAATGTTACTGGTAAGCCAGATTTGTCTTCTAAATATGGAGACATCTATGGGACTGCAGGCTTCTTTTGGAGGAGAGCACCCAGATACACTTTTCAAAAGAGCGTCCACACAGCAAAAGTGCATAGAAAAAGCAATCTGCTTTTTTGGAAGATAGTGTCCACGTTAATTGGACGCTCTCTCGCATTTAAGTTGTGATTACTATGGACGGAGTGGCCTCTAGGGCACCTGTGTTTCTTCCTAGAGGCCTCTTCTTTTGCGGGGTGAGGGGAAACCCTCTTTCCAAAACACACTATTGTCTTCAAGAGCTTTTTCAACAAAGAAGAAGTCTTTTTCTGAAAGGTTTATCGTTATTGGAAAAACCCCTGTGTTCTTTTGACTTTTTGTAGAAAGAACACAATTGCAGTGTGGACGTAAGTGTAGTTTTTCCTGGGAAAATGGCTGTTTTTCTAGAAAAAACTCTGCAGTGTAGACATACCGTGTGTGTGTGTGTGTCATATATAGAAGAAAGCCCAAAATAGTAGCATCCATTCACACATCTACACTGCAAGGTTTTTGTGCAAAAATGGCCGTTTTTATGCAAAAACCTGCGGCACGTCCACACCTCAAATGTGCTTTTATGCAAGTAAATCCTCAGTAAAATGGCAGAACAGAGTGCTTTTGCTGGTGTAAGTAAACCTCTTTCTACAAGGCATAACTCCCTTTTGCGCTACAGCTATTACAGTGCAAAAAGGCAAGTGTGGATGCTCCAGAGGGGTTTCTTGTGCAAGAAACCTGTCTGGGGAAAAATCACAGGTGCTCTGATGGCCTTTCACATAATGGTCATCAGAACTTTCTTGTGCAAGAGCATCCATGCAGTGTGGCTGCTCTCCTGTGCAAAAGCACATCACTTTTGAGATGCGGTTTGAGGTATAGATGTGTTTGGGTTTTTTGGGTGTTTTTTTTTTTTTTTTTTTGCACAAGAACTCTTCCGCAAAAGACTTCTTGTGCAAAAACCTTGCACTGTAGACAGCCTCAATCTTTGAATTGTCTCATCCATCAGAATGTACTTGCCTAACAATTTTCAGTTGCCATTTTTTCCCCTCAGAGGAGATACTTTTATTCCTCATGAACGACACACAATTTGACAAGTACAATGGTTAGTTAGAACTCCCTAACGAGGACAACTTAGCAAAGCTAACATCCGCTACCCTCTCCCTTCACTTTGTGGGGAGGGTTTTGCCAATCTTTCCAGAAAACCAGCTTAATGTCTCAAACATCCTGCCCCAATAGGGTTGATCATGCTATAGTTCTGATTTAGAATCTTGGACATTCTGGTATATGCTTTAATTCTCCAAACTGGCAAATCATAGGTACCACTTCTCTATTGGCCTATTATTTGTATTTAGGAAAACAACTCATTTCCTTGTTCAGCATTAATGTTTTGGCTTGGTATTGGTTGATCCAGTTAAATTCCTGCTTCCCCCAAAAGGTCTCTTTATAGGGCATGTCTACACTTACTGGGGGATCAGTGCTGTGGTGACTGATCCCTTGGTGGTTGGTTGATTTAGCAGGGCTAGTGAAGACCTACTAAATCAATTGCTCTCTTGTTGACTCCAGTACTCCGGAGAAGAGAATTAGGTGGAGTCAACAAGAGTTTCTCCCATCAACCCCCCTTTCCCTCATTGGTGACCCCACATCAACTCAATCTAAGGTACATTGACTCCAGGTATGGTATTCACATAGCTGAAGTTGTGTAAATTAGATTGATATTGTCTCCTAGTGTAGACCTGCCCTTACAATGGGTTTGGGGGCTATGGTGGAGACGAAGTGTGCAAGTGTCTAGAGTTGATCCTGGAGATCAGCTTTAATGCTATTACCAAAGGTTTTTCTTTAGCTGAAGTGGGAGAATGTTGTTTGGGAGCTAAGCATCCTAAATTCTATTCCCAGTTCAACAATTGACACCCACAATGGCTGTGTATACAGGAAAAGGTTCAGAACAGCAGCACTAGCCTTCTTGCTAACTGGACAAATTGCCCTGGAAGTGACTATCAGCAGAATCTCTTTAATGAGACATGTTTCTTCACAGCAGATTTAAACACAAACCCATCTAAAAATAGATGCCATAAGACACCCCAAGAGAATCACAGTTCATTAACTTCTTCCTCAAGAATAGCAACCAGTCAAAGTTCTTTGAAGCTTTCTGAATTTTGGTGGCTTTTTTTTTTTTTTTTTTTTTTTTTGGCTCAGTCACAGCAGCTGATGTGGAAATCAAGAAAATTGCCTTTGGAAGGTATTAACCAGTTAAGATCTTTATTCAATGCTAAACTGATGTATTTAATTTGAAAATGAACTCCAGTTCAGTTGTTTCCCTTTGTAATTGGGTTTTGATGGGAGATAATTGCCAAGTCTGTATTGTAAGTTTGCAGTATAAGGTATTTTCATGGAAGGAGATTAAAAGTTATACCTCTAATATAGAACTGCAAGGGACCTTAAGAGGTCAAAGTACCATCCCTTACTTTTCACCACTTTCTTAGATGTTATTGCTATCCAAACAACAATGGCACATGAGTTGGCTTTTTAGCATGATGTGGCATAACTGAGTTTTAAAAAATGGAAGCAGCAGAGGTATATTTAGAAATAAGTGACATTCTGTAAGAAGGATCGCTGTTAACTAATACATCAATCATAACCAAGCATAGTTTTCAATTAGTTCAAAGGTTAGGCATAAAAAAACCCCACAATTTGGGAATATTTCATCAATATAATTCCAAGAGCGTTTGGGTGAGGAGGCAGGATTGAGGGTGATCATGTAACTATTTTGATAGTCCGATTAAATGGATTTACCAACCAAGATTTGCAGGCAAAGTGTTTACATTACATGATCATGTGAAATTCAAAACCTGAAGACCATTATCCACCTAATTCAGGCCCATACACTGGGGTATTGCAAAGGGTGTGAACAGCTCTCTTCCTCCCCTCCCCCCGCCCATGGTCTCCCATAAATGTGAGGGGGCTCCATGGATCAAGCTCAGCCCCTCCCTTCTTGCCTGATCATGAATAAATATACACTTTCCCTCTACTCACAACCTGTACTGATCCGTTCCTCAAGGCCCAGGCCATTTCCATGCAAACATTTCTTATAGGTATCTCATTGATTAGTTCATGTTGTTCCTCCAGCTGCTAACTTAGAACTCACACACAGAGAAAGGGCAGCAGGATTTAAATTTTAGCACTGTATCCCATTGGTTCTTCTGACTCCCTGCCAACACCCTTAGCTACCTGAGTTTAACCCTTTAGCCACCGAGTGCTGGCCAGCACTCGTCCTATCCATCACACCCCCAGGTAGAGGGTTGGGAAGGTGGGGTTGCAATAGAACAGTATCTGTAAGAAACTTGTGTGTGTCGGGGGGGAGGGGGGTAAATAACTAGTTTATCCTAATTGAAATATTCCAAAAGTAGTAGTGTTAGTGAAAAAAGTTGTGGATTCTAGAGTCTAGAATTTATTTCCTTTCATATTGAATAGGGGGTACAGGAAGGTTTACTAAAAGCCAAGGAGGGGACCAAAAAAGGCTGGGAACCCCTGGGCTAGAGGTTGTGAAGGGTGCAGGGGTCCAGGCAAAAGGATGGGAGTTGCGGGGCTCGGGGGTACAAGCATCAAGGCAGGGGTGGGGAAGTGGCCATGGGAGGGCTCAGAGCTGGGGTGTGGAGGATGTGGGGGTTCAGGAGTCAGGGCAGGGGACTGTGGGGCCAGGGCAGGGCATGGGAAGCTCAGGTTTGGGGGTGCAGCCACCATGCTTGCCCAGCCACTGGATTCCTAGGGCAGTGGGAACTGTGCTTGCCCAACCACTGAATCCCTGGGGTTGGCTGGGAGGGCAAGGACCAAACTGCCCAGCCACCTGAGCACCAGGGGTATACCCTGATGCACTGTGGCCACACTTCCCAGAGTGCTGGCAGCATCCAGAAATCCACCCCCAGTCTTACAGGTATGCCACACAGCTTACTTTCACCTTTGCTGAGCCCCAAAGAAGGGCACATAAGCTTGAGGAGTCCAGCAGAACCCAAGAGGGTTTCTGTGATCATATTTTGAAAGTCTGCACATTCTTCTGTAACTTGTAGTGACTGGGGTGAATGGCGCTCCACTTGTGGGCAGTTCAGAAACATGACACTATGTATATTTTCCCTCAGATTCAACAGCCTCTTTGGAGGTAGGTTGGGCCTCAGCGAAGAGGGCATTGGAGTTTAAGGGGGAGGGAGGTATATCTGGGAAGAGAGGGAATAGCAGAGATGATGTGGTTGAACAACTTGCCCCATATGCAGTTCATTTGCTCTGGCCGCCACTTTTCAACCCTCCTGAATTCTAGCTTGTAAATATTCTCCTTTCCTTCAAAGACAGAATGTCTCTTTTGTCACCTGATAGTGTCGTTGCTGAACAGCGAATGTATACAATGCATGGTATTGGCACCAACAGCTATTTGAATCACTAATCCTATTAAAAGCTACCTTCAAACAGTTTAAGGTAATCCTTGTACATTTCAATGGTTCCATATTCCTGCCTTTAATAATACTGCAAGTTTTGTAAACCTGAATGGCCAGGCTCTGCATAATAAGTGGTATAAACATAAAACAGTGAAGCAGTTGTGATTTACATTTGACAATCTCTTCTGCCAAATTTGAGCTCTGATAGCCCTGAAAACAGTCAGATGCACGCTGATTGTGACTTGTCTGATCATGGCAAATGAATGGATTTTATTCCCCTTCATCTCCCTTTTATCCGAAACTGTTTAGTTCTGCTGATTACTGGTTAGCCCACTCAGCAGTAGAATTTTTCATAATAGATTTATTTAGCATCTGTTGCTGTGTGTACACACCGAGACTGGTGATTAGGAACTCATTGGATGACAATACACACATTTCACTATCTAATGAAATTAGTGTGGGTTGAAAGATCTGTGACTATTTTCATAATACCAAGACATTATCAAAATTTGCAGAGCCAGGGTGTTATGAATTGATTGAAGTCAATATTTGTAGAACTGTGAGGAGAGAGTAATTCTCCAGAAATTAGTGATGGAACATGATCTTATAGCATTCTTTCCTGCATCTAGGGGATGCTGTGATTCATAGACCTGATGTGTAACTTAGACAATAGACCTTTCCCAAAACAATTCCTACAGCAGATCTTTTAGAATGACATCCCATCTTGATTTTAAACATATCGTGATGAACCCTCCACCATGACTTTTGGTAAACTATTCCAATAGCTAATTACCATAACTGTCAAATATATGCTTTATTTCCAGTTTGAATATGTTTAGCTTCAACTTTCAGGCATTGAATCCTGTTATCTCTTTCTCTGGTACTGGAGAGCCCATCATTAAATATTTAGTCCCCATGTATGTACTTACAAATCACATGTTCCCTTAATGTTCTGTTCTACTGAGATACACTTAAAGTTCAATCTATTTTGCACAATAAGACATGTTTTCTAATTCTTAATCATTCTTAAAGCTCTTCTCTGAAACCTAATTTATCAACTTTCTTTTATGAAATGTGGGGACCAGAGCTGGCTGCAGTATTCCAGCAGTGTTCACACCAGTGCCAAATATAGAGATTAAATAAACTCTCTACTCCTATTCAAGAGTCCCCTGTTTATGTATCTCAGAACTACATTAGTGTTGTGTGTGGTGTGGTTTTTTTTTTTTTTTTTTTTTTTTTTTTTTTTTTTTTTTTTTTTTTTTGGACCACAGCATCACATTAGGAGCTCATGTTTGGCTGATTATCCACCGCAACCCGGTATCGTTTTCCAAGTCTATGCTTCCCATGATAGACTCTTCCATCCTTTGAGTATGGCCTATTCTCTGTTCCCAGCTGTACACATTTACATGTAACCCTATTAAAATATATATTGTTTGTTTGCACCCAGTCCACTAAGCAATTCAGATCCCCTGGATCAGTGACCTGTGTGCTTCATTATTTACCCCTCCTCCAATGTTTGTCATCTGCAAACTTGATCAGTGAGGATTATTTCTTTGAGAACACTGATAAAAATGTTCAATGGTGTAAATCCCAGAACTAATCCTTCTGGGCTAGTACTAGAAACACGCCAGTCTATGATGTTTCCCCACTTTCAGTTACATTTTTTGAATTATCAGTTAGCCAGGTTTTAAACAATTGAATGTGTGCTAAGTTAATTTTATATCACTCTAGATTTTTTTTATAATCAAAATGGTGTGTAGTACTAAGTGGTATATTATGTCAATACTATCTCGTTTATCAACCACATTTTGTAATATAATAAGCAAGATATCAAGAGTTTGACAAGATCTATTTTCCATAAACCTATTTTCTTGACAGGGATTTGTGACAGGCTTATAATTACCTGGGTCATTCTATTTACCCACTTAAAAAAGTCACAACATTGGCTTTCTTCCAGTTTTCTGGAACTTCCCCAGTGCTCTGAGACTTATTGAAAATCATCATTAACATTCTAAGAAAGAATTACCCAATGTTGGCTGCAATACTTAATAGCTGACCATTTCTTAACTCAAAATGTTTAGAAAGTCTAAGGATGCTTAAATACTGGCCTCAGAGTATTACTCAAATTGAAGTACCCCAAGATTATGCAGGTTCTCCCCCCCCCCCCCCTCCCCATATATGCTTATAAGGAGGTAGCCATTTTATTCCCTAGTGTAAGTTAGTGGTCTGTAGCAGATATCAACTAATACCCCAGATGGCACTTCCAAGAGGGAACCCAACAGGAACTGGGGTACCACTGAGACACAGACCTACTAGCCTCATGTCCCTTTAACACTGTGCTGCTGTAACAAGTTGGAAATCTGTCTCTAGCCTTCCCCTTTACCAGCACACAACCAGGTAGGGACACATCCAGCTGCAGATACATGCAGGTGATGTGATCAGCCCTGCATGGGAAGATTCCAGATCAGGAGCTTCCCAGCTACCTAGGCTTGTCCCCCTTGCCCTGGAGCATAAACCCAAAATTATACGATCTCATGCTGCACAAGGAACAGTGAAGTGTAAGCTCATGACATCTGCCCCCTCCCTCAGCAAGGAGAAGCATATACAATGGCATTCTGCCCCAAGTTATGAATCCCACACGCTGGTTTTAGACAAAGGAAAAAGCAAGTTTGTTAACTATAAAAGATAGATTTGGAATGACCATGTGGGATAGCAAACATAACTAAGCAGATCACCTAGCAAATACACAAAAATGCAAAATAAGTTTAATATTCTAAATACAGTAAACTTCCGATAATCCGGCACCTTTAGGACCCAGGGGGTGCTGGATTATTGGATCTGCTGGACTATCGGAAGGGGGGGCTATGAGGCGTCTGGGGTGGGGTGAGGGAACAATGCTGTGGGACCAACCTGGCAGCACCCCAGGTGTCCCCAAGTCAGCCGCTGCTGAAACTGACCAGCGGCTGACTTGGGGAAGCCCGGGGCAGAGCAGCTCCAATTGTCCAGCTGCCTGGAGCACTTCCGGGTTCCAGGTAGTGCTGGACTAGCAGGAGTGCCAGACCACTGGATGCCAGACAAGTGGAGTTTTAGTGTAGATTGGATAGGAATAGCAGATACTATTCAATCTTATAAGCAGGCTGTAGATTCTTAAGGGGTACACGGCATGTGCTTATAGCTTGGCAGACACAGGTTTTCATTTGCAGACTAAAAATCTCTTTACCCTGGGGCCAGTACCCCCCCCACCCCCTGCCAACACACTCACTGTAGCCTTTTTTTTTCCCCTCAGGTGTTTCCATGAGTCTCTTTGGGTGGGGAGTCAGTGAAGAACCATGATGTTGACACCTTTTCCCCCCCCCCCCCCCCCCTTACATAGCTTTTGCATATGGCAACAGCCCTTTGTTTTAAAGCTTGGTTCACATGCCAGTTAAGGGAATAATTCTGATATTCCAAGATGGAGTCCAGCACCATGTGATCTGGTCATGTGTCCTTGTAGTATCCAGCAACCATTACCTCAAGGCTGTCTGCAGTATTCTCAAAAAGCTTCCGCCCTCCCAGTATAAGAGACGCTTCTTCTAAGGCCTATTGTTTTCTCTAATGGTACTTCCACACCCAGCTTTTCAAAATGAAAGCATCTTGTGTAGTGGGTGCTCCCTAGGTGAAAACATATTTGACATACAGATGGATATGTGATGTGCCCACATTTTTATGGAACTATGTTATTTAATAGGAATATGCCTAACTCGAATATGCTTTTTTGTAAAATGTGGTATGCAATCTATCGTTGGAAAACTTCTGAATGTGTATATTCTATTTGTGTGCATATATTATTTCTGTATCTTAGATATATGAAGTATAAACGTGTATAATATAGGGCACATCTACGCTACACGGAAGATCAACACTGCCACGGTCAATCTTCTAGGGTTCGATTTAGCAGGTGTAGTGTAGATCTATTAGATCAAACTCAAAGGGTACCCCCGTCAGTTCCAGTACTCCTGCTGCTCATGAGGAGCAGAAGGGAAGCCGACAGGAACATATCTTACTTTGACCTTCCCATGAAGTATAGATCAGGCCCTATAGGTGCTAATTAAAGCCAATAGTAGTACACAAGAACATAATGGCCCGGTACTCAAAACAATGATCTGTAAATAGTCTTGTTCTTCCTGTAAGCCTGTCAAGACACATGCTCAGATTGCTGGAACCCATGTGGACGTGAAACTTGTCCTCTGGAGAGTGAACGGACTGAAACTGAACATAAAGGAGTCTTGCCTTCACAAAATCTATTTATAGGCAAGGAACTAAATAATAGCAGAGTTGCTATTGCCAGACATGATGATACTCCTGCTTACCACTGAGATGACTACTGGAAACCTCTAACATCGAGCAGGGGAAAGGATTGAGCCTGAAGTAGGAGGCTGCCAAGCTTGTAAGTAAAAATAGGGTAAGAAAATTGTGTGTAAAAGTTTCCTAGAGTATGAAGTGTAGCTGGTGTGCTTTGTGGTGTTTAGCTCCATTTATTTTGATCTGTCTGTTATCACTTGCAACAACTTGACCCCTACTTCTCTATTTAATAAATTCACTTTTATCATTAAACCCAGTATGGGCAGGGGGAGCAACAGCTGTGAAGCTCTCTTCCATTGATAAAGGGGGCAAATAATTTATGAACTTGCTCTGTGTAATGCAGCATAAGATGGATTTTTCAGGGGTTCTGGTTCCATTGGGGTTGTGAACCCAGGTGCTATATCAAGTTATTGTGACTGATCCTTCCCCAAGCTGCGCTGCTCTCAGTGTCTATATTGCTTTGCTATGGGCTCTGACCCCAAATCAGTGCCTTTGCCGGGGAAGAACAGAGGTTCTGGCTCAGCAGAAAAGGGTGGTGGGGGGCACCCCTAAAGGACAGATGAGGGCTCAGTGGTCTGATCATCCCATCAGGTGACAGTCTCAAGGGGATCGCTGTGACTGAACCCATCACAGCATAAACAATATTCCTAACTTCAGATACAAAAATGATACATGGATATAAATAAGTTCATCACATTCAGCAAGCCATAATCTTTCCAATGTCTTCTCAGATGACCTATCTTTCAGCAAATACATCACAACTATGTCATTATCATAAGATTCCCCTAGGAGAATATGGAGTGCAGTGTCACAAGCCCTTTTTTTTTTTTTTTTTCTTTCTTTTTTTTTCTGGTAGGGTGTTGATGCATAAGCGTTCAAGATAATTTTATTCTGAGTTACCAGTGACTTAGAAACAAGATATTATAACTTTTGACATTGTCATTTCCCCTTTTGCCTAAATAGGATATAGATAGCCATTGATTTTTAACATTTCTTCTTTTCATGTCCTTTGATTCCTCGATTAATTTTTGTTTCTCAACATCTTGTGCTTGTATCTTCCCTTTAGCTATTAACATAACTTTCTCCTTTAGGTAGCCTGCCTGTGAGGAGATTGGGCCGCCTTCTACTGTGGATGCCATCCAACCTATGCAGTCACGTTGATCCACACTCTGTGAGGAGAAGGATCGCAAACCAAACCTTGAATCAGTTCAACACCAGTGCTAAGACCGAAGCTTTTCCAGGGAGACAGATGATCCCAAATTGCAGTATCAACTCCCATGCATATGGGACTGGCAAGTAGATTAATGTTAATGGCAATCACTGACAAAAGCAGCTGCTTACAATGCCCCTTCTACACACCCACCACTAGGCAGTCTGAGCATGTGTCCCACAATAGGCAACTCTCTACTGCAAACTCACTCAAATGCAGTTCAAAGACAACAGTAGCTAAAGACTATTTTTCATTAAAACCAATCTCTGCTAAATTAAAAGTAGACAGCAGGAAAATCCTGATGGCATGAAGATCTCGGGGATATCTACAGCTTGAACAAAATCAGGAGGTTGGTGTAAAATTATGGCAGTGTGTAATAGTCCTAATGTCAACACTGGGGGAAGACACGGGCATTTTGCATTATATGTAGTTTTTTAACATAACTGTTTGTGAAGTAAAGCTGTTTCCTGCTTTTGGATGATTGATTTACATTTGTTACAGCAGCGGTTCTGCAGGTCAGCATCAGGCAGATTGCTTTTTCCCTGCAGGGGGCTGGTAATTATTATATTATCAAAACATTTTTTAAAATGTATTCTCTCCTGTAAGCAAGAAATACTGCTAAGCCTCAAGAGAAACTCAATTATTTTGACAGTATTTCCTTGTGCTGTGCAATATGCTTATTTTTAATTCTTGAAGGAATGGGGGGAGAACTCATGATAAACTTAAAACAAAATACAGAAACAACTCCTGGCACTCAATGTAGCTACCCATTTCAGACTTCTGCACTGTCTTCCCTACAGTCTTCCTAGGGACACCTTCAGGAATGGATATATCTTTCCTTCCCTTCCCTTCCTCTCCTTGTCCCCCCCCCCCCCCCAAAAAAAAATCCCATTGGTTTCTCCTCTGGTGTGTCCCTGAAAGGCTCTCAGCACATTGCGGTCCTTTGCTCTTTAACCTCTTTCCCAACAGTCCCTTTTGCTTTGACCAAGATTCACGGCCACCTGTAATCTCCCCTACCACTATCCAAAGGTCTCTTTAAATGGCTACTGGCATAACCACCGCCTGATAGGCTCCCAGGATTACTCCTTCTCTTTCTTCACTCTGTCATCTTCTCTAAGCCTCAAGGTTTCTAGAAAACAACTTTAACATCCCTCAAGGTGCACACACAGCATGTGCTGAAGGAGCTCTATTGGGCCCTCATTATTGCAAATTGGATGCTATTTGTATTTAGTATTCCTGGAATATTCAAGTTGTCAGAGGTGAATGCTATGATATTTGAATTCTGATTTCATCCCCTCATTCCTTTCCTGCTTTCTCACCTCACCTCTTTTTCTCATTTACCTTGAGTCATTTTCAGTGGTTGTGACAGGGAGATGTGGCAGCCAATTACACATCCTGTTACATTTAAAGGAGACATTTCATTCAACCGTGTAAAATTCATGTCAAGTG
>JANRFK010004149.1:88877739-88891545 GCA_030068395.1 Apalone spinifera
TCCTGATAGGTGGTGCCAGATTATCAAATATGCTGGACTAAGTCCCATAGGTTCCAGATTATTGGAAGCCTACTGTAATTGGATTTTATTTCTTTTAAAAAGATTTGCTCTGTAGAACTTTTGGATAAAGTTACTTTTCATTTTCTTTATCTTCTCTTCTGGCCACTTGCATGTGTTCTTGCTGTCTATTTGATTTTTAATGACACACATGCACACAATACATGAGGATTCTGCACCTGAAAGATGAAAGCTAATAATCCTGGATTTGTTTTACATACCAAAAAGACTTTACGAACCTTTGTAACTGCAAGTCATTGTTAAAACCTGGGTGTCAGTAACCTCAGGGCATTAATATGACTCTGCCAACCTTCCAACATTAGTGAGAACTGCTGCTTAGTTAGATATTTGGATGAAAAAACAATGGCGAATAAAACGCTTTGAATAATGAGAAGTAGCTCCAAAGGTTCAGTCCTGCGACATGCTGAGTACCCTTCAGTGTCCCTCCCAATAGCTCTATTGGATGTTAGACGCTCAGCTCCACAGGATCAGACTCTTAACTGTTGTTGCTCTGTTCTCCTTTGACTTTGTTTTTGCATTTTTGTCACAAACAAATTGTTCTGGTGAATGGTTTACTTTATAAACTTAAAGAATTAAATGTGCTATATTTATACTGTGTCTTCAGCTCCCACCAGCCTATGTAAAAATCTGAAGACTTAGAAGAAGCTACATTCACAGAAAATTAAGAGAAGCCACATGCCTCAAACTCTTTATCTAATTATATTACAACTAGAAGATTTACCCAGCATTGCTTGGGTCCATAATTCAATTTCTGTTTTTTTGGAAAACAAAATGAAAATCTAAATGATTCATTTAAATCACTGCTCTGGGAAGAGGTTGGAGGGCTAATAAGAAGGCTGCCCTAGGGAGAGAGGACTAACCCAGCCCTTTCCTCACTGCAGCACTCTGGAGCAGATCAAAAGCACCTTTTTGGGCTGCATGCACAGCTGGGGGAGGGGTGCATGTTTCCCAGCTGGGGCAGGTCCAGGGTCATCTGCTCCCTGCACTCCCCAGCCTGAGTGAGAAATCTAGCAAACAGCACTTTCCCCGATTCCCCAACCAAGAACAGCTAGCAATGTTCCCATTTAAATTGGGGAAGGGGGAAGCTTCATTTCTCTTTCTCCCCTCCTCCCCCCCCCGAGGGTGGCAGATTTGGGGCTGGGGCAATCTGGAATGGGGGATGCACCCCCCCCCCCATCCCACTCCTTTCTCTTGCCTGGTAATTCTGTCTCTCTTCTGTGTGGTTTTAGGAGAAGCAATCCTATTCCAGAAACATCTCATTTTCCTGGCACAACCAAACCATTATGTTACTTTCAGTTATAAGAGGAAGTCATATACCGAGTGTGGTAGTTCTAGATCTTACCATTTAGGACGAGTTCTTAGACAGACACACTCTCTTCAAATACATAGTAGATTATCACTTCTAGGTGTTGAGAGCTAGTTGGTTAAACTGGGGGTCAGACAGCTAAGTTGTTTCCTCATTCTACTCCTTTGGGAATCTACAAACATAGATTTCTCCCCCCGCCCACAAAATACCCATGCATCCTTAAATCCTAATAGAGCCAACTTTAGGTTACTTCTTTGCGCTCTGTTGTTTAGGAGTAAGGGGACTGAAACACAATGTGTTGGCTCTTTGAGAGAGGCCTGAAGTAAGACTAGGGATTTTTCTTTAGGCCATGTGCACTGTTGTGGAATCTCTTTGCAAAGAGTCACTAGACCAGTGGTGGCAGCACCATGATCAAGAACTTTACTGCTTCAGGGGGACAATAAGGGGGCAACCTCTAAAAAATGGATCAGGCAGAGAGGAAGCGAGAGAGATCTTCCTTTATGTTCCCCCCCAGGATAAAATGAAATGGGAAAACAGTCTAATTGTCCACTTGAAAAAACACCAGTATGTAAGAGGGGGACAGCTATACCCAACAGATGTTGAGAGTGAAGGGAGTAAAAGGCTATGGGGGCAGTATACTGAAGTTGGGACAAAGATTAAGCAAGGAACTCGTGCCATCAGAGACAGGAATGCTGCGTGTAGGGGGCATGTCTTTCTCCTTTCCCATGAACACACTAACATAGGAGCACCAGAAGAACAATGCTGGTGTGTTGGGGAGTCAAAAGTGAAGATTTTCCCAAGACAGAGAAGAAAGCTTCGAAGTGATGGATTCAGACCATTGGTTGCCTTAGTCTTGACTAAATTTTAGGCATCTGATGCTTTTTCAACTCTCAGTAGTATGATATCTTAGAAAACCAACTTATTTTCCTTAAAGGTGTCAATATTCCCCATCCCTGATCATGTCCTGCTTTATTTTCTTCTTACATATTACACTAATGTATTTTAATAAGGACAACTGTGTTCTACCAGCTTCCTTGAATTTGACCCCTCTTTTGGCTTAATGTATCATTATTTTTCTTTCAAGGTGTTAGCATATCACACATTTGTAAACCGGTCTGATTAAAAACAAACTAATGAAATACAAGATGTTCTGTTCTGGTAGATGCCAGACTCCTTCAAGAAAAATGTTTGATGCCAAATGAAAAAATATTGATGGAAATATGGCTCTTTTATATGAATCCTTTCAGTTTGTGCTGAGTTGTGATCACTTATGAGAACTGGAATGCTTTGACTGAAGGCAATAAACAAATTAATCTGTCAAAATGAAATTATACATGTAATTTATGATATAGCACTTAGGTAGCAACAAAAGTGCGCTAAAGTAATAGATACAAAATACTTTTTTTATATTTGTATGCTTTACCAATGCAATATTTCAAGTCTTCTTGCAATATTCACATAGCCTATGGACACTTTTACATCAGAGCAATTTAGATAACATTGGGATCAGTTACTCCAAGATATCTAGCATGCCTGCCAAAATCTTTTTCAGCAAGTAACATATATGCAGATGGTATCTGTACTGGAGAAAAACTTAACTGTTTAATAATAGAAATAAGGAAAATTCAGGTGCAAATTTTGGAAGACTCATCTTAATTTCTTTTGCTTGGGAGCATAACAACCTGCTTTTGTATGTGTGAAAGGACAGTCACATTTATAATTAGGTACTTGTGAGGCTGAATACTGAATTTCTGTTTTTTCTCATGCACAGATGCCACATAAATATTGCAGGTGTAGCTATGGAAACCCTTTGAAAGTTTGGCTTCTCATGCTCAAGTTATAGATGGACTTCAACTATAACTCCAGATCTGAACATGCTTGTATTCTGTAGTATCTGAAATCCAAATTTTGTGGGTTGGGCTCACTCCTAGTAAAGAATCTTGTGTTACTTTTTAAGGGCCGAATTTAGACCCATGTGAAGTCTGTGGAGTTGCATGTGCCTGACAGCAAGTATGTAGTTAGCCTGAACTGTTAAAGGCAAAAGCTTTTAATCAGCATAAGCTATGTCAACAGGAGACCCTAATATAATAAGTTAATTAAGAAATCTTAATATTGAATATATTTTACAGTTTATACAGGCAACTTTTGCCTGTATAAACTCCCTCCATGTGAATATTCAAAGTGCTCTACTGAACAATACGGGTGAAATTTTGTAGAAGGTATTATTGACTGATTATATTTTGTTTATGACCTTGTGTAGATGGAATGTTATGTCAATATGAGCTAAGGCTTGAATTTAAATCAGTATTAGTGATATCAATAGAAAATTTCTCTTGTGGATACTTCCACTTTTTTCAGTTTACTTTAGGTTGCATGGGAAGGTGTTTAAGTTAAACTAAAAAAAAGCCACTTATTCTAGGATAAGTGTGTCCACGAGGGGAGTTGTATGAATATAATAGAATACTAGAACTGGAAGGAACCTTCAGAGGTCACCACGTCCCCTGTCCCCTATACTCATGGCAGGACCAAGCACTATCTAGATCAGCATGCAGCCCATCGGGTTTGGTGTGTGTCCCATGAGACATTTTGTTTACTGTTGCCCATGTGCATGGTTGCCAGATTCTGCTGGTTTCCGTTCACGTTGTTTACTTCCTAATGGTATTACTAAAGTGACACACACATACAGCATAGGTCAGGTGCCTGCTGATTGCACACAACATTGACTGAGAGCCCTGCATTCCCTCTGCATCCAATTAAAGTGCTGCTGTATATCAATTGGCGTTCTCTTTCCCTCCCTCCCCCAATTCTAGGAAGCTTTTCCTAATGTCCAACCTAAATCTCCTTTGAGACTATTGCTTCTCGTTCTATCTTCAGAGGTTAAGGAGAATAATTTTTCTCCCTCCTCCTTGTAACAACTTTTTAGGTACCTGAAAGCTGTTATGTCCCCTCTGTCTTCTCTTTCCTAGACTAAACAAACCCAATTCTTTCCATCTTCCCTCATAGGTCATGTTTTCTGTACCTTTAATCATTTTTGTTGCTCTTCTCTGGACCTTCTCCAGTTTGTCCACATCTTTTCTGAAATGTTGCACCCAGAGCTGGACATAGTACTAGAGCTGAGGTCATAATTGGTGTAACAGTTATACCGGTATACCTTGTAAAGCTTTACTGTGTAAACAAGTTCTAATTTGTGTATTATGAATCACTATTATGGTATTATGGTTTAATAATAAGAATCACCCAGGGAAACTAAATATTGGACACTGGCTGGTGTGCATGAGGACCATATCTGAGAGAATCAGACCTGCTCATATATTATTGTTACCTCCTAGTGGCTGGCTTAGTATTTCAACCCTCTTAGACAGCTTAACACTGTGCAAGATCCATAGCCAGACCAAAAATTTCATATCCTAGATACCCAAAGCTAGGTTCCTGAATAAAAATGGCCTGATTTTAGGGCATGGTACTGCAGTTTCCTTATGTTTGTGCCTAAATATGGATTTAGGACCCTATCTTTAAGTTGCTTTAAATCCTGCCTTGCTTCAAATCTGATTCACTAGATTTTATCATTCCTCAAATTTGCTTTCCTGGAATCCAGTACTTGGGTACCACAGAGTTCTTTCTCTAAATCCATGTCTTACTATGCTGACTTCTAGTTGGTAGCATTCACTAATGCAATCTGAATCCAACAATGTTGTTCATAGATATTGAAGGTGAACCCAACCCGTCTATTTACCTGAATGTTCATTTTTGATTATCTTAGTTTCCAGGGAAGCCAAGCACAACAGCTTCCTGTGCCAAACAAGTTCTGAGTCCCTTTAAAGACATACAAGCTAGGAAACGGGACGGTGGGGGGAGACCTCCTCGTCCTCCTCCTCCAATTAACCTCTAGTTGTTCTGAGAGAGAAAGAGGCCTCCCCTACTTTGAGCTATCATTCTGAACTTTCCTGGAGCACAGTAATCTCAGTGATTCATGTTTCTTTCCCTGGAAGCAACATTCTCTGTCTGTTGCCTCTTTTAAGTAACATCTAGGTTACTGGCCCTTGACAGTGCCTTTTTCTTCCAGGTCCCTCTAACTACTGCCCTGGCTGCAGCTCCTTCCCTTTGTCTGCATAGTCTTCTCTGCCTGATGGTAAAATTCTCCCCTGCTCCTCCAGGCAAATAGCCTTGTTTGTGGTGCATCTTCTCAGGCTACTTTTCCCCTTAGCTGCTCATCTCAGCGCTGTGCATAGTTTCTGCAGCTCCTTGTGTCTGCCCCTGTTCAAACCACTGGATGACCTTTCCCCAGCACCTGCTCTGCAGCTTTTCCTAAGTGGCTCCCCAGGTTCCTCCCAGCCCCCTTTAGTTGCTTCCCCATTCACCGGACTGTTGTTTAGTTTAGTTTAGTTTAGTTTAGTTTAGTTTAGTTCTAAGCTCCATCCCCTGACTCTTCAGTGGCTGTACTTCATGGCTTGCAGGATGTTTGTATTTTGCCTTGTTCTGGCCAGCTCTGCCTCTCCTACACTCCATTCTTGCCTTCCCATCTTGATTATAGAATCCTAGAACTGGAAGGGACCTTGAGAGGTCATCAAGTCCAGCTCCCTGCCTCGTGGTAGGACCAAGCACTATCTAGATCATCCCTGACAGGTGTCTGTCTAACCTGCTCTTAAATATCTCCAGTGATGGAGATGCCACAGCCTTCCTAGGCAACTTATTCCAGTGTTTAACCACCCTAACAATTAGGAAGTTTTTCCTAATGTCCAACCTAAACCTCCCTTGCTGCAGTTTAAGCCCATTGCTTCTTGTCCTATCCTGAGGCCAAGGAGAACAATTTTCCTCCCTCCTCTCAGTGACACCCTTTTTAGATACCTGAAAACTGCTATCATGTCCCCTCTGTCTTCTCCTTTCTAAACTAAACAAACCTAAATCTTTTAGTCTTCCCTCATAGCTCGTGTTTCTTAGAACTTTAATCACTTTTGTTGCTCTCCTCTGGACCGTCTCCAATTTCTCCACGTCTTTCTTGAAATGTGGTGCCCAGAACTGGACACACTACTCCAAATGAGGCCTAATCAATGCAGAGTAGAGCGGAAGAATTACTTCTCATGCCTTGCTCACAACACTCCTGTTAATGCATCTCAGAATCATGTTCAGTGTCTCACTGTTGACTCATGTTTAACTTGTTGTCCACTGTGACTCCAAATCCTCTTCAGCAGTACTCCTTCCTAGATGATTTCCCATTCTGTATGTGTGAAACAGATTGTTCCTTCCTAAGTGGAGCACTTTGCATTTGTCCTTATTAAACTTATTAAACTGTTTACCTCAGACCATTTATCTAGAGAGTCCAGATCATTTTGAATTTTGACCCTATCCTCCAATATGCCTAAGATAGTGCCATTGGGAAGGTGTAACCATCCCCCAATATGCATTTCCTGTTTATTGGATGGCACCAGAGAGCAGCAGTCATCTCAGGCCTGTGTGTGTGGGCGCTCTTTTGTAAATGTGGACTGCAAGGATCCAAATGCATGGTCCCCGATGGCCCCCTAAGTAAGTATGCTCTGCCCAGCTGGGGGAAGGCTGGGGCTGATTTTCCTCTCTCCATCAAGAGCAAGGCCCAGCCCTGGCCTCCCTCCTGGGGGAGGAGGGTGGAAATTAGCCCCAGCCGGCTGGAGCATGGGGGAGGGAGGATCAGGCAGTGTGCCGCTCCTGCCTTCCCTGGCCAGCCAGAGCACACTTACTTGGGGGGCCATAAAAGGGTGTATTCACGCACACTGCACCTCCCTGCTCCTGCGTATGGACCTGCTATATCAAACATACATCTTTGGGTTACTTTGTCTTTTACATAGAAACATTCATCCCTTTCTTGTAAACTTTGATCCTCACACACATAACCCAAATTTTCATGGGCCACACATTGAAACATGTCAGTGGTTTTCCATTGTTGATTTTTCTTTTATATGCCCAGGCATGATGATCGGTGGAATACATAATTGATGGTTTTTGTTAGCTGGATTCCGATAGGTACCACTGGATAGATAGCAAAAATTAGGCTAGGGCAGGGGTGGGGTACCTCAGGCCCAGGGGCTGGTAGTGACCCCCCCCACTCCTGCCCCCAACTCACCTGGATCTGGCCCTTGAGGCTCAGCCCTCCCACCCCCCCACATTGGGAACCCATGCTGGCACTACAGCTCCCCCCCCCCACTGCCTCCCATGGAGCTGGAGCACACAAACATCTCTTAGGCTGGCCCCTTAAGCTCTGGTGTGCGAGGGGAATGTGGGGAGTGTCTTCCTCCTTCTCAGTCAGGGGCCACATCAGTGAGGTTGGTGGGGTTTTTTTGTTTTGTTTTTTTTCCTTTTCACTTGTGTGCAGTCCCAGACTATTTTTTTGTGGGCCAGCGGCCTCCAACTCAAAAATGGTTCCCCACCCTTGGGCTAGAGTGCACAGTCATTACATATACTTGTAGTACCATTTGATCTTTGTTTAAGATGAAATTTACCAATTTCCACCATGCCATTTATTGTCTCTCTCCTTCTGTAACATTTTTCCCTCAAGAGTTTTCTTATTTCCAAAAACAAACTTCCTTGCATACCTTCCTGGATTATTTGAATAATCAATTGCTGACTTATTTCCTGGGGCTGTGTACAGGCTTTTGCTAGGGACACATTTTCTTGCATTGATCCCATAGTTCCTGATAACAGTAACAAATCTTTCACCTTGCTATAGCATTACTGGCAATAATTATCCCATTCCTAATTTTGAGAAGGAGGTACTGTTTGGCTTGCACAACTCTTCTATTTCAGCTATAACATAACTGCTTAGGCCTGACTCCTGCTGCCCTGGGAGCTAACCCCCTTATCGACTAATAGAAATTCCAGCAACTACTTGATTAGCCTACTAACCGCAATTTAACATCCCTAACTTTTAAGAGCACAGTCAGGAAGCTGCTCTGTACTCCCACGTTAGTATGTTTCACCCTGAGAGGGGAAATAAAACATGCTTTCTGCGCCCCTCCACTGCTGCCTTTGCATACCTAGCAGGTGGTTCACCCTCCTGTTAACTGTTACCCACTTTGTCCCTCCCTATGTGGGGGCAAAACCCTTGTACAGGGGCTGGGAGCATCTCCCCCCAAGCCAAATCCCAGCTCTTACTGCCCCCTTCCCTCCCCCCCACACACACATACCTGATTTTTTTTTTTCCCTTCCAGCTCCTCTTCTGCCTCACCCTAAAGTTACTTGACCCTCCCCTCTGGTTGGTTAATATTAGCACCCTGCCCATTCCCCTGTTGTGATTTGCCCCAAACCTGTTTTTAATGCTTGTAAAAGACCAGAAACAGAATCTGAGTGAGTACAGTAGCTCTTACTAAGCATGCTCAACTGCTCAATACATTCTAAGTAGGAAATTCTGACCAGCAGTTGCGTCTGTCACTATAGCAGCGTAGGGGAGGGTCTGACTCGCCTCCTCACGTTTGGCAGACCATAGGGGATTTCAAGGGGGTGCTTTTGCACCTTTTGAACACCCCCTGCATATAATCCTGCATCTGAAGGTGGTCTGTCTTCCTGATTTCTGTTACACAGATTGTTTGCCTAGACACCTTTGGTCCCTACCCTAGCCATCTAGGTCATTTCAGAGTGACAATAGAAGTAACCTAGTAAGAGCTCCTGGGATACTTACAACAGGAAAACTAAGAAAAACTAAAAATGTAAGGCATAAAGGAAGGAGAGGAGTGTGTAATTTCTGTATTAATAGATTTCCAAATTATACCAACTTTACTAAAATATTTAGTAGGCCTCCCCCATCCCTCCTTTTCTGATCCCTACACACAAGGTTTGTAATTCAAAGCATTTGGACATTCAACATCTTCCTTTGGGTGTCTGTCTTCTCTCTTCTACCCCTGCACTCTCACTATTTCATACTACATCAGCTACAATGCCAATACCAGCCTATAGCTTACTGATAGAGTCAAGTGAGAGCCTGAACCATCTCCAGACCACAATGAATCATCTCTGCCCTTTAATCATATTACGGGAACCCACATTCAAAAGAGACACAGTAGATCCCTATTACGATAATATGTTTATGGCATAGTTACCCTTTCATCATGCCAATTTGTTCTCTTATTTTCATTACTAGAAAATTTAAGCAGTGAGACAGTAATGTGATAGATAAAATTGATATAGCCCACAAAACATAAGCAGTTAAATGTGACAATAATATTGATATTTAGAACACTTAATTAGCATATAGTGAATTTGATGCCTCCTGTTGTACCACAAATTCTTTTTAACATCAAATGCTCATGAAATGCTTTAAAATAAATAAATGCAATAAAATACATTTTTAAAATGATATATAAATTGATTGATTACCTTTTTATTGGTATTTAGGTAAATTTTCCTGTACTACTATGATCAATTTTGTAAATAACTTTAATAATTGATCCTCTTTGCTTCTATTCTTCAGTTGTCCTAGTGTTGTTTACTTACGCAACTTCATTCATAGGCGCCAGAAGGGCATTCATGGCCAGAGGGATCGTGTAGTTTGACATCCTGTATTGCACAGGCCATAGAACTTTCCCAAGTAATTCCTAGGACAGATCTTTTAGAAAAAAAAAACCATTTTTCATTTAAAATTACCCTTGGCAAATTGTTCCAGTAGTGAGCTAGATTGAGCTCTTCAAGTCTATCATTGTATGGGTCTAATTCTTTAATCATTCTTGAAGCTCTCTCTGAACCCTCTTAAATTTATCAGTCTCTTTCTTGAATTGTGGGCATTGAAAGTGGACCCAGCATTTCAACAGCAGTCACATCAAAGCCAAATATGAGACAAATAATTTCTCAGCGCTTATTCAAGAGCCACCTCTTTATGTATGCCAGACTCACATTAGCTCTTTTGGCCACAGTATCACATTGGGAGCTCATATTATCCACGTGGCATGTTTCAGCAGTTACTTTTAAATTAATTTAAAAAATGTGTGGTGGTGTTGGAACAGAATCCTTCGTGCATGCTTTTCCAGGTTTGTTTGTATTTCTGCGGTGAGTGTGTCATTCAGTTTATACAGTTTGAAAAAGCATTTTGAGACCGGTTTTGGATTCTGGACGAAAGGGATGTTATGTTACATCAGCTCAGTTCCTGTAGCCCAGTTCTTTTCTTAAATCTCTTCTTACATGGGATCAGACTTGTCCTTGGTGTATCTTGGTGAGTGAGTTGCACTAAGGATAAATTTGACACATGATGTTGGAATAGTATCAGTAACACCTGCCTTCAATGCAAACTTGTCATTTTAAGGTGACAGAAAATTTGAAGGGTCTTAGTGAATAAGGCTGCATATTAGGAGTGGGATATTAGAAAAATTAAATTATCCATCTAGTTACATAAACTGGATGAGTGAAATAGACCAGTTAAACTAAAATATGACTGTGTAGAAACAAGAGGAAAATCAAACAAGTATATATTCCAGGGGCAAAAGAGGTAAGCTGTCCTCATTTATTTTGCATGTTTTGGTTTGACAGATTGCTGCAGAGATGTTATCATGTTTTACTTTGTATTTTTCAGAGCTTTCATTTAAGGTTCTTAAAGCACTGTAGAAAGATGAGGATCCAAGCAGCATCATTCTACAGTTAGGGAAACTGAGTCAGAGGAAAACCTGAGTGATTTCCCATAGTTACAAAACATGCCCGTCAGTGGCAGAGTCCTTAATAGGTCCTATCTTCTGCATCAGGACTAAACAGCACTACACCTTTATCATGAAAAATTTCCGGGGGGGGAGGGGGGCGAATCACCAAAATGAATGTGTCATATCTAAATAACCGCTCCAATGGACACAGACAGAGGATGGGTGCATATCCCTTGGCTGGGGCAAGTGTAGGTTGGGCTAGATGGGGGCCATAGAAGGACTACCTCGGCACATCTAGACAGCAGGGCTAAACTCAAAATAAGCTATGCAACTTGACCTACGCTAATTGCGTACCTCAAGTTGAAATAGCTTATTTTAACTTGTGGTGCTGTCTGCACAGCAGTTATTTCAAGAGAGAGCACTCTTCCCCAAACTTCCCTTACTACTTGTACAATGAAGCTAGGATTACACTACAGAGCTTTGCGCAAAATGCATGGAGCGTCCACACCTCAAGCTCATTTTTGCACAAGTAAAATGAAAGAACAGAGAGGTTTTTCCAGTGTAGGTATTCTTCCTCCTATGAGGAATAACTCCTTCTTGCGCATGAGTTCTTGCACAAAAAGGTGTGTGTGGATGGGGAACAGGAAGTTTTTGCACAAAAAGAGGCAATTGAAAAAAGCACAGGTGCCCTAGTGGCCACTCTGTAAATAGCAATCAGAGTTTCCTTTCAAGAGAGTATCCATGCAGTCTGGACGCGCTCTTTCATAAAAGTGCATCTCTTCTTTGATGGGCTTTTGCAGTGTGGATGCGCTTTTGCGGAAGATTTCTTATGCAAAAAACTTCTTGCGCAAGAAGCTTGCAAAGTAGTCATAGCCTGAGGATTACAGGAGTCGGAGTAAGAAGTCCTCCAGCTCGACATCATTTTGACAAGGTCCATATCTACACTACAAGCAGTTATTTTGACAATGTTATTTCAGAATAACATTAGTTATTCTGAAATAACACTGCTGTGTAGACATAACCCTTGTCTCCCAACAGCGGCAGCTCTGGGACAATTCCAAGCTGGGTGCCATGGCTGGGAGAAGGTTTAGGGGGAGGGAGAAAGGGGAATATGTGCCTCCTCCTCTGGCCCCATCATGGAGCAGACAGAGCTGTGGGGGGAGAGGTGCTCCCTCCCATGGCCTCAGCACAGAGCTGCCACAGCTAGGGGGAAAGGCACAAACCTTTGTGCCCATCTTTGTGCTGGGGGCTGGCAAGCAGATGTGGCGTTCTGTGCACCCATTCTGAGCCCTACCCTTCCTGAGACCCCTCTGAGACCTCTTTCAACATTTGCTCAGTTATGTCAGTTTTGAGGACTGTACTTGATTTGGTGATGGGAGGGGTTTTTTCTGTTTGATTTTTATGAGAAGCAATTCCATTCCAGGCATATCCCATTTTCCTGGCACAACCAACCCCTTACTTTGCTTTAAGTTTTGATAAGAGGAAGCGGTATACCAAATTTGGTGGTCATAGCTCTTAATGTTTAGGAGTTCTTGAACTAACAGACAAACACACAGAAAGACAGACAAACTCTCTAAAGGCGCTCTTCCAAGGGAGGAATGCAAATTCAGCCGAGTGACATTGCAAATGAAGCAGGGATTTAAATTTGCCACGTTTCATTTACCTAATCACGTCCGGCCACTATTTCGAAATACCCTATTTTGAAATAAAAAATGCTGTCTAGACATGGTTATTTCGAAAGAAAACCCTTCTTTTCAAATAACCCTTAAACCTCATTTTATAAGGAGTAAGGGTTATTTCTAAAGAAGGTGTTTTTTTTTTCAAAATAACCGCATCTAGACAGAGTTTATTTCGAAATAGCGGCTGGATGTGATTATGCAAATGAAGCACGGGAAATTCAATCCCCACTTCATTTGCAATTTCACTCTGCTGAATTTGCATTCCTCTCTCGAAAGAGGAATGACGTGTAAACGTACCCTAATATATGGTCGATGAGTTGTCCTCTTTAACGGATCATTCACCAGACTACTCCTTTGTAACTATTGAAAGAATTTGTTTTAGCACTTAATATATTTACTGTAAAATAAATGTTGTTGTTTGTGATGTGCAATGTCTATGGTTTCCCCTAGACACGGCTTCTCCCTTAACAAAGAGTTTCTGGTCAATAGATTCTGGGAAATACCAAGATCAGCTACTGCCCATTTGAATCACAAAATTATTTCATAATTCTGTAATAACTGGTAGGAAAACAACCATACAATACATCTGCTCATTTTACACTGACATTTGTACTTCATTTATGTGAGGAATACATTTTGTGGTAAGTTCTACCTACTGAAAATGCTCAGGTATGTGAAACCCACGGCTGATTTTCTATATGTGGGTCAGGTGCATCTTTTTGATAAATGTGCTAATGACCACTAGGTAGGGCACCTATGTACCCCCATTCCTTTTTCATAGTTCAGTACATGCATAAATAATTGATTCTCACTATATCCTTGTTAGGTTAATAATAATGACTATCTTCATTCATTGAGATAAAGTGACTTACCAGTTAATCAGCAGCAAAACCAAGATTAGAATTCAAGATTTCCTAATTAAAATCTTGAGTTATTTCCTCTATCCTATAATGCCTCTCCCTCCGACCTGTTTAGACTTTTTTTTTTTCTCCTGGCAATTTTTATACTGCTTGAGTGAATGGCTTTGTGGTGCTTTTCCTATCACCTATTTATATAAAGATTTTATTTTGAATTTTTTGAACTATTGATGGTTCCTGTAACCAATGGTGGATTTAGAGTTAGTGGGGTCCTGTGCTCAACTTCATTTTTGGTGGGC
>JANRFK010004149.1:88891645-88916136 GCA_030068395.1 Apalone spinifera
CGTGGGCAGCCACCGCTCACCAGAAGGCAGCCAGCAGCATGAATATGGGCTGGAAGGCTTCAGAGGAGCATGGAGTAGCCACATAGCCCTACAGCCAGAGAGAAGCAGCACTTTCCCACTTCAGAGAGCAGCTTTTCTCCTGCCAGCTGTGTGGATGCCCTATGTTCCTCTGAAGCCTTCCAGCCAGTGTTCATGCTGCTGGCCAGCTCCTGAAAAAATGAGGTCTCTGGGTTTTTTTTTTCAAAAAAACCGCATCTAGACTGCAGTTTCACTTCTGAAATACTCTTTTTCAAAACAGCGATCGGATGCAAATATGCAAATGAAGCATGGGATATTTAAATCTGCACTTCATTTGCACTTTCAATTGGGCTCATTTACATTCCTCTTTCAACAGAGGGATGTAGTCTAGATGAGCCGTAAAACAGACCTCACATCTGATTTGCCTGAATTACTTGGAGGGTGATACTGTAATGTGGAGTGAGAGAGATTTCTAAACCACAAGAATCCATGGTCAGGCCAAGAAGACTTTTGGCTTTGACCAGTCTCTCTATGCGTCTGAAGGAGGCTTCTGGCAAGAAGTGCTGGAATGGCTCATCAACATTAGATATCTAGCAACACAAGATACCTAGCAACACAAGTCGCCGCGGTATGTTAAAACACAAAGATTAAACACGTGAGTGAGCGAAGGAGTGCTGTGACCATGTGTATTCATCTGCTCGTGTGTATTACCACTGTTTTCACCAACTTATACCACCGCATGAAGTAGTCTGCCACTTGATTATTGTCATGTTATTTTGGGGACGGTTGTGTTATTCAAAAAACGTTCCCTAAAAAAAATCGTGCTATTGCAAAAATGTGTTAAGATGGCACATGTTAAACGAGTAATTACTGTGTGTGTGTGTGTGTGTGTATATATATATATATATATATATATATATATATATAAATTATAAAGAGACATAATACATATAACTATAAAAAAATTAAAGATTATCCAATTTTCAAAACTTAAAATCTAGAGAATTTAAAAGTAATATTGCCATTTTTAGTTCTCACTTAGCACCTTGGTAATTAGATATTTAAATAACATTGCCTTTATATTTGTAGTATTCACCAAATATTCTATGGTAATTATGGAGAAGCAATAGAGGGGGTAGTGCAAATAATGGATATTTTTAGATAAAACCGGCAAGTTTAAAGAGTGACATCTGTATACAATATGTATAGTCAACAAAATTATTTGTCTTTCTAAAACGATTTCTGTATCTTGCAGGCAGCAGCTGTTTTTCGTTGTTTATCTCTGAATCCTATTTGACAATAAATGTCCCCCCTCACAGGTATAACCACACAATCTCCCACTTACATGAACAAGCATTTGCGAACTAAAACCAAAAGGTACTAAGCAGTGTTCTCTGTAAGATAAATGCTTGTTTAGCCACCCAGAAGAGATTCAAATGCCACCCAGCTGATTAGAAGAGCACCCACAGCACTAACAGCTGGTACCATGTGTTTTTGTTGGTGGTGCACATAAGCACATGCCTCTGCACATAACAAAATTTATTCTGCACACAGGTGGAAAAATTAGAAGGGCTGCTAGTGCTAAGTATAGTATATCTGTATAATATGCAGTAGCCCCCTGGATCCCTTTGTGCCACTGTGTCAACTCCTCCAGGTGCACTAAACTGCCCTTCTTGAATTCTTCACTGTCCAATGATCCTGCCTCAGGCTCACCGTTATCACTCTGACCTTTCGGAACTAGCCAGTGCCTGTCATTTCAATATTCCTTCTAACCTGGTATTGATCATGACAAAAAAGAACCAGAAGATAAGGTTATAATAGACTACTATTTTATTTTGCACCTTCTGATGTCCTCCTGATAGCTTTTCCTGCTGCAATTTTGCCCTCTCTTTTCTCAGTATATAAATTACAGCAACTCATACTCGCGCTGACCTGCCAACATACAACCTTTGCGCCAAATTTGCTATAGTGATCTAACAATTTGGGTAGCAGTGCTGCATTAGCCAGTCATTCTATACTTCTCTCTGTGTTCAAGAAGAAACTGTGGGATTAATTTATGCTGTAGAAATAAATTCAATGAGCTATTTCCTTGGGAGCTGGGAGGCAGGAAATGAGAGAGGTGAATAAGGTACAGCATGCCACCAGGCTCACAGGGGGTAATTCACAGATTTGCATTTTATCTCTGAGGTTGCAGTGATTCTGTCTTCATATAAACTATCAGATAGGATTAAAAAGAAATAAGATAAATAATGCATAGTGTTACTGGCTGAAAAAATATTGCTAGAGTTCACTTCAAACAGCATACTGTATTACATTGTTAGATTCTTAGAGAGCTTGTTCCATTACTGTCCATTTAAATGTGTGGTATATCCCAATTAAATATGTTGGTAGGAATGATTCATTTTAATAATTAAAATGTTTCCAGAGCTCCCTAAAGAGTGTTACCATGGAGGATTAGACCCACTGCTGGCAATATTCTCAGCATGCTAATGTACAGGATAGGGTGACTTCTTAATGTCAATCCCACATACATATAAAATCCACACCTCAAGCACGTAGCAGTAGTAACTGCATATATGAGACCTTTCTGTGCATCTTTCAAAGATAGAGGTTCCTTTCAAGGTGTGGGTCTTGTAAAGCTTAAGAGTAGCATTTTTTTCCTTATAGCTTGTTATGTTGGTGTTTCTTCCCCCCCCGTGCACACCACACACACATTTTTCCTCCCTCTTAGGTTACCTCATCAAGACCAGAAGGCATGCTAAGTGTTGGTTCTGACACTCTTAGAGTCCATGGAAACCATAGGTTCAAATTCTTGCAGGCTTAAATTAGTAATTCATCTAGTTAAACAGAATTCCATTAAAGTTGCTTCTTTGTTGGTCTTACAGATGAGAGATTTTAAAAAAATCTGTTCTAGATTGGAATTTAAAACCCCATGTCTCTTTCTGGAAGAGGAAGCTATGGTATGATGATCATGACCTTTAATTCTCTTCCCACTGTTGTGCAGTATATTGGCGAACAGTTCGTATGTATGACTGTCACCTTCCCAGGTAGAGATGTCTGCACGGTTTGTGTGTGTTGGTGTGTGTATAAAATGAGTGCTTTAGGTTTCTTAGGAATGAAAACAAACTACATAACATGAAATAGTCTTAACATGAACTATTATCAGAAGGAAGCTTATTTTCTGCATTTAAATGTTCAAACGCCATACTAAATTGAACTGAAAGATACCTGACTTGCACTATGCAAAACTAGAAGCTATGGGGGCCATGGATCCATTTGTATTAACTGTTGATAGGTTTTTATTTTGTGTAAATAAGGAGGGAAGGCGATCAGGGAGCTAAGCCACATTCCTCCAGATAAGTAAAGAAACCTGGAGGAAGATGACAAATGTTTATTTAATAAGCCAAAATGATAACACAGATGAAACCAGGCAGAAGAGTTAACTACAATGGGGAAAAAAAAACCTGTTGGCTGAATCATTTTTATTAACAGAGTAAATACATAGGTAATCCTTTCTTGTATGCCTTGTACTATAGTATGAGTGATCAGTAGCTGTGGAAATGCATTGACGGGGTCATTCAGCAACATGAAAATAGTTCAGATCTAGAAATTTGTGCCAGGATACTGCTAATTGTGTCAGCCAAGCAGAATTTCTGTTGGTTGTTTTTTGCAATATTTATTTTATATTTGCACATTGCTGGAAGCTATAAGAAGCAATAGTTTATGTTCTTTGAACTCTGTTCAATAGATCTGATCAGAAAATTTTTGACAGCAGATTATTTTCCTTCAGAAAAATATCAATTCAGCATTGTTGAAACTTTGTATGGGAAAGAGTCAGTTTCAACAACTTTTGGACTCCAATTTTTTTAATTGAAATGGTCAAACTATTTCATTTTGATACTTGAAATGAAAAATACCAGTTTTTGGGTAATAATGATTTTGTTCATAGATTAAGATAATGATAGCAAACCTTTTTTTAAAAAGAAGTTCAAAAAAGAAACAAAACGTTTCAAAATTGCCAAAAATAAACATTTAATTGACCTAACCCAAATTTTCTCAGAATTTCAATTAAGGAAAAAAAATTCAAGATTTTGCTTGTGTATCCCCCTTAATCTCTTGAGAAAAAGGAAATGCATGTAAATTAGGAAGAAACGTCCCCTATGGGCAGATTATGCCATAATTGTCTATTATAGCGGTTTTTTACTCCTTCATTTGAAGCATTTGCTATGGAATACTGTCAGACAAGATGCTGGATTAGATGAATCATTGGTGAGATGTGGTAGGAAAATTCCTACATAATGAAATCAATTGCCTGCCAGCTTTTACTGACTTCAATGGACCTATTGCAATTTACACCAGCTGAAGATGTGCCACACTATTTTGTTTTAATGCTAATTGGATCAGTTGTGATATATATGTGGTATGTTCTACAATAACTATTTGTTATAAGCCTTGCCCTTTTTGTGCTCATAAATGTAGAGGGAGTAACAGACAAATCTGAAAAGATCCAAAAGTTTGACTCAAATCTACAGAAGCTCATACTTGTATCCAAATTTACAGTGCTGAACCCCTTAGATGAAATCTTCTTTTTAACAGTCCTTCCCTGAATTACATAATTTTATCTTCCCAGTTTAATAAAATTGTTTCTCTTTTCCTCTATCACTGCTGCCTATTCAATAGCCAGTTCCAGACTGACCTCACTGTTCCCCACTATACATAAGACCATAAGAACAGCCATATTGGCTCTGATCAATGGTCCATATAGCCCAGCATCCTGTCTTCCAGTGGTGGCTGATGACAGGGGATTCAGGACTATTCAGTTTACTATTGACTCCAGTGGTTTCCACCTACAAACTCTTATTTCTTCCTCTATCTTTATAGATGAACTCCTCTTTCCTGCCTAGATCCCTGATCTTGCTTTCCACGTCCCTTCCAACTCCTCCATAAGGGCTGATATACTGCCACATTTATCTTGTGGTCTCTGCTTGAGCTGTCTTCAGATCACATGTGTTCCAGGGCCTTCCCAGGTTTGGTATCCCAGAATGAATCGTGCTTATTAATCATGTGCTTATTCCAAAATAAGCCACACCATAAAAGATTTGACTCTACATGGGCTAGCAGGCCTGTCTGGGTGCATCTACACAGCCCCCTAAACTCAAAATAAAATACTCAATTGGCACTATGCAAATTGTGTGGCTTATTTTGAATCTAATTTGAAATTTAGTGCTGTCTACACTGCACCCAATTTTGAAATAAAGCGCAATTTCGAGCCATCCCTTACCCATACAATGAGGTTTAGAGGGATGGCAAAATAGCGCGTCCGCAATATTTCGGAATAGTGGATGCGTTCAAAAGACCACAAGGTAGCTATTTTGGGATACTGCTGGTATCCTGAAATAACTTTGGTGTGTTGTCATACCCTCTGAGACTCTGCAGTGGATTTGCAATGGATGAGAACAAAGTTAGAGGAGCTAATTTAAGATAAGGACAATTGTATAATCCACAGAAATTTGTCTTCAGATGTATTAGAGCTGAAGTTTGGGCCAATAAACTTTTTTCCTTAACTGGTTCACGCACCCTTAACTATCGTGATTTGCGGTGCTTGTAGCAATAAGGGGACACAATTGCTCGTAATCCTGCTTGCATCAGAGAATAGCCAACCCCAGAGTGATATACCCAACCTCTCCTCCATAAATATTCTAGATCTGAACCACCCTGGGGGTTTTGCTTTTGCTAGATCAGAAACTACCCATAATTTTGCATAATTTAAAGCCATCCAGTTGTTGTTCATCTCTAATTTGAATGCCACTTATCAAGATTATTTTAATCAACATTAGCAATTTTTCATATCCCTTGTGGTCTTTAAACTCCATCTACATTTTCTGATGAAACCAAAATTTCTGAGTAGTATTCAGCTGGATATCAGAGAGCAAATTTGGATTTGAACAATTTATTGTGGATCAGGGCTATGTAGTGTTATGTGGGACAATTACAAACTTGGAAGTGCATTTTGCACATTAGAGTCTCTCCAACATTCACATAGCTGTGCAGTCTGGATTAGGTATCCCACAAGATGTAAGTTTATTACATCTTGAATCTGGGAAGATGAAATTCAGATTTAAAAAAAAAGTAGGTGAAACAAACATTTATGTCTTTTGGCAAAATTTGAAGTACAGGATGCTTATTTGTCTCTTCTTGGGAATCTTACATACTGCAGTCTGGATTGGTGAGGGGAAGGAGCTTATGTGACCATTCTTATTTGTTGCATTGGACAAATGATGGAAGCAAGGTCACAGATATCTGTTGTCCTTATGCTCAATGTTAATGGGGGAGCACTACAGTGATCCAATGGCAATAGAGCAGCGGTGGGCAACCTGCTGCCCATCAGGGTAATCTGATTGTGGGCTGTTAGACATTTTGTGGATGTTGATTTGTCAGCAGACACTATTCCCCACAGCTCCCAGTGGCTGTGGTTCACCATTCCTAGCCAATGGGAGCTGAAGGAAGTGGCAGCCAGCACCTCCCTGCAGCCCCTTCGCCTGCAGGTGCTGCACCCACAGCTCCCATTGGCTGAGAACTGCAAACTCCAGCCACTGGGAGCTGCAGGATGTGGTGCCTGCAGACAGTCAAAGTCAGCAACATTTCTTGTGGCCCGTAGTCAGATGATGTTCATGGGCCACAGGTTGCCCACCATAGCAATAAGACTTAATGTCATTTGTTTGGTCAAGTGTTTTTAGTCCGTGTAGTACAAAGAAAGAAAGGAAAGAGATAGGCGCTGCCCTTGGATGACAGGTGCCACAAGAGCAGTTATTGTATCTTCCACCTCATAGCTAGAAGCTACATTAAAATTATCCAGTTATCAGACTTCATTGCCCACTGGAAGGATTTGTTGTCTGTGTGTGACTTTACAAATCTCTGTGGCCAAATCTAAAGTTGGGTCCTCCTGAATCTCAATCATCCATGCTTCCATTGTTCACCAAGCATTAGGAGCTAAACTTTTTCATGTATTGCTCTGTATCATATTTTAAATTAATGTGCCAGTGGAACCCTTCATTACCCAGTGTTAAGAGATTGTAAAACACCCTTAAAATATAAAAACTCATTTAGAAAACTCTAGGGAGATGGGAGATAATGCCATGCATGTGAGCTAAGACGGTTTTGCCTGATGGCATATCGGTCAAAACAAAAAGCTCTTTTCTACATCTCCAACAGGTGCAGGATACCTGGGAAATATTTGACTTGCATTTAGTGTCTATCTTTAGGTTAGGGAAATTGGCTGGTTGGCTGATCGGGAGAGGCACAGAAGGTTCACCAAAACGGATTAAAGAAATCTATACACAATATGTCCTATTTTTAGTGACAGCCCTTTGCTAGTTGCTGAAGCAGTAAGAGTATATATAGCAAACCATTCAATTTCCCCCGTGCTTTGCTATTGTGTCCTGACCTGTTTCTTCTCCACCCTGCTCCCCCTCCACCTGCCTCCAACTGGTTACCAATCTGTGACATTTTTGCTCATTTGTTACAGTTGTGCAAGCTGGTCCTGCTGTGCATGAAAAAACAAACGGGCTCATTTCCTCTCTGTGTTGCCATCCCGTATGCATACCATCAACACAGGGCCCTCTAAAACGATATTACTATAGCAACTGGGCTCAGATCTCTCTCTTAGATCTGTTGTTTCAGAGAAGGGATTCAGTACTATAGGAAAGATTCTAAACTGGATGTTTTAAGCTCTCAATTTTACCTTGTTATGGTTTTTGTTATAGTATAAAGGGGAATTCAAAAGTGTAGAAAAAAATAAACAGTTTATGTGCCAGATAGAAAATATTCAGCACTCTAAAACATTCAGTTTGCTACATTTTAACACTGATACTTGTGGTACTTTTATACTTATTTATGAAAGTTTTAAATGGTAGCAATTTTTTTTTCAAATTCTTTTTTATTGGTAGCAATTATGAGGTCCATGCTATAATCCTAGATTTTGTAATTTTTCATTTTTGAGAGAAGGCTATAAACTTTCATGCAGTATCTTACTAGCAGTGACAAACTGCTCCTGCAGCCCATATCTACACACATAAATCACTATACTTGTGAGTAGCCCCTCAAGTTCAAGGAGGTGACTCAACTGTGTAAGTATTTGTAGGATCAAACCCAATAGCTGATTTAAAAACTGGGGTGTTTTTGGTGCAAAATTCTAAACGTGAATACCTAAGGCTAGGTTCCTACATAACTTGATTGTCAGAAGTGCTGAGCATCCGTTGAAAACAGAACTCAAAAAAGTTTTAGAGACAAAAAGTGCAATATAATGCCAAAGTCTTTATCATGGTTTTAATTATTAAATAATATGCAGATGTTTCCATTCCTTTAAAACTGAGGCTCTTCATACCACATTCTTTCTAGTTTTAATGCTCAATGTTATTCTTTAAGCCTTTACTACTACTTATTTTTCACTTAAGGGAGATTGCCAATTTAAATTTGTTTTAAAATTCAAATCTAAAACCACCAGATTCGTTTTGACAATTAAAAATATTAATAATGGAAATAGTTATTTGAACAATAATACATGCTCCCTTCTGAGTCTTTTTATTTTGAAATAAATGGGGCTGTAGTAGTTCTTCTTCTTTCCAGGATGAAACTAGAGAAATGTTTGACACATTTCCACTGTTGCATTCACACATTATCTCATTTAACTAAGATGAGAAGGTTCAGGACCCTTATGTGAATGAGTCTCTTCTAGCCAGTTTCTCTTTCTTGTTCTCTTCCATCTTCTAGGTAAGTCTTAAAATAATGAAAGTCAGCACAAAGGGTATGACTAAACTATACATCTATTAGCAACAAGGCTGTGCACAGCCGTGTCACTAAGTTGGTGCATGTGAATGCTGTTTGTTGGCACTTTTACCACCAGCCACTTTCACTTTGTCGACAGGAGCGTGCTCATTCACATTTGCGTTTGCCATGACCAAACTTTTGTCATTCGGGGGAGAGGAGGAGTGGTTAAACATCCATTAATGAGAAAAGTTTTGTCGGTCAGTTGCAAGTGTAGACATTGAAAGAAAGCAATAAAAGAACACCCAGCTTAGCACACAAAACCGAGAAAAACACGATTGAAAATGTATTCCTGCCAGAAGCTGAGTCCTCCAAGGCCCTGACTAGACTTTAGCTTGTGGACATGCTAATTAACATGAGAAAACATTCATCTAAGTTACTTAGAGGGCCCCAATTATTATGTATTTATCTTCACACCCCTGCGATGTGGGGGAGCATTATAATTCCCATTGTTCAGACCACTACCTGGGAGCAGTGACTCACAATGCAGTTATGTATTTATTCTGAAAAGTGTATCCCAAATATTGTCTTAAACATTGCTACGTGTTCTTTTTGTGTGTGTACTGACTCATATCTATGGCCTTGAATCTGCAAACGGGGTCACGTGCACAACTTTTCAGATGCACATAGTCCAATTGAACTGACAAAACTCTGAAGAGTTAATTTCTTCCAGCAAACAAGTCAAGTTATGAGCTGCCCAAAATATTTTCCAAGGCCACATCCACCTACTTTTTGTCCCAAAATTAAGGAAAAGGAATAAAAACACTATTTTGTCTTTTTTTTTTTTTCTTCTCAGAACTATAACTGGCAATCTGAAAAAGACAATATGGGTTGTGTCTCCTCTGATTCTGACCATTGTAGAAAGATGAATTGAGCTGGTAAGTGTTTTCCTTCTTGGGGCAATAAACAATGCATGAAAATAGAGAGTATGCTGGGTGATGCTTTTTGTGGAAACCAGTAGATATTCTCAAGATGCTGTTTTGACCTCCGATTGAAAGCAGTCCCATTTCTGTTCCTATATGAAGGTAGAGCAGCTGGTACACCTTGGTCTTGTCTTATTCAGAACATATTTAAGCAAAGTGAACTGTTAAGTAATCACCAACTTTTTTTTCATACTATGCCATTATTCTGAAGTGGCAAACACCTCACAAGTATAGTAAGTATCGATATTTACTAAAGAAAAGTATAGTGAAACAGTCTCTTCCTGAATCCCACAAAGTTCAGTAAACAGAGATTGCTTAATCTATAAATAGAATTACACCAAATGAATTCCTGTGTCAGAAAGCATTTCACACCAGTGTTGTTAATAATCATCAGTCTACTTCACAAATCATTGCAAGAGACAGCTGAAATAATTATCTACTTTTAAAGTCAACATAAGCACTAACTTGAGGAAATTGATCATTTTAACCTCAGGTGTCTGGGGACACAATTTTTTCCTCACTATGCATTTATTATCTCCACAGTTGACACAACAAAAGGGCTTACTATAGGAGTCAGCTTAAGGCACACAGTGATTAGTCTTCATTTGCACACACTCAGCTCAATAGGCAGTAATGTCACAGGCAAGAAGATTGGCTAAAGCTAATTATTGCAACCTGTGGCAGACACACCATGCCAGAGTCCTTGAACTGCTGTAAGGTTTGACTCCCTTTCCAGTCCACTGCCACACAGATTCCCCAGAATGAAGAAGAGACAGCTGGATTCATATTGGTTCATCTGTTGAAAGTTACCTGCCCAAATGAAGAATAAGCAGACAAATTTGGTGAGTCTCCTCCACTTCTCTAAATGTATTGAAATGAAAGTAGAGGCTTAATTTTTATTGCAGGAATTCAGGACTGATCTTTCAGGCATCTTTAGTGACCTTGTTGAGTCTGAAATTTTTGGAAGGAAAGTTTCATTTAAGCATTTTTTAATCAAACCTGTGTGCAATATAAAATAGAGTATTTATTTTTTTACAACAGGGACAAAACCTGAATGGATAAAGGTGACCTAGTATCAGAGCATTACAGATGTTGTCTTACAGAGAAAAGAGTTGAATTGTTCTGAGATTTGTCACCTTAGAAAAGGCAGATCAGATAATGAAGACTTGAGGTTTCCCATTTTTAACTAATTTGACCTCTTCCACATGATAGAAATACTATAGTTTAGAACTATCATGGAGCTTAACATACCTTTAGAATGTTTTCGTACAATGTAAATGATTAAAAACAAATAAAATAATTAGAAGTTATGTTTTTGGAAAATAGTGGTACTCTATTAGATAAAATAGTTGCTAACTTCTATTTAGTCTCAACTAAAGACCTTTTAATGTTTTAATATATTTTAATGACATTTTAGTTCTGTACACACGCATGCATGCATATACACAATCTTTTTGGATGGTGTTACATATGCTTTATTGAATAAGCTGTTTCTTCCACTTGTTTTTGAAATGCAAATAAATTGAGAAGTAAAATATCAACTACATCTTCCGTATGAAGAAATAGAAAATAGCTAGTAGATTTGATACCATAAATATAGACATTTGTTTTAAATGATATATGTGAAAGCTAAAGCTGCATTTCATTAAAAAAATATGGCCTGATTATCAACTAAGAGAGTGCAGTTTTCATCTGAAACTTTTGTATTTATTATTTAAAATGCTGAGGGGAAATATATTTGAAACAGATATTATAGTGTCTAAAATTGTATAAAGTTTGTTTCAACAAAATTCAGATAGCAAAACATTTTCTCAATACATCCGTGAAAGGTACCTCAGTTAAATTCTATTTATGATGACTAAGATTACGAAAATCAAAATTAACTTCCCTGCGGGAAGTTAATTTGGGAAAGTACATTGTCTATGGTAAGTGATCATACAATGACTAGACTATAAACTTCAGCTTTCTTTGATAACTTACTGCTTCATTCTGCTATTTTATTGGCATCTTTATCAGTATTTCAGAAAGGTAGATTTGGTGAAACAGCCTAACAGAGGTAAGTTTAAGAGCTGGCATATACCAGCGGAATCCCTATGTGGGGTCTGCCTTCTGTTCTTAGGGCAAATACTAAGCATTGATGCATTCCTTTGCTTGATAGTCTTTTATTTGTTATATGGAAATCATCCTTATAATTTAAAAAAGATGAATGTATGTGCGGATTGTAGTACATTGCATGCCAGCTTGTTTATTTGCCGGTCTAAAGTTATTTTACTATTGTAGTTTGTAGATGTTTTTTGAAAGATTTTAAACTATAAATTTATCTTCTTGTCTCTGGGTTGTAACACATGTTAGGTCCCATTCTTCTGATATTATCAAACTCCATGTTTGCATCTCTGACTTGAGTGTGTCAATGTTATGGGTGCCAAAAGTATATAATACAATTGGTATTAATCTCTTGGGACTAATAAGACTGTCATTTAGCTCTTTGAAGGGGATGTGTGTGAGGCTACAACTTAACAGAGCCATAAAGATTTATGGGAACACAACCCCAGTGTATGTTTTTCTATAGCTATTGGAATGCAATCCACTTTGCAAATTCCTTCAAGTATTTGATGGTTGTTTATAAAAGACTAATTATGTTCTGTTTTCCTGAAGTCACATGGCATTTGTCTTGGCTGGTAGGCATCTTAAAAGGTTAAAATTATGGCTTTGTCTATGCTGTAGAGTTAGGCTAATATAAGGCAGCTATTTTTGAGAGCATACACATTACAGCCTGGCCTGTCACCATGATGTGCCTGACTAACCTAGTAACTGCATCCTCATGAGAGATGTAGGGCTTATACTGGTGTAGTAAGGATGCTGCAGTGTCTGTGTAGGCACTGCATTACTTACTTCTGCTGTCAATTTCAGTCCTCTGGGCTTCCCTGCCCAGCTGCTGCCCGGACTCCCCACTCCATGTGATTGCCACCAGTAGAAACAGTGTGCAATTCCTTGGCTCTAAAATAGATGAAATCATTATAAAGCACATTAAAAGGATTTTAATATTTTCTTAATTCCATTACAAAAATAATAAAAGTTGATGATTGTTCATAACATTTTATAAGCCACTGATATGTCAGGGGAAACTTGAACAATATTCCACCTACATTTTCAGGGCTTTATATTTTCTCTAGACCTTTTTATTAATACAGACATTTGCACAAAAACAGGATATTTGGTGATTAAGATCTCATCTACTTCAGCTGTTTTTGACATCATAATGATCTCCACAGCAGTTAAATAATGTCACAAAGAAAGGATTATAATGGGAAATGAGACATAATCAGCAGGGTATTAACACTTAAGCAATAAACATATTCTCATATCAACTTGTGATAATAAAAAAGGAAATAATATATTAATATTAGAATTCTCTCTAAATATACTATTTTCAAGGTTTGTTTTTTTTTAAACTAACTATATTTAGAGGATCACACACATGACAAAGATGAACATTTAAGTTTTAAATATTTCATTATTATACAGTGCAAAGCCTATATTTCCTGGTGTAATGTTGAAAATCTTAGCTATTTACTATGCTAGTAATAAATAAAATTACCTACAATGGCTAAGAGGAATGGTACTGATGTATTGTAACTGAATTTATATTGCCATAGTGCAGTTTAACCAATGCAAGTAATACAAAGTCCTAACTTCTACAATGTCAGTGTTTTTATAGTCAAGATTAATACTATGTTAGTATGTGCATATGTTTATATGGATACTAGCACATTTAGAAAGTGTTTATTTTCTTTACATTGCTGTGTTATGCAAATGCTACATGTTATTGTTTGAAATATAATTTTGTACTGTATTAAAAACTTGAATTTCATAGTATTAAACCAACATATTTCATCTGCTACCGAAAACAAAATTCCTCACACCAGTTGGCATGTAGTATTTTGTTAAAATTCTTTACTTTACAGCAAGGAAAATATCAAGCTGCTGTTGAGAAAATCATGCTGTGACTGCTAGAAAACAGTAATGGCATATTGGGCTTTTGATTTACTGGAGGCTAGAGATGCCACTTTCATTCTCGTAATAAAGAAAATCTTCTTCTCTAGAATCTGTAGACTTAATTTCTCTTCTCTACTATCTGTTACCACTTCCATACTCACAAATCCACTGTGGCAGACAGACCTTTTCCTACATCACCAAGTTTTGTCACCAAAACTTGCATTTTAGCAACAAAACAGTGAGAGCAGTTCACATTACAGGTTGGACTTCCCTTGTCTAGCACCCCATTCTGAATGATGGAATTTGCCAGATCAAGGGAGGTCCCCTGCCGCCAGCCTCCTAGGATGCTCCCCCTCCTCCCTGCGGTTAGCTTGGCTCCAGCCCCACTTCCACTGGGCTACAGCCTGCAAGACTTGGACTTGGGCTCCAGCCCACTGGGGCTCTGCAGGGATGGAGCTCCCCAGCTGACGTGGCCCCGCTTCTCCCCTGTCTGACTGGGAATCTCTGAGGACGAGGCTAGCTAGCTGCCCTCCTTTTGCCACTGGCTATCCCGCTGCTGTCCCACTTGGCCAGGACTCCCCGGGGATGTGGCTTGCTGGTTCCTCTGTTGTCATACCCAATTGAGGCTCCCCAAGGACGGGGCTTGCCAGTCTCACTAGCCCAGGCTCCCAGCTGGTTCACACTCCCAGGGGCTGAGGCTCTCTGATCCAGAAACGTCTGCCGCACCAGAGTCCCAGATTTCGGAGGTTCAACCTGTGGAAGATTTTTGTCAGGGAAAAATGCCCAGTTCTGGCAATAAAAAACTTTCACCTCTACAAGAAGCTTTTTAATTTCCTCCCTCCTTCTATTGTTGACAAGAGCCAATGCTGACACTGCTGTTTGCTTGGTCAACAGAACTAGCTTCCCCCAGTACCCCACAATGTGTGCCCCTACGGTTCTGCTCAGCTCTGGTCTCTGTTGCCCTGCAGGCATGAACCTTTCCCCTTTCAATATCAGGCAGCTGAGTGAGCTGCTCCCTTTGGGGAACAAATGAAAGAGCACCTTAGGAACACAACAACAGGCAGACTGCTGCTGTGGAGGAGGGGGCCAGAGGAAGGAAATGGACTGCTGTGCTGCTTTGACATCCCTCATCAGGAGGAGCTCACAGAGCCACTCATGATGATGCTCTCAGCAGCTGAAGAGGCTGTGGGAGAACTTGGAGGGAATCACAAAACACATAGCGATCAGCTCTACCTTCCCACAATACTGCACTGTGGGATACATACCCACAGTGCATTGCTCACAGTGTCCATGATGATGCCCCCGATGTGGACAAGATGTGTCAATGGAGGAGGCAAGTGTGAACACCCATTGGTGATTTTTGCTTTGTTGACTTTTGGGTGTCAAAGTAAATTTTGTTGACGAGACTTGGTAGTATAGACAAGAGGCTATAATTCAGGAAAACGTGGGGGGGGGGGGAGTCCATTCCTATTCAAGGAAGCATGTGTTTAAACTGTCCTTATAAATAATAATACCTTGTTCTTAGGGTGCTTTTAATCCAGAGTCGTCATAGGCGTTAGAAAGGAAGTAAGTGTAATTTATCTTCATTTTACAGAGGCATGTGCGTAACTGCTGTTCTGAATCAGGACTAGCACTTCCCAGAAAGTGACTACAACAGTTCCAGTTTGTCATGCTATATATCTATTCTTTACAGTTATAAGTTGTGTATTCCCGCTCTCCCCTTCTCCCCCCCCCTCCCCCCAGGATATAGACACCCGCAGCTTTCTGTCCAGCTTCCATTGGCCTGCTCAGCATGATTCCTGAATTGAGGCTCCAGTGTTTGTCTTATTGCTAATAAGGTATAGACTGCGTTAGTTTTGGTTAGATTCTGAATTATATCTTGGTGTATTAGAAATACATTACCATTAGGCTGAGCCAGCGTTTCCCCTAATAGGGTAACATACAAGCAGGCAAAGGCGTTGCAACTGTATCCAATTGAAGGACTCTTGAGCTCTGTGATGATAGGCTCTGCATCATGCATCACAATCACCTTTCACAGAACAAAGTGCACTCTCTCTCCCTCTTATAGCCTCTAGCTTTCTGACCACAGAGTGGCTTTTTAGAGTCTAGGAAGAACTTGTTTGTCTGCAAGAGTCAAGCCGTGGTGGTGGTAATTTTGGAAAGGAAGGAATAGGCTATTAAAAATGACAGGGATGCTGACAACTCTAACATCTGACATGAGAGACCTAATAAAATTATGTTAAAAGGGCAATTCCGATTTAAGGATCTCATTTGCATGTGAATGTTTTTGCCCAGATGGCAACTAAATGAATGGCACTAAAAAAGTTTAGAAGAAAAATATTTTCCTTGTATTTGTTTACTTTTTGTATGAGACAACACTGTATAAATAATCACTTCTGTTTCTAATTTCCCCATTTTTGTTGTCATTTTCAGAGGCTGTAGCTGAAACCTGAAACTATCTTTGACTCTCCTTTTTTAAAACTGCCTAGATTTCAAATTGTCTCTTTTAAAAATGGTATCTCTTCTGAATGCTTGTTATATTATCATGCAATATATGGATCTACTAAAACACGCTTTGGAGCTGAATAAAATTTGGATTACGCCTCAAACAATAGACAACCCAGTTTAATATAATTACAGTCTGATATCTACTGGAGCAGACTTTCCAGAATTTCTGAGCCTGCAGTGTCTTCTCAGGTGTATGTTCTGAGAACTAAAAGTTATTAGAACAGTCACACGAAATGTAGATTGGATCATTTAAACATTACCCAAAGATACTGCAAACAGTAGAGGCTGTGAATTAATCCTTCTTCTTTCCTAAAAAAACCTGAAATGTACAGAAGTGCTGTTTTTTTCTTATAGGACAAAATATATGTAGAGCACACAGCTAACAGCAGACAGGAACTATTCAAAATGATCATTGTTGCTTTTTGAGCATTTTGGTGTGAGAGAGTAAAAATCATATGAACGTTCAGATACGTTAATTATTTTCTGCCAGCAAACTTAGTGAAGTTTTGACTTGGCTTGGAAATGAAATTATGGCTTTTGTAGCAAGAAATTGGTGTTTCATCATGTGCAAAATAATAGTTTTATTTAGGAGAAAAATTGTTCCTGGCTACTCAGAGACCCACGGAAAGGGAAATTCTACAGGTGAATTGGCAAATTGCTTACTAATGTTGGGAAAGTGTGATTTCCCTCCCAAGCTCTTTCCAATACTCTGGTTTTGCCAGTTGTGGAAAATGTTTGCATGCATTTCTGTTCAACAGCCCGTGAAAGGTGTGCAGAGGGGATGTATGATAGTGGCACACTGGAAAGATGAGGTGGTCAGGGAAACTGACCCTCCTAATGATGAACTCTTCTTTTTTCAGCTAGAATTTTTCAGAACATAGAACTTACTTTCTGAATTGCTAGTTGACTTACACTTCAGTTTTAGGACCTATAAAGCAAAAATATATTGGTACAGTGAAGGAAAGGTATGGGTTTTGGCTTTTTTAAAAAAAAACCATGAAAGTTCTGATACTACAGCTACTTAGGCATATGCTTAATTTGAATATCAATGTAATCTTCTCATTGAAGTAACTTGGGACCCTAACATTTACCTCCCCTCCCCTCATACACACACTATTATTTGCAAGATAGGGACATATTATTGCTCAACTGTTATATAATTAATAGTGAGGTGTAAGAGTTATCTATTTAAACTTTCAAAAGGCTTTTGAAATTCAGGATCCAATTGTTAAGAGGCTTTTCCTTGATGAAACCTGGCTGAAATAAATAAAGAATAAATGACCAGTGTGGAATACATCTCAGTGTGGAAATAATTTAAAATAGGACTAAAAGTACTGGAGGCAGTGATGTTCAGTGTACTGAATTGATTAAGCATTGGGAAAATGTAGAGGACTTGAAGATTAGCAATCTAAAGTTATTTGTGTTCAGACAAAGGAGCACTGCAAAGAATTTTAATGGGGGCAACAGATCTAGTTGTGATATGGACCCGTAGCACAAGAAATTTCTGTTTAGCATAAGAGCTGTTGGTGTGTTCTAAGATCAGCTGTACTTTTTAGAGTGTAGAATGTCAATGCTGTTTAAGTATTTGTCACCTTCTCTTAGCAGCCTCTAAAAAATAATAAATGGCTGACAGTTAATGGAAATTCTCCTTTAGTTTATGTACCACAAACCTTTGTTCAACTCATTTAACTCCAAAAATCAATACTGTTGGTACATCTACAGCACACCAACTTCACGTTTGAATGCTGCATTTCTCATGCTTTTTGCTTTGACAATCATATTGCCTAATGGAACTATGCCACTGCCCTCCCCTCGATAGCAGCTCAAATGTGTGTGTGTGTGTGTGTGTGTGTGATTTCTTTTTGCCCTCTAGTGGCTTGCTGATGTCCAGTGGAACTAGCCAACCTAAACAGCAGAAAAGAATTTCATGGGTAGAGAATTTGCTCCCCGCCCTGTCTCCAGCTTTGTCAGATGTATGGACAAATGTTAAAATAAAGAAAAGGGGGTAGATATTGAACAGTATACATTTTTGAACATCACATATGCCTACTAGACAGTGTAGAGGTAACTAGAAATAGAAATAATGTAAAACACAATGTTTATGGAATCTTCTGAACAAGACACTGAATCTACTTTTATCCAACATGTTCTTGATGCAATAGTTAAATAGAAACACCTTACTGAAATCTTTGGCATTCTGCTTTTTTTGAGGGTACTACAGTCGGGTAGGGGTTTTCATATGAGAGAGCAAAATGAAGGCCCATCTGTGTAGGAATGTTTGTCCCAAGAAGGCTTCACCTCCATTTTACTACTACGGAGCTTTGTTCCTCAAGCTTCTTGGATAAAACCAGAGTTCTTCACTGGATCTCAGCCACCATTTCTTCCTCATGACCATCCTCTTTACACTTGTTTGAATGAGTGTGTGCGCCACTGGAGAGTAGCTAATCAGGGAGCTAACGCCATGTCTAAGGAAACCCTTTATAAATTGCATAACATTTTGATCATGTGTATTATACATTTAAAGGAATGTTTTCATGATGCTCTACAGAGACGATGAGCATCGTAATGTTACTGACCGCTAAGACTGGTGGGTAGCTCCCTTGGTAGAGCTGGTCCAGTTTATTTGGTGACTATCTCATCTGTATGCAGCAGATTTGTTGCAATAGGAAGGAATATTTTTCCTTCCTATTGATAAAATTCTCAACCCTTTGTAATGTGTAAACTCTTTTTGCTCACCTTTTTTATTTTAATTTTCTATCCTTAGTTTTATTCTTTTTCTCCTCTTTGAGTTCTCTCCCTTTTTAATTTCTCTTCTCTTTTTCTGTTTCTCAATTTCTACTCTTTTTCCATTCTTTGTTTCTCTTTTCCCTATTCCCCAATTACATGCTTGTTACCATGGCACCTTAGAACTTAAGCACTTCCCCAAGTCTCCATCAGAATTGCTATCTCTCTGCACACATGTTCAGGCACCCTTGTCGTGCTGTGTCTCTTCTGCAGCCCGACAATGTAGTCCTTTCATCTACTTTTCCTGCCTCCCTCCTTCTGTCATGCCCCATGTCTTTGGCTTAGGAACAGTGAAGGTGACCTGGTTTCTGCTTCTCACTGTCTCAACATCCTCCCCTCTCCTAGGAAGCTGTCTGCTTTGATGGCAGGACCAATTTCCAATCAAGAGAGGACTAGGTGATTCAGAAACTCCCAACTGGTCAATTGGGAAATGCCTCAGAAATTGGATCAGTCATCCTATCTCTTCTCTGCATGACATTTTCAATTCCACCTCTGCACCTCAACCACTCGCTGAGTTCCATAAAGAACTTGTAGGTGGTAGGAATGGCTTTTACCTAAAGTGTAGTACCTAGGTAGCTACTTAGCTTGTGACTGTAGCTGCCAATGTTCAGAAATGCCTTGCTTTAAGTTTAAGGGAAACATTTATGGAAGGTATCTACTGCCATTGTAAGACACTTTCAGGTCTTAAAAATTATGAGGAATATTTAGAACAAACACAACATTATTCTTATGTTTTATCCTATTATAAACACCATATTTACTAAATGCAAAATAAGTTTTATTAATGTATATTAAAAATGCCACAAGATGAGACATTATTTTAAGAAATTGGCAAAGGAGTGTCTCTGAGAAATATAGCAAAAGCAACTGAGTCATCTCAACTCAGAAATACATCCATTTATTAATATGACACTGTATAATTCAGACCAGACAAACTTGCATTCCTGAGAGTTGTACCACAGGAGTTTTTGCTTCCAGGGGTTTAAGTATTAAGTCAGGTATAGTGCATGCGTCCAATGAAAATAATATTGGCATAAGTGACGCTAACGAGCAGTAACCCTGAGGCAGTTTTTGTCTTTTTCTATTGAATTGAAAGGATACCTACACTCAAAATAGTGAGGGGTCAATCAGTTATAATCCAGTTTTGAGGTTAGATTTGGGAGTCTGCTTAGGACCATGCCTCACCTGCCACAATGTTTCTGGAGGAGCAGGGAAGATGAAGAAAGCACACTGGCAGTTGGAGAGAAACTCTGTCTAATCTAATTAATAAGGAATGGGCAGGATCATGCATGGTGAGGAGAGGCAGGACAGGTAGGACAGATCCTAGAAATATCTGTGAAATATGAGCCACCACTGGGGTTACCAGAGCTGCAATTAGATCTCAGCACTGGCAACACTTCTGACGGAGACAATGAAGCGTACAGAGATGTAAATTACCATCTGTTAATTTAGTGAATAGCTCTCAAGATTAAATAGTGACTTTTTTTGTTTTTAAAATAAAAATCTCTTCCAATTAACTATACTTTTCTATTCTAAAGGACCAAATCAGTTTGTCTATGTTAATAAATGTATTTACTAAACTACTAATGTGCATATTTGTAATAAAATGTATTATAAATAAGTAAACTAATATAGGAGTTAGTTTTCAGTCCATGTAAAAATAGCTTCTTGTTTGAGAAATAATAAATGTATTTCTTCTTTTTACATAAGGAATAGACATCTTGTGGTTACTCAGTTTCCCCGTAGTGCTTCCTAAAGGAAAAGCATTAGTAAATCTCCACATTTTTAAGGGCTTGATTCTATAGTCCTTTTATTATCCCTGTTGAAATCCATAATCTATACTAGAACTGGTTGAAATATTTTATTAAAAAAGTGTCTTTAACTGAAAGGAAATTTTTCAGTGTTTTTCCCCACTTTGGTTGAAATTTTCCAATTTATGGGGGGGGAAAAAAGCTTTGGTTACTAAAAGTGATTTTTTTTTCATGTTTTGATTTCAGTTTGTTTGTTTTACTCGTCTAGTTTTACTTTTCCCGTGTGGCAAAAAGGGGGAGAAAGAAGGAGAAAACCCTAAAATATTTTTTCAATTTTCTGACAGCAAAAATCTTTTCAAGCTTTTTGCTTTGTCTCAATTCTGCTTCAAATTTCAAACAATACATTTTTTTTTTTTAGTTTGAAAGTTTTCATTCAAACTTTACAGAATTTTTTTTTAACCAGTTCTCATCTACATGTTAATAGAAAAATTGCTTTTCTTAATGCTGATACTTGGTACACTTTTGCTGGTTCAACAAAGCATTGTACTTATTTTAAAGAGATGGTGTCATGTTAAAAAAGGATAGGATATGTGATATATGTATTTATCTTTTAGCTATCACATTTCCTAATGCTGAATTTAGGTATAAATGTTTTAGAGTCTCTCCCCTTTTTGCCAAGCAGTTAAAAATTGCTTCAGTAACTTGTCTGAGAATAATGTAACATTTTAAACAGAAGTAGGCAACACGGGTAGCATGAACTATAAACCTTATCTCTTGCCACAGTCGCAAGAATGGCTTCAGATACAGAGGAGCCCAAATCTCAAACCATTCTTCCAAGATAATGGATTAAATCTGATCCACATTCCAATTAAAGATAGAATTCCCACTGGCATAAATGGGCCCTAAATGTCTCCCTATTTATGTCAGAAATGGAAAACAGGCCATTTTGGTTTTGACAACGTTGAACAGATTTTTTTCCTATCCTCAAACAGGAAGGACAACATCACATTTTTCCTATCCTCAAACAGCAAGGACAGCAGGAAGTATGTTGCAGGAGTAAGTGTTACAAATTGCATGTACAGGGATGAAGTCACACGTGTCAATTGTGCTGCTAATGGTGCCTTTTTCAAGCCACGTGTTATTGATATAATCCATTTTTGGAAAGTAGTGAACAGTGAGAACTAAAATATCTGTACCAACAGACCCAAAAGTCATATTGACAGAGCATGCAGAAGCATCCTTGTGTCCACTTCCTCTTGAGTACTATATGCATCTTAGTCTTCCATTGGAAAAGTCTCCAACAAGAAGTGTGTGTTCTGGGTGTGCTCCTACACTCAGGTGCATTTTGAACCATATATACATATATATTGACAGAGGAACTTTACAAATGATTACTTGTTGACTGTCACACTTAGAAACTTTTTTCCATGGAGGCACAGGGCATCCATCAATTACCTGGTATTTCCAGCATCCCACCATAGATTCTGTCCGTCAGTTGTGCCGTTTTCACAGCATTACTGTTGTCCTATCCAACATTAGCTTTGGCAAGTCCTGAAAAGATTTGACTTAAATACTCAGCAGCTGGGTTTTCAAATGTATGCAATTTACCTTTAGCCATCATTTGTATGACAGCCATCGCATCTCTGATGTAACAAAGAAACCACAGTGTACATGCTTGTAGTTCGTGAATTCTTTGTTTGACCGTTCATCTAATGTAGGGGTGGGCAATAAGCAGTCCACGGGCCAAATGCAGTTAACCAAGCTTAACCCCTGGCAGGCCACCAGATGGTTTATTTTTACCTGTGCGCCCCTAGGTACAGCCACTCGCAGCTCCCGTTGGCCAGAAACAACATACAGCATCAAATGGCTCTCACCACTTCCCGCAGCTTCCGTTGGCCAGGAACAGCATGGCCAGTGGGAGCTAAGAGCAATTGTGTCTGCAGACATGCAGGTAAATAAAGCACCTGGTGGCCAGGCAGGCGCTAACCCTGGCAAACCATGTTTGGTCCATGGGTCGCTAACTGCCCACCCCAGATCTAAGGTGGGCAGCTAGCGACCCATTTTGTTTGTTCTTCCAACAGCTAAATCAGCATGGAAGAGGGACATAGGCACAAGTCCTATTTGGTGAGCAAGAATACTTGCCAATGAAACATCATCTCTGCATATTGTGAAGGGCAAGTTCCAGACTTACAGCAGCTGGGGGTGTCCCTCACTTGCCAGACTTAAATGTGGTCATCTTAGCCATGTCAGCAAATATTTTAATGACAGATTTATTGATCATGGAAGAACTATGTGCCTCAACAGAATCAAGTGCATGTCTCTCAAATCTCTCCATATGTGCTTCACTAACAGCTGTTCTTTTTAGTAGAGGCTCTATACATCTGAGGCTTTATGCAGTACAGTAGATATATTGATAAGCATATCTGGATGTGATTCAGGATCAAATGGGTTTGCCATGTGGTTGACCTATTTGGTGAGAGCAATATTTTTTTTCGTCGCTCTTCAGTGCAGAGGCACAAACTTTTTTTGTGGACTTTCTCTTCACTATTTCTTGCTAGGCCACTTCTTTCTCTCATAGCTTTTTCATATTCATAATATGGAACAGTATATTGTCATATCTAGCACTAATTTGACCTGTGCGTACATGTCACTGAATTAAAAAGCTGGTTTCTAGAATATTCCCAAGGCTAGTGATGCATGCACAGGCAATTACAAATTCAAACCTTCAGCCAGGCAGACTGGATGCTTCATTGCATGTGCAAAGAATTACAAATGGAGAAACACTACATTATACAGAAATGTACATAGTTTGTACTGCATAGTGTACAGGAATTTATGTGCACCAATAGCAGTAGCATGCCCAATCTTCAACGTGAGAATGATCAGGTCAGCAAACTTAAACTGAACATATAAAAAACCTACTTTGAAAAATACTTTTGACGTTTAAGATTTTGATTTGTGAAAACATTTTATAATAGATTACAAAATATTGAAATTTGCTATGTTTGTCACTTGCTAAACATCTTCCTCCGTTCTAGAAAAAAAACTCTTGTCCATGCAATCAATACAATTTTTTAAATTACATTGTCATTTAGTAGCTTGAACCAATAATTTCAATACCTTATCGCAGTTACTTTAAACAGTAAAAACAGTATTCGTGTTGCAGTGTTTTATGGAACAGTGCAAAAAATTAAAGTCTCATTTTGGGAATCATGGTTTCAACTCACTTGCAGTTCTGTGTCACTGCTTGACACGTTCATGACACATAGGATTGCCAACGCTCCCATCTAGACAACAATGGCAATTTGTGCAATGGTGTCCAGTTCAAGAGAGAGGGCAACCCTAAAAATATATCTCATGTAAATGAACCTAGAACAATCTTTCAAATGATGTTTGATATTGGTGTCTCTGGTGTGGATATATTCAGTTGAAACTATGGCCCTTTTCTTGCTGTGTACCTTTAAGAAGGGACTGAAAAGAATAACCTATAGAAGGTCCCAGAAACAGAGACTGCAAATTTCGGAAGGAAAGTCTTCTGAAGGAAGCTGCCAGATATTGCTGGTTGGACTAAGTCCAAACAAATGAACATTCCCAGATATGTGGGTAAATTCTTACCCATGCTTATGGCTCTTGCTAATAAACGAGACTGTTGGAAAAGAATGTGCTCTTTGGGGGGGGGGGGGGGGGG
>JANRFK010004149.1:88933266-88951617 GCA_030068395.1 Apalone spinifera
TAAGTTGAATAGGATGTATCCCAGAACAGACCATTGGGGGACCCCACTAGTTCCCTCTCTCCACTCTGAAAACTTACCATTTTTTCCTACTCTTTGTTTCCTGTCTTTTAATCAGTTATCAATCCATTAAAGGACCTTTCCTCTCATCTCAGGGGAACACAGCAATAATATAGCTATATGAATATGTAAAACCCTATCCCATGGTAAGAGAAGCAGTAAGCCATTATTGATTCCCGCCTCCTGGTGTGGATGTCCACTAGGCAAATGTCCTGTTAACCTATTACTACTTCCTTCCTCATCCACTAGACCCTACTCACAGTTTGTCACTGGACAGCGTAAATCCGAGTCCTGTCTGGCATTTGGGCAGGCCTATCTGTAATACTTTTGGGAAGTGCTGCTTTGTCCTGAGGGTCCACTACCTAACCCAAATACATTAATTTCAGCTTTATTGAGTGACTGTAGAAGAGGGCCTCCTAAAAATTAATTCAATTTTACTACTTTCCTCAGGTTTAGTAAGAGCGATCATTGCATTATCTCCTGTGCAGTCCTCCAAACAACACAAATTTGTCAGGGGAGGGAACCCTGTAGCATATAGGAAACTCATATGCAGTTCCAGTGATTCCCAAAGTGTCACTAGAAGGAATTGTGGATTGAAAGCCTATGCAAATAAAGCTTTCTTGGTAGCTATGCTTCTACCCTGTTCACCAAAAAAAATCATAGGGTCAGAGCGAGACGACAGAAAATTTAAAAATGAATAAAATTAGTCATTTCAGAAAATTATAACAGGTTACTACTGTATAAAAATGATTAAATATCTAATTAAGCAGTCTACTTTCTTGCCTATTAAAAGAAAAAAAATCTCCATAATTAACCTTAATGTAAGAGAGAAAAAGGTGCACAAAACTTATGTACTAAATTCACCCTAAGAGGCTCATGTGGATTTCAACTTACAGAACTGATTGCAAATGACAAGTAAAGAGAGAGGCCCCGAATCTGCATCATTACATCAGATGGGAGTTTTGTCATTGACTTTGGTGAGCATGGGATCAAGCCTGAATCCTGCAGATTCAGGTAAAATCACTGTTGACTTGAGTGGGAATTCCATATGAATAAGCACTATGCAACTTTCCCAAGGAATTTTCCTCTAGAAGTGAAGGATTAAAAAAAAAAAATCTCTATTTTATTGAAGTCACTGAAGACATGTCTTATGCACTGTGTGGCGTTTACCCCCGGAGGACTATGCTGTATGCCGCAACAGATTGATTTCCATGTGTGTGGGAGAAAAAGTAGGTGTAAAGACTGAAAAATAGTAAATGATTCAGAAGTGTGTGTGTGTTTACTCACTGATTTTTCACAGTTTTTGATTAAGTGGGTATAGCTCTCCAATGTAAATAAATTTGTTGATCATTGCAATGAAACTAGGATGTAATCCACAAGGATTAGTAGGAGGATCACTCGTAACTCAAGTTGTTAAAAAAAGTCAAATTATTATATAAATTTTAATGTTTATATAGTACAAAAATTTGTATCTGCTAGAACCAAACAAACTCCAAGACAGCTGAAGGAAAAAAAAAAATGCCTGTCACCTAAGGGTTGCATAATGGTATAACTGCAGCTCATCCTATAATTGTCACATCTCTTTTAAACTTCTCATCCAGAAAGCTATTAATTAGAATGTAGGGACTTGCACTGGAAAACAAGGTAGAAATTTGTTCCTGTCCAAATCAGAAGATGTTTATTTCCTTGTTCTCTTGTTGAATGATAATGCGAACATTAGATGGCTGGAGTTCATGTTTTTACCAAAAGTGACCTCACTTAATTATGCATTGCAGACCTAACCTTTTTGTATCTGGTAAAAGTGAACGCACGTCTTGCTGAAAGTACATAATGTATTTAAATATTGTGTTATTGTCACTCACCTGAAGCTATGTGATGATATAGAGATCGTCATTTTGCATTTCCTATCCGTTTACTGCAGTTACATTAAGTACTAAATAATAATACAGTAAAACCAGTGTTATCCCATACGCTTGGGAATTGGGGCATTCTGGTTATCTAAAAATTCTTATCTGAGGATCCCATCAACCTAGGAAAATGCATGGACAATAATAGTAAAACTCAAGTTTTTAATATGGGTAGTTTTGTAATGTGAGGCAGTTGATCTCACATTTCTATTTTTAGTTAAAGATGATTAGTACTTCTTAAATAAAAAATTAAGCCAATCATGGTAAACCAAGTCAGGCCTGTGCACCTGAAGATGTGACAGTATTGTGGCTGGGGCCCATGCTGGTTAACAAAGTTTTCTGGTTAACAGAGTGCCTGATAACAAAGGTTTCACTGTACTGCGAACTCACACCACAAAACATATCTATTAAGGCCATAAAAGGTACTACTAATAATTCTGTTTAAATTCTCCTTCAACCATATAAAAATTACAGGGGAACAAAACAAAACAAAAACAAAAATCTGAAGGATATTCTGCTTTCTTAGTTACAATACAACTTTAAATCAACATTTAATTCAATTTCATTTAATTTATCTAACAATTCTACAGCGCATTAAGAAAATGTTGCAGTCATTGAAGAAATGTCTCTAAATTAATTGTGATCTTTCAACTATGATTAAATATGACACTCTAAATACTAACTAAAAAGTAGTGACAAGAAAATGTGATTGGCCCACCTTAAAAAACGTCAGTAAAATAATATTAAGCCATCCTTATTCATAAGCAATATTTTAAATTAACGTTCACTAACAAAAGCAATGATGGGGCTATCCCTAGGTTTTTGGAGGACCATACCTGATTTGGTCTTTTGAGGATGGCCTTCTCAAGGTATGTCTACACTACACAGTTTTTTCAGAAAAACGGTCGTTTTTCTGAAAAAAACTTATGTCCACACTGCAATTGCATTCTTTCGAAAGAAAATTGAAAGAGCAGAGGGGTTTTTCTGCTATTGGTAATCCTCATTCTATGAGGAAGAAGCCTTTTTTCCAAAAGAGCACTTTTGGAAAAAGGTGTGTGTGGACGGGGAAGAGGGAGCTCTTTCAAAAGAAGAGGAAAGAGGAAAAAGCACAGGTGCCCTAGTGGCCACTCTGTCCATAGTAATCACAGCTTACATGCGAGATAGTGTCCAGTCAGTGTGGATGCTATCTTTCGAAAAAGCAGATGGCTTTTTCAATGTACTTTTGCAGTGTGGATGCTCTCTTTTGGAAGAAGTTTTTCCAGAAGATGTCTTCTGGAAAAGCTTCTTCTGAAAGAAGCTTGCAGTCTAGATATAGCCTCAGGAAGAGATGAGTAGTGTTACTTTTTTTTTAAAGTAGAATTTTAGTATTTCTCTTTCTTGAGTGGGATGGGCTAGCCTGTTACTCCAACAGGATGACTCCATACCAAGTTGATATTCCAAGATTCTTATGGAAACCTCAGGAGAGACATTGGTGAAGCATGATTTGCTTCTGATTTGAGACTTGCGAGATTAGGTCATGAATAGTGTAAAATCATTAAATGATTTAATTAAACTAAACCTACTTAAAAGTAAGTTCTCCTTGTTGCTTGTCTGTCGTCAGCTAATACTTGAAAATCTTTCTATGTTCTATGTCTTTATTATGAGCGAAATGAATGTATTATGAGAGAGACTGGTTGTGATGCCTATGGTTGAGGTTGCCTAATGCTTCTGAATATAAGAATCTTTAGTTGCTTGTACGCTTACCAAACTTCAGCCATTTAGGTTTAAATTTTCTCTGATGCGTGACTGCATTGAGATTAAACTAAACAAAATTCAAATACAACTGTTCAGCTATTTTTGAAAAAATATGTTGGTCAAAAGCTGGGGTGTGGATAGGAGCAGTCGTGGCAGGCAGCGGATACAGAATCTATAATCACCAGAGAAATTGCTCCTTTAGATTCTAGAACTGAACCCACCAGTGCTGAGTCTCACCATTCCTGTGCTCTTCATGAATATATGTGAAACCTAGTAGCAAAGTACATGTTTCAGACCCTCTTTAGAGGCTGGATTACATAGAAGATTACAAGCTACTCCTGTCAGTTACTCTGCTAACTCACATGACAGAGGTCTAACCCAGACCCACTGATGGGAAGCTGGGGATGGGCAAAGGGGGCAACTGCCCTGGCATCTGGTGATTCTAAAAGTCCTGGGGCTCCAGGCCACTGCTCAAAGCCCTGGGTCCTTTAAATCACTGCTGGAATGCTGCAGCATGTGCTCTCCACAGTACTAACATTTGGCGGGGGGTGGCATGGGATACTCCGGGTGGCACTGAGGACAGGCTTCCCCACCCCTTTTGCCAGAGGCCCCTCCTCTCCCAGAAGAATGGAACCAGCCCCTCCCCCCACTTTGCCCAAGGGTCTAGAATGATGTCAGGCCCCCCTGGTTTAACCATGCGGATTTAAAGGTCCAAAACCTGCTGCTGATGCAAGCTATCAGTGTAGTTCCACATGATAGAATTATTTTTTTAATTAGGAAACTATATCCAAAAATCTATTTAAAATAACTTTAACATTTCAAAATTAAGCACACAAGCACAAAGACCCTTTCAAGGGGAGAGGGTGAGAAATAGCATGTGAGCTTATAATTAATTTTTTTAAAATAATGCTTATACACAAGAGGGCAAAATTGAGATTTCAAATGCAATCTTAATTCTGCCACTTCCTAGCTTTTTGATCGATTTCTCAACTGTAATGATTTAAAATTTGGTTTCTTAGATATATGTGTACAGTGTATGTGAAGGATGGGAAAACAGGTAAATCTTTCATATATCCTGCAGTCAATATCCTGCTCAAATATGAACTACAAGGTGACATTCTCTCCATTTTGCTAAAGCCAGAATAGCAGGGCTTCATGTGGATGGAATGCAAGGAGGTGATATTTATCCTCCCAACCATGACTACTATGAAGCTTCTTCATAACCTGCAGTTCTAACTCTAACCTATGAGCTGGAATAGTGATTACTACCTATCAGACCTGCTTGCACAGAGCCCTGGATCTGCATAAATGGGTATCTTCCATGCTTTGTCCATTCCCAAAGTGACCATGTGTTGGTCTGAAGACCAAGTCTCTAAAAGCTGGCCATTCTCTTCTGTGCAGATAGGAGCTGTGTATATATACTGAATATGTGCTATTTAATTAGTGCTTGTGCTAGACCTCCATAGCATGGGTGAATTTCATCTTTAGAGCCCAATTACATATTGTTGAAACACCCTCTGAATATTGTCTCAGCAAAAATAGGAGCTGAGAAATTTTCATATTATAATTAATGAATCTTATTAAATATTCTGGAAATGGAATCCTGTTCAAGCAATTTAGTTTCTTAGTTCTATTTTAAATTTGTCTGCTTTTATATCAGATAAAATCCAAGAGTTTTAATCAACCATTCGGTACAATTTATTAATGCTGACTAGCTACTTTCCTCAGAAACCTTGCAAGTATTCCTGACAGTGTCACAGTGGAGGATTATGACCCTTCACCATGAAAAGAAGGAAGAAGAGAAAATTCAATGTAAATATTGAGGGCTTGATCCTGCAGTTTGTACTCAAGCTAAAGTCTCATAGACTGCAGTGAATAAACACTATGCCAGGGCTGCTAGGACATAGAATAAACACATATTGCATAATTAGTTTTTTTGAAACACATTTACTTTATCTTAGAGCTGAGCATATATTTAAAAATGTGTCAATTATGAATGTTTATCACTGTGTATTTACAGTAAATGAATGATGAGTTAGAAAGTGGTATAACCTACCTATTCATGATTTACCTGCATTGTCCTAATGGTGAGAAAGAAGAGTTTAATGAAACGAATACTACAGTAGGACCAAAAGATCTGCATTCAAGTCTTTGTGTAAACACAAACCTTCTGGATATGGTGTACTGACCCAGCCAGTGGCACCCAGTGCACTTACATAGAGAATAATGAGTCTGCTCCACAACCTTAGCTAATAACCACATGGCTTTTAGCTCATGAGTTGAGGCTCATGCACTAAACACTTGGGCTGGTCTAGACTGGCAAGATTTTGCACAAAAGCAGCCGCTTTTGCACAAACACTTGCCAGCTGTCTACACTGGCCGCTTGAATTTGCGCAAGAACACTGACGATCTAATGTAAGATTGTCAGTGTTCTTGTGCAAATACTATGATGCTCCCACTCAGGGATATGCCCTCTTGCACAAATGTATTTGCGCAAGAGGGCCAGTGTAGACAGGGGAGGACTGTTTTGCGCAAAAAAGCCCCAATGGCGAAAATGGCGATCGGGGCTTTCTTGAGCAAAAGAGCGTCTAGACTGGCCACGGATGCTTTTGCGCAAAAGCACTTTTTGCACAAAGGCACCCGTGCCAATCTAGATGCTCTTTTGAGGAAATGCTTTTAATGGAAAAACTTTTCTGTTAAAAGCATTTCCTCAAAATCTGGCCAGTCTAGACGCAGCCTAGAAGTCCCAGGTTCAATTCCACCTGTTAGCTTTATACTTGCTCAGTTGTAGAGATGTGGTGACCCTGTACAGGTCACTTGATTTGTTCGGTCTCAGTTCCCCATCTCTTTCTTACCTCACAGGGATGTTGTGAGAATAAATTCCACTTCTGCTTGTAAAGTGCTCATCCATTTGCACCCATTGAAGTCAATGACAAAACCCCAGTTGACTTCTCTGAGAGTAAGACTGGGGCTTCAGCATTCTGTACAGATTTAGGTACCCAATTTGGTCAACTTGATGTATCCCCTTTCTACACATGTATATCGTTTGAAAGCTTATATCTGTTTTAGGATGAGGTATAACGCAGAACTATCAAATGGTGCTGTTACGATAGAAATGTGGATAAGCAATGACCCTATTAACACATTAAAATACCCAATGTGAAATATTGATATTTACCTGCTAATTCAATGACAGTATTATTTCAAGACACAAAACTGAATTTCTTTGTGACCCCACAGCCTAGGAGAGTACCGGGGGGAGGGGGAAGGCTACAAAGAGGGTACCAGCTATGTGACCTCCCCACTCCCATGTGATTTCTCCCTACACCAACCCTAGTCTGGGGGCCACAAGCTCTGCCAATCCCATCCTGCCCCTTCCCATGTTACCGGAGGCAAAGGGATTTCTGTCCCACTATGCTACACTGCAAGCAGCATCCCCTAGAGCGTGCCTAGAGGCTGCCTGGGGGAATGCAGCCACCTCCCCCCTCTCCTCCCATACTACAGCCTGCAGGGCAGCATCCCATGTAACATGGCTGGAGGTTGCCTGGAACTCAAGCTACACCTAGACTGCATGCTTTTTGCACAAGAAGCTTTTGTCAGAAAAGATATTCTGTAAAAATGTCTTGCACAAGAGAGTGTCCACACTGCAAAAGCGCATCGAAAAAGCAATGTCCAAACTGCCTGGATGCTCTCTCACAAGTAAGCAGTGATTGCTATGGACAGAATGGCCACCAGGGCACCTGTACTTTTTCCTCTTCCCTCTTCTTGCACAAAACCCCTTCTTCCCCATCCACACATGCCTTTTTGTGCAAGAGTTCTTCCTCGTAGAATGAGGATTACCAATTGCACAAAAAACCCTCTGATCTTTTGATTTACTTGTGCAAAAATGCTCTTGAGGTGCGGACGTTCCGAGTTTTTGTAGTGTAGACATAGCCTACTCTGCAGTGTAGACATAGAGTGCTGCTGCACAATTCCCTTTCCTTCCCTCCCCTTCCTATTACCTGGTGGGAAAGGGGAATCTGTACTTCTCTTGCTGTATCATTCTGGGCAGCATCTCCTCTCCCAGACAGCATGGTTGGAGGCTGCCTGAGAGAGTGCAGCAGCTGGACAGTGTGGCCAGAAGAGGGAAATCTGTGGCACTGCTGATCCTTGCCTCCCCCTTATGCATTGAGAGGTATGTGACTCTGCTCCTCCTACACACAGCATCTTCTGCAAACCAATGGGTAGAACAAAACCTAGAAATAAATGTGTACAGGTATCACTGAAAAGTAGTAACGTGTGGTCCGAGGCCTTTTGCAGTAAGGTTTTGCAGCCACAGCTATTAGCTAAAAGTGGGAAGCTGCATCCCATGTAAGCTGTACAAAAATAGAATATTTGGTTAAGAAAACATTCCTGCCCTAAGACAGTATAAACACCAAGAGTGACCAGATCAATAGACAGACCTTAAATGAGAAAAGAAAACCTTGCAAGATAACATTCTGTCTGGCAAGGTAAGCGTCGGTTGAGAAAATCTGTACTTCCCTTTTTTATTTACCTTTTGTCTGTCCTTTAATTGGTTCTGTCAGTTATGCAACTGATTTCACAACATTTAAATTAACTTTTACATATAAAGGGTGGTGAAAAATACTGTTGTAATATTTTAGTTTAAAATTATTGGTTAAGGTATAACTAAGTAGGACCCCCAAGTTTTAACTCTGTAATATGAGAGCCAAAAAGAAATTCTTTGGAACCTAACCCAGCCCAAGGTCAGAGCTGCCAGACATCAACACCCAGTAGAGTTACTACGCTGAAGCCAGAACCCCAAATGATCCACATCTTAGTGGGAGTGGTGAGCTGTGTATGCTTTGTGTGTTCTGTTGATTCATTGTTAATAAATATAGGTTAAAGTTAACATGTAAGACTCTTTGACTGGGAAAAGAACTCATAGAGCCCTGAGTCCACCAGAAAGGGATGTTAACCCTGAACCCATAAAGGGATAAATTTGGGTCTCTTACTCCCTGAGTATCCAAAAGAGAAGGTAGGAGGGTGAGAGTCCTAAATTGTACAGGTAACAGATGGTGACATTTCTAGTCAATATCATTATCATCATCTCGTTCATCATTATGATCTCTGTTGAGAATGCGTGGGTAACCACAGTCTTCATTGTCTTGGCATGTACACAGTTCTTTTCAGGGAAGACTATTCTGGCTACAGACATGATTGTTCAGGTACCCCTATTGTTATAGGCACATATAGGGCTTTGTAGAAGCAGAGATGCCACTGAGCCCTTGAACACCAGAAGTAGTTCATCATCTGTGTTTTTCCATCTATGCTGTAGTTGTGATCCCATATCTATTTTACCTATGGAAAAAAATATCCACATCTTTGTTTGCCAAGCTGCTCTTCTGAAGTGTCCTTCCCTAGTGAGAGTTTGGTGAGTGATTTGTTGCTTGCGATAGCTAGATTAAGATGAAAGCAATTCAGATCTTTCTGTGTCTCCTTTTCCTCTTTGTTCTGTGCCTCTTCTGTCACACTCTCCCCATGTAGCAAGATCTCTCAAACAGAAAATTCCCTTTGTTTTGGCAACATGAAACGGCTATTTTTCCTTAATACCAAGTAGGGATGACACAAAGTCACATCCTATCAAATCAAATACATCAGGTCAAAAAAGCAAACAATGTTAGGAATATTTTTTTAAAAAGGGATAGTGAATAAGAGGGAGACTATCTTACTGCCGCTATACAAATCCATGGTATGCCCACATCTTGAATACTGCATGTATATGTGGTTGCCACATCTCAAAAAAATAGAACTTGGCATTGGAAAAAGTTCAGAAAAGGGCAATAAAATGATTTGGGGTTTGGAAGGCTGCCATATGAGGAGAGATTAGAAAACTGGGACTCTTTATTTTAGAAGACTAAGGGGGGATATGGTAGAGGTCTATAAAATCATGACTGGTGTGGAGATGATAGATCAGGACAAATTATTTACTTGTTCCCATAACACAAGAAGTAGGAGATCACCAAATGAAATTAATAGATAGTAGATTTAAACAAACAAAAGGAAGTATTTTTTCCACACAACGCATAGTCAACTTGTGGAACTTCTTCCCAGAGGATGTTGTGAAGACCAGGACGTTAACAGGGTTAAAAAAAGAGCTATTTAAATTCATGGAGGTTAGGTCCATCAATGGCTATTAGCCTGGATGGGTTGGAATGGTGTCCCTAGCTTCTGTTTGTCAGAAGCTGGGAATGGGGGACAGAGGAAAGATCACTTGATGATTACCTATTCTGTTCATGCCCTCTGGAGCATCTGGCATTGACCACTTTTGGACGACAGGATACTGGGTAGCTGGGCCTTCGTTCTGACCCAGTATGGCCATTCTTATGTTCATTCTTAAGTGCATTTTGAATCCTGTATTCACAAAGGAATTTTACAAATGACTATTGAATGTCACAGTTAGAAACTTTTTTTATGCAGGCATAGAGTGTTCACCAATCACCTGGTATTTCTCCCATTCAACTTTAGATCCCATCTGCCACTGTCTTTCTGCAATTTTTAGTTACTGTTGTCCTGTCTGTTAGACTTTGATTACAGCATTAGCTTTGTCAAATCCTTTCAGGACTTGCCCCAAGTACTGAGCACGCAATTCCCCAAATGTACGGAATTTGTCTCCAGACATCATTTGTATGATTGCTATGGCATCTCTGATGGACACTGTGGTTTCTTTGTTGTATGTTCTTAGCTCATGGATTATTTCAGCCTAAGTGTCCTGATAACGCTCTAATTCAGCTTGGTCTGTTGTTCTCATGGTTCTATCAGCATGGAAGAGGGACACAGTCATTGAATAAGACCTGTGCCTAAGAATATTTGCCATTGAAATAGTCTGTGTTCTGCCTGTTGTGAAGAACAGGGCTGTGATGGATTGAATAACAGAAGTCCCCTTAGGGTTGTCTCAGTGTGTTCTGATCATGCCACTCGTGCTCTGCCTTTTTGCTCTCTGGTGTTCCCCATCACCCTGTTCTGCTGCTCAGACCCTCTGGTCTCCCCCAAGACAAGGTGCAGAATTGGGTTTACCACCACCTCGTTGCAAAGCAACACAGGTACTGATCCAGTTCAACTCCAGGAAGGCTCAGCACCCATGAAACCAACCCTCAAAAGGGACTGAAACTCCAAACAAATTCATCTTACCCCATGTAAAAGTTTTTCACGATGAAAGCTCATAAGGTCCACCCACTTTATCAATGAAAGAGAGAGATGCACAGTGGTTGCTCCCCACCCTAGATAACAATTATTTACACTGGGCTTGATAATAAACTAAAGTGTTTAAGAATACATTAAGTATAAAAAGTAGGATTTAAATGGTCTCAAGTGAAAAATGATCAAAGTAAATTACTAAATTAAAATGAACAAAAAATGCTTAGTTCTAATCCACTAAGAAACTTACTTAAGAATGGCCATACTGAGTCGTACCAAAGGTCCATCTACTCCAGTACCCTGTCTGCCAACAGTGGCCAATGCCAGATGCCCCAGAGGGAGTGAACACACCTCATTTTATCCATTTCCTGACAAACAAAGGCTAAGGACACCATTCCTACCCATCCTGGCTAATAGCTATTGATGGACCTAACCTCCATGAATCTATCTAGCTCTTTTTTTGAACCCTATTAAAGTCCTAGTCTTTACAACATCCTCTGGGAAGGAGTTCCACAGGTTGACTGTGCACTGCATGAGGGAAAAACTTGCTTTTGTTACTCTTAAACCTGCTATCTAATAATTTCATTTGGTGACCCCTAGTTTTTATATTATGGGAACAAGTAAATAACTTGTCCTTATTCACTTTTTCCACACCACAACTTATCACATGAAAATTCTTACTGTAAACAGCTGTTCCTATCTCAGGTAAAGAGCTTTACCTGAGCCAAGCTTTATTCTGACTTGGGTCTATAGTTTCTTCAAAGTTCTTTGTATCATCTTAGAGCGTGCCAGGCAATTTCAAAGGCCAGCTGAAGAACAGGGCTGATTGCTTCCCACCCAGGAAACCAAATAGTTGCCCATGGTGGGAATCCTTTGTTTGGCACCCTCCCATCCCCATGAAAAATACCAGATTCAAGATGGATTCCAGTACCAGGTGGCACAGTCACCAGAAGCTCACAAATGGAGAAGCATTACATTAGGAATTTGTGTCTTTTTTTCTATTTGCCCACTATACGAGGGGTAGGAAAACTTTTTAGCCCGAGGGCCACATCAGATCTCCAAAATTGTATGGAGGGCTGGGAAGGGAAGGTTATGGCTCTCCAAACACTCCAGCATGGCTTGCCCCCGTCCCTCCCCTAACTGCTCCTCACTGGGCCTCCCATCTCCTTTTGCACCCCCGTGCTCCCCACACCCTAGCCACACCATCCAGCCGGAGATGCCAACACACTATCCAGAGCATTAGGGCAGATAGTGCTGCAGCCATACTGCAGCCCAGAGCTCAGAAGGAGCCATGACACCTGGACCATGGGGGCTGGCAATGTGGTGAATGCGTCATCCAGGCACTGAGGAAGCTGAGGCTGTGGGGGAAGGGGCAATCAAGGAGTGGCCACGGGCTACCCTCCCAGGGCAGAAGCTTAGGAAGGAGCTGGGCAGAAGGATCTGGTGAGCTATATGTGGCCCGCTGGCGGTAATTTGCCCGTCTGTATTATATAGTGCTACCTATCAGCATGCCATCTGCTGCTACTGGTGACAACCTTCTTTGTGAAACAGATCTGGTCAGCAAAATTGAACTGAAAATGTAAAGAAATCGATTGTAAAATCACTTATGGGCTATTTTGACATTAAGAATGTGCAGTATGAAAATCTTTCCTCTTGGTATATTGAAAAATGCTACTGTTTGCCATTTTTGCCAGATGTTCAATAGCTTCAATATTTCATAAAAAACAAACAAACAAAACATCTTGTCCATGCAAATCCGATCAATACCTTTTAATTTCAAAATCTTAATGCATTAACTTAAACAGTTAAAACACAAGATTTCAAATGATAAGTGAGTGTGTGTAATGGGTACATTAAACTGAACATATAAGGCCCTTTTTGGAGATTCGCTATACACCTAATTTAATATAAAGCTTAATGCATATTATTTTTATTGTAAAACCTTCTACAGCTTTGTGTTTATTAATATCAAAATGTTCATAGAGTATGGTTTCTTCTACAAAGTTAAACTTACCATTGTTATTCTCAGGGTCTTTTTAATTATTTTTGACAATTACCCAAATTTTGATATTCTAGAGATTCTTAAATAAGCGACTTCAGAGAGTGCTTTTTGGTTCTGTTGTTTCGTTCTCCAAACTTTCTGATAAAGTGAATGGTCATTCTAAATAAAAACTCAAGATTACTCACTTTTTTGTTTTTGTTTTTTTAATTAAAGCAGTCTTTGATATGTCTGATACTCAATATCAGTAGCAGTTACTGTTTGATGTAAATATTCTGTACATAGCAGATATCAGTATATGGTGTTTGGATATGATTTAACTAAATAAAATATTGAATGGTATAATTTATTTTTATAGATGTACAGAAAAATGTCTGTATTGCATTAAGAAATCTTTTGGTTTGATTAAGAAGGAAGGACATCAGGGAACTTATGGCATCTCCACAGAGCCAAGAATTAGCATAAAGATGTGTGTGTATCCCTCTTGAAGATTCATCCAGGGAAAAGGTGATCTCCATGAAAAATTTATCTGTACCAGTAACGTCTCATTGTTCATTCTGAAGTTGAGACTAGAACATCAACAACGGCGTCGGGCCCCTGTGAAAATTATTAGCGCTGGAAAGTTCTCCCTTAAGTCTTTCTGATCCTGAGCATGTGAGTGAGTTTAACTTCCATAATTAAACCCCAATGAAAAAAGAGGATGAAGGAGATTCCCTTATGATACTAATATTAGTTTCATACAAACATGTTTTCCTCCTATTTGTCAAGATTTTTAGGCAGGAAGGAAAGTATATGATGTTAATAATTCTCTCATTAGGCATGTTCTGATCTTAATAGCAACAGTGAAAATTCACAATAGTTCTCTAAGGATTTCTTTTTAAAGAATGAAATTTTTGAGAGCTGTTGAGCTTTTCATTTTTGTTTTTTAAAGAAAATTAAAATATTATTATGTTGGAAGTAATAAGAAAAATCGATAGGAAAATTTGCCTTAGAAAACTTGCCTTTTCACATTGTGACTTGCAAATTCAAGTAATTCTCATGGGCCATATCCCTGTAGCAATTGCATAAATGAAAAACTAATATAGGTAAAATATATAATTTATGTTTGTATGTCATTCATGTGAGTTAGCAGCTAGAAACTCAGAGAAAAAACAGCAACTATTACATCTCCAGCCACCACTCACAAGTAGCAAGTATTCTGCAGAGCATACTTTGAGATTCTCCGTTGTATAAGATATGTAAGAAGGAACGGAAATAAATATTTCAGATCGAGTTTTACCACAATGCACCATAAGATACTGGTGTGGACACTGTGGCAAAAACAGGACCGATACATACATGGAATTAAATGACAAACAACAACTTCTGTTGACGTTTAATAGAGGAGAGATGCATTACTCACAATTGTTCCCTCTAATCTCTTCCATGCATGTATGGATTTTTTTTCCATCCAGGTGCAGAATATTTTTTTTCTGTGTGCACAAAGTGTGCACCACCAGTAGAAACAAAACCTAGTTGTGAGTCTTTTGCTAATCAGATCTGTGGCATTTGAATTGCTCATGAGCAGCTAGACAAGCATACAGCTTACAGGGAACGCTGCTACCCACCCATCACCCTACTCTCCTGTACCAAGTATTTAATTGGCTCCAGTGCAGAGGTTACAGAACTCCTTACCAAATAACCCATCATTTGTGCCATGGTTACAGGGCTCTATTCAGTATAACCCCCACCTCATGGTAAGCTCTTCTCTGCCTACCCATCATCTCTGTCATAGCACCTCCCCCCTGTCACATGAACCCAATACCAGAATCCCCAGTCTTTTCTTCTTGGCACCATTCATTTTAGTTTCTTAACCATTCTGTAACCTGTCTACAAGCTGTGAGGTATAAACAACTCCACCTCTTTGCTTGAGTTAGATCCTTAGCCCACTTCTACTCAGCCTACTGGGGCTTGAAGGGTTCTGTGAGGAAGGAAAAAACTCTCTACCTCTGCCAGTTGGCCTATGGGAGAAAAAAATCCCTTCCTGATCCCCTAAAGAGATGATCAGCTTGACCTGCAGCACCTGTCAAACTGGATTTCCATTAGTAATTCGGGTGCATAGGGTGGTCTGCTGGAACAGAGTGGAGAGGGGCTCCACAAGGAGGCTCCACTCTGGGCAAAATCCTGGGAGCTAAGAAATGATGGTTAATCAGCACCTTTCTCTCCCAGCTGTCCAGTGGGTGCCAGAGACTCTCAGGTCAGGAGATACCTACTGACCCTTAATGTCTCCGTCCCTCACCGCTGGGACTATCCCCCTTATACTGCTAACCCCATCAAGTTCTCCCACTTGTAAAAGTGGAGGATAGCATGTGTCTTCAGATGGGGCGAATTATCAAAGCTCTCCCATGGAGAGAAGTTGCACACAATATATGTGAAGTCATTACTTGTATTTTTATTTTCCTGTGCACATAATTGCTTTTGTGCATGTAACTTGTGTAATTGCGTATTAAAACAGTCTTGGCAACCTCAGTGTTCATGCAGGCAATGCTTCTTCTGAGTTCAGGATTCCAAGGTCATAATAATGGCCACGGGACTATTCCAAGTAGCTCTTGGCTCAGATGGTCACATTCTTGATCCAGTATTTGGGTTGGGATTAGACTTAGGAAACGAGACATAGGCCCCCATCTTACAAAAACTTAGTCACATATTTAAAATTAAATGTAAGCAAGCACTAAATAGACACAGATTCAACTCTACATGTACAAAGTGAGCTATCCCAGAGCACTACATGAATGTGACATCATCACATTAGTACTGTGGTATGAAACAGCTGAATAATGTAATATTGACAAAACAAAGTGCTGTCCAAGTGCTCAATGTGGACAACCTTTCCATCTAATACTTTTCCATCTAATCTATTCATTATACTAACTGCAAAGGTTAATTGTTACAATAGTAGGTGCAGAATTTGTAACTGGAAATATGGTTTTTCAGGTTGACTATTTTATGGAGTGTTTCACGGGCAACATGTGACATCAGCAATTGACAATCTGCCCTGGCTCCTATTAGTTTCTGTACAGGGTTTATGCAAAGTGTTGGTATTGACTTTTAAAGATCAACATGGATTGGAATTTGCCTGCTGGAGAAACTGTCTCTTATCCTGGTTAAAGACATTAAATTTGGCACTGCTTTATTGTAAAAGACTAGGCCTATCCTTAAGGTATCTTTCAACAGGAGCCTTTAACTTTAGAATAGACTATTCCCCACATATGCTTTGAAATACCCCAAAGTTCTTAGACTTTAAGGCACTTTGAAGGTCATCTAGTTTTTGGAGCAGGAAGTATTATAATGGAGGCTATGCAGAGTTGGACTATCACACTTTTATTTTTAGCATTGTGGGTAAGGAGAAGCTGGTTGATATAATCTTGTTCATACACTTATACATAAAATGTGCATAGAGCCTTTGCTGGATGGATAATATAGTTAGAAAACCAAAACCAATCATGAAATAAAATCCATCACCCAAAGAACTTCTGCAATAATGTTTTGTGTACACAAGTACTTGTGCATTTTGACCAGCTCAACACTCTGAAAATTTTCCCAGAAAGAATTAAAGTAGTGTTATGATAGTCCTGTCTTAATGTCCAGACCAAGGAATCCACTAAGCACCTGAATGTTAAATCTGAAATTCCAAATGGTTTTAAGATTCATGCTTCAGTAATATTTAAACACATTTTGTATAATTATTCTCAGTTTTTCATCTCAGTAAGCAACAACAGATGATGGTCTTAGGAGAGATTATGAAATATTTGTATTACTTTGTGTATATAATGAAGCCTGAAGCAGAAGTTTACCATAACAGATGCCATAGTTTGAGTACAAGCTTAGCATGAAGCTGTTGATATCAGTAAAATGATTGAAGTCTTAAGACCTCATTGTTTTTAAAAACATGTTGATTTGAATACTCTACAAGTTATTTTATAATGCAGCAAAACTAAGATTGGGAATGGTTTTATTTATGCAAATACATTAGTAAGGAAAATATTATAGCCTAGTACTATTTACTCAATAAAATGTATTATATCCAGACTTCTGTGTTCTTCTCCTAGTAATAGTGTATGGACATGGGAAAAAATCAGCGAGTGCCACAAAAATGTGTTGTATATGTTATACAGAGGTGAAAGATGCCTATATAGTAGTATTCTCCTTTGGGAGCATTATCTTAGACATTTAAGGGTCCCAGAACTTGGGCTCCAGTTCATGTCCACAGGTCTACATCACATTTAAATAGCCCCTAAAATCAAACCTGGCAAGCCCCAGGCAGCTGATTTAGACCAGTCTCCGATGTTTAATTGCAATGTAGACACAACCTCTGTGGCTGCAACGTGTGTCCAAAAGTAACAGTGTTCATGGTAAAGGAACTGAGGAACAGTCATTCAGTTCCTTAGCACAGAATAATCCTATCTGAAGGCACCGTAACATTCCTTTCCTGGCTCTAACTCTATGAACAGAGGGGTAAACATGCTATCGTTGGGGGACCCAGTCAGTGGCAGGATGACCTGCTTGCTAGCCAGGTCTGGAGGAAGAGACTGGAGGAGCATGGATCATGTTAATTAGAGATGGCCTGAGAACTATCAGGTTTTTCACAGCTAACTCCTTGAGAACAGTTGGCTTCTTTTCGAATTGATGTCCATGGCCTTAATGCAGAATTGCACAGAGGCTGGTTTAACTGAAAGAGGGGAGGAGACAGTGGAACGGATCTAGCCCAGCAGGTCCTTCCCTTTCCTTTTGTTTTGTGGCATATATGGGTCTGTTTAGGAAAACTCACTCAAAATCAGACTGATTGTCACACAATTGATTGTCTTCAGAAAATGCTTGGAGTTGGAACAGTCTGTGAATGTTTTTATATTTTAATGTAAACACTACTACTGCAAAGGAAATATTAATGTGTAGTTAGCAAAGCACCACTGAATGTGTAGGGCTGACACACATGTTTAAAAACCCTTTCTTAATGGGGATACCTTCCTGCAGGGCCCAATTCAGTAGGTGACTTCCGTGACTGTCAATTTGATTGGGCCTACCAATCTTCTTTGACTGGGAAAGAAGGTGGTGGTGGCACCTCCCTTATAACTTTAAGCCAGGAGATTAGACCATTCACCCGCAACATAGTGGACTCATGTTTAATTCCCCACCCCTCCATCTGCTTTGTGGCAGGGATTTGAACTTAGGTTTCCTCTATGCTACGGGAGGGTCTGAAATTGCTAGGATATAGTTAGTTCTTTTGCATGAATTTCTCAATCTCTCCTATTGAAACTGTGCACTGTGTATAAATTAAATAGTAATTATGACAGAACATAAGTGAGAATGACTCTATGGCCAAGTGGTTAGCACACTTACCTGTGATGTGAGCAAAGATCAAGCCCCCTGCTCAAATGCATATTTAAATTTTAGATACAGTAATTCCTCATTTAACACTATAGATATGTTTCAGAAAATGAT
>JANRFK010004149.1:88951717-88968102 GCA_030068395.1 Apalone spinifera
GCTATCGCGAAAACGTGTTAAGCGGGCACGTGTTAAATGAGGAATTACTGTACAGTGGAACAGCTCCAACAGAAAAAATTAAGAACAACCTACTCTAGAATATCCCAGGCCAGTGGTTTGGACACCTTCTGGGAGATGTGAACTCAAGTCCTTGCTCTGCATTAAGCAGGGTAGGGAATTGAACCGAGGTCTCCCATGTCTTGATGAGTACACTAACTAGGGGGTTGAAAGTTATAAAGAAATACATTTTCCTTCTCAACTCTATACAAGAAAGGGCAAAATCACCTAACAAGGAACAAAATGGCAGATGAAATTCAATGTTGATAAGTGCAAATTAATGCATACTGGAAAATATAATCCAAACTATGCATATAAAATGATGGGGTCTTAATTAGTATTCAAGGAGGAAATCTTGCAAGTCATTGTGGATATTTCTCTGAACACATTCAAGCGATGTGCAGCGGCAGTCAAAAAAGCTAACAGAATATTGGGAGTCATTACGAAAGGAATAGATAAGACAGAAAATATCATATTGCCTCTAAATAAATCTAGGGTATGCTCACAGCTTCAATATTTCATGTAAATATAGTTGCCCCATTTAAAAAAAAATATTGGAATTGGGAAAAGGTTCAGGCATCAGAAATAATTAGAGATGTGGAACAGCCTCTGTATGAGGAGAGATTAATAAGGAGTTTTCAGCTTGAAAAGAGATAACTAAAAGGGGCTATAATAGAGGTCTCTTAAATCATGTCTGGTGTGGAGAGAGTAAATAAGGAAGTGTTGTTTACTCCTCATAACACAAGAACTAGGAGTCACCAAATGAAAATATTAGACAGCAGGTTTAAAAAAACCAAAATGAATCTTGTCTCTCACAATCCTCAACCCATGGAGCTCCTTTCCAGAGGATGTTGTGAAGGCCAAGTCTGTAACTTGTGAAGTTCAAAAAAGAATTAGACATTTCATTGAGGATAGGTCCATTCATGGCTATTAGCCAGGGATGGTGTTCATAGCCAGTGTTTGCCAAAAGCTGGGAATGGGCGACGGGTCGGATTACTTGATGATTATCTGTTCTTTTCATTCCCTCTGGGACACCTGGCATTGGCCATTGTTGGAAGACAGGATACTTTGTTCTGACCCAGAATGGCTGTTCTTATGATCTTCTCTCCAGGAGAGGGTGCACAGCGGCAAATTGCAAGCAGAGAGGATGGTGTTTCCATCTACCCCCAGCTTAGGCATTGAAATACTTTTGAGAGATGTGACATAGGCTCCACCCTTCTTAGAATTTCATATAAGCTAGTTTAGGTAGCTTCCTGATCAGCTTGCTGGCTTTTGTGGATTACATTGTTAGGAGCTGAGCCCTTGGCATTAATTGTATAGAGAGCCTAGGTGGAGCAGTGGATTCATTTCTAATTTTCAATTAGATATTGAAAATGCTGTATGAGTCCCTCTAGTGGATTTAACCCTTTGAGCTTTCATAGAAAGGGACAGTTAAATAACTTTCACTTCACTGTCCAATGACCATGAAAAATGTGATGTTTCAGTAACAGTGACATGTAAGCAATTTTTAATGCATGCAAACACTTCCACATAAGAGTTCATAGGTGTAACACTGATGACACAGTAAATGCCTTTGACACTGGTAGAGAATAATTTTTGATAGATGGTGACAAAGTTTTATATATGGCCAAATTTCTCTCTCCTGTAGTTTCACTGATGTTAATGGTTAGACAAGAGAGTAATTTCATGGTCCATTATCTTTCATCTACCTAGTGTTGCATTTTAAAAAAAACATATAAACCATTTTATATATATATCTCCAAAACATACATATTATATAAATACATATTTTGAAAGAAGCAACCAAGGAAAGGTAGATATTCCCTTAAAACCTTTCAGTACTATAATAGAGTCCTTTTTCCTGCATGGAATAATATTACAAAAAAAGATTACTGTTCAATAAAAAGTCAATATTTACCAGCCTGTATCATTTGAAATACTGTAGTATTTTGCTTAGCATAGAAGGTAGCTGCCATAATTTAGAAAAGATAATTTTGATAAATGCTCACTACTTCACAGCAATCAGTCTATCTAATTCAGAGTGAACAAATTTCTGGACAATGTTTTATTATACTGTCTGTCTGACTGGTCTTGTTCTTGTGTCTTCTGACTTACTTAAGCATTGTGATAGTTTTCAGGATAATAAACATCTAAGGCTATCCTAGCAGCTTAGTGACCTATTTGATTTTGATTTCTAGTTCCTTGCTTCCAAGGCGAGAAGTGATTGGAAGTATTGGGGAGAGATTGCATTCAGTCTCTTGGATCAGTGAACAATGGCACATCTGGCAACTAAGAAAAACTCTCAGATGCTTAGGGAACAGCAGGTAATCTTCCTCAAATGGAAGAATTGATGGCAGTGAGATAAGGTTGAAAGATGTAAAAGGAAAGGCCTTGTAAGTTGTAAAACTTTCAGTGATTGGCATAATTATGTATTATTAGGAAGATGAAGTGGGAATTAGATTGGTATTTGGTGTGTACCTGAACTATAACAATAATGTAGGTATTCATGTACTCTTCTGGCAGTGGAAGGTGAAATAGGAGGTAGCTTGTGAATAGAATAAGTATTGGGGTGGTGGGTTAAGAGAAACATTGGTGTAGTCAGTCTTGAATTCCATCTGACTATTGTAATATAATCATAATATAATATAAATCTTCTGACCATTGGAGATTTAAACAGAGTTTCAAAGTCTTCCCAAGTACCATGGGAATAAAATATATATGTAACTTATGTGAATAGAATCTAAGGGGCATTTGAACACGACACTTCTGCTGTTCCCTAGAAGGTGAACCTAGAGGAAGATGCACTGGGCTGGAACCGAGAGGCTATGTCTATACTGCACATTTATTTTAGAATAAACAATTTCAGAAGAAATATTCCAAAATAGCTTATTTCGAAATAGCATGTCTACACGCGAAAAGCTCATCAAAATAGTGCTGAGGTATTTCAAAATAGAGCTCCCACAGTGATTAGATGCTAACTCACATTTAAGGCCACCAGGAACCACTTCAGACAGTGCCTCTGGCAGCAGCCATGAGACGTATCTGAGGCTCTTACTTAAAGGGACCCCCCCAGTATAACAATTTCAGGCCCTTTTTTCCTTTTACCTACCTCCTCGAGGGACAGCAAAGCCTTTTCTTTTGCCTGCTGTGATTGCCCTTGGAGACACCTCAGCAATCCAGCTATGGAGCCAGAGCTGCGTCTGTGCAGTTTCTGCAGGCTGCCTCCCAGACCCTGCAGGAACCCAACCCCCTACTGTGCTTGGAGACCCTCCTTACCTCTCTGCGGGCATGGCTAATGCTTCTGGATCCCACCTGCCCTCCCCTGTATACCATGCACCACCACTTCTGGTGGCTGGACTCCAGTGCTGACTGATGGAACCAGCTCGTCATGGAGCAGAGGGGTGACCAACAGTGACTCCAGAATTTTCAAATGAGGAAGGACACCTTTATGGAGCTCTGGTTTGCCCCTGCCCTCAAGCGACAGGACTCTCACATGAGACTCACCACCCTCCCTCAAAAAGCGGGTTGCGATAGCCCTCTGGAAGCTTGTGCAGGTATGGTGCTCTCGGCCTATTGTCCCAGGATGGGGGTGAATTGCTGGAATGGGGTTCCCTAGGGAAAGGGGGAACTGGGGTGGTGGTGCTGGTGCAAGCCCCCAACCCTGCCGGGGGATGGGGTAAATGGTGGGGTTGCTCCTGGTGTGTGTGAAAGAAGAGGGGTGGGGGGAGTGCATCTTCCAAGGGCTCTTGCCACCCTCTGATTCTGTTTCTTTGTCTTTCTCTCCTTCTACAGGTGGTGAAGGCCATCAACACCATTGTGCTGCACAGGGTCATCCACCTCAGCGACGTGGTCACCATCATCGCTGGCTTTGCCAACATGGGCTTCCCCAACTGCAGGGGAGGGGAAAGCGAGGGCACCCACATTCCTATCCAGGCCTCCGACCACCAGGCATCTGTCTATATCAACCAGAAGAAATATTTCTCAATGGTCCTGCAGGCCATCAAGGACCACTGGGAACTCTTTACAGACATCTACGTTGGGTGGTTGGGGAAGGCTCACAACGTCCCTGTCTTCCACAACTCCAGCATGTTCCAGAGGCTGCATGCAAGAACTTTTTCCCCCAATTGCACCATCAGGGTCAGGGACATGGACATGCCTATGTGCATGGTAAGGGATGTGGCCTACCCTCTGTAGCCCTGGCTCATGATGCCCTACACCAGCCACCTTGACCACTCTAGTTTAATAATTTACATAAAGATACTTGATTATCTAAAAGGCATATGAAGCTAAGAAAGATACGATTTTCAATAAAATAAAAGATCCCAAATATTATGGTTATCTATCCATTCCTATTCTAACCCATTATCTTCTTTTGCTTTCCTTTTTGCTAAATTTTAATTATTTGGCTGAAATTTTCTAGATACATTCTTGCTCTGTTTTTACTGTTTCTTTATTTAAGTGTTAGGAAAAAATGTGAAGCACTTTCTGACAATGAGTGAAGCGAAAATAGGTTGTTTTAACAATCTTAAAACTATCTTTCCAGAAATGTTCCCTCTAATCTTTTTAATCTATGTGCAGATTTATTCTATCCATGTGCAGAATAAATGTTATGTGCTCCAACACATGTGAATGTGCACCACCGGTAGAAACAACAAACTCTAGCTGTGGATGTTCTACTAACCAGCTGGGCGGCATTTGAATCTCTCCTGAGCAGCTGCACAAGCGCACAGCATACAGGAAACACTGCTTTCCAGATTTTTTCAAAGAGCTCTAGCTCCTCAGGAGTTTTCAGCAAGACTTGAAATGTATCAGACAGTTCAGGGTGAGAAAGGTGGACTTGTTTTCCCTGTGAAAATTCATCCAGACTTTGCTAAATGACAAGCTTCAGAGAGCCACTGTCTGCACATGTGCAGAAGAGCTTAGAATCATAGAATCATAGGGCTAGAAGAGACCTCAGGAGGTCATCTTGAGTCCAGCCCCCTGTCCAAAGCTTGTTAAACTCTGAATATTCTGCCTGCCCTGCACATCCTTCTCAGTCTTTAATTAAACTCTTCCATCATTTTGAAGCAACCATATAGACAAAAATGTATCCTGCTCCTGCTTCTGACCTAGTGTAAAATGCATTGGATTGGGACCCAGGGAGACCTTAGTCCCGTGACTCTGTTTTCCTGCTGACTGATGTTAATAATTCTTGTGCCTTCACAATCCTTAGAACTAAGCTAAGCCTCTACCCCTTGATTAAAAAGGAAACATGACTCAGCCCTCCTTGCTCCTCTCTCCATTTCACAGTAAACTTTACCCCCTTACACTGAATGAAGCATGGGACTTGTGGAAAAAATGGAAAGTGATATGTAATTAAAGACAGTATCATAATGCATCTGCATAAAGGGAGTTGAATTATGGTCACAAAGCAAATTTTGGTTTGTTTGTTTTGTACTTGACTTTGCATCCTTAATAAGAACTGAAGAGAAACAAACATCAGCCTAAGTATTTGTATGTATATATAAATTAGATTGTGGCCATTCACAAAATCCTTCTTTTTCATGCCATTATCCTTATGAATTATTTCTGGTGTCACATGCACAATGAAAGATAAATTCTACTGTTTATGGTTCAATTTTTTGTTTAATGTGGAGTTTTGATTTTAATCTTTTTGCCACAAAATACATCCCCATTTTGTAAGTGAGGCTGTCAACGCCAATACTCTAAATCAGAACTGCCACCCTCTCTAAAATCAAACTTCCTTACATTAAATTAATGTCTTTCTATCACTATGTAACAAAAGTGGTGAAATAACCTCATTTGCTTTTTCAAGCACCAAAGGACTGACTTCTCAACTGTCTATAGTTTAGAGTTCTAGTTATTGAAGTATTTCTGTATTCATAAATCCTGTCATAGACTCTTACTCTACTTCCTCCTCTTCCTGAAAGACAGACAATCCCAGCTTCCTTCAATCCTATCATGGAAGGAAATCTTCTGTCTTCCTTGTGTTAACCTTGTGACCAGAGAGTGTCCCACATTTTTGGTGGGTTCTAAGATATTTTGGATACAATAGACAAATTCTCTTATGAATTAAGGTGAATAAAAACCATCCACACCTAAGAAGGCTTTAGATCTTACAAAGGCTAACTATATTCCCTGATTTGGGTAGTTTGCTTTCTAACAGTTACAGCCAGAGCTTCAGAAGCCAGAGGAAACATCATAGTAGACGTTGGCTTGTAAAAGATAAAATATTAATTTAACTTTTTACAATGTGTGTGCCCATTGTAAACATAAGATTATGAATTTGCTTCTTATGACTCTCTTTATTGGCCAACCCTACTGATGTGAGTGCAGATGCATTTCACTAAAAAGCCATTGAAGTTACTTAGTAAAGGAATTGAACCTCATTGCTATGTAACAAAACCTTGGAATATTTACATCTCTTGGGAAGAAAAATCATCCTCTCAAATTATCTACTTGATCAGATTCTATAACAGAAGGCATTAGGCTTCCTAAACTCATAAAAAGTCTTTGGCTATTAGCTCCCAATCTACATTTAATAGAGCTATTAGCATTATTTTGCATTTGCTGACCTAGCCTTCCTGCTATTATCATGGCATTCAATATGCTGTGAAGCAAGTGCCAACAACTCTCCACTCTATTGAATCGCATTAAATAACCTGGATATAAATGGGAATAATGTTGCACCAGGCTATATAGAATGGATCTGATTTGGTTTAGATATTTAATTTAGATGAGTATAGCAAAGTATACACAAGTATAGCAAATTATTTCTACTAAAACATTTCCTTAGAAATTTGTGTAAGGAGGGTTAACTGGTATGTGCAAATCAAAGGCTTAAAGGTTTCTTAGGTATTCCTTGGCATCTTAGATGATCCTTGAATAAGTGGAGAATTCCAGATGATCTTTTTAAACGTTACCTTTATATTTACAAAACAGTACAATGGAATGTGTGCTCAAACGCAAGGATTTACTGTGCTGCACCTTGAGACACCTTGTAGTCAATATTCTAAATTTGAATTTGGAGACAAGACCATTACAGCGCTCTAATCGTTCCTAAGCTGTAGCCTAATAATTACAAAAGGGAACTAAGAGCCCAAAGCCTTTCCTGCTCTGAGTTGTACCGCCAGTTCTATGCTACTGTCTGCCTGTGACCTCCAACAAGTTACTGTAAACTTTTGTTTCTCAGTTTCTTCATTTACAAAATGGGGATAAATAAGAGTGACCTACACCTCACAGGAGTATTGAGGGACTTGGATTTATGTTGCTGAAGCTCTTTGAGATTTTTAGGGCGCAAGCCACTTTACTACTGTAAAATGTTACTCCGTAAACCAAAGAATACAAGAACTCTCCAGCTTCATCAACACTCCATTAGCAGTGGCTGAATCCCAAGCCAGGAATGATTTTGTGTCCTACACGGCGGCGTGTGCTGCCTAACCACAAAGAGCATGTTCCAACAGCGAAGGCAATTTACCTCCCCTCCTCGCACACGGCAATATATTTCCTTGCTTGCACTGCCTCAGATAACAATTGCATGCTTAATTCCCTGGTTCCTGGGTTGCAACTTCAATACTTGCTGTTGCAAAATAATAAGTTTAATTGTCTCCTCTCCGCTCTTGCTTATGTAGAATGAAACGTGACCTTTCACATCACGGTCGTTTCGGATCAAATTTAGCAGGTTAATATACAGCTGCTTCATAGCTCTTCGCTCTTGGGGATCAAAATTATTAAAACCGAACAAACTCACTGGGAGGGGGAATCCCACACGGGTCTGGCTTGCTGCTGCAACAATCAACCTGCAGTGCAATTCAGCTGATGAGTTTCACCTGCCACCTCTCACCAAACTCGGGCGGGGAGGTTGCGTTTGCTCGCGATGGGAGGCCCATCCCGGTAAATGAATGCTAGGAAAGGGGAAGAAGACTGTTTCAGTGTCACCGACCATCTTAGGAAAGACCAACGCACAGTAGAGCCTTCCTCCAGAGGGGAAGGTGCTCGGAGAGGGACAAGTTCTGTGCCCACGAGCTGCCGCCAGCCCGTCCTCCTCCGCCAGGTAGGATCAGGTGTGCGAGAGGCTGGCAGGTGAGGGGGTAGGGCCGCCTGGGTCCCGTTATCCCCTCCCTGGCCAGCGGCTCGGGAAGAACTGGGCGAGGGGAGCGGAGAAGGAGGGAAGAGCGGCTGGTTCTGCGCCAGCTGCTCCCCCCGGTCTCTTGGCAACGTCATGACAAGCGCAACCTGGGCGCTGCTGTGGTAGCCGGCGAGCGGCGGGCGCGCTAGCGGGGGGCCCGGCTCCTCGCGCCCCCGCCCCAGCGGCAGCCCGGCGCCTCCCGGGAGCCTGGGCGCGCAACAGGCGCGCGGAGCGGGCGAGCCAGCGGGAGCCCGGCTTGGCGGCCCCGCCGCCGCAGCAAACTTGGCTGGAAGATGGGGAAGAACTGGCGGAGCCCGAGCGAGGCGGAGCGAGGCTGCTCGGAGCAGGAGGACGCGGGCAGGAGACGGAGCCGCAGCGCCAGTCGGGGGCGCTTCGCCGAGTCTTGGAAAAGATTAAGCTCGAGGCAGGGGTCCACCAAGCGGGCTGGGCTCGCTTCCCAGCAGGTGCCGGTAAGTGCGAGAGCCCGGGCCGGGCGCCCTCCCTGCAAAGCCCTTGGACTTGCTGCGGGGGGACTCGAGGAGGGCTCCGTGAGCGGCCTCTCCCGGGGGCAGGGCAGGGATTCTGCGGGGAAGCCGGGCAAAGCGGCTTCAAGGGGGCACCCGCTTTGTTGTGCTGGCTGTGAGCAGCTCTGGGGCTCGGAGCCATCCTTCAGGCTACCCGCTCCAGCGCTGAAAACCCATCTGCGCGGGGGAAACGCCACTCCCTCCTCTCACTTGTTGCACTAGAAGCTTTCTCCGTGAGCCGTGTGCCAGTCGTTGCTTTGGGTTCCCCTCCCCTTGGTGAACTGACCAGATACCTCCAGTAACTGATTTGGGGAGGGGGGACTGTTGTGTGCTAGAAAAACATGTCTTATGTCTTCTGACTCTATCTGGAGATAGGGGCAGGGAAACCTCCTGTTGCTTGTAGCTACTCGAAGAGCTGAGGAAAAAAGAAATGTGTTGTTTACTGTCTTGGTTATACTGCTGATGGAATGGACTGAATCCTCAAACCAGAGCCCCCATAAACCATGTACCTACCTACTGGCATTTTCACACGACATTTCGATTTTCAGTTTCCTAATGGTCGGTAACTGTTACTAGAATCATCTCCCATCCCTCCTTTTATGGTGGGTTTTTCTTTCCCCTTAAACTCAATTCTGAAAGTTTGTCGTTTGAAATAATTTTAAATCCTCTTTGGAGGCAATGCATTATGAACGTGTGAGCTGTTGAAACATGAGAAGGAAAACTGCATTCAATGAGACGCACCATTTTAGGTTTTAACTTTTATTTTTCCCAAATATGAGACTTTCATAAAGTGTATTAAAGCTTGTATTTCTTGCTTAATAACTGTGGGTGGTTGGAATAGCAATTTTGTAAGGTGCAGTGACAAACGTAATTATGCATATACATGCTGTATTTGAAAGTACATATCTGGTATCTTTTCCTGACAAAATTAACAAGAAAACTGAGAGGGACAGTATAAATCTCTTTGGGCTGTTACAAATTTATTTTCTTGTTTTACTTTGAGTACTACTGCTGTCTTCATTTGCTTAGGAAAATACCTTACTTTCTTACCAAAAACCTGTTGCTTTGGTTCTCAAGTTGTGCATTTGGTTTGATAGAATTAGTAATCCTCCCTCCTCCCCCTTCTTCCCCCCCCCCCCCAAAAAAAAAGTATATGTTAGTTGTCACTTTGGAAGGAAAATATCCACAGGTTGACTGCCCTATTGGGGAAGAACATAAGGGTGAAAGGTCTTCTAAGTGTGCTATGACAACCAGAAGACATGTGGAGAAGCAATACTACTCTCATCTATGGGGAAAACTCAGTAATCTGTAACATTTGTAGTTTAAAATTATAATCTCTTTTTTAAAAGATGAAATCATGGTACTGTTTCAAACTACTTTTTTACAGTAGAAGTATTCTCCGTTTAATTTGCAGGTGAGTTCTATTGATATTTCAGAACAATATTTTATGGTCTTTTCTAATCTTGGTAAAACACCAGACAGCTATTTTTGTGGGATATAACTAAGATTGTGGGATATAACTAAGATTGTGACTGAGTTAGATTCATGTTATAAACAAAATGTCATAAGAGGTTGAAACAACAGTACAATGTTAGATAATATAAGCACAGTAACAAAGGGGGGGGAGGAAAAACTTTTTCCTTTAGAGTCTTTATATGTAAATTACCAATTTTCACCACCTCTTTCTTGAAATGGCATCAAGATAGTTTTACTTTCTACTTCTAAGGTAATACAACTGCACCATCGCTTCAGTTCCAGAAAATGTCTGGAGGGAAATCACAATAAATGAGACTGATTGTATAAATCTTTGTTTATTGCTGCCTATGAAACAGGCTGTCTTTACAACATGGCTTCCTATTTTATGTGATACTCTTATTAGTTTATATTCTCAAATTTATATGAAAATATTAATCTTCTGTACACTGTTTAAAAGCAAGTAAGAGTAGGATATCGTCTCAATTCTGTTCGGAACATAGTTAACCCATGTTTGTTCTGTTTTTGGAATTAGAGATGCAAAACCCCAAAAGCTGAGCTGTGGGGACTGGACTCAAAACAAAATCAAAGTTCAGATCCCTTTACAGAATGAAATTTTGACTTGATTTCATCTATATTTTAAAATTTCTCTCATCTCTGGCTTTGTTCTCAACTGTCTTGGTTCTTGTGTAGTCGGTTATCTTTGTTCAACATGGTATAATACTACAATTCTGATTTGTCATAAAAAGAGTATAGATGCAAAGCAGTGGAGATTCAACTCTAAACTTTATCAATAATCTGCTCCTACTAAGGGTTTTTATGTTCTATTCATATGCACAGTTACCCTGCAGGAGGAACAAATAAAGGAAAACATGCTTTTATGTAGCATTAAATGGTTCAGGTTGAGATAACTGGGAAGCGAAATCTACTGTACATTCTTATGCAAGTATGGGAAGCCTCAGTCCTGGCAATTCTTATTGTAAAGGAAAAGCTTTGTAACTCAGACTGCTGCCTTAAATGCTAAAAAAATAATCTTTTACATTAAATCTACTGTTCACACTAACACCTTTAGATATGTGGTATTTGTACTGGCCTCCTCCACTTGTACCCTATACATGATTTTCACAATTATAGTGGGTTGATGGATCTTGCATCTTTAAGGCAGTCCATTCAAATAATCAGTAACTAATATAGATAAGGAAAACAGCTTTGGCATACTATTTTACATCATGACATACTGGCAAAAGGAGAGATGTTTCCATTAAACTATTGTATATTACATTGCTTAAAATGTTTTCCCCATCTCTCACACACATGCTAGTAAGGATATAAACTCAGAGTTAGTTATTCTAATGCAAAGTGTCTGGGCTATTTGCCCAGAACATGTAGTTACCTAGCACGGTCTTTTAAGAGAAGAGGTTCTATTTGGTAGGGATCGGCGACAGAGGGGGCAAGATGACATCTGCTGCACCCATCAGCTGCCTGGCTGCTTACTGAGTGTAAACTATGTTCATGCTTCATGAGTACAGGTACAACCTTAAATGAGGTTGTTATAGATCTTAAAAAGACCCAATCTTTGACTTCAATGCTCTATAGCCAAAATGCTTCTGAAATAAATGTAGTCAAACTTTACTCATTCTGGGTCACTGAGAACGAAAATGATGCTTAAAATTGTTGATTGGCTCTAGTTTTCAAGATATGCTATTGGGTCAGTATATACGACCCTTGACTTGGGAATGGCGGAGGATAAGTGAGTTATAAAGGGAAGGGATCTCAATTTAAACCAGAAACGTCTAAAATACATCTCTGACCGGATCTATGAATAAATCTATAACTGGGTTTGGACAGTACTTGCTTTTTAGGCAAAACAATGAATGATGCAATCTGAAGCCGGTATTGCGTCATACATGATATGAATTGGATCATGTTATTCCTAGAAGTCATGGATGATGCAATCATAATGAAGCTTACATCACTCTGCTGAACAAATTGCCCTACATCAGCTCTAGAAATCATACAGTGTCTTGCTCTCTTATTTGTGAGTTTGATTTTTGCAAAGGGACACGTTTCTGTTTAGCCAAAGTGAGCAGAGATGCCTCGTACTTGTGTGAACAGTGCAGATAACTTCTGCTATGTTTGTGGCAAAGTGACTTTTGCATCTCACAAGTGCAGTATAACCACTATGGTTAAGAAAGCCTATCACCTTTATTTTGGCTGCAAAATTGGAGATCAGGACAAGAGGTGGGCCCCACACATATGCTGCAACACTTGTGCAACAAATCTTCACCAATGGTTGAACAGGAAAAGGAAATCTATGCCTTTTGCAGTGCCAATGATTTGGAGAGAACCAACAGATCATACCGGCAACTGTTACTTCTGCATGGTGCTTCCAGTTGGGAAAGGTGTGTCAAAGAAAAAGTGGACTGTGCATTATCCAAACATTCCATCAGCTATACACCCAGTACCCCCTGGAGAAGGACTACCGGTTTCTGATGCACCAGAATCATTCTCACTTGAGTCAGACGAGGAAGAGGATGAAACTTCTGGTCCTGAATCATCCATGTCACAGGACCCACACTCTCTCCCCTCCTTCTCCTCTGAACCACACTTCATAACACAAGGTGAACTGACTGACGTTGTCAGGGATTTGGAACTACCCAAGAGTAAGGCAGAGCTGTTGGGCTCCAGACTACAGCAGTGGAATCTCCTGGCAGGTGAGGTTAGGGTTTCCATGTTCCGTGACAGTCAAAAGGATCTTGTCCCATTCTTCTTCATGGAAGGTGATCTTGTAGCCGGCAACAACATCGATGGTGCGATGGCAGCCCTCAACATCATTCACAATCCAGATGAGTGGAGACTGTTCATTGATTCATCGAAGACGAGTCTTAAAGCTGTTTTGCTGCATAATGGCAATGTTTTGCCATCGATTCCAGTTGCTCATGCAGTCCATATGAAGGAAACCTATGATAACATGAAGCAACTTTTGAGGTGCATAAACTATGACCAACATCAGTGGCAGCTTTGTGGTGATTTGAAGGTTGTTGCTCTCTTGTTTGGTCTGCAGACTGGATACACAAAGTCCTGCTGTTTTCTCTGTGAATGGGATAGTCGTGCAAGAGATTCCCACTACATCAAGATAGATTGGCCACTCCGACAGTCATTGGAGCCTAGGAGGAAAAGTATTCAGCATCCGCCACTTGTTGAATCGAGGAAGATTTTGTGACCACCCTTACACATCAAGCTGGGTCTGATGAAGAACTTTGTCAAGGCCACGGACAAAACACAAGCAGCTTTCAAGTACCTCCGTGGAAAATTTCCAAGGTTATGTGAAGCTAAGATAAAGGAAGGTGTCTTTGTTGGTCCTCAGATTCGTGAACTTCTTCGAGATGATGCATTTGACCGTGCACTGCATGGCATAGAAAGCCTTCCAGGTAGCGGCAATAAATTTTTCTCTGAAACAAGGCAGACAACTACAGGTTGTTGGTGGAAAACCTCCTCAAGGTATACAAAAGCCATGGTGGCTGCAACATGTCACTAAAGATGCATTTTTTTTCCACTCTCTAATTCTCCCCCGCCCCCCCTCCCCGAACTGCGGAGCAGTGAGCGACGAGCACGGCGAGCGATTTCACCGGGACATTGCAACAATGGAGAAACGCTATCAGGGCAAATGTAGCCCATCAGTGCTTGCAGACTATTGCTGGACAGTGACAAGAGATGCTCCGTTTAATGAATACTAGAGACAAGCCTAGAAGCACCGTGTAGACATTGAATAGGACTAAACTATGTACATAATAGTTTTTTGCCTTTTGTTTCATAATAAATTTTATTTATGTAACCCTTTTGATTTTTAAAGTGTTACATAAACAGGACAGGTGAAATATTATCATGTAAAGCAACCATAAGCACAGGAAAAGACCTAGGTTTACAATTTGATTAAAACTCTATCTACACAATATACAGAGACGTAAAATGTAAAAACTTAAATATCTTGGAAACAGTAGCCAATCAGTTGTTTTAATTGTCATATTTGAATTAAGCACATCAAAATACATAATAAATAGCACATTTTATCTCTGAAGCAGATGACTTCTAAAAAATTGTAGACCAGTGTTTCCTAATTTTGCTACAGGAAAAGGCAATTATAGCCAAATTTTAGACATTATACAAGGTATATTTCCAGTATCTTTACTGCATGCCCTAACATGGAGGAAAACTTTGCTGAAGCTTCTGAAACATGATGATGCTAGGTTTGTAGTATAGTATCTTTCAAGGTCTTAAATGTTAGCATTCATATCGTTCTTATGAAAAATAAGAAGTAGCTGAGAGAAAATATCAGTTAATATTCAGTTAGAGTATATCTAAACTGCACCTGTACTTAAAATAAGCTATGCAATTTGAGCTATGCAAGTTGCATAGCTTATTTCAAATTTGGCACTGTCTACACTTTGAAATAAATCGCTGTTCTGAAACATCCCTTACGCCTTGTGGAATGAGGTTTACAGGGATGTCAGAGTAGTGAGCTCATGATATTTCAACATAATGGGCACACTGAAAAGATTCACAATAGCTATTTCGGGGTACTTCTGGTACCGCAGAATAGTACTGCAGTGTAGACGTAGCATTGTTGCCTGAGTTGCTTTGCTTGACTTCACTTCCCCCTTGTCCATTGTTTCTGGGAGGTATTTATCAGTTATTTATGAAAAATTGTTTTGTTTTTTATAAATAAATCAATAACAAAACCCCACTATGCCATGGTGTTGCAGACATGTAGGTACTAATACCTGTCTGCTCTTTTTAGCTTTCTGTAACCAGAAAAATTTCAACAACGAATAGCTTAGTACAGTAAAACTCCATTGGTCCGGCATCCAGTGCTCTGGCGCTCCTGATGGTCCGGCACCATCGGGAACCCAGAAGTGCTCTGGGCAGCCAGACCATTGGAGCTGCTCTGCTCCGGGCTTCTCCGATTCAGCCGCTGCTGAAATAGAGGACCAGCAGCTGAATAGAGGAAGCTGGGGGCAGAGCCGGACTATCGGAAGGGGGGGATATGAAGGGTCTGGGGTGGCATCCCCCACCCCACCCCACCCCAGACTCCTCATAGCCCCCCTTCCGATAGTCTTTAAGGTACTACAGTAAGTTTCCGATAATATGGCACCTTTAGGACCCAGGGGGTGCCGGATTATCAGATATGCTGGACTAACAGAACATGTAGATGGTATCATGAGCTTTCATGGGCAAAACCCACTTCTTCAGATGACTGGAGTATTAAACAGTCCAGATCAAGAATAAATAAGGGTGGGGGGCGGGCAGGGAGGAGGGAAAAGGAAAAAGAAGAAAAGACAGTGAATAGATACTCTGGTCATCTGAAGAAGTGGGCTGTGCTCTCACAAGCTCACGATACCATCTACATGTTTTGTTAGTCTATAACAGTGGTCACCAACCAGAAGATCGGGATCTACTGGTAGATCTTGGAGCCTGTGATAGGTGATACTGACTGTTTTGGCCAAGAGACTACCAAGTGCTGGTACTTCAGCTGCCTCTCCCCTAGCTGCTGCATATCACCTGCCCTTTGTCTCGGAGATGTCTCCCCCACCTCCGGGAATGGAGGGAGAGAAGGGGTGCTGATGTCAAGGTGCCCCTTCTCCCACCCTGTATCCTATCTGCACAGATCAGAGGGTGCCCAACAGGACTTGGGATGGAGTTTGCTGGCTGCTTTAGGAAGTGGTGCGGGGCCAGGGTAGGGGTGAGCCTGCCTTATCCCCACTACACCACCACCCAGGAGCAGCCTGAGGTAAGCCATGCCCAGTTGGTGCCCACATCCTGAAATCCTGCCCCAGTCATGAACCTCCTCCTGCATCCCAAGCCCCTACCCGAGCACCCCTGCATCAGAACACCCTGCCAGAGACTGCACCTACAACCCCCTCCTACATCCCAACTGCCTGCCCCAAGCTCAGCTCAGAGCCCCTCTTACATTCTTAATCCAAGACTGGAGCCTGCATCCCAACCTCTTGCCCCTGCCTGGTGAAAGTGAGGGAGGATGAAGTGAGCAGGAGTGGGGCCTCAAGGAAGGGTCACGAAGGAGGCAGGGGCAAGGGTATTTAGGTTTGAGGTAGATCTTGGATTGCACTTAAATTCAAAAATTGATCTTGTGCTTAAAAAGGTTTAAGACCAGTGGTCTATAAAGTGCTACCAGACCACTTGTTTAA
>JANRFK010004149.1:88972489-88996991 GCA_030068395.1 Apalone spinifera
TGTGTGAAGGTTTTTTGCTTTTTTTGGTATCCGTATTTAAGCATAAATGTTGACTTGCTGTTCCTTAACATAGAAGCATTACAATTTTCTTCAACCTATCTTCTAAATAAAGAAATCCTATTGATTTGTATTGTTGTTTGGATGCCACCAAACCTGTGTGAATTAATTTGACTGAATTCTCAAATGGTCTGTGACCCAAAGCTGTGATTTGCCCAATTTTTTTTTGTCATTTATAGTCTCTTTACAACTATTGTAAAGTTTGTGTGATTGCCTTCTCGCTCTCTTGTTGCTTTTTTTTTTCCTTTACTTCAATTTGATTCTAGAATAAATCATCCTGTATTACTAATGAGCTAATCTGAAATGGTTCCATCAAATTCTGTGCTGACATGTTTGCTCACCAGCTCTTTTTGAAGTTAATGGGTTAGATTCTGAGCTGAATAGTTCTGAAGGATGTATTTCAATTCAGAATTGTACCAGTGGCACTGAGACCAGAACTTTTGGTTTAAGGACTTCAGTGGGTTATATGGAAGGCAAGTCATTACTGAATTTAGCCTTCTGGTTTCTCTGCAGGATCAAAAGAGAGCTGTGGGAGGGAGGCTGACCTTGTTATAACACATAGCTTTAGTAACTTTACAAACATGATAGGAAAACTGGCAAGTTTTAATTCCATTATTTTTGAATTTTTTCCCCAGTATGTCTGTACCTTTTGGATAGGCCTTGATCTTTTATTGAGCAATGAGATTGAGTTGTCTGAGAAATGACTCTCCCTTTTGTTAATTCTGCAATGATATGTTAGGTAAACATTGAAGCATCCAATTTAACTTAGTGAGATGATGTGTATGCAGTCTCTTTCCAAGTTGAAATTAAAGCAATTGCCTTATAGTATTGCATCAAGTGGAGATGGAAGTTTTATTTTTTAAAGTGGGATAATAGTGTTAAATTCAATGGATGAGACTTCAAAAAGTGATTAGAGGTATAGGTTGAACCTCTCTAGTCCAGCACCCTCCGGGCCTGACCCAAGCCGAACCAGAGAATTTACTCAACCACAGGAAGTCAATATTGTTTAGCAGTATTACCAACATTTTCACTGCTTACTGGGCTTTAACAAGACATTTAGGAGTACATTAGAGTTAACTAACAGCATAGAACAGAGACAGCCAGGACTGGTAGCTAGGGTTGCCAGACGGTTTCAACAAAAATACTGGACACACTTGACATTACATCACAATCTATACTGCATCTTATTTAGAAAATACCGGACATTTATATTTTCTCAATTTTTTTTCCCCCGAACAGAAAGCTCAAATACTGGACTGTCCAGTTCAAAACTGGACACCTGGCAACCCTACTAGTAGCTGTAAACAAACTTTATGGGACAGGAAATCTGGCCACACCCCTGATAAGTGGGCATTTGGCTAACTAAAATTTTGCCAGACCATGGATGTTGCCAGCCCAGAGTGCTAGACTAGAGACATTCAACCTATATTTGGATGTCTAAATTTTTAAGCAGGTGACTTTTTAAAAAAAAAGTGGTGCTTTTTATTCAAGAGGGTGGATGAAACTTGTCCCCCTATTAATGAGTCTAGGTCTGAAAATCCAAAGTCAATAAACACTTTAAAATGTTAATCCTTAGTTTGGTTGCCTTAATTCAAGCAAAGTACCCAGATATGGCCCTTCATTTAAATAAACACCAAAGGCCACAAAATGTTTTTTTTATTTTGTGTCAATAGTATGTAATGAGCATGAGAGATGGAGTCAGCCTAATTACAGTCCACAAACACTTATTGCATGATAAGCAGTTGGCTATAGTGTACTAGGCAAGGGAACATGGAAAAATGCTTTTCAGAAAGAACATGTTGGTTCAAAGCAACGTTTGTTGCCTTTCAAGAAATTAATGCAGTGGTCAATAGTTGGAGAAATCTCTAATAGAAAAGCTTTTTAAAAAAAATTGAAAAATAGAAAAGCTTTTAAAAAAAAAAAAAAACTGCAGTGGCCATACTACGATTCTTCTGGCTTGGGAATGCAACTGGAGTGGCATATTCTTGATGCATGCAGAACTGATGACGTGAATGGGAATATGTTGTGTGCATCCAGACTGGATTATTTTCTAAGTACATGGGTGGGCTATAAGTTATCTGATAAAACATTACACGTGGCAGGTGATGCTTACTATTAACCACTTTTTGCCTGGGCTGGAACAGACCCTTCTGCCCCTGCCTGCAGTGTGCCATGGGAGATGGGCTGCTCCAGCCCAGCTGGGCCCACTGCGGCGCACTGGGGCAGGGGACTGCTCTAGCCTGACCTGGCCCCCTGTGTGGTGGGGAAAGGGGGCAGGTTAACTGGTTCAACAGCTTAATCAGTTAAAATTTTAAATAGGATTTTACATCCCCGGTAATTGCTATAAAACAATTTCATGCTGAAAATACAAGCTGCGGAAGTTCAATACAACATAAAGAAGTCTGCTTCTAGGCCATTTCTTCCTGTACCTCCTTTCAGAGTGCCTAGTAAGCAATTGCAACATTGTATGAGAGTATGATTAAGCCATTTTGAGCCTTGAGCTGAGAATTTTTTGGACTCGCATAGTGGTAATCTCACCACGCTGTAACTATTATAACATCAATATTTTTCATTGGCAACTTAACTTCTTTCTAACTTTATCATCTTCTCCATGGATACAATCGCAGAACAATCTGTTGTTACAAATATGGATGTGTGTAGATATACACTGCTTAGACAAACATTAAAAAAATTTAATATCCTGGAGGCAGAGTGTTTTTTTTTATAGGATACAGTTGAATAATTATGCAGTTTTTATTAATATCGGATTAGAAAGCTAATTGCACCTGTTCTTCTAATGTTCAGACTGTGTGTAGGTGTCCTAGCCCCCTAATGAGATCATACCATACTACTAGTACCATGCACTGTAGAAAAAGTTAGAAAGTTTAAAGTTGTTTAACCATTTAGGCAATCTGGATGGCCATCCTATTGACCCTTGTGATCAGATCTAACGGTTTAGGAATGTTCACTGTACGGATGTCCTGAAGTGTTTCCTTAGTTAATTCATGTCAGAATATCAGTTACTGTAAATGTGAAGTTTCTGTGTCTTGATTGTTGAAGGTAGGAAGTTATTGCTGCTCTGTTAAAGATATAGGGGTGGGTGGGAGATGATCTGTCTCAAAAGATGCCATTTATCTGTGAGAGAAGATAAAACAAGATTAGCTGTTCATCTTAATGTTAGAGATGCTTAACCTGCCAGGGGAACTGCTGGTTACAACTAATTAGACTACTGGTTTTGCAGCTGTGTATTAATGAAAATGAATTGCATATTTACTGCTTAATAATGATCTTATTACTAATATCTATTTTGTTGCATAATAGTAGAATCAATTTAATGGAAACTGAAGGTGTTGGCCTAACAGGACAAGAAAATAAATTGGCTTGATGGAGCTGTTCTCAAACTCTCAGGACCCCAGAGTGGGTCTTGATCCCCTTTTACTGGGGTCACTAGGGTTGGCTTAGACTTGCTGGGGCCCAGGGTCATATAAATTCTGAGCTCTGTTGCCAGGGCCTTTAAGCCTGAGGGCTTTAACCCTGGGCAGTAGGGCCCAGGTTATTGGCCTCTGCCTGGGACTCCATCTTTGTCTCATTCCAGGGTAGCAGAGGTTAGGTGGGCTCAGCTTCAGTCCCCCCTTCCAGGTTATGTAGTAGTTTTTATTGTCAGAAGGGGGTCATGGTGCAATTAAGTTTGAGACTCTTCCCCCCCCCCCCAAAGATGCCCTGACAAGACCTTCCATCAACAAGTAGCACTGAAAAAGCTCTACTGTCTAACTTCTTAGCACTGATTTTTTTTTAATACATGTTGCCAACATTTAACATTGCAAAATGTTTCAAACAAGAGACTGAGACTTGTTTTTAGATGAGCTGTGCATGACTAAAGTGCAAAGAAGATTTTTCTAACATTTAGCCTTAATTTTTGCCAGATTTCTGATCTTAAATACATCCTAAATAGCTCTACAATCTTTGAGGCAATATATATATATATTTATTTATTTATTTATTTATTTATTTATTTATTTATTTTCCCCCTCGGAGTAACATGTTTCAGTAGGTGCAGCAAAATACCTGATGGTGATCAAAGCCTATTTGAATGAGTTAAAAGAAATACACCATCTGGAATCTAAAAGGGATTATAGTTTAGCCCTGATATTATCTTCTTTCTCTTTTCACATGTATCCCTCATTTAAAAATCAAAATATTGTCAACTTTATATGCCAGAGGAGGCAATATGGGAGAGGCATGGAATTGAAAATATATTTAAAAAAAAAAAAAACCCTTCAAACTAGAAATTGTCCTGACATCATAAAGGTTGTGTTCTAAGCCTGGAGCCTACAAGATGAAGGCTACGTAACCTACCTAGCATACACCTAACTATGGAAGTGCCTTCAGTTAAATTGGGGTCCAGCTGATGAGTGCCTCTCTATGCAGGTTTAGTAACATCACTTCTCCAAGAAGTATAGTGTCCTGGTTGCTTGTAAATCAGTATGTACATCACAATGCTTATGTCAGTGGTTACTGGCTTTCAGGAGCTGTCCTGCAGTGCTCCATGCTGACAGTATAATAGATACAAGCATTCCTGGTATACCCTCCAATTTTCCCCATCCCTGAGCGGAATGAATTTTCTTATGTGCATCATTTCTTATGTGGTGCATGTGCACTACTGACACAATGAATCAAGTGTGTGTGCGCACACTTGGCTCATTAATGTATGCTGATGTAAGTTAGCTTGACCCAATTTTGTAGTGTAGTCCTATTTTGAATATGGATCTTGTTCTGAAATTGAAAGCTTGAGTATCTAGTTACAAAAAATAGTAGGAAAGCATGTTTGTGTGTTTGTATACCCATCCCATCTCTTCCAGTAATGACACTTTAAATACACCAGTTTGGAACTGAGAGAGATCAGAGATTATGACTTCCCTTCCAGTTTTCTTTGTTTCATTGCTGCAGAGACTAAGAATACAGAATCAGTCACTCAATGGGGCGGCGAAGTGTTGTCTGGTATGTCTGCTGAATAGAAGCAATTCTTAGTATATAGCTTAACAGTTATGCAACTTAAATTCAAAGAACAGTTTCTTCTATTGAAATATTAACCTAATAATAATGGAAAGCAATGGAATGAAATGGTGGACTTGAAAGACATAAGGCTGGTGAAGTAATATCTTCTATTGAACTAACTACTCTTGGTGGGGGAGAGAAGCTTTCAAGCTCTTCTTCAGGTTATGAATGGAAAATGCAACAAAGCTAATAACTGCAAAAGGAGAACAATATTGGAGTGGATTTTCACAAATGAGGTTAACTTGCTATGATACATTTAAAGTTGAATTTTACATAATTTGAATATGGAACAAAATGAGTGATTTATTTTTTTTCTTGTGGTGTTGTCTTAACAGTTACTCAAATAGCATTTACTAAAACTCTTTATTATAAAATACTTCTTAAAAAGACAACTTAGTAACAAATGCCAACAATAAAACCCCCCAATAAATCAACTCTCAATAAATAAATAATTTTTAAAAGGGCAGATTCACCTATTGCTTTTGGAAAGAAAGGCAACATTAAAAATTTATATATTTGAAGGGCACATCTATGTACCATGACTTGCTTCTTGTAAGCAAACATCTTGCTTTTTAAAATATTATCCATTTGATAACTAAACCAGAGGGCAGATTTTTGGAAAACATTAGGGAAAATATCAAAGTTCCATAATTATGGAAAAGCACAATGAAAAATAAACCTCTTCCAATCAATTTTTAATATGCCACTTGAGTTTCTCCACACAGTATAATTATGCAAGTTTTCCTTGACGGAATATTCTGTAACTTTTTTCAATTCTGGGCTTTGAATAATATACATATCAGCTGAGCCTGATATGATGATTGTATACAAAGGCACATAAGAAAAAACAGGAGTATGAAAATCTCCTATGAAGAGACAAACATTTAATTTAAAGGTTAAATTCCCCCTCAAACCAAGCAAACTCACTTTATGGTAACAGAATTAATTATGACTTTCAAAACCTTTGAACTACATAAAGACTATAAACAGCATTTCGTAACATAGACTCACTAATTACAGAAGATTCTCCAGTCATGCAGATAAAAATTTGGATGTGACTGAAAAGTTGGTGAAGGCCTTGTTGCATAAATTGCTAGTTCTGTCCCCTGGAGGGTAGTCCAATTCACCTCAAGAAGAGAGTCACACTTTCAGGTTGGGTCCAACTCCATTTTATTGTTTGCAAACAAGGCCGACAAAGGAGCTCTGTGCTCAAAGCAGAGTCGACCTTGGGTGACGCTTGAGCTGAAACTTTTATGGATTCTACATTCCTTCTGGCCAGCGTATCGTAACGTGATTGGTTACTGTTACTGCAAGTTTGCTTAGTTCCCTTATCTAGAAAGAGCTGGCAGAGAGTTTAGCAGCTTCTAAAACATGCACGCTCAGCTAAATGATACGTGCTGTTTTGAGCCTAAGCAATGGAGAAGAAGCACACTTAGCTTTTACTACAGCCTGAAGACCCCCAATGATTAAAATTAGTTTTTCACGGGTATATGTAGCTGCTTTTGTTGTCTCTGTTATACCTGCAAGGTGTGTAATAAATGGAAATGAGTTGGTACAAAAATGTCAAAATTTGAGGCCCCTCTGTCTCCTCAGGCCTGGGCCAAATGGCCCTCCTGGCTTGCCCTCTGATAGGGCCTGACTGGAAGCTAAATCTTTGTATAGCATACTGTGCATGAGATGCCCCGTATTGCTTACATACTTATTTTGATGCTGTACCCTTTTTCTTTGGGCAGAAAGCCTATGGGTAGGAAGAATTCTCCTGTCAATGAATACTGCAGTTTCATCTAGCAAATGATTTATATTACCTTTGCATTGCATATAAAATTCAACAGACTGTATTGTAGGTGGTATGAAGTACATCTGTTAAGATGAAGCATTTAAAATAATCGAAAGAAAAAGAAGAAAAAACTATTTTTGTAAAAAGAAGGAAAAGCAAAGTTTGAAGAAGCCAATATTATTTAAGGCAGTTTTGTCAGAAAGTGTGTTAACTCTGAAAACAGTATTAGAAAGCTATTCAGGCAGATCTCCTGTAACTAGATCCTACCATCCTTTTGAAATATCTTCTGAAAAGACTGTTGAGCAGGTTTGGGGCCCCGTTCACACAAACAATAGAGGAATTGTAGTTAGAATATTTGTAGTATAAAATGAATACATTTTATTATGTCTCTTGGCATTTTTACAAGTTATAATGTATTTACGCTAAATATGATATAGTAATGGTGCAGTTTATGTACCTTTTTTTTAAACATCAGATCTAGTTATTGGGAATGCAGTCCACTCTGCTTTTCAACACATGAAACTTTTCTTTCTCTCAATAATAAGCTGAGGAAAGATTCAGACAAAAACTTAAACCATTGGCATTGCTCCAGTAGCAGTTAGTGTCTTGATGTGCAGCAGATGCTTTGATTAATTTGTTCCTACAAAATTGCAGACATCTTTGTTTTATCTTAATTTTTAAATATGATATACAATTTGATGCTCATAATGATTTGGCATATGTCTTGCTGGCAAGTTTTCTCCCTCTTATTTTTCAGCATTTGATATTTATATCCAAAAAAGTAAAAATAATGTGCATAGCGTCAATATTTTAGAATTTTGTGCATCTGGAACTTGGCACTGAATATAGGTTGTCAAATGTGACAAGTGTGTGGGTTTTTTTTGTTTTGTTCTTTTTTTCCTCTCAATTAAACTAATCTCTTCTCTGATCTTCAGACCTGGTTGACCTGTGTTCAGCCCAGAATTTGAGCAATGTGACAATACCTTAAATCACTTGTGAAGGTGTTTTGCTTATTAGCACAGGTGGATAAGTTTAGGCAGTCCTGTGCTAAACTTGTTCATGGTGTATGTGAGCAAGTAGAGTGCTCACATACACTAGAGCACTAGATTGTGGGATGAATTGCAGATGTTGTTAGGTCCACTGAAACTGCATTCTGTAGATGTGCAGGCATGTCATATAGTAGGTTAGATACACATTCTAGCTGATGGCCTGAACTGCACCTCTTTGCATCAAGAAATGGGCCTGCACAGACAAGCTTTTCCTCTGGGAAATCAATGTGCTCTCCTAAAAGACTGCAACGGGTATCTAGAACCTATAATGATAAGTGTGCTTTTCCTGTGGAATAATCATGACTGCTGTCCCTCAGTCGCTGTGCATCAATCTAGTCTATGCAGGGTATCTCGTAACGTGCCTCCACTTAATCATCCTTCCCATATTTTTACAAGTCAAAAGCTTAGGGTGAGATGGTGAGCAGAGCCAAGGCATTTCAGAGGTATAGCACATGTTCTCACTGTCCCCAGAAGAGCTTGCAAGAGGGTATTCTGAGACAATCCTTAGAACCGGCCTCTGCGGTACTGGTTGGACCTGTCGGGTCCAGCACCCTTGGGACCTGAATAGTCTCGAAGGAGGGATTTTGCTGGACCACAGGAGGTCATTTCTGGCCCCTCTACCATGGGCACCCCAGTCCAGCTCCTATTCTCGCCTCCTGGCCAGCTCTCCATGTACTACCAGCCCTGCTGCCCTACCTTGGCATCCGATGGTCCCATTGCTGGAGCTTCCAGCTCTGCTGCAGCAAACCACTGTCCTGTCGCTGGTCCTCCCTGCTGCAGCGGCAGTAGCTCAGCCAGCCCACAGTCGCATTGCTAGTACTTCCTCCTACCCCCCCCCCCACAGAAGACCATTGCTTAGCAGCTGGGGTTCCAAATCCTTCCAACCCTACTGGGGCAGAACTGGCCCTACTGCCAGGGCTCCCTGGCCTTACCAGCCCTGCTCTGGCAGCCTGTGGTCCTGCTGCTCGGGCTCCCAGCCCCATCACAGCAGACCACTACCTTGCTGGAGCCCGCTTGTATTCTGGCTGCTTTGCCATCAGCTCAGCTAGACTACCGTGGCAGGGCTTCCAGCTACCGGCCTCCCTGCAGCCAGCCTGGCTGGGTCCCCAGCCCCCACAGGGTTCCTGCCTCTGGCCCTCCACTGGGTCTCTGGTCCAGAAACATCTGTGGTCTTGGAACATCTGGACCATGGATGTTGCTAGACCAGGCAGTCCCAGTTGAGAGAGGTTCAACCTGTATTTGCACTGTTGGAATCCTCCTGCAACTAGGAGGCACTAGTCTAAAGGATTGGCATGAGGCAGGTGTCTTGGGTGCATTTTTTTTCTCTACTATTATATCTGATTAGTTAATGGAAATAGCAAAATATTCTGTACTTGATTCTGCCTCGAGCGGCTATGCAGAAATTGGCACTTATATCAGATTTGAGCCCTTTTGCTTGTGAAATCTTCCTCTCTTGCTCATACCAGTGCTTCCTCCTGATCTAGAGATTTCAGTCCATGTACAGCCTCATTTAAATGGATGTAAATTCCTTTAGCTCTGTGTCACTAGAGGCTGAGGGCATTTCTGTTCTTTTTTCCATTTCAGAGGTTCTGCCAATCTGCTTGTTCTGTGCCTGAGTGACTTTTTTTTTTCCTACTGACCTCGTATCTTGCAAAGAATGGGAAATTACCTAGGGTACAATTTGTTGTGTTCAACAGCTTTGTCCCCTCAGTTCTCCAGCCTGGGGTGCAGTAGCACTACTTTGCTGGGAGAGCTACCATTCCTGGTCTGCTCTCATACAACCTACTGCGTTCCCAGCTATACTGTGCGAGTTTTATGGCTCGCAAATTCCCATTCCTAGAATTCCCCAAGAAATGTGCATCTTTTAATGACCAGCCCTCTCCTTAACACATTCTCTAATATAAAGTCTGTCATTTTAGCTGTTTAGTAATAAGATGGGGGGGAGGGGTGTGTGTGTGCGCGCACGCGCAAACACCCCCCCATCTTATTACTGAGTTTTACAGACCCTATAGTCAAAACACCGTGGCTTCAATGAAACAGGCTTATTAACTACAGAAATATTTCAAACGGTTACAGTGGAGGCATAAGTCAGAATTGGTTACAAGGAAACATGTAAAATGCATGTAATACCACATGTAAAAAGCGTAAAAATCCAAAGCAATTCTCTCACCATATGTTTCAGCAATCTTACTGGCTGAATTCCTTTGTCAGAGCTTTTTTTATTTGTTTGGTTTGTCTGTTTGGTGTGTGTGTGGTGTGTGTTTGTGTTTGTGTGGTGTGTTTTTTTTTTTTTGTTCCTCTGGTATTAGGGCTGCTGTGGACTAAGAGTAAGGGAGGAATATTTTTGGGACATCTGTTCCCCATTCTTATACTTTCTCTCTCCTTCTGAGAATTCTCTCCAGCTCTACTTCAGAAGACAATCCATGTGAATGGGAGTGAATCCGCAAATGTTTCTTTGCCAAGATACATTTTGCGTTCACACCCTCTTCCCTGCCAAAGAATGGCCAGTTAACCAGGTGATGGTCCATTTGTGTTAGATGACATCTGGCGGAGGTGTCAGTTTGCTATTCATGGCTCCTTCCCCAGATTTGGAATATGCTTTATCATACAGTAGAATCTCATAACTTTATACAGTGTTGCCACACTCATTTTACCAGATCATAAACAGCAAATTAAATTTTCAAATTTTAAAGGTCACTGGTACTGTAATCACTTCAGCTCTCTGCTACCTTCACCCAACTGGTTGTAATATTAACCCCCAGACCTAGGCTATGGGATTCTACACTGATCCCTCTTCTACCTGAACTAATTGGAAGCTCTGTGAATGTCACAGGGCAGTCAATGAACAGAATAAACAGTACAAAATGTGTGACCATTTTAGCAACATATAGCTTTTAATAAAACTTTGTGTACTCCTCCTCCTCTTCCCTCCCCCCCTCCTCCCCGCCCTATTTTTTGGCCAGAGAGAGTTTCTTTATTCCCTTATGTTTGTTTATACAAGGGTATCCTGGACCATGACTGGAGCTCCTAAATGTTGTCACAATACAAGTAATAAATACTTTGTGTGAAAATTCATAGAAGAGCAGTTCTGTCCATACAGTTCTTCAGAGTCTCTAGCCAAAATTTCATTTGCCTCAGGTAAGGTAGAAATGGTTTATAAAGGTTGGGTCATCAGAGAGTAGAAAAAAATACCAAGTAATCTCACAGCTATAGTTTTAAAAAAATCAAACACAATGGATTTACTCACAATTGATAGCCTAAATATCCTTCTATTTAATGTCTATTAGTCATACTGAGAGATTATTCTAATTTGTTCTGTTTGCAAATAATTGTCAGACAATGGGGGGGGGGAGGAGGGAGAATAAAATCACGATGAATAATTCAACTGATTCTTAACCTATTTTCTTCAAACTCCACAGCCAGTCTTTCTTGTTTACACATCCTCCTGAAGCATTGTGCAACAATTGGGGCTTTTTTTTTTTTAAAACAGATAAATAAATCCCAAGAGCTTAGGAGGATTTAAATATATTTGAAGGAATTGAATAATATTTGTCCAACAGAAAAGCTACTTCAGACTGCACAATTACGGTCAACTATTTGATTGTAAGTTGCTAAAATGTTTGAACTTCAAGTCTATATTTGGGGAAATTGACACTTCAGATTTTTATCCTCCTTTTTAATATTACTAGCTTTAGATTGACCTCCTATCTTGTGTAATCCTGATCCAGAGGGTTGCTTAATGCCTTGAAGAGCTCTCCATTGAAGCAGTTGGAGATGCATTGTCCCTTTTTCAGGATGGGGATTTCTGTGTATCTAGTAGCAGCAAGAGAAGGCTTTAATAGTGAGGGACTGAGAGCTCCTTCCACTCTAACTTCCATCTGCTCAACAAAGACTGAGATCTGAACTAACCTTACCAAAAGTCACTTGGTTATGGAAATCAACAAATGGAGCAATTCTACATGGTTTCCAAACCAAGAATATTCCATTTTAATAGAGGAGATGGCTTAAAATAGATACTGGAGAAGACGTCTACCCTAAAACGTTCTGCTGCTGCTATTTTGTGAAATGTTCAGAGAGCTAGTTTCAAACCTCTTTCTGCAGCAAAGGTGTCCGGGCTTATTCTGTGGCTAAAGGAAAATTACACTTCATCTAAGACCTGTAGTTGCACTTGCCTTGTCCCCAGTGCAATGTTGATGCTTTGCTTTGTTTCCTTTTGACTCAGAGTGTGAGGACCTCTTATTCCAGCAGGTCCAAAAACTGTCTGTCTTCTGCTGTTTCTTCCTGTTTCTGCATCCTCTGTCTAGCTCCTCTCCTTTTTCATAATCCACCTCTTTGCTATTTTCTTGTGTATTCCACCCAGTCATGCTATTTCACACTGACAGCCTCTGTTAATACAGCTTCCTGATCCCACTGCATTTTGATGTATCAGAATGCTGTTCAGGATGCATGTCACCCATAACCATTTGACACTCTTTTGCTGAAGCTTCTAAGAGAACCTTTGTTTTTCCCCCTAAAGGCCACTTGGTGAAGTGCTGAACCAGGGTATTTCTTTCCTTCTCTCACCTGTAATTTGGAGGCATGGTAGCATTTTGCCTGAGGAAGATGTTCCCAATTCAGTTGTACTGATAATAGCAGCTGGTGTGGCTTTCACCGAGAGTTAGTATTTTACCATTAGAAGACATGAATTTGGTTTCATCTTAGACAAACTGTCACATCCCTAGGCTTAATGTATTGAGTTTGCCAAGATCTTTCTAAAAATGTTGAATGTGGTATCTGTTCATCACAGTCGTAGAATTTTGCATGCATTAACCAAGAGATTCTCAAAGCCTTGAGAGCTGCAAACATTACCTCTTCTGCTATTCCTGTTACAATTTAATCCATATTTCTCCCAAGTAGAAAGCAAAATGGATCTCAGAAATGAGATAATAAATAACACTGGAATTAACTTTTAATTGAGGACAAGGACTAAGATTTAAGAGGAGAGTTTTCTGCAGTCCACTGCCCATATACAGTGTGAGCATGAACTGAAGGAGCAATTCTAAATTGATTTTAATATTCATAAGAACAGTAGACTGTTACAGGATCTACATTTTGCCTGGCACTTACATTTTCCTTTTAAAATGAATGTTCCACAGAGGAAAAACATCAACTGATCGTTGTTAGCCAAAGGTTTCTTAGAGCTACCGTAGTCAGTGTTATCAGATTTTACACACTGTCTAATTGAGTTAAAGCATCTACAATACAATTAGCAGGTACAGAGGAGAATCTTACCCGTAGGGGAGTTCTAAGTTTTAGCTAATATGTAGCTAAGCTAGGAAAAAGCAGTAACTGACAATAGTCACCTCTCTGAAAGATTTGGTTGGAGGATTGAATATTGTTTAAAGCTCTCTTCTGAGATGATAATGGAAGAGGATAACTCTTTTCATTTTCATAGGAAATTCCTTCTAGATTACAGAACACTTAACTTTGTCATGGGACACTTTCAATATTCCAGTATCATAAGAAAATAAAAGATTTTCCTAGATTTATTAGGAGAAACAAATAAGCACTGGATTTGTCTGTTCATTAATAATCACCAATAAATGTCGTAGACCTGGATTTAAACCCGATGGCCTCTGGGGGGGGTGTGTGTGTGTGTGTGTGTGTAGTGGTGGTTTGTGGTTTTTTAAATCAAACTGAAGTAGTATATGATCTCTGCTGAACACAAGGCTGAAAATTCTGGATATGTAGGCAGAGTTGGAAGATTCTAGTTCTCAAATGTAGGTGTTTGTGTAAAGGAATATGTGGTGTCATTCTGGCTGAATAGTCAGAACTAGACACTGGTGCAGGGGTGGGCAATAATGTTTGACAGAGGGCCACTTCAAGAATTTGGAAAATGGTTGAGGGCCACATTCTTCCATGATATTAATGGAAGAGATGCGGGGTCTGGAATGGAAGTTAGGTGCAGAAGGGAGCTTGGGGTAAAGGAGGATATTTGGGTGGAGGAGGCAGTTGTGACCTGGGTCACTGGACTGTGGTGCAGGGGGTTGGATTGTGACATAGGGCAGGGGATTGGGGTACAGGAGAGGGTACAGGGATTTGGGTTGAGCTAGGGCAGGAGGGGACTGTGATCAGGGTAGGGGATTGGGGTGTTGGATCTGGGAGGGGGGCTGGGTTTAGGGGAGGCAGAGGATTTGGATATGTGGAATGGGGGGGCAGAGGGTTGGGGAAAGGAAGGGCTAGGATGCCAGAGGCAGGATCTGGCCAGAAGACTTATCAGCTAGCAGCCCCTTCCTGAATCAGCCTCACTGCCTGCCCTGCCCTGCCCTGCCCCGCCCCCCACACAGGCTGTAGCTTTGTGCTCTGTGAATAACTACGAGCCTCTTGTGCTTCGTGGCTGCCTGTTGTTGAAACCGGCAGCTCCTGTAGGCCAGCCAGATGCTGGCCAATGGGATTGTGGCGGGGGTGGGAGAAGCTCCTAAAGCTTTCCCCCCTCTGGGCTCAGGTTTCTTTTCTTTTGTTTGTTTGTTTTTTTAAATGAAACCATCCTGCAACTGTTTCTGAGCAGCATGCAGGTGGGGCAATGCAAACTGGGAGCCTACCTGGGGCTCCTGCAGGATATGGGGCTGGATCCAGTGGTTTGGCAGGCCATAGCCGGCCTGCGGACTGTATTTTGCCCAGGCCTGCTGCAGTGAATGGTTCCTAATGGGATTGCTGAATATCAGTTATTGGAATGCTAGGTGAGTCAGAAGAGGAGCTAGTAGACGAGTAATTTGATGGATCCACGGGCTCTTCTCCTAGTCCTTGGGGCCAATGCAAATTTGAAGCAAAAGTTGCAGCCACAAAGTAGCTTTGCTGTTTATGGGCAGAAAGATTTCTTGGTAAAAATACCTAGGACTGAAAATAAGCCTAAAAGGAAGAGCAAAATAATACTGTAGAAAACTTTAAATACTACTGGTGCTACAGTGTGTTATGTCTATACACAATTTAAAGTGAAAACTTACTTATGTAAATAGTTGCTTTATTGTGCTTAGACACAGGGTTGTCCTTAGGCTTTATGGGGCCCTATGGATTACTATTTAAACTGGTGCCTCATGCCCGATGGCAACCCAGGGAGGGATGACTTAGAGATGGGATTAAAAAACAAACAAACCCCAAAACATGAACAACATAGTTTAAATTTGCTTTAGAAGAAGTATTACTAAGGTCCCCTAGACTAACAGTAAACTCAAACTGCCAGTATGTTCCTGGGGTTGGCAAATACCTGTTAAATGGCTTCCTTACCATTTGAATAGTTTTCACAGGTTCAGTATTCTGGAAGGCTCTCTTACTTTTACCTTAACTAGATCCTATCCCTGTTCTGTGGTTCTGTTTCCTCTGGAGAGGAAGAGTGAAGGGTGGATAGGGTGGTCATTAAGGGCACATCTACACAGCAGAGTAAACATTGAATTAAGCTACGCAACGTAAGCTATGTCAATTGTGTAGCTGAATTCAGCTCCTCCTTCAACTTCCCTTAGTCCTCGTAAAATGAGGGTTACAGGAGTCGAAGACCTCCAGCTCGAGGTTATTTTGAAATAGTGGCTTGCTGTGTAGATGTGGTGATATTATTTTGGAATGTCAGTTATTCCAAAATAAAGCTGCTGTGTAGACATACCCTTACTCTTCATGGAAGCAGGACTACCGACATCAACTGGAGTGCCCCTTTCAGTTTGACTTAGCAGGTTTTCATGATACCCCTTAATTCAAACCCTGGAAGATTGACAGTGGCAGCTTTAATCTTCTCTGTAGTGTAGAAGACAGTGATACCCCAAATTTTCATGTGCTCCGTGCAGCTGCATATTCTGCATATGGGTAAGGATGGTCCTGTGCATGGGCTCATGCAATGATGCAGTAGCAGGAGAATGGGCTTCTTAAGTCTCTTTCCATGTTGGGCAGGAAAAGCTGTGAGATCTGAATATAATTATATGAGGAGTTGGAGATGACTTCCTGTTTATGGGTTTCTGATGGCATGGGAGTGATAAACTAAGATCCACATGATGCCCTGGGTCAACTGTCCTAGTCACAAAAGGTCTGTTGACCTGATCTTCACCAGTCACTGAAGCATGTATGTGTTCTCTTGCCCCTCTGTCAGCTAGCCTCTCAACCTCTCATCAGTCTCTTGTGTCTCAGCCTTTCCATGACTTCCATTCCATCAGTGCCAATGATTTCTCATCTGCTTACCAGCCCTCTTCCCTCAGTCAGTATGGTTGAGGCTCTCCATTTCTCATTCTCATGATCTCTTTACTCTTCTATCCCTCTCTGCCATGTAAGGTCTGCTCTGCCTATCCTGAATCCTGACATCTCTGCATTCTCTGCTCTTCTGTGGTGGAGCACTTCTGACTAATCTCTTCTGCTACAAATTCATTCTCTCCTCTTTCAGCTCTATCTCTTTTTTATCTAAACAATTCTACTTCTCCAATTGAATTGAATCTCACACCTACAGTCCTAACCACCTTTTTGTCATGTTTGGCTCATTCCTCAAATAATTTCTCTTATGCTGTCTGTATGGGATCTTGATTTTCTTTTTCCAGATGATTGTAAAAAATCAACTGTCATTTCCTTCCTCCCACTACAACTCTCTCCTTTTTCCTGATCACAAACATGGAACCTCTTCTCTCAGGCTTCTACTTCTTGCATTCAACTGAAACATCTCTCACCAAAGTTGTTTTATCCTAATCTCTGAGGCAATACTCCATTCTCTTTTTTCCTCTATTTGTCTGCTACCTTCAACATAGTCAACCATGCTCCTCTCCTGGGTTGTCCTTCTTAATTACTCCTCATTTTCCTCATCACTCCCAATTCCTATCTTTATCTGTAAAGTTTCCATGGGACTCTCTACTTGGTCCCCGCTGTGTTTCTGTCATCCACATTTAACTATCATCTCTATCCAAACAGCTCACCAATCTACATCTACTTTAAACCTGGCGCTAAAGATCTAAAGTAGAGGTAGATGATCTGTTGAAACGAAAATCATGCCTTCTATCTCTGATACCTTTTCATGAATGTCTAGCCATCAGCATGATCTTACTATGGCTAAAACAATGTTCGTTCTTCTCCCTACCTCTTTTCTCCGGTGGTGGTGGTGGTGGTGGTGGCTTTCACAACCTTAACATCACTCAGCCCACAAACTGGGTGTCCTCTTTGACTCCAGCCTTTCTTTCCCTAAGAATTTCAATCAAAGCCACAATTGTTTAGGTAAAACATAAAATCTATTTTTCTGTATTTAAACCTGGTTTAAGTGAGAAGTAGATCAAAGTAAAGAAATAAAAAAAATTTTCAGTGTAAATTCCAACTTGACTTGACTAAAGATTTGAATCCAATAGAATCTTACCCCACTGGAAGCTTCAGGACTCTTGCAGTTCTCGATACTCAGACTGAGCTCCTTTCCAGCTGGGGACTAATCTCCCAAATTCAAAGGGTTTGTCTTGCATGAAGTCTCTCTCTTGTGTCCCCCCCTCCCCACTCCCTCATACAGACTATTTATGGGTAACTCAGAGGCAAGAGTTACCATGTTAACAGGTACCTCTGAGACCTTCTCATTCTATTTGTTTTGATTCTTCATGGGGCTCATTATCCTTTCCGAATTCCAATAGTTTTATAGATAAAACACTTCAAAATGATGCAATCTTGGGCAGTCTCAAAACAATTTTAAAGCATGCCCACAACTCCAATTCTCCAACAACATTCCATTGTGCATTGGCTTTTTCTTAGCATGAGGTTGAGGAACAACATAAAAAGTATTTACCCACAATTCCATATGTAGCCTTAAGTCTCTCTGTCTGCTTCCTGTGGACAAGTCATCTTGGTCCACTGTCACAACAGTCCACTGCACCAGAATTTTTAGTACAGCGTGAATGGAGTACCTGCCTTCTATTTGCATAATGTGAACAACTAACCCAAGAGTTCAAAATTGCTGTATCAAAGTTACAAAATTTAACTGATTGATCCTTAATTAATATCTTGTTTATTCTCAGTGAGAAATAGAATTGTATTTCACTGTTACCACTTTCTTAATTCTGAGGTTAGGTCTCTCCTGTGTCACTGGAAATATTTTTGTGTAACTTATAATTGCAAAAGTTTCTGGACATGGTATGTCACTTTTTAACTTAGAATTCTAGAACCAGTTTTACCAATTTCTTAGTTAGCTGCATATATTTACTTTAGCAAAAAACCCTAAATTGTATGTTGTCCAGCTCTTGACTCATTTGTTTTCACTTGCCTTTCTCAAGATCTTTTAGTCTCTTTTCCAGTTAAGAATCAACTAAGATTCAGAATGTAACTATAAACATATACTGACTTGGGGGCACTAACAATTTTCTTTTATGACCAGGAAAAGGCTTAAAAGTCATTGATGTCAAAGTAGCAGGGTAAGCTGGACATATATTACTAGCTTTTCTTTTTGCTATTTTGTTGTTCTAATTGGCAATTGTAAGAGAACCTGAAACTATCGCTTAAGTGTTTTGGGTTTTATGAAATAATGGCAATGGTTGATTCTCGATAAGCCTTCCCTCTTTTGTACTGTATATAATTTGAATTAGCAAAGCACTAAATTACTAGAGGCGTTTGGGTTTATGAAAGATAGATGTCCATTAATAGATAAAGGAATATGCTTTCCTTTTTTAAAGGAATGCTATGATATTACAGGCCAGTCATCACCGCACTGTACAATCCTAGAATTTGGTGATGAACAGTAACTTGTACATAAGATACCTTTTTGGTCTGAAGCGTGGTAAAATGCGTACAATAATATTACATGAAATAATAAAAGTAGAGATTTCCTAATGTCCAATAGAACTGGTAATGTGAGTTTTTATGTGGAAGAGTGCAGGTATCTGCTAGATTTAGACTTGCCTTAGGCTCAGTGCTATAATGCTCAACTTCTAGGGGCTTTTCTGGTGCCCTGGAATCATCATCCCTGAATAGGCATCCAAGTGCCATGTGCAATGCATGGGGTCAGTTGGGATTCATTGAAAACAGTACTCTGGGAAACCACCTCAGCCAGCACGAAATATCAAGCAGGTGGTTGGTGTTTAGGCCCCAGCCCTGAAATCTGGTTAGAATTTGGGATTCACATTTGTAAAAACTCTTCTGGATTTAGGGATCTAAGGCAGATCAGCTTTGTCCCCCACTCAAGTATTAGTGGCACCACTTTAAGTCTTTAGAGCATGAATCTGGATGTGGGAGCTATAGATTCAGGACCTCTGTCTGACTTGGAGCAGGGACTCAAACTCAGTTCATATAACCTCAAAGATTAAGTGACTCTCTTCCATGTCCTCCTATACATTAGGAAGATATAGAGTAAAAATAAAAAGGTGTAATTTTAAATTGGGTTCTTGCACACTGGGACTAATAAGAGTACTGAATATGCATCCACTTATCTGGGAAACAGTGCCTCTGGAGTGTGCACCCAAAACAATTTGAAGGTTGTTTTGCATGTATACCAAAGTTGTAATACAATATGCTATATTGCATCATCACAAAGCACCATATACATCAGCAATCAAAGCATGTAACTCCTGTTAGTGTAGGCTAAAATTGTGTGTGTGGCTTGAGAACAATATGGTGCCTACAATGTGAAATGCTTAATAAAGACATTTACAATTGCCAAGTAATAATTGTGTAGTTTAGGGGGGGGGGAGAGTATTCAGGAGAGCTGGTATTTTTTCCTCAGTTGGCTGCTGTGACTATGCCAGTGCAAAGGAAATATAGGAAGAATAGTAAGATGTCAGTGTTTCAAAACTGAAACCTACAAAAAGTGAAAACATGGACAAGTTGTTCAGAATGAGAACAAAAGAACAATGCGACATGTAGAGGCAAATCAGAAGTAAATTCACAAGATGAGTTAAACTTGACAAGGAACTTAAAAGGCAATAAGAAGAGGCTCTATAACTATGTGAAGAAAGAAAGGCAGAGGGAAGTGTAGGGCTATAACAGAGGAGAGCTAATAAAAGATGACACACAAGGCTGAGATACTTAATACGTATTTTGCTGTGGTCTTTGCTGTAAAGGTTAATGGTGACCAGATAATTAGTACAATTAATATTAAGGGAGAAGGACCACAAGCCAGAATAGAGAAAGAACAGGTTTATATAAATTTAAGTAAGCTAAACACATTCAAGTGGTAGGGCCCAATGAAATTCCTCGTTGGATACTCAAGGAACTAGTTGAAGCAATCTTGGAATATTAGAGATTATCTTTGAGAACTCATGGAGGATAGGTAAAATCCTAAACCATTAGATAAGGGCCAATATGGTAGCTGTATTTGAAAGGCAGAACAAAGAGGACCTGAGGAACTTACACAACAATCAGCTAACTTTTAATAGCTGGGAAGACACTAGAACAAAATGATGAAACATTAACTCCCTCCAGGGACTTAAAAATTGACTAATAGCCACATGGAATTGTCAAGAGTAAGTCATGCCAAATGAACATAATTTTCGTCTTTAGCAGTTTTCTTGACCTAGAAAGCAAACAGATATGATAAATCCTTAATTTTGATGCAGTCTCTCATGACCTTCTCATAAGCAAACTCAGGAAATGGGCTCTAGATGAAATTACCATGAGATTGAAAGACCATATTCAGAGTTGCTATTGGTTTGCTCTACCAAGTAGAATACCACAGAGGTAAGTCACGTGTCTGGAGCATTAATTATTTCATCAATGAGTTGGATAATGGAGTAGAGAGTATGTTTATAAAATACACAGATCACACCAAAATCAGAGGGCTTGCAGTTACTTCAGAAGACAGAATTAGAATTCTAAAAGACCTTGACTAAAATGAGTCGGGTAACTTCTTTCTTGGGAGAGCCTCTGTACTTTGCAGGTTAGAGCCCATACTGAGCAACTTGATCACAGAAAGTAGTCATAGGTTCATAGATTGATTTGATGGACCCCTTCTACAAGGTGCAGAGTACATTCCACTTCAGTGGGAAGAAAGGTTGGTGAGCACCTTGCAGGAGAGGATTACATTTTTATTCGAAGATAATGGCTGAAATTACAGATTGTTGGGAAAAGAGAAATCCATGTAGATTTTTCTTTGTTTTAAAAAAAAAAATGAGAAATTTATGGGCTCCACCCATAAACTGAGGAATTTTCCATTGTTTTAATGAAAGTCCACACCTCTAGAAGAGGTATGTCACTTCCTATTTGCACACACAGTAGGGAATAATCTCTGGACACACTGGGCATTAGTGAAAACAAAGCAGAGGATTTATTGGTTCACACAGCGCTGGTGGAGTGGGACCAGGTGTTAGCCCAGAGCGTACTAACTTAACCAAAACATACATTAGATTATATAGGTCACAGATGGACGGAGGAGAAGTGATTTGATAGGTCTAGCAGTGGAAGTGAGAGATGCTCATAAGCCAATGGTCGAAGACAGTTACACAGCATCTCCACCCATTGCCAATTAAACATGTTATCACTAATACAGGTAGTTATTCCTAACAAGCTAAATGTGCCAACATAAACAGGATGGCAGCCCCCAGAATGAATATATTACTGTAAGCTTGTTAGCCGAACTTCTGATGTCTAGGCAGGACGGACGACTCCATCCCCATCCTGGCACAGTCCTTGAGATTCAAGCCCATTAATCTGAAAGCACAAGAGACAGTGAAACCCACGCAGCCTGGCTGATACCAGCCAGGCCCTATCAGAGTGAGAGAGGCCCCTTTGGAATGTAGTTGCCATGGGAATCAGGGTCACAGTAATTGTGGTACTGTTTTTACTTCCCAAGCTTGGCCTAATACTTTCAGGTTTGAGTTTGTCAGTTCTCAGCAAGATACCATAGACTGCCTCAATTTACCCTACATGCACAAATGCCTGTTCCATGCATATGAATAATTTTGATTTCTTTAACTTTTTTTTAAACTGCCCCTTAAATGTTTCCAGTTCCCTACACAGTGCAAGGTTAATCGTTATTCTTCACTAAGCAATAATATATGTATTTTAAAAGGTAACTTGAAAATTTAAAAACAGGGTTTTGAATTGTAAAATTATATTAATTTCTGGGGAAAAAAATCAAGCCTTTGCTTTGGATGAGTTCAGATAAGTGCAGCTCCTGTTCATTACTTTTTACTTTTGGATGTTTTAAAACATTTCAGAATTTAAAAAACAAATCCTGTTCATGTTACTAAAACACAACCCCACTTTTTGAACATTTAATCAAAATCCCTACGGCTAAAATAACAGGATATTGAGTTGTCATGTCTTGTTACAGAAGGAACAAGAGCCTAGTATACTCACCAAGTTTTTCTCTCTCTCTCTCAGGCTTAACTTGAGGAGGTCATCTTTGGCTTCTCATTCTTTTTTTCCACATGCCGGAACCATATCCAAATTTTGCTGCTTATTCTGCTAAAATATTTTTATAATCCATAGTTTTCTAGTTTAAATGCTCGTGCTGCTGCTCATGTCACAGATTACTTTAACTACCACCTATCTTCACTCCTTAACATCTACATCACCATGGTCTTTAGTCCATGTGAAACAGAGCTGCTAAAATAATCTTCCCTGTCATTCTGACTCCAACCCTAACCCTCTCCCTCCTTCTCGCCATTAAAATCAAGCATTCTGTTCATGCTTTCAAGTTAGGACCCTGCATAATTTTCTCTTATTTATCCAAACTTTTACGTTCTCTTTATCCACATCTCAGTGCACGTAATCCTTTGATAGCCATCTTGTCCTTTTCTGATCTTCACTGTGGCTACATCTACACTGCAATGCTATTTCGGGATACCAGAGTATAGCTATCCCAGAATAGCTAGCCCTCATTTTAACAACAAGCCTGTTATTTTTGGGCTCACGATTCTGACGTCTCTGTAAATCTCCTTGCACGAGGAATAAGGGATGTTTCGGAGTAGAGGATTATTTTAAAATTTGGCGCTGTGTAGACCGTGCCAAATTATGGAAAGCTATTGCAAAATAAGATCAAAATAAGAGATGCAATTTGCATTGCACGTCTTCTTTTGAACTTTGGTTCAGTGCAGGTGTAGCCTATGTGAATACCTCTTCCAACATCTCTCCACAAGGGCACCCTTCTTGCTTTCAACTACTTCTCAATTAACATTATTTTTTAAGGCTGGAGCTGTGGAAATAATTGTGGGGTGGATTTTTGTGTTTTGTGTTTTGTTTTTGTTTCATTTAGGAGGGTGAATCTAATACTCGTTTCAGGTCAACAAAGTGAAATTCTTTTGAATTTTTGGTGAATAAAGTTGAGTTCATTTGGGTTGACGAAAAGTTTGCTTAATATTTGTAGGGTTTTCAAACTTTTTGAAAAATAAAATGAAAGTAAAATTTTAAACAAAGTTGCTTTTGTTTAGTTTCAACTTTTTATATGGAACACTTGCATTTTTTTCCAGACTCTTTTTTTTGGGGGGAGAGGGGAGGAATTTTAATTGAAACAATTTGGGAAATTTAACATGACTTACTAAGATGTTTGACCCAAATCTGCATTTTTTTTTTCTTCAGGGAGTGGAAAAGTTTCATCCAAAATACATTTCCTAGCTCTAATTATGATACTGCTCAGTGAGTACCACTAGGGAATCCCTGAATACCTTCCAATCTTGCCATAATAAATATCGTTTAAAAACAAACTACCTGATCACCTGACTAATTCCCTTTTTAGTCTCCCGAGGGGGGGGGGGGAGGAGAGAGGGGTAGGTTTGGTTTTTAAACATAAGATCTTGGGGGTAGAAACATGTTGTCTCTAGCATTTATAAAATTGTGGGTACTATGGGACATGAGCAGGTAAATTTGATTAAATGCAGAGTGCTATCCACTTGTAGGAAAATGCACATCATGCCCTGAAAACTCAGTTTAATTAGGTCCTTTGCACATTTAGTATAATAGTTGTAAGGCGCACAGAGATACAATACAATAGTTTAAAAATAAAAATGTCATAGTTAGAATATAATAGTGGCAGCTACTGCGCTAATGAAGAAATACCATTGAACAGTGTGTTGCAATGTAAGAATAAGTAACTTAAACTTCATGCTTCACTGCACTTCTATAGGCTGCAGTCCAGATTCTGATCTCCGCTACATCACTGTAAAATCTAAAGTTCTTCTACCGATTTCAGTGAAGTTGCTCTGGATTTACAGATGTGTCTTCGAAAGCACATTTTGGACCTGTGTTTCAGAAATTTTGAAAAGCTTTAAGAGTTTAGAAGCTTCAAAATTTAGTATTTGCAGGAAAATACTCCATTAAGCTCCAGTATTGGAGACTCCTACCTACATCATGAGAATAGCAGGCAAAAATAGAGGCCTAAGAACTGGATTACAGTATCTAATAAGCTTTTACCCCTTTGGACTAATCAGGAGATGGAACGAAGTCAGAAACTGACTGCAGCCAGCCAGCAGAGAACTTTCTGCTAGGAGGAAAATTCCTGGATGTGAGCTCCAGGTCTTGCAGCTTTCCCCTCTATAGGGTCCTGGCTAGGGTTATCAGGTAGACCTCCTCCCCCCAAAAAATACCACACACACTTGATCGTGGGCGGTGGGAGGGGCCGGCTGGGAGGGAGGGAGGCCGGGGCTGTGGGGCTGGCTGGGAG
>JANRFK010004149.1:88997127-89029376 GCA_030068395.1 Apalone spinifera
TCCAACAGGCCATGCCCCCGGCAGGCACTCCCTCTAGTTGCTAGTAGAAGCTGGATGGGGGCAGTGGCTGGAGGCCGCTCCTCCCTGCCTGCCTTCTGCATGCAACCAGAGGCTCCCAGCTGGGAGGCGGGGCCATGATTGTGTGCAGAAGCCCAGCAGGGGGAGTGGCTGGGAGTCCCAGCGAGTGCCCCCTCCCTGCCTGGCTTTTGCTCCCAGTGCCAATTGCAGCCCTGCCTCCCAGTTGCTCCCCTGCCAGGCTTCTGTCCGGTGTCCAGCTGGAAATTCAGAAAATACCGGATATTGCACATGTCCAGTGTTTTTTCTGAATTTTTTTCTACCGGACGGAGGGTGCAAATACTGGACTGTCCGGTAAAAACCGGACACCTGGCAACCCTAGGACTCCTGGCATGGGTGGTGGATGAGGATAGTCTGGGGATAAGCAAGCCCCCCCTACCCAGCCCTGCTCCTTCTGCCCAAGCCCCACCACTGTAATTGGGGGAAGGGGCAGCACACAGTCCAAGCCAAGCCTCCCTGGCCCTGGAGCACAGGGAGGGTAGGCGTTAGGGTCAGCAGCGCTCTGCTCCCAGCATGCCTATAGTAGGCATTGTGGGGGTGGGGAATGGGTGGGGTCAGGCCGGTGGCTTGGGAAGGCAATATATTTCCTTGCCTAGCATGCCTGTAGATCATGGCCAGGCCTGCTGATGTGGGGGAGAGGACAGGGGGAAAATGGGGAAACTGCACCAGGGCCTGGTAATTCAAAAGTCCTGGGGCTCCAGCCACTGCCACTGCTGCTACCATGGTAGCAGTGGCACCCTGGGACCTTTAAAATGCCATTGGAGCCCCATGTGGTTGTGATGGACCTGGCTGGGTCTGGGCACCGCTGAGGACATTTGCTCAGGGTGAATTGCTCGAAATCAGGGCTACTTACAGCCCTTGACTTGGAGACCTTTCCAAATAGGCCAAAAACCAGTCACCCAGAGCACTTCAGCTTCCAATCTGGCCAGCAGGAAGCCTCATGAGCAAAACCCCTCAGATACCCCAGCTCTCCCTGTGCCACACACAGGTGAGGGATTATAGGACCCAATCTCACCTACCCCGAACAAATCCTCCCGGTCCCGAAGAACCAGCCACAGATCCCTGGTCAATTTATACTTTAGATCTTACCCACAAGAGCACACTGGGCCAATCCTTTAGAATCTAAAGGTTTATTAACAAAAAAAAGTTTGAGTAAGGGTAAGGAGAATACATTACATGTACCAATCACCAAGTTCTTAATGCAGGCTCTTAGCAGAGCTGTTACAAATGGCTAGCTTAGAAGTCTCTGGTAAACATCCTATGTTAGGATGAGTCAGCAGTCTTTCCCGGCTCTGTCCCTAGCAAGGCTGCATCTGGGATCAGTAGCGAGATTGAAGACAAGATGGAGATCGCCACATGGGAGGTACCAGGAAGGGATATAATATGCCAAGCTGAAACAGGTCACATGGTCGAGTGACCTGTCTCTGTTCCACATGCCAGCTACCATTATGCTCAGGCTGGTTGCAGGTTTCCAGATGCATTCCTCAGGTGTGTATTGGTCTCTCTGAGTGAGTGTCCCTGAAGCCATGCTAGTTAGCATAGTCCTTCATTGGACATTCCTTCCTTACAGCAGGCAGTCCGGGCCATTGCTGTCTGACAGAGAACATTCACAGTATCAACACAGAGTCCATATTCAAAACTCGACATCCAAACATCACACAAGCACGTGAGTAGCATACCTAGGATATGAGGTGTCAAATGAAAGCTCACATGGGCCACTTTGTCCCAAATTTGGGGCAAATACCCCTCCCTCCAGTGGATGCAGCAGTGATCTATTGGCTCATTATAAAATCAAATAATGTGACAGTGGTGTCCTCCAGATGGCACTTAGGGCTGGCGGGGATGATGCATGATACAGTTTGGGCAGCACTGAGGGTTGGATGCCTCCAGTTCCCTCTTTCTGCTGGAGGATTTGCCACTTCTAGGAGCATGGAGTTGCACCCCCACTTTGCTCAGGGGCCTGGCAATTCTGTTGACCACCCTGGTCATGACATAGGTGACTTGTGATAGAATATGGGAGTTGCAGCTCCCCTGTGTGCCCCTGCCAAAATGTTAATTGCAAAACGGGGTGCTCCTTCACACCTGTACTCTGACCCTCTGGGTGGCCCTCCCTCCACCACCTCCCACAAAGGCACTAATCACCTATGGGTCAGAGGAGGAATGAGCTGGGGGTGTGGCTAAATTGCACATTCTGCACAGGTGTAGGGTTCGTTAAGAACTGTGGCAGAAGCTATAGGTGAATGGTTTCATCCTGGGATGGCACTAAAAATTGGCAAGTTTAGCTTGGCAGAGAAGAGAATCTAGCACTAATTCTTCATGAGCTGTGTCTGGGATCCTTGGAAAATGCTTCTGTATGACCAATGCTATTTGTGACTAAAAGTCAGTGAAAGAAACTCACCACTGTCAAGTAGGGTTTTGGTTAATTTAAGAAATAACTACTGAGCCATTTAATTTGCATAATATTAGGATTGAACAATGCTCCATAATTTTATATAAATGCAGAGTATTTTGGCTTTATTCAGCAGGAAAAATGCTGTCTGATTTTAACTTTTTGCCCCTAAAATAATGCAGACTTCAAAATTTACTATATCCAGGTTCACTAATCAATATGTTCCTAGCTTAATGCACTTGGTGTCCACTATTTTGCATATTTTTTTTTTTTAGAACCCTAATAGAACCACTGAAGAATGAATGTCCGATATGAGAATCATTTTCCATTAACTTCCTTTAGCCTGAATTTAGGAAATATACTGGGGAGTGTCTCTATTCATTGATGTGTATTTAACATAGAGTTTAAATGTCACTGATGGATTGAAGTTCGTGGCAGCTTTCAGTCCATAAAGGCAGGAGCAATATCTATTCTCTGCTCTTCAGGAGCAATAATTAACAGTAATTGGTGACTCCTAGAATACTCTGCTGCTTGAAATCAGTCAAGCTTAGCAACTGAAATGCTAGAAGATTTACATGTTTGCTAAGTATGTTATGTTTCAAGACTCTTGAGAAGCCTAATTTGTTAATGTTTGTCAGAATGCTTTGGAATCCTAGATGGGAAATGTTAGTAAGTGTAGATGATGGGCATTATTACAGCAATTTCAATATCTTCATTAGACAAAAACATTGAAGATAAACTGACATCTCTATAAATATCCCACAGATAAAGTTTGGTTGTTGGATATCAGTGTGTTTTCTTAATCCTGTGATTTAGTTGCCTTTTACTTTAACTCTCAAACTTAAATTGTAGCTGATCTAACGCTTTAAAGTTTAGTAGAGACTCTTTTGTGTGTGTGTGTGTGTGTGTGTGTGTGTGTGTGTGTGTGTGTGTACGCGCACGCGCACGCGCGCGCTGTGAATGAGATGGGTCTGAAACATTTTTTCCCCAAAGGTAACATGACTATAACAGACGCTGGATTTATTGAAGTCCTTTATAGTAGGCTTCAGAGTGTATATCTGGAAGCTAATTCACAATGATCCTAGAAAGTTGAGATTTTTGCAATAAAAACAAACATAATTATCCTAGAATACTCTGTCATCCTTTTGATTTAACACTTGAAACATTTTATGAAATAGATGCATGGTCCTTTATAGGACAGAGTAGTATGGCCATTATGTTGTCCCTAGAAGCTAACAGACTTTATAGTTAATGTATACACAGTTGCTTTAAATGCTCATATTATGACTTCTTAAACCATGATTATTTTAATTTACTTATTTGACTTTCATAAATTACTTCCTATAGGCAAATTGAATATATCCTGTACTATCTGGACAATACCTAGTGTTATACAGTATTTTATTTGTATCTTGTTACAGATACAAATAAATTAAATTGAGGAACAACAAATCTAGCATTTCACTCGTATGTCCCTTCTTTTTATTTTTCATGATGACAATATTCCAATACCAATATCCCAGACCCAAGAGATGGCTTCTGGCCCTGACTCTTGGACAAGGAGATGAGTTGACAGAATTTCAGAGTTTTGTTACTTTCATTCCCCTAGAATGCCTGCTCCCAGTGTTGATTCTCTATCTGCTGACCATATTAAAATATAGTGGGGGGGATATCCAAGAATTTCCCCTTCCAGTTACAGACACCATAGATCAAAGATAATCTGCAGGTCACCTAGGAGCAGGCAACTGCTCACTTCTTGCATGGGTGCTTTGAGTTATTGAGGATAATGGAGATCCTGGGAAGATACAATTTTTGTATCCTCATGCGTATCTGCAAAAATGAGCCACGGATCTCCATGGAGGGCCCTAAAGAGTCTAAATATGGTATTGAATAAGTGGAAATCTACCTATCCATCTGCAGCTATTCTCTAGTGATAGGAAGAATAACACTTGGTGCTCCATCTGGGTATGTCCTGTATTGTTCTGTTAGGGTACCCTTGGTAGCTTCTGTTTCCAGCCACTGCAATAGGCATAGTTGGTGACAATAAATGGGGTTTTCTTAGATTATGATTTCAAGTGCCAAAGTTGGAGACAGGAGCATTACACAGCAAAATAAAGTGACAATGCAATAAAATAATATGGAATACTTATTGTAATGATAATGAGAAGTTCTCATGGAACACTTCATCGGTTCAGTTAAGTGTGGCAGCTTACAGATATGGGTAAGATTTTTTTTTTTTTTTGTCAATATGAAATTAAGCAAAATTCACAGAATAGTCATGGTAAACACAAAATTAAGGTATGTTCATGGGAGGGGGACGCGGCACAAAGGGTCCTGGCGTTAAAGTGTGGGGGCTGAGAGCCACAGCTGAAGTAGTCAGTGAGGTCTATTTTAGTCACAATTTGTGACCAGATTGTATCTTTACTTATAGACATTAAAGTACATGTAACCACTAAACACAACTGCTAATAATTACTTTTATATTAACACATTCAACTCTTTGTGAAGTATGCACTCTCCCATAGTTTTAAAATTCCAGATACTTTCTTGTGGCAATACACTTAAGTGGCATTCAAGGGCAGGACTAAGTACTCTGAATTAGCAGAGGCAGTCTGAGTGAGATACTTTTGCATAGAGCAGATTTAAATAGTTGCAAAGCAGCCACCAACTCTAAGCAGGTACCTCACTTTTCTTATATGCTCTTTGATCTTCACCTCAGCTAGCATGAGATGAGACACTGTCTGTAGCATGAAGTGTTTCATGCAAGATCTAGAGGATGAACATGTCTCCGCACAAGGAGAATGGTTGGTGTGCTTGAGGGCACTGCTTAGCATCTGCCAGTACAACCTGTGTCTTTGAATGATTGGGTGCTGAAGTGGAGTGAATGTGCTGGAAGCTGTGCTAGCAAGTACAGAATAGTCTTTTTAATCCTGTGGCCTAAGCAGGAACAACTTGACAATGGAGTCTCCCGAATCTCTAAACACAGGCAACTGCTACCAGCGCCTTTTCTGCTGAACATCTAAACCTTGTAAAGCTCCTCTAGCAAGGAGTTCCACAGGTTGACTGCATGCTGGGTGAAGAGGAAACTTGTCTTTGTTTTGTTTTTTTTTGTTTTTTGTTTTGTGTTAAATCTGCTACCTATTAATTTTATTTGGTGACCCTGAGTTCTTTCATTATGGGAACAAATACATATTTTTTCCTTATTCACTTTTGCCACACCAGTCATGATTTTATAGACCTCTGTCATCTCCCCCATTAGTTTCTTCTTTTTCTAAGCTGAAAAGTCCCAGTCTTTTTAATCTCTTCATATTGTACCCATTACAAATCCCTAATTTTTGTTGCCCTGTTCTGAACCTTTTCCAATGCCAATATATTTTTTTATGAGGTGACCACATATGTACACCTTGTTCAAGCTGTGGGTGTACTATGGTTTCATATAGAAGCAATAAGATATTCTCTCTTAGTCTTGATCCCTTTTTGTTAATGATTCCTAATGTTCTATTGGCTTTTTCGACTGCCTCTGCACACTGAGTGGATGTTTTGAGAGAACTATCCACAGTGATTCCAAAATCTCTCTCTAGAGTAGTTGTAGCTAAATTAGTCCCCATCATATTGTATATATTGTTGGGATTATTTTTTCCAATGTGCATCACTTCACATTTATCAACGTTAAATTTCATTTGCCATTTTGTTGCCCAATCACTTAGTTTGGGAAGATCTTTTTGAAGCTTTTTAGTCTGATTTGGTCTTACCTATCTTGAGCAGTTGAGTATCATCTACACATTTTGCCACCTCACTGTTTATCCCTTTCTTCAGATTATTTATAAATAAGTTGAACAGTATCGGTCCCAAGACAGACAGTTGGGGACCCTACTAGTTACTTCTCTCCTTTCTGAAAACTGACCTTTTATTCTTACCCTTTGTTTCCTGTCTCTTAACCAGTTATCAATCCATGAAAGGACCTTCCTTCTTATCCCATGACAACTTAGAGCCTTTGGTGAGGGACCTTGTGAAAGACTTTCTGGAAATCTAAGTACACTATGTCCACTGGATCCCCCTTGTCCACATGTTTGTGGAATCAAAGAATTCTAGCAGATTAGTAAGGTGTGATTTGCCTTTACAGAAGCCATGTTGACTTTTTTCCTCAAAAATTGTTTTTCTATGTGTTTGACAATTTTATTCTTTACTGTAGTTGCTACTAATTTGTCTGGTACTGACATTAGACTTACCAATCTGTAATTGCCAGGGTCACCTCCTAGAGCCTTTTTAAATATTAGCATCACGTTAGCTATCTTCCACTCATTAGGTTCAGAAGCTGATTTAAAGGGTAGGTTACAAACCACAGTTAATAGTTCCACAATTTCACATTTGAGTTCTTTCAGAACTCTTGGGTGAATGCCATCTGGTACCAATGATTTGTCACTGTTAAGTTTATCAATTTGTTCCAAAACCTCTTCTAATGACACCTCAATCTGAGACAATTCCTCACACCTGTTGCCCAAAAAGAATGTCTCAGGTTTGGGAATCTCCCTGACATCCTTAGTTGTGAAGACCAAAGCAAAGAATTAATTTAACATCTCTGCAATTACTTGACGGCCTTTGAGTGCTTCTTTTAGTATCTCAATCGTCCAATGGCACCACTGGTTGTTTAGCAGGCTTCCTGCTTCTGACATACTTAAAAATTTTGCTGTTACTTTGAGTTTTTGGCTAGGTGTTCTTCAAACTTTTTTTTGGCTTATCTTTTTACATTTAATTTGACAGTTTATGCTCCTTTCTATTTTCTTCACTAGGGCTAACTTTCACTTTTAAAATTATGCCTTTTTATCTCACTGCTTCTTTTACTTGGTTAAGCCAAGCCACTGTGGCACTTTTTTGGCTTGCTTACTGCTTTTTTAAAATGTGGGGTATACATTTAAGTTGGGCCTCTGTTGTCTTTGAAAAGTTTCCATGCAGCTTGAAGGAATTTTACTTTAGTCACTATCGCTTTTAATTTCTGTTATAACTAACCTCCTCTTGGACTAGATCCTGCGCTCCACTTAGAGGCAATTCTTGACTTAGTCCTATCCTTGTGTGTTCCAGAACCAGCTGCTCCAAGAAGCAGTTATTTAAGGTATTGAGAAATTTTTATCTCTGCATCCCATCCTGAGGTGACGTGCACAGAGTCAATATGGGGACAGTTGAAATCCCCCACTATTATTGAGGTTTTTATTTTTATAGCCTCTCTAATTTCCCTTAGCATTTCTTAGTCACTACCATTCTCCTGGTCAGGTGGTCAATTACTGCTTTATTATTATTACTACTATTATTATTATTACATGGAATTACTATCCAGAGAGATTCTATGGAACATTTTGGTTAATTTAAGATTTAGACTTCATTTGACTACATTTTATTTCACGTATAGGGTCACTCCCCCACCAGCATGGCCTGTTGTGTCCTTTAGATATTTTAGATTTTGTACCCTGTTATGACTGTGTCCCATTGATTCTCTTCATTCCACCAAGTTTCTGTGGTATCTATTCTATCAAATCCTCCTTTAATACGAGGCATTCTTGTTCACCCATCTTATTTGGACTTCTAGTATTTGTGTGTAAGCACTTTAAAATGTGTTCCTATTCATCTGTCTGCCATTTCCTGATGTTAGACTCTTCCATTTGATTGTTGCTTATCTGATCTTGTCCATACTTTATCATCTTCCATCCTCTCCTACTGACTAGAACATAGAAACTTTCTACTTATAGACCCTCCCCTAAGAGATGTCTGTCCAATCCATGTGCTCCTCCCCGCCTGTTGGCTTTCCCCCAGCCCTTAGTTTAAAAACTGCTCTACCTTTTTAATGTTAAGTGCCAGCAGTCTGGTTCCATCCTTCCTATGTAGGCTGTCCCTATCCCAAAAGCTTCCCCAGTTCATAATAAATCTACCCCTCCCTTCTCTCTACATCGTCTCATCCACGCATTGAGACTCTGAAGCTCTGCCTGCCTACCTGGCCCTGCACGTGGAACTGGAAGCATTTCAGAGAATACTGCCATAGAGGTCTTGGATTTCAGCTGCTTTCCTAGCAGCCTAAATTTGGCCTCCAGAGCCTCTCCTACTCATCCCTATGTCATTGGTACCTGTAGGTACCACAACCATTGGCTCCTCCCCAGCATTACACATAAGTCTACCTAGATGTCTCAAGTGATCTGCAACCTTCACACCAGGCAGACAGACAGGTCACCATACAGTTCCCCTGATCATCATAAACCCAGTTATCTATGTTTCTAATGATCAAATCACCCATTACTAACACCTGCCTCTTCCTAGTGACTGGAGTTCCCTCTCCTGGAGAGTTATCCTCCGTGCGAGAGAATACCATAACATCATCTGGAAGGAGGATCCCAACTATGGGATCATTTTCCTCTGCTCCAGTTGAATGCTCTCCTTCCCTGGGCCTTTCATCCTACTTAACAGCACAGGGCTGTCTGACTGGAGGTGGGACAGTTCTACAGTGTCCCGGAAAGCCTCATCTACATACTTCTCTGCTTCCCTTAGCTCCTTCAATTCAGCCACCCTGTCCTCCAAAGCCCGTACACAGTCTGAGGGCCAGGAGCTCCTTTTATCAAATGTGCAGACATGCCACCTGATCATAGTAATCATCCATTCTACATTAGGTGCAATAAACAGGATAGTCCCCACTCTGCTGCTGGCCTTCTGCCTGTATTCTGTCCTACAGAGAATTAGATTGATAGGGTTTTTATTTAAAGCAAGTAGTTTTGGTTTTAGTTTACTTGAAAAGTTTTAAAGCATGTCAAGAGTATCTAGCCCTCTTCCAACTACCCTTCTAAACTCCCTCACGAAACTCCTTGTTAGCTGCCCTTGTTTGCAAAGCAAGGTAGGCTTCCTGCCCCTGAATTGCCTATCCCAAATCCTCTTGGGGTTTGTTTTTGGGGACCAGAGATCCATCTCTTTTAGGTCATGATCTATCCATAGGAATGCCAGCCTTTTCCCTTCACACCCTTGCCCTTCCCTGCCTGCCCCTGCCCCTGTCCTCCTCCAAGGCCTTGCTCATTGCTTTGCTTGCACTCCCCACTCTCACTCATTCATTTTCCCCAGGCTGGGATGCAGTTTTGAGGTGTAGGAGAGGGTGCTGAGGATGAAGGGTTTGGAGTATAGGAGGGTGCGGAGTGTAGGAGGGTGCTCTGGGCTGGGCTCGAGTGCTTCAGAGGGTGGGTGCAGGATCAGCACTGGGCCAGGGAGCTCAGGAGTGCTGGCCACGCTTAGCTCAAGCAGCTCCCAGAATCAGAAGCATGTCTCCCCTCTGGCTTCTACCTGTAGGTGCAGCCAGGCATCATTGTGGGCTAACCCCAGGTGCCAGCCCCACAGCTCCCACTCATCACAGTTCCTAGCTGATGGTGGCTGCAGATCTGGCACTTGGGGTGGGGACAGTGTATGGAACCCTGGGATTCCCCCTATGCATAGGAGCTGGGGGAGGGGAATGCTGCTTCCAGGAGCCAAGTGGCACCCCAGCAGGTAGGGAGTCCTACTGCATGGCTGACCAGAACAACCAGGGCCTCTTTTCAAATGGGCATTCCAGTAGAAAACTGTACATCTGATAGGTAGAGCTATCTGCCACTCCATCAGGCCAACTCTGTAGCTTTCTCTTGAGCAAATACCATTGTGATGGTCAGAAGACCTGCTGTTAATGGCATCTACTTTCATGAAGTCACAAGCTAGTTTCACGTAACCCACTGAGCAAACCTGGAAACGTATTCAGTCTTATCCCACAATAATGGGCCAAAGCAAGTTTACTGTCCCAGCAAGATACCAAAGCATGCTTGCCACCTCCAGGAGTGCATAACTTTCTGCTAGAAGGGAGCAGAAGAAACAAAGGAGAACACCACAAAACATGAAAAGCTTAAATTGAAATGGATTGGAATGAAATGAAAAGCAGAGAGAGAGATCAGAAAATAGTTGATATGTATATACTATACCAGGCAATGGTGTTGGTGATATGAGGGGAGTGGGAGTACAAAACCTTCAGTCACCCTGTTGCAAGGAAGGCAGCAATAACAGCATGGAAGATGCTGGAGGGAGTATTGCATGCAGAGTCAGAGACTGTATCCATCATATCATATAAAAGCTGACTTTACTCAATGGAAGATGATCAATAAACCAAAGAGCAGATCCAAGTCCCCAAATACTTTGTCTTGAAAAATATTTTATGTAGATATCAATGGAATTGAAATTAGTTTCTAAACCTGGGTCTGTGCTTCACCCCACATTCCATAAAACTATGGGAAAATGCCACCAATTGTAAGATCTAAGGTGTGTGGGCACTTGATTACTGTGCTGCATTTAATCTACTTGCAAATAATCCTTTTTGTTTCTTTGGGTTGTGTTTATAATTTCAGTCTTCTGCTTGAGACTAAGCCTCAGTAAAAGCCATGCAAAAAGCTTCATTCCTCTGGAGGCATTATTGTTTAGGATCTGCTGCCTTTATTGTCATACAGTAAATGATAGTTGAATGGGTTATGTTGATATTGGAGTACCAACAGTGTGTAATCTGCCAGGAAGAGCAGGGTCTACACTAAATCTGGGCATACTTGATTTATGGTAAACAGCGAAGGAAATTATCATAAATTTAGAGTGAGATTATCCTGCTTTCAAATTAGTTTTACTGATTTGTATTATCACTAATTACAAGGAGATTTACGCTCTTCTATGTTTCATTACAAACTCTGTGCTCTTAAAACCATTTTTTAAAACTTATTTCTTTTACGTGTGTGTAGGGTTTCCATTATAAAGCTTTCTCCAGTAAATAGATAGTGAAGGAGATATCTAGGTGATAGTGAAGCACTAACAGTGAGAATTTCCTAAGGAAAGTTAGTGAGCTCTGAACTTTTCCAATGGAAAGGACTATATAAATATTGTTTCCTTAAAGTCTTGCTTCAGTTTACATATATAAATCAACTGGTCACCCTAATTTATGATCATACAGATGCATTTGCTGCTAAATGTGGTTACTTTTGCAAAGCAAGACTTTGCTACTATAATTTTTCTTCCTACAAGTTTCACAGATGTAGCCTGTCTGTTTACTGGAGAAAGCTTTATAATGGAAACCCTACACACACGTAAGAGAAATAAGTTTTAAAAAATGGTTTTAAGAGCACAGAGTTTGTAATGAAACTGAGAAGATCGTAACTCATCCCTAACAGAGGGATGGGGCTAAATTGATTTTTGTAAGAAAGGCATTGAGAGCTTTTTGACTCTGAACTACAAAGATGTTAATTTCTTCCCACTACACCCTAAACTGGGATTGGAGGCAAATTTATTCAAGCTTCCAGTGACTGCATCTCCAGTGTTTGTGCTTCCTTTATGGCTATGTGAAGAATGTCAGAGTTCAGTTGAATCAGGAATAACTATCTAGGGGGAAAGGAGAGCTCATTAGCACAAGCTCTTCACTTTGTAAGATCCTTCTGCTGCCTGGAGCCATGAAAATAAAAAACTAGAAAATAACTGGGAAAAGTCAGCCAGGTGTAGAGGCAGTGATCTGGCAGCTTGTTTAGTGTAGTTTGCTGCAGAAGCCTATATGAAAGAGCTAATCTTATTGAACCCAGATGGATATTCTGTACATGTAGTTCTCAAAATCCATTGGATTCACAGAGTAAAATACCTATTACTGCTTGATAGCTGAACTTTGGAGTGGGGGAGGACACTTTTTTGCAGAGGAGTCAGGACAGAGTTCCAGCAGAGGAGAGATTGCTCTAATGCAATAAACTGCTTCTGTATAACACCACAATAATAAACATTAGAAGTGAACTTAATGTTTTCCCCACTGAATATGAAGGGGGAGATATATATTTATTTCAGTGAAAGGCCAAATTACTATCTTTTAAATGCTAACTGTTTCATTTCAATATGCTGTCTCAAAACCATTTTCATAGTAATGTCCATTAGCTGGAAATCACAGATGTTTTATGTGCTCCAAGCAGAACACTTCCTTGTTAAATATGTAAAATCAGAGGGGCTTCTTGGTAAACTTAAAATGTCTGCCTGTTGAATTTTTTGAAAGTCAGTCAGTGATTTCATGTATTTCTAATCTTGCTTTTCCTTAATAGGCAGAGAAATTTTTAAAAAATATTGAAAGCTTAAATGGTAAGTCTAACAATGTCAAGATCTAATGCCTGTTAATTGTGGACAGCAGGTGATGAATAGTCTTAGAGAGGAAGGGATACCTTACTATTTATTTCAGAAAGCATAATGCATACTCAAACAGATGAATAAGAGAATATCCAAAAAATCCAAAATTGTGAGAGCAAACCTATTTCTGAATAATGATTTAAAAAAAAAAGCTGCAGATATAGAATGTTATATGTACGCTGAGGATATTGTTCAACAGCCTGTCAGAATTACCAAGGAAAGAAAAAATAAATAAACTTCTTGAAAAAACTGGCATTGTGCTTCCATTTTATCTTCCTGCTTGGGGTAAAGTGGACAAAAAATGAGGGTAATCCAGATGTCCCTCAATCATTTTTGGGGGGGGGGGGGCGGGGGAAAGGTGAGGAGAGGAATGCAAGTTCCCAGAGCCTTGAGCTGACAAATCTGGAGACGAAGGAATGGTATTGTAACTGTGGACAAGACCTGGAACAGTAGTATGCTAAGTTTCTGCGCTAAAGCTTCCCAACATAAATCTATCTAGAGCAGGCCAAAACGTGTGACCGGTTTTAGAAGCTTTGGGTTTATGAAATTTGGTTTGTTCCTCATCAGAATGAAACCAAATTTGCCAACATTTCTCAGCAAAAAATTTTTTTCCTGAAATGTTTCCAAACCAATATGTGAAACGGACATTGTTTCACCACTTTTATTTTTTACACTCTCTCTTTAAACACTTTTTTCCAATGGGAGTGATTGGATATGGGTGGAATTAAAGTGAAAGAGAAAAGTGGGTTTCTCTTTTTTCTTTTTATTTTATCTGAAAAGGTGCATACTATTTTATTTAAAGTGAATGATAGCTTTTATATTAAATCTCTTTCCTCAGGAGTAAGGAAAGAGGTAGAAAAGTGAGTGGTCCTCATTTTATTTTTACTCTTCATTTTGTACCTTGAGCAGGGGTAGCCAATACGTGGATCATAGGCAAATCTGGGCCAACAGATGCGTTGGGATGGACCCCAAAAAATTTTTGTATTTTATTTTGTTTTTAATTGTTTGTTATTTTCTCTGGAGTCTGAACCTTGAACATACCTTAACCAAGAAGTTTGGACTTCAGCAAAAAATAGACTACCCCAGTTCTTCAGCCTTTGGAAAGTGTATGACATATTGCTGGTCCTACCATAAATTTATTATCTTTATAGCCTGTTAGGAGGGAGGGGAGGCTGCCCCGAAGGCTCATATGAAGCTAAATCCTAAGGGAAATAGAAGCTCAAATTGGTAGAGGTTAAATATTCCACCCTAACTTGTATTTGGCAGAACCTTCCTGTTGCTGATAAAGGGAGGATGGGACTGCTTTGCTTACTCCTGTTCAAGCAGGTTTCCACTCCCTCCCAATGCCATTGTCACTTGCTTGGTAATGGCTTTTCTGGCACCAAAGCCAACTCTTCCCTTTAGCTTTCAAAGCACCAGCAAGCCTTCATTCTCCCAGTGTCAACACCCACACTTTTTTTTGTTTTCGCTCCTCACAGGCCATTTCTCTATCTTCTCCTGCCCCCAGTACAGCTGAGGATCCCTCATGACTTGTGTGCTTATGTTAAACATTCTGCCTGGAACTTTGTGAAGAGTGTAATATAAAGCTTCAGTCTGACTCATTGTTAGCACTTCAAAAATGATAATGTGTGAAGTCTCTGTGGGCAATTCAGATGACATCAGGTTCTGATATTCAAACAAACAAAATCTGCCGACTTGTATCTGATGAGAACTTCAGATGTTAGTATCTAAAAGCCCCTTTAAGTTGCCACTGCTTGAGAAATTAAGTAGGATGATTTGAAACACAAATTTTAAAAAAGTTTGTGCTAACATTTCATTCCTTTCTATACTAGATATACAAAAACCACAAAATTTTATATTAAGTAAATGTATGGCATAACCCTGAAATAAAACACTAACATGCTAATTTCATATGTTGCCAAGCCTGAAGCTTACTAGTAGATCTTCCTTCCAAAACTCACATTGTCAGCTGGACCTATTGATTTCAATGCAAACTGGGATGAGTCCATGGGAAAGACAAACCAGTTGTTAATACAGATGAGCAACAGATTATCTTTCTGATAATTTAGCTGCCACAGCAAAGAGAATCTTTTATACAAGCAGCTGCTATGGAGGAAAATCAATTGTATAATCTGTCCACAGTAAAATCTTTCATATCAGCTTGTTTTGGTACAGCCTAGCAGATTCATCTTTGAAAGAATTACTAGTGGCAGCCTGCGAGCAGTGGGCTGCCAAAGCCTAGTGGAAGGCAGATACAGGGGGAGCTGGGTATGCAGTTTTATGTTCCCATTATAAGCTGCTGGAGACTAGCCCAGCAGTTCAACATCTGAAGCTGATCTGTCATCAGCCTGAAGGGAAGGCTAATCAGAACACCTGAGGCAAGTTAAGGCTGATGAGTGCACCATAAATAACCCTCCCTCAGGCGAGGTGGGGGGAAGGAGTGGAGAGAGGGACCAGAAGAGAAGTGAAGGAGAACAGCCCAGCACAAGAGACTGACCCTAGACAGCCTGCAACAAAGCCTGACCGAAGGCATTGGGAGGAGGAGTTGGGGAAGTGGCCCAGGGAGGGGCCACTGTTCTAGGGGGAAAGAGCCAGGCCTCACAACCCACTCGGGTCTACATCCCCTCCACCTCCAGAGGGCCCTGGGCCAGAACCCAGAGCAAGAGGGTGGGACTGGGTTCCCCCCAACCCCCTCCTGGGTGGTGGGCTGCCTACAAGAAACAGGAGAGGCCCTGTGGTCTAACGTAGGGGCTGACTTCCCATACCCTGGACTTGCCTATGATGAAAAGGGCTGGGAAAGTGGGATACTCTTGCCTTCGTGGCAGTGTTAGGGACACCGTGAGCCTCTGAGGTGCACAAAGAAAACCTCACCAAGAAGCGCAGAATCTAGGAGCTTAGCACCAACCTGCCACATACTTCATAAGAGAAGATTGTTTTATCAGACCCTTCCTTACTTAGTCATTCTGTCCTGCTGATTGTCTATATATGAACTGAACAGAAGTTTTTTATTTCATTGTGATGTAAGATAACATGCTGTGAGGACACAAGCTGTCTTAGCCATTACAAAATAATGAATAAATATCAAACTTGTAAGTTTAATGGTACCTGAAATTTTTTCATTGGAAATTCAAGCGGCCAGTGTAGACAGCTTTTGCGGAAAAACTTGCCAGCTGTCTACACTGGCCGCTTGAATTTCCGCAGAAGCACTGACTTCCTACTGTATGAAATCAGTGCTTTTTGCAGAAATACTATGCTGCTCCTGTTCAGGCAAAAAAATCCCTTGTGCGCAAAACTTTTGCGCAAAAGGGCCAGTGTAGACAGCTGAGATTTGTTTTGCACAAAAAAGCCCCGATGGCTAAAACGGCGATCGGGGCTTTCTTGCGCCAAAGCACTTCTAGACTGGCACAGACGCTTTTCCACAAAAAGTGCTTTTGCGCAAAAGCATCCGTGCCAATCTAGACGCCCTTTTCCGCAAATGCTTTTAACAGAAAAAGTTTCCGTTAAAAGCATTTGCGGAAAATCATGCCAGTCTAGACATAGCTTTACTGTCAAGGAAAATTTTGCCTGAATTATCGATCCATCTTTTTGCCCATTTAAAAACCATGCTCCATCAAGAGGTTAAGCAATGAACAACTTAAATATATGAATTTGATCAGAACTTCCAAGCAGAATGGGACCATTCTCATGCTGGAAGTCTCAGCTGTTCTTAAGTGTTTGCTCCTTTCTGGTTGTCATGCTACACAACCACCTCATAAGCATCCAGGAACCCACCCCTACAATCAACTGTGATGCCATCTCTGCCCACATATCTATACAAGTGAATTCATCACTGGAGCCAACAACATAAGCTACCAAATCAGAGGCTCATTTAATTGCACATCCAATAATTTGATCTATGCCATCAAATGCCAGGAATACCCCACTGCTATATATATTGGACAGTCCCTACAGGAAAGAATCAATGGACACAAATCAGATTTCTGTATGTTCCTTTTACATATACCTGTTGGAGAACACTTCAATCTACCTAATCACTTTTTAAAAGATCGCCCGGTGGCTGTCTTGTCACAAACCAATGCTACAAGCCAAATATACAGAGGCATTGGAATTACAATTGATCCACACATTCAATTCTCACACTGATAACCACCTTAATCAAGTCAACAGATGGCTGGGACATTATCAACCTAACATTCAATGAAGGTGCCAACAGCTCTTTGTCTGTGTAGATTCTTGTGTTGGTATTCTTCCTATCTAATTACTATCCTATGATCCTTATCTGCTTCTTTTAACTATCCAATCTTTAGGTGTTTATGGGTTACCAGTTCTGTCTACTTGTTTTTTCCCTTTGATATTTTCATATCCTCTGCTCCTTGTTTCTTGCTCCCTTTTTTTTTTCTGCCCCTCCCTTCCCCCTTCTCCCCTATTTTAGGTCTCAAAACTCCAGCCATCTGAAGAAGTGGACTGTGCCCACGAAAGCTCATGGTACCGTCTGCATATTTTGGTAGTCTATAAAGTGCTACCAGACTATTTGTTGCTCCAATATTGCTAGACATTTTGACCCTGTAAAATGGGCTCTTTCACTTTTGAGTGTATTATATTTTTCTGCCATTTGTTCACATTTTGGTTTCTGAAGTCAAAACCATTTTTCACTTCATAGCAGTTTCCATGGCAACAAACTGTGGTATACCAAACAGAAAAGTTAGAACTAAATTTTCAAAGAGTTGCAGACACTTGCATGCACCTATTTGTTTGCACCTGATGTGTGAAAATACCTGATGGGTCATGTCAATTAAATGGTTAAACTGTTTTGTATGCAGGTGATCCTTGAACTGCTTTGAAGTTCTATTCTTTGGATTTCAAGTGAAGAATAAACTGAAACAAAGTAAAATTCCTGTTTTTAATGCATGTATGTGTGTGTATATATAGAAATAAAACAGGGGAGAATAAATGCATGTATGACCTCTCTAAACAGACATAAGACTAGAATTCTCCCTGAATTTATCCTGTGAGCTGATCTTCTAAACTACTGGTAAATCCTACTACATATATTAGTGGCAGCAGGCACTAGATATTTTATAAATCGATAAATTGATTTGCATTCCTAAAGTGATTGTTGCCTGCACCTCTACTCTTTAAAACTAAACAGAAAGCAAAATCAGATTCCAGATTTGAAGGCTTGGTCTTAGGGAAGAAGTACAATTTTTTTTCTATCAAATTATGTGAACTAAAGATTCCTGAATTGGCACACAAGCAGTACTAGAATTCTACAAGGGTTCCTCCCCCCCCCCCCCCCCCCCCCCCCACTTAGTAGCAAGAAGAACATGAAACTTGATCTACACAAGACCTATTTGGTTGATTTCCAGTGCTCTGGTCCTAGCATAAATGTTAGGCGCATTTTGTCTTCTGACCCTAAATTGTTCCTGAGTATTTGATAAATATCAGTATCTCCTCTTCTCACCCATTTATGTTTGTTTTTGTGTGGCTAGCTATATGGAACTGAAAGCATTTCAAAGCATTCTCTCCAAGGCTCTGGATTCTGGTAATCTGAATTTTGCTACAGCTATGTCACTGCACCAGTTTGTAATGCATATGTAGGCTCCTTCCCATTACTCGTTAGCAGTGCGGTGAATTCAGGGATTTACAGGTCAAAATCCCTAGTCATATGGTAGTTATTAAACTTAAACCGGCAATGCAAATAAAAATTTACAAGCAGTATAAATAGACAGCTAAGGTACTCTAATAAAATTAGATAGAATCGCTGACTACAGTGTTCTATTAATCCATGAAACTATTGCATTGTAACATTCACCTTAAAACAAGGGTAGTCAACAGACGGAGCATAGGTCAAATGTGGGCTAGCAGACAATTTTGGATAGAGCCCGAAATCTTTACTTACAATTTTTAACTATTTTATCTGGAATATAGATTTGACTATCCCTCGATCAAGTAATTTGGACCTTGACAAACAATTGAACTACCACTGTTCATAACCATGTCATGATTTAAAATTTTGCAGAGTCCAGGATCTTTACCATCATGATTCACTGAAGGCTAAATCGTTGATTAGGCAAATTGCAGACTCAAAGATATTATTCACAACTTCTTATGCCCCAGACTTGAAAGCACTTGAATGTATTCAGCCTCTTGTATGATCAGAACCTATGAGTATATGTGCCAATCAATGGTCAAAGTGGGATTAAAATCTGAACTAATGTACCTAAAATGAATTAATGAGGTCAGTTACACTCTTGCTGTATATTTATGGCACTCAAGCTGTCAGCTGTACAAGTACAATGCCCATTCAGAATTTAATCCATAAAGAAATGTTTTTTCTGTTTTAATACAAAGTAACTGCAAAAGGAATAAAAAAGGTATCATGGGAGGTAGGGAATCAGTAAGTGACAGAGCTAGGATTATTTGAATATGTAAATAAAATGATAGCCTATGATGATTGTTTAATGCAGACTGCATTCAGCATTGCACAAGACAGAAGACATAGCCTACAATACAGTAAATGAACAAATGAAGCACAATAGTTACACAATGTACTGTTTGACTAAGAATGGTTTATCACGCACTTGAAAGGAAATATAGACCCTCATGATCTTATAAACCAGCTTTCAACTGACAAATAGGAAGAAACTTTACCTATAGTCAAGGTATTTCATTACTAGTTGTATTCCTTACTCTGAAGCATTTGTTAGTAGTATTCACATTGGAAACACAACATTGGAGTAGATGTACCTTTCATCTGATCTGATATTACAACTTTTGAGTTGCTATATAAATTTTAATGTTGAAGTGACTCGGTCTTTAGAAGATTTGATCCTTTGCCCTATTGAATATTAATTAAAACTTGAACTCTTAAGAATATGTAAGAGAACTATAATTTTATTTGATTGGGAAGCCCCTGAAATGCTTAAGGGCTAGATGTTTAGAAATATTTTCTTTCTTAATGATTGAATTTTAACAGTGACATTGTTTAAGAAAGCTAATGTGATTAATATATATTTTAAGTAGTTTAATTTGGCAGAGGACTTGAACTAATGGATTTATACAAACCTTGACACCTTTTCTTGAAAGGGTGATAGTACCATGGCTACACTTAATGGAGATGCTTCCTTACCAGGGTATGGGTTAAATTTGAAAGTCTTTCATTTTTCCCATAAGCTATTGGTTTTAGTTAAGTATTTAATAAGCATGATACAGTCTCTCGCAGCTAAAATATTGAGTGTTTTCCATAATAGAGATTGAAGAACAAGATTTGATTTTTTTTTTTTCTGTCCAGAACTCCTCAAATAACTGCATGAGTGTTATGCAGCTTTTCAGAACGAATTACATCAGTGGTCACCAACCAGTAGATCGGGATTACTGGTCCCGATCTTGGAGCCTCTGACCGGTGATCCTGACAGGTTTGGCCAGGAGGCTATCTAGTGCCAGCACTTCAGCTGCCTCTCCCTGCACTGCTGCACAGCTCCTGCCCTCTGCTTGGAGCTGCTCCCTCAGGAGCCTTCTGCTTGCTGGGCAGGGGAGAGGGAGGAGGATGCTGATGTCAGGGTGCCCCCCCCCCACTATGTATTCCATTTCCACAGAGGAGAGAGGGGACACAATAGGGCTTGGGATGGAGGGAGTTTGCTGGCTGCTTTTGGGAGTGATGCAGGGCCAGGGCAAGGGTGAGCCTACTACACCACCACCTAGGAGCCACCTGCAGTCAGCAGGGCCCAGCCAGAGCCCACATCCTGAAACCCTACCCCAGTCATGAACCCCCTCTAGCACCCCAAGCCCCTGCCCTAGCTCTGAGCACCCCTGCATCCCAACACCTTCCCAGAGCCTGCACCTAGAATACCCTCCAACACCCCAACTGCCTGCCCCAAGGTCAGCTCAGAGCCCCTCTCGCACTCCAGATCCTTTAATCCAAGACCAGAGTCTGCACCCCAACCCACAGCCTCAGCCTGGTGAAAGTGGGGGAGGGAGGGAGGATGGAGTGAGCAGGAGTGGGACCTCAGAGAAGGGGCACAAAGTAGGCGGGGCAAGGGTATTTGGGTGTGAGGTAGATCTTTGATTGCACTTAAATTCAAGAAGTGATCTCATGCTTAAAAAGGCTGGAGACCACGGAATTATATATAGTTAGTGACCGAGGAACTATTGTATAATTTGTGTAAAATTCTCCTTGATTGAAACCACATAGGTTACTAAATTGAGTAACATTTCCTCCTTCTTTGAGAGATGTCCCTGTGGGTGCTCCACACTAGGTTGGTGCGCTGCCACCAAGCCTTAGATTGGAGATTTCGGAGCAGTGTTCTTGGGGTCGTGCATGTGAGTCTTAGGCTGCAGGCATGAGTGAGTCTTTCCCCCACCCCCCCACCCCCTCCTCAGTTCTTTCTCTATTGCCTCTGGCTACAGATGGACTCAGCAGTGCTCCCTAGCTTGTTTATATCTACATAATCTCCATTTAAAACCAATTTTTTTCTGTCCCCAGTTTATTACTATTGTAGTTAGTTAGTTAAAATAAAAAAAGCAAGATGGCTGTGTCTATACTGGAGCAATCTTGCGCCAGAGCTATGCAAATGAGGCTCAGAATGATTATTTTCAGGCATAGTGGCTTTGCGCAAGAGGGCTTTTCTTGCTCAAGAAGGGGCAGTGTTGACAGCTCCGTCTTGCACAAGAGCCTCTTCTGCAAAATGGCGGCTCATTAGTTATGCAAATGAGGCTCGGCGATATTCCACGCTGTGCCTCATTTGCATAGCTCTGGCGCAAGATCGTGCCACTATAGACACAGTCGATTAGTATAAGTTTTTCTCCCAGTTAATGCCTTCCTGCAGGTATTGACTGGTTTCACAGTCATGCCTGGCTCACTGGGGTTTAAATGCTGCATCTCCTGTAAAGAGCTTATCCCCTTATCCGATAAGCATTCACAGTGTGTCTGCTGCCTCGGAAGACAGCATATCTCCCAAAAATGCCCTGGTTGTGCAGAGTTGAAATCGTGTGCACGGAAAGACAGAGACCTCTGCCTCAAGCTATTTTTATTTGAAAATTCTCTCTGACCAGCTTCCGGAACGTAAACAGTGGGGAACCAAAAAGCGAGCTGCCTCTTTACCTCAGGGGCCTATGGCACCAAAAACGGCCTGTGCTGGGAGCAGTGCCTCAGCACCTATGATACTCCGGGTATCTCTGGACCTAAATAACCCCCTCAAGTGGAGGAAGGGCTGTGCCCCCAGCTCCAGCTACCTCATATGACGTTGCACATTTCCAAGACTTTTTTAAACATTTGGCTGCTGAATTAAACATTCTTCTTAAGGGGGTTGTGGAGAATCAGCATGAGTTAACTAACATATTGCACTCAGCATCACCATCTAAAATAGCACTGCCAATTAATCCAGCAAGAATGGAACCAGCAAAGACAGTGTTGCAAACTCCAGCATCAATCTCTTCTTATCTGTTTTTCTTTTTAGTGGTAGAAGTATTATGTTCCATTCAAGGGATCTGAATTTCTTTTTACGTACACAGTACCTAATTCCCTTGTGGTGGAGGCTGCACATCAAAAATCCAAGCAGCAACAATTTTAATCCATTCCATCAGACCATGATTGCAAAAGACTTATCTTCTGCTTTACAATTTTGCATTTCTAACTACGTGGCTTTATTAAGCAAATATGACTAGAGAAATTACACCAAACTTAATGACTTTACAGCAGATATTCCCGAGGCTAAGAAACAACAGTACACAGCACTGGTATCGGAGGGGCACACAATTGCTGAACAGCATTGCAAGCTGCCTTAGACACTGCTGACACGGTTGCATGATCCACAGTAACAGCAGTACTAACGAGAAGGGCATCATGGTTTAACTCCTCTCCATTACACAGAGAGATTCAATCTACAGTGGAAGATCTTCCTTTCAACGGTTAGAAGTTGTTTACCACTAACACCAATGAAATTTTCTACTCCATGAAATACTCTAGAGTAACACTTCAATCCTTGGGGATCCACAACCAGGCACCTAGAAGAGTGGCAATATAGGTATCAGTCCTACCCAAGACCTTGAAAACCTCCATATGCCCACCCTTACAATAGACAAGACCAACAGAACAGATGCAGAATCTGACAACAATGCCCTTCCTCTACCAACTCCCAATAAGCAAAATTGAACATCAGGCTGAGGCTTGAGAGAACCTCTCACCTATTCTAACATGTATGTAGAATAGTAATAGAGATATAGCCATGTTAGTCTGGTCTTGCTGAAACAAAAGACAGGACTAACAAGATAGTTTATTAGGTGATGAGCTTTCGTGGGCTAGACCCACTTCCTCAGATCCAATTATGGAAGAAAATTGGCATGACCATATATACCAAAGGGATACAATCAAAAAAAGTGAACACATAAAATAGACAAATCAGATTTTAGAACAGAGAGGGGCTGGGGGGTGGTTAATGTCTGAGATAAAGATGCTAATTATCTTACCCATTAGAAAGATAGCTTCCCCAATTATCTCTTCTAATATCATTATCTCATAGACATTAACCTCTTCTCCCCCCCCCCCCATACCCCCTCTGTTCTAAAATCTGATTTGTCTATTTTATGTGTTCATTTTTTTGATTATATCCCTTTGGTGTATATATAGTTACGCCAATTTTCTTCCACAATTGGATCTGAGGAAGTGGGTCTGGCCCACGAAAGCTCATCACCTAATAAACTATCTTGTTAGTCTTTAAAGTGCTGCATTGTCCTGCCTTCTGTTCTAACACTGTTGTTGCGAGCAAACTTGTTTCCATCACCAACTGCTACCCTTCTTTAACAACTGGCAATGTATAACCTGACAGATGGGCCTTCCAGTTAGCCTTTCAATTATCTTATTCCCTTTGTGTCTCTTCCCTCTTCTTACCCCCCTTCCTGGTACCTCTTCAGGGCCCACTCTCATGAGATTATATGTCAACAAGAGGTAGAGTACCTTTTGCACATAGGTAAGATTGAAACACTCCCCCCCACAATTTAGGGGTAAGGGGTTCTACTCCCATTACTTCTTGACCGAAAAGATCAAGATGCATCTTAGAACTTTTGGATCCTCAATAAATTTGTTAAAACAAAAATTCAAGATGGTAACACTTGCCACTATATTACCGGTATTGGAACAGAATGATTGGTTCTCATCACTCGACTTGCAAGATGCATACTTTCACATTGCCATTCACCCTGTTCAAACATTTTCGTTGTAGATTCTCAACATTACCAGTACAAGGTGCTTCCATGTGGACTCTCTAGGGCCCTCAGGATCTCTTCAAAGATTCTGGCAGTTGTCACTACATAGCTGAGAAAACAAAATGTTAAAATATTTCCTTAGCTGGATGACTGCCTCCTCAAGGCACACTCACACAGCGATTCCTGCCATTCTGTCAATCACAAGACACCCATTCCGACACCTCAGCTCCAGGTGAATGAAGCCAAATTGAGATTTGTCTCCTACACAAAAGATACAATTTATAGGAGCATGCCTTGACTCAATAAGGGTCACCACATCTCTCCCTATAGATCACTTTCAAAAAATTGTAGTCTTGGTAAACACCTTACAATTCAGCCCCCAGACAATGGCACTTGAATGCCTTTGGCTGTTGGGGCACATCACAGCATGCAATTTAGTCATCAACAGTGCTTGCCTTCACATGAGCTGCTTACAGGGCTGACTGGGACAGATTTACAGACCCAATGTCCACCAATTATCCAAATCCCTAGTCCTCCCAATGATAGTTAAGGAATCTTTACATTGATGGTTAAGACCACAGAACCCTTGTTCTGGAGTCTCCTTTGACCTACCAGAATGATCTGTCTTCATGATGACAGATGTGTCTCAGACATGATGGGGTGCCCACCTACAACATAAGTGCCAGGGTCTGTAGTCCAGTAGCAACAAGAACCTACAGTTAGGAATGCATGCATCAAATTTCTCCCGTTCACCAACGGTCATGTCAGACTATACATAGACAACATTGCAGCAATGTTTTATATAAATCATCAGGATGGAACCCAATCTTGAGCACTTTGTACAGAGGCCATAGCAGCTTGGAACTGGTGCCTGAATTACAACACAATTATCACTGCAGTGCACTGTCAGGGCACCCTGAACACAACAGCAGATGCACTCAGCAGAGCCCTCCTGATCGAACATGAGTGGCAAATGAATCTGCACATATTGGCAGACCTCTTCCAAAAGTGGGGTCACCACACCATAGATCTGTTTGATACACAATCAAACAAGAAATGTCCCCTATTCTGTTCCTGCGTGGGCATTGGCAAGGGATCAATGGGAGATGCCTTCCTTGTCAGCTGGACATCCCGCCTAATGTATGCTTTTCCTCCCATGCCCCTGTTGAAAAGGGTAGCCCACAATACAAGAGACAAAGCCCATCTAATACTTACAGCTCCAGCATAGCCCTACCAACCATGGTTCCCCTTAAACAAAGGGGCCTTGCAGTACGTTCCATTAAAGTTCATCCTGCTGTGATTACTACCTTCCACTTGAAGATAGACGACTTGTCCATATTTGCACATCCACTTGCCAAGAGGCTTTTAAAGGATCTTCAGGCACTCTATCCAGACCTACATTTAGTACTGAATGCTTTAACTTGGCCACCTTTTGAACCAATGGCCACCACCCCATTACATTTATCCATGAAAACTCTTTTCCTCGTAGCCATTATCTCAGTGAGATGGGTAGGGAAGATCACAGCCCTAATGGCTGATTCCCTCATATACCATCTTTTTTTAAAGACAAGGTCACTTTACTTACCCATCCCAAATTCTTCCCCAAGGCACACTCATCCTTCCACCTCAGACAATTCCCCTTCCCACCTCCTTCCCCAAGTCAGATGCCAATTCCTTTGAGATGAAAATGCACACCCTTGATCTTCAGAGAGCACTCTTTTTACCTGCAGTGAACTAACCCTTTTTAAGCATCACTGACACTATTCGTGTCGTTAGCCTGGCCCTTATTGTGGTTTGCTGTCTCATCACAGAGACTCTCCCATTCTATCAAGCTCTATTACTTGCAGTCAAATGTGTCCCCTCCAAATAGTATAAGGGCACGCTCAACCAGAGCCATGGCTACCTCAGTAGCATTTTTCCGCAAAGTACTCATAAGAGACATTTGCACAGCTGCTACGTGGTCCTCCGACCGCACATTTGGAAAGCTCTGTGCACTTACACAGGGACCTCTCTCCAACCTGAAACTAGCTAAGGAGGCTCTTTCCACCACTTTTCTGCCAGAGCCGAAGTCCCTACCTCCCTAAACAGAAAAAGCTTTGTAGCCACCTAATGTAGAAAAACTACGGGAACATCTCTCTCTCAGAGGAGGTTACTCATCTTAGTAGTAACTGATGCTCTTTGAGATGTGTTCCCATAGGTGCTCTACAACTCTTCTTTCCTCCCCTCTACATTGAGATTCTGGCCTTCTCATGGCATCGTTCTAGGGTAGAGAAGGAACTGAGGAGCGGGGGAGTGGAACGCGGGAGGGCTCATGCATGCGCCATGCTGCAGGCTAAGAGCACACTGATGCAGGTGCATGCATATGTAGCTCTAGAGACCCTGCTCTGAAATCTCATATCTAAGGCTTGGTAGTAGCGCACCAACCTAATGTGGAGCGCCCATGGGGACACTTCTCAAACGCCAGTTACTATCAAGGTGAGTAACCTCCTCATACAGTGTACGGACAATGTTAGTCAAGACTGAAAAGGCAATTTGTTAAATAGTATTCATGCAATTTGTTAAATAGTATTCATCCTATTTCCTTTTAAGTCTGTCTTATTTCATAAGCTTTTAGTCTGAGAACCATCAGACCAATCACAATATAAATGTAATATGACAACCATGAGTTGCTTTTCATTTGGAATTGTTCATCCCTGACATTTTTGAGAACTACATGACAAGATCTGCAAAGAGTCGGTCACAGGTAGAATCTAAATTTTGTTCATATATGTATAAAATATAAAATCAGTTAATTAAGTAAACTTTGTGTTTTTAAGTAAATGTACTTTCTTTTAGGTGAAAGGAAGGAGAATTGGTCTTATCTTCCCTCCCCTACCCCAATCTTCTTTGTAGCTCAAGAAGGAAGTCAGGATATATGCAGTTGGTATTCTATGATTTTTTTTTACCCATGTGTTGTAAGGGATTTTACTTATGACATAAAGCCATTAATTTCTGTGCAGCATTGGGCAGATATTGTAGAAAACATCAAATATTTAACTTTGATTTCAACGTGAATATAATGCAAATCCTGCTTAAAACTTTTGAGATAATAGAGGAACTTCGCAGTACAGGTAATAGAGGTTCCTGTTTTAGATCTGGAGGTCTCAGATTCAAGACCTGCTGAAAGGGCCCCTGGGGCAAGATTCTAATTTTTTAAATCTAGAACCGTTTTAAGATCAAACATAGATTTTCATTAAATGTCTGCCTTCTGTAGAAAATTTAGGTACTTTTCATCAAAAATTCAAATGCCCCAAAATAAAAATATTTTGTTTCATTTCTGTCAACAGTGTCTTGTGCTGTAATTCTGTTGCCTTATATCCCCATTGTCCTCTTTCGAGTGAGTTCTTCACTTGGATTTCAACTCCCACAATTAATTGCCTCCCATCCCTAAGAGGAGAGATCGTGGTGCACTATGATTGATGTGGCTTGTTCCAGGAATCCATTCCACCAAGGAAAATAGGAGCATGAGACATATAAATTACAACTTTCATGAGGCACTCTGGTGGCATTTCTGAACAAATATTTAAATGAATCAATTTTTTGACATTTTGGAAAAATATGAAATGTTCCGCTGGGGGAGAGGGGGGGGAACAAAACCACACACACCTGACCAGCTCTATTGACCCAGGGCATTTCATTACAAGTGATGAATTAGGTATGGATTTGAGTTGTAATAAAACTCAGGAACTTTTTCCCTGATCAGAAGGAATTATTCAGACCCTGTATGAGTGTCAGCCATTTTCTCTGTATGTCCAATTACACACACGAGACAGCTGTATTGCCTTGATCTCTTTCGGCCATGTTTACAGTTACAATTTTGTCATAGTAAAATTAAGCAGAAGTTACATGGAAAAATGTACAAAAACAGGGTATGAGGCTGAAGCTAAAGCCAGAGTTGAAGTATTGTAGATCGGTTATTGGAATCCTTTACCTTCATGACAATCATGTACTTGGCAATGCCCCAATCTTGGCTTAGGTACTGTCCACAAAATTCAAAGACAGTGTTGTTGAGGGATGATTATGAAAAAGGATAACATGAACATTCAGGGAAAAGTAAAACAGCACTAACATTGTCATCAAGATTTAATAGGACATATAAGATAGGCTACACTAAAACTTTTAGTTGAATTTTTTTTTCCAGATTATTATCTCCAGTACTGTAGCAATTTATTTACCTAAAAAATAAAAATAAAAAAAAACAGTGGTCCTTAAGCTTGCAGTCAGTGCCCAGATTCCTGTAGTGGATGCAACTACAACATGTATGTACAGATTCATATAACTGAGAACAATTATGTTGAATAAAAAAATAAAAAGATGCCATCATTAAAAAAAAAAAGTTTTCAGTTATTCATTTAAGAACTGTAGGAGGAAAATGCAAACTTTAATGGTAAATGTTAATACAGGTTGAACCTCTTTAGTCTGCATCTCTTTGGAATTATAGAGGGGTGGTTTTTTTTCCAAATGATTAGGTCAGTGGACACCAACCAGTAGATCAGGATCTACTGGTAGATCTTAGAGCTTCTGACAGGTGATCCTAACTCACTTGGCCCCATGGCTATCGAGTGCCAGCATGTCAGCTGCTCCTCCTCCCACAGCTGTGCATCTCTGTCCCTTTGCCTTGAAGCTGTTCCTCCAGGAGCCTCCTGTTTGCTGTGAAGGGCAGGGGAGGGAGAACAGGGTGCTGATGTCAAGGTGCCCCCTTCTCCCACCCTGTATCCCATCTCCACAGAGCAGAGAGGGGGCACAACAGGACTAGAGGTAGAGCAAGTTTGCTGGCTGCTTTTGGGAGTGGGGCAGGGTTAGGGCAGTGGTGAGTAGGGTTGCCAGATGGTCTCCCAAAAAATACCGGACACCTGGTATTTTTTGGTCGGGGCTGGGGGGGGGGGAGAGGGGAAGGAATGCAGGATAAGCGGTTGGGCCATGAACGCTGCTGGGAGCCTGTGATTGCATGGAAGCCTGGCGAGGGTGGGGGGAGTGGCTGGGACTGGCAGCAACCGAAGTGGGCAGTTGATTGTGTGATATTCGTTCTGAGCTATGGGAATCTGTGATTATTAGAAGATCAGTAAAAGTCCAAATCCAATATAATTTACCATACCTCTGTTATATTATCACTGACTGCAAACATAAAATCTAAATGTGTGAATGTTCTTTTATTGGGAATATATTAAATGCTATAGATAAGAGACATGATCAGAGGGCTGATCTGGGAGCTAGAAACTCCTGAACTGTAATCCTAGCTCAGTTATTTTTGTAAATCTGGTTTTTACTGTTTCCTCGCCTTTAAAAATGAGGATAATACATGCTACTTTGTGAGGACTAGTTAATGAACTTTTTACAGTTTCAAGATCTGTATAGCTACAGATCTTGTCCTGTTTGCCGTATGATTGTTTGCATAAACCTTGCCTTGTACTTCTGTCTCCCCATCTACAATACATGTTCAGGGCCCTGTGTATTCCACAATATGCAAAATTTGCCACAAAATTTATTCCTTGCCATGGAATTATGCTTCAGAACCAAAATATCATTCAACATTGTTTCTTGCTATAAGGTCATGGGGGGGGGGAAGGGGAGAAACAATTAAAATCATGGACTGAAGATAAACCAATGCATTGTTGTTTTGCCACATCTGCAGCCAGTCTGACACAGTAACTCTGAGAGGTGTTACTGGTTCAGCTTTTGAAACCCAAAGGAACTGTTTAAATGTCAGCTATGTCCCAAAGCTGATTGATTGGATGTAAAAAGTATCAGTGGCACTGGAACGATTTTAGGGTGGGAGTGCTAAGTTACATCCTCCCTTACCCCTGTCCACTCATCAGCCAGGGCTGGGGTCAGCTGCAGAACCCCAGGAGCAGAGCTCTGGAGCTAGTGGCCAAAACTTTAGGTGGCAGAAGAGCCTGCAGGGGCTGGCAGAGGAGATGTCAGGCAGAAAACGTAGGGGTGCTGCAGGTAGGGATGTAAAAATATAACCCTTCAAATGGTTAACCAATGAGCATCAGCTTACTTGTTTCCATTACAGTTATATGCTTGCTTCCACTCCCAGGAGCTGGCTGTCACCCCATGCTACGGGCTCTGCAGTATAAAGTTTACGTATAAGATCCTGTTTTCATTATCAAGCTTATAGAAGCGCTTTATATTGCAGAGCCCGTGCACATGTAACCAACAGGATTTTTAATGGTTACATTTTAACCATTTTTTTACATCCCTAGCTGCAGCGCTCCCTGTATCTATACAGCTAATGTGGTTATCTCATAATCCCACATTTAGCATTCTTTAGTTGCTAAAACCTCTCATTCTATTACCACTCTTACCATTATAGTTAGGAGTTTATTAGTTTAAAAAAAAATCTTTGTCATGGACTGAAAATGTGGAGAAAGCATAAAAAATTCAATTGTCAAGTTATAATAAACAGTGTTCCTTGTTCATTTTCCTATTTCTTCATCTGGAAACCTCCATTGCTTAACTTAAAGCAGGCTGCCAGCTGCCATAGAATTTCTAGCATTCTGCAGCAGTGTGCCACAGAATGCAAGAATCTTGCTGCAGAATTTGTCTAACTTGCTATTGGGTACACAAACTCTCAAATGCCTTGCTAAGATGCCCATTATTACTGCTGCCATTATTTAATTATAAGGCACCAGTGTATTAGACACTGCACAAACAGATTTGAAGACAAGTTCCCAAAAGTATTTTAATTGAAAAAAATCCATTCTTCAAATGTCATTGAGATGAGAAACTTAGTTGTTTAAGCCCTTAAAATATTTTCCTGGCATCATTCTTTTATGACTTAGTTGAATTCTAATTGTAGCACATTTTATCTGAAGCTTTTCGTAGACTTAATTGTTTAATAAATGAATTTATTTAAGACAATGAACTGGCTTTTTAAATGTGGCTGTGTTTGGAGTTTAATTCTAATTATAGTTTGAGTGCTACAGCTGCTGCAAATTTGTATAATTAAGAGATGAACAGCTAATTAATAAAAATAAGGCACAGGTGCAATGGTGCGTGTTAGAGAAGTCTGCTCACTGTATCTTGATTTTCTTCCCTTTCCCGCACCACATCGCCCAGTGTAAAAAAAAATCCCAAAACTTCTAACCTAATAATCGGATGCACAGAATTTTATCTGGAAAATAGACTTGTGCACATTCTTCCTAGATTGTAAGGTGCATTTTGGTGTGGAACGTGTTGTGATTGTAACTTTGCACCCAAAAAAACCTCACGGTGCACATTGAGACCCAGGGTCAGTTGAGATCAGGCTCGTGGGGCTTGGCGTTATAAATGGTAATACAGATGTTCCCCTTAAGCTGGAGCCCAGACTCTGAATCCTGGGGAGGGTCTCAAGCTCCATCTCAGGAAGAAACATCTACACTGCCAGTTGTAATCAGTAGCACCAAGTCTCAGAGCCCACGGCGGAGAATTTTTTTGTTGCATTGTAGATGTTCCTTCAGTTCTGTCGGTAACAAGGTAGCACTCACCTGCTGTGAGCACCCCCGTCTGCCTGAGTATGTGTTCCTGCACTTGCTCAGCCTTTTTTGGGCTGGTGTGAGCCACTCAAAACCCCTTCTAGGGTACACGTTAACCAAGGCTCAACTTGGTGCCTTTTGTGTAGTGTCTGTCTATTCTTCACTCAAATGGAGAGTGGTGCTCCCAGGGCTTTCCCTCCTGGAGACAGTACCTTTGCCCTTACCTCAGGCTACACCACTATTCATCATATAGTCCATAATAAATCCCTTCACAGAACTCTCCATAGTGCTGCCGCTTCTTCAGTCAGCCAATCACCTGTGGTGGTCTTTCCTTGTGATATCCAGTGGCACTGAGCTGACTCGGGTCCTGCAGCTCCTTTTATAGGGCCTTCTTTCACCCTGATTGGCTGCTGCCTCTCAGAGGACTTTTCTGTGGTTTTCTGGGATGGGGTATGGCAAGGCCACAAGCCTCCAGGGGCCTTGTCCACCTCACACCCTCAGTGTGTAATGTCTTTAACATGTTTGCAAGGTGCCTACTTGCTGTTTGGCTGGGACCTCTCCATACTATCACAATACAGCAGAAATTGTAAGGAAGAGTTATTCTTCAAGTGATGTCCCCGTGGCTGCTCCACAGTTTGTCGGGCTTGTCCCGACACCACAGATCGGAGACTTTGAGAGCAGTGATCAGGTAGGCTGCGCATGTGCGAGCAGAGAGTGGCGCTCCTGCCTTCGATGTAGTGTGCACAGCCTGCTTCTCCTCAGTTCCTTCTTTGCTGCCCTCGACCATGGACGGAGCTCAGTTCTCTCCTTCTCAGCACACTCTGCAAGACAAAGCAGAACCACTTAATCAACATAAGTGGCAAGGAGTCCTGTGGCACCTTATAGACTAACAGAAGTGTTTGGAGCATAAG
>JANRFK010004149.1:89029476-89047684 GCA_030068395.1 Apalone spinifera
CAAGATGGCTACCTTTAGATCTGCAATTGTGTGTCCAGGGAGATTGAAGTGTTCTTCTACAGGACATACAATTGCAGATCTAAAGGTAGCCATCCTGCAGCAAAAAAACGGCCTCTCCAACTAATAAAAGGCCCAATAGGAAGTATTTCATTTAATCTAAAGGCATGGACTTTCTCTACCTGCATCCTCAAACAAACTCTTTAATGGCTGATGCTGCCAATCGAAGGTCCAAGAACCCACAACACAAAACACATAAACAGGACAAGGACCACAGGACCAGGACCATGCCTGAATGTGTTTGGGAGAAAAGTGTACTCTTCATCAACCCTCCAGCTACGTATAGCTAACTCTACAGCACTGCTTGCAAATCATGATTTTGACAATTACACGAAATTAACAGAACTCATACACGATGTTGCAGAGATAAAAGACCTATCCTCGAGGCAATCATTAAGGAGGGTCACACTATATCCCGTACGGTGCTGCAAATGGCCCTGGATGCCACAGACACTGACGCTGTGTGTAGACTACATCCCTCTGTTGGCCGAGGGATGTAAATGAGGCACTTTGAAAGCGCAAATGAAGTGGGGATTTAAATATCCCATGCTTCATTAGCATAACTGCATCATGGCGCTCTTTCCAACAAGTGCCATTTCGAAAGTAAAACCGCAGTCTAGTTGCAGTTCTTTTGAAAATGGCAGACTTTTTCGAAAGATCCTATAAACCTCATTTTTTGAGGCATTTCAATGAGCAGAAATCCATGTTACGCTCGACACAATCTTTGGAATTCATAGGGGCACATATAGACTCCAAAGCTTGAGCCTATCTTTCCCAACCACCATTTTAACAACATAAGAAACCTCGTTATAACCATTACCACAAGCCTAATGATACCCATCATTATGTGCCTCAACCTTATGGGGCACATGGTGGCTACCACATATGTGGTCCCGCATGCCAGGCTGCGCTTCTGCTGTTTCCAACATTGAACTCTTCAGTGTACACACCAGATCCACAGGCACATTTCGCCTCCCCTAAAAGTCCTCACCTCCCTACAATGGTGGACACAGGCACATGACCTCTGCAACGGGGTGCCTTTCCATCGTGACCAGCCATCTAAACAAATTACGACAGACGCCTCACTGATGGAATGGGGGGGCACACTCCCAACAACAGTTTGCTCAAAGGAAATGATCCAAAGATGAGTCAAGACTGCACATAAATCTGCTCAAGCTTTGAGCAGTCCACAACGCATACAAGCACTTCCTCCCTTATATCCAAGGCTCTTCCATGCATATCCTCACCGACAATGACAACTATGTTTTACATCAACTGCCAAGGGAGTACGAGATCCCAGTCATTATGCAGGAAGGCTATCAGGCTTTGGACTTGGTGCATCCGCTGCAATATTACCATCTCGGCAGAATACCTGCGTGGAGACAAGAAGATTATGGCAGATACCCTCAGCTGCAACTTCCTCACAGAACACTACTCATGGGAACTACATGACCAGATCACCCACAAGCTTTTCCACCAGTGGGGGCGACCACAGAAGGATCTCTTTGCCACCAGACAGAACTCCAAATGCCCTCAGTACTGCTCACAAGTGGGCATAGGACGTGGCTTCCTGGTGATGCCATGCTTCTCAGTTGGGGGCTCACCTATTTATATGCCTTCCCACCCATTCCTGTCATTCCCAGAGTCGTGTGGAAGATACAGACGGATGGAGCTTGAGTGATCTTGGTAGCCCCAACCTGTCCCTGACAGACATGGTTCACTTGTCTTTATCACCTGTCTCTACAACCTCCCTAGCCGCTTCTGAAGTGCCCAGATCTGCTCTTCCATGATTAGGGGTCAATACCTTTCTCCTCTTCCCTCCCCCCCAAACCACAAATGATGCACCTGACAGCATGGTACCTATGTGGTTCTCAGAAGTGGAGCAACAATGCTCCCAACAAGTGTGAAATGTTCTGCTGCATAGCAGGAGACAAACGACATGCAAGACTTACCTATACAAGTGGCACAAGTTTACACAGTGGTGCGCACACAGGGCAATTGAACTATCCAGGACACCACTCCACCGAGTACTGGAATACATCTTGCACCTGAAACAACAAAATTTGGTCAATTTCCTCATTCCGGATACATAAGACCACCATTATGGCCTTCCACGCTCCTATTGATGGGTTCTCCATATTTGCACACCCCATCTCTAAAAGATTCTGGAAGTGTCTACAGAACTTGCACCCATCTCAAAAACCCATTTCCCCCCCCCCATGGGACTTAGAATTGGTGCTACACTCACAAGACCACCCTTTAAACCAATGGCAACCACACCACTTACCTTTCTTACCATGAAAATGTTGTTCCTTATGACAATCGCTTCTGCAAGAAAGGTCAGCCAACTCATAGCTCTCACGACCTCATGTCCATACACAACCTTTCATAAGCACAAGGTTATCCTGTGGCCACATCTATCTGTCCTTACCCAAAGTGAGCTCAGAATTCCATATAAATGAACTGATAGTCCTTCCCACTTTCTATCCAAAACCACATCATTCCAGAGAAGAAGCCATATTACCCACCCTGGATGTCAGAAGGGCAATTGCCTTCTATCTGAATAGGACTCAATCCTTTCCATTATCCCAGACATTGCTCATAATCCTGGCTGAAAGGTCCAAGGGAAAACCACCGTCTTCCTAGCGCATATCAAACCTCATAATATCATGCATTACTACGCGCTCCAGAATAGGGTATTACCAATATATATCCAAAGGCCCACTCTACCAGAGCTATGGCGACATCAGCTGCTTTCCTAAAGGGAGCCTCACTCCAGGAAATAGGCAGAGCAGCAACATGGTCGTCTAATCACACTTTCATAAAGCATTACGCTATTCCACCGTGCTCCACAACCAATACCGCAGTAGCCAATGCTGTTCTCTCCACAATCTGTAGCAACTGATTGAAGCCTACTGCCCATCTGAATGAGCACTGCTACGCAGACACCAACTGTAAGCGCCCTCAGGGACATCACTCGAAGAAGAAAGAGGAGTTACTCACTTCGTGCACCCTCATAGGTGCTCTACGACCTGCCCTCCTCCCCACTTTTTCAGGCAATAGTAGCAGCCCATGAGGGCATCAAAGAAACAGAGGAGAAGTGGGCTGTGTGTGCTACTTCAAAGGTTGGAGCACCATTCTCCCCTCCCACATGCACAGCCCAGCCAACCACAGCTCTCAAAGTCTCCAATCTGTGGTGCCAGGATGAGCCCAACACCAACTGTGGAACACCCACAGGGACACATCTCTTGAAGAGAGCTCGTTACTGCACGCGCGAGTAACTTTTCTTTAAGTGTTTCTTTTGACCCTTGAAAAGTGGCCTCTGGGCCACTTCGTGAGTAGACAATGAAAATGAACAGGAGAACCTTGCACAAAGCGGTTATAATCTGCCTTTCAATGTAGTGCTGGTGCAACCATTACTGGAATACTGTGGCCTATTACTGTATCCCATAAATCAAGAAGGATGCTGATAATTGGCAGAACATTCAGAAAAGAACAGGAATGATTAGAGATTTTGTAAACTAAACAGATTAAGCACTAAGGATGTTAAATTGCAGTTATGTGGCTAATGGTGTAGTTGATTCAATTTGTATCAACTACATGATTAGTCGATAAGGATCACTCTGCAGAGCTGTGGCGGGGGTAGCTCTAGGATCTGGCTCAAGTTGGGACAGAGCAGTCCCTGCTCCTGACAGCTCCGGGAGCCACCCACACTGCAGCTCTGCATTTTAAATGTACTACGAGCTGCTGGGCTCTTAATACTTCTAAAATGCACAGGCGCAGCGTCCCAGATCATTGTGAGCCAGGACTGTTCGGTCACAGCCAGCTTGGGCTGTCACAAACCACGGCTGCTTGGCAGCAGCAGCCCCTGTCCACGGGGAGGGGGACTAGCTCCCTGCTGGGACCCCCATAGACAGGGGCTGCTGCTGGAGCAACCTCTGCCCACAGCGAGCCTCTGCTTCACAGCAGCCTCCCATAGCCCCTCTCTGATTGAGGCAGTGGTAGGGGGAGGGGAGGGGAGGGGCGGGGCAGCACCGTGGAGACTGTGCTGGGGGAACCGGCTTTTAAGCCAGCTCCCCCCAGCATTGCCTCCTGTTCTCCCCCTGTGCCCCACTGCCTCTCATGGAGGTAGCAAAGCTGAGGGGGGCGGGAAGAGCGAGTAGTCAATATGTCAGTCGACTATGTGATTAGCTTATGCTTATCGGGTGGCCGACTACTTGCTAGCACCCCTATTAAGCACCTTTACTCTGAAAGGAGAAGGTTTAAGGGTTCAGATTATAAATAAAGTGCAATGTTGTTTTTGTTTAAATTTGAGGGTAATTAACTATTTGAACAATTTTAGTAAGGGATGTGGTGGATTCATCGTCGTCACTGGGAATTTTTAAATCAAGATAAATAGCCTATCTAAAAGCTGCTCTAGTTCAAATAAGAGTTAATTTAAGGAAGTCCTATGGCCTGTTAGGCAGGAGATGCTCTTAGTAATAATAATGGTACTCTTTAGCTTTATAATCTATGAAAAGTGTGTTTTCTCCATCAGGTTAACTGACAGAATTGTGTCTACTTTTCAAATAAACAGGAATTTATTAAACCTCTTACTACGTGCCCTTGATAGTACCCACTACATGAACCAGAGATGTTAAATTGCGAGTAATTTACTAATGGAATAGTCGATGCATTTTGCATCGAATATTCGATTACTCGATAGGACACCTCCACCTTTGAAGTATAGGGCTGTTGAACTCTAGGGCTGTTGCTATACCTCAAAGGCGAAAGCGACACCGGGAGCCCGGGGTCAGCCAGGGACTCCCCTGCTAACCCAAGGCTCCCTGCAGCGCTGCTGCTTTGAAACGCTGCAGGGAGACCGGTGTCAGGCTCCATGTGGTATTTCAAAGAGGCAGTGCCACACTGAGCCCAAAGCTAGCGGGGGAGTCCCCAGCTGACCCCAGGCTCCATGCAGAATTGCCATTTTGAAATACCCCCTCCTCTTTCCCACTCTTGCTGCCTCTTTCTGATAGAGGCAGCAAGGGGAAGGGGAAGCAACTAGTAGACTAACCTGTCAACTATCTAATGAGCATTTGCTCATTGGATAGTCGACTAATCTCTCACATCCCTAATATGGACCAGTATTAAAAGTCTCTTTCACATTTTGTGGTGGTATGTGATTTAATTTTCCTAACAGACTTGACCAAGCCCATCAAAGGGGGTAGGGGCAAAGTTAATTTGCAGTTAATAAGGAATTGTGTGTGTATAATGACATGTCTAACACACCTCAAGACTTAGAATTGCTATCTATAATAGGTGGCTGTTGGTTAGATGGTTGCTTATTACACCTTAAAGGTTTTCATCAGCAATTGCTATTTAAATAATACACCATGATTCTATTAATTCATTTTGTGCCACTTGTGTTCACACTAGAAATCATATATATATTTAGCATGAACATACTTAAGTGTATGTTCTATATGGTAACTGTGGAAAGGATAAAGCAGGAATATGGCAAATAGTTTAAGTCAATATTTTCAGTTCTATATTCCCAGGAGGTAAAGCACCTCCTTAGGATTTCTTATTAAGGAACACATTACCAGGTATCAGATACTTTAATCTTCCTCCATAGAATTCAGCAGAAATGAATTGTTTGCATCAGGAAGGCATATTTCATAGTAACAATTTTCTGCATTCACAAGAATGGATGGGTATTGGAGTTCCTTTCAAGTTTCTTAGTTAAACATTTTGAATATACTAATGCCCTTGCAGCAGTTTTTTTCCCTGTTAAGTATTCTTTATTCCTCAGAATGGTTTTAATTCTTGAACTAGGCAGTGTTTCTGTCAGGGTAGAAAGATATATTGCATACTTACTGATGCTTAACTATATTCTCTCAGATGTAAGTTCCCTGCACTCTTGTAAGTGAGAGAGATTTGCATAACCACTTTGTAATAATCAATAATAATGTACATGTGTTTCTGTGTTTGGCTGCTAATAGCTGTCCACCAGTCACATATTAAAATATATGTAATTGCCCTGTCAAAATCCCTCTCTTTAGTGCTTGTCTCAGAATTTATTTCTTATAAATGCCTCTGTCAGAGAGTTTAATCTGGCCTGGAGACTGTTCAGATGATTTGCCTTTAATTGTTCATGCTGGCAACTGTGATTATTTTTTTAAGCATATAAAACATTTAAATATTTAATGAATGAATTTAAGTTGTCTTATTTGGTGTCACTCCACAGTCCTTTATTTCTGTTTTTTTCTGTTACATAAGAACTGGGTATAAATTAGTGGAACTGGACTTGCATAAAAATTAAGGCCAAGTCCACAAAGATATCTCTAAACTCCAGACTTCAACCCCAGTTGCATGCATCACAGTGATATGTAAGAATCCTGTTTAGCTGCCACCTAACTCTGGTATAGGCACCTACACTTAGTGCCTAAATCTTTGGTGAAAAAATTCCTTCATCACCTAGATTTTCTTTATTTGGCTATTCATGATGCTGCCTCCACTAGGCAATTAGATGCCTGTCCCACCTAATCTCTGGTGCAGTCCATGATCTGGCTCAAGACGATTGTGGAGCACCTCTCACCTAGTGGCCTGATTTAATGGGCATGCTGAAAGGTCACCTGCAGAATCAGGTTCCATTCAAAAGTATCCATCCATCATTAGTACCAGGCACATTCTGAATGGGACCCAATTTGGTAGCTGGCTTCTGAGTAAGTCTTACATCAGGCCACAAAGGTGAGATACTGCCTTTTCTTCATAGGGTTGCCAGGTGTCCAGTTTTCACCTGGACAGTCCAGTATTTGCAGGCTCCGTCCAGTAAAAAAAACAGGAAATACTGGACATGTGAAATGTCCGATATTTCCTGTTTCCCTGGGACGGAAGCCTGGCAGGGACAATTTTCCTCTGCCATGTCTGGCGGGGGAGTGAGGAGTCCGGCAGAGTCTAGCAAAGAAGGGGGGGGCAGGAGGAGGCAGTTGCCGGGCACCATACTAAGGGGGCACTGGGGTGGGGTGGGAGCAGAGCGCACGCTACTCTGGTCCACATGACCAGCAGAGACTGGGAGCTGTCCACGTGATGCCTCCCTCTCTCTACAATGCGAGCTGAGGCAGTCAGGCTGGGCGGCAGGAACTTTTAAAGTGTTAGATGGTTCTTCCATGCCTGACTCTGCAGGGGAGGGGGGGGGACAGGGGAGATTTGATTGGAGTGGGGGCTCCGGATGCTGGTGATGCCTTGCTCAGGGGGAGGGGTGATTGCATTGGGATGGTGGGGGGGACACTAGGAGGGCCTGGCTCTGAGGCAGGGGTGAGAATGCATTGGGATGTGGAAATTGGGGGCCTGATTGGGGAGGGGTGGGTGCATTGGTGGTTAATGTGTGGTCCTAAACTGGAGGGAGTGGTGCAACTTTTGCTTAACAACTTTGGCTCCCCCCATATATATATATATATATATATATATATGGTCTCCCCCTTTTTCCACTGGTCTCCCCCTTTTTCCTCCCCTTGAAGGAATTTTTTCCCAGTGCGCTTTTGCGGGGTTTTTTTTTTTTTTTTTGGCGGGGGTGTGTTGATTCTGTATTGTTTGTTAACAATTGGCAACCCTATTCACTGGCAGAGAAAATTGATCAGGGGATGTCCATTTCTCAGAAATGATCTAACCATTGAACCATGGGAGAGCCTGGTGTTCAGATCTTTCAATCTCTGTGTCTTTTTGGCAATGTAGACATAGCCTTTGTGGATCCTGATCTTAGGAAAACTGTTTGTGCAGCTGCTGCTGAAGCCAAAGCTCAACAAGGAAGATAAAGTTGACTCTGCATTCCCTGGAATGAATATGAAATAACATTCCTTTTTATTTTGCCAATTTTACTGGTGACTTAAATGATAGCATGGAAAAACTAACTTACCTTGAAAAGTGTCTCAGAAGCAGACTGTATAACTCTATAACTGAGAAATGTCAACTCCAAGCAAAAGAAATACTGTAGAACTCTTGAACCTCTTTAATCTGGCAACCTTGGGAAATGGGGTATGTTGGATTAAAGAATATGCCAGGCCGGGAAGGTGCTGTGAGGTCTGGGCATAGGGTGCTTACTTGGTGCCCTGTTCCTGGGGGCACAACAGGCTCTGTGCTCTCCACCACTATGGGAGTGACAGAGAAAAGCCTCAGGGGGAGCAGTCGCTGTACTGCTGTTTCCCCAGCTGGGGATGGGAAAGCAGCAATATGAAGAGCTGCTTCCTCCTCTGCCTGCCATGGTCTGTACCATGGGTGTTCCCAGATTAGGGGGACATGCACGGTACGGAAGCTCAAATGTATTTGTATTAAGTCATCAAGGCTCCCAGATACTCCTTTTTGAGGAAAATTAGAACGCTCTTGGAAATAATGACTTTACACTTTGTTTTTTAAATCCCTCTTCGATATCTAAATATTTTTAATTACACTTTTTCCATGTCTTTGCAGTGGTCTTCCAGAAAGAGTATGATTTAAAAAATTTCTGTTTGGTCCTTGTTTCACAATAATAATGCTCAAACTGCTTGTTCCATGTGCTTTAAAGCACTTGTATGTGCCTGCTACAGGCTGCCTGCAATGCAAGCTTTTATGTATGTGTTGCAGGTCTGCTGACGGGTCTGGAGATTAATTCCTTGCCTTTGATAGTATTAATCTCTGTCAACATACTAAGACATCCATGTCAAAGATGAATTAATGCTGGGCTCCTGAATTTAGGGAGAACACATTTTTGCTTTTTGAAAACATTTCCAAGAATTTTTCTCAAAGGAGAACAACAGTGGGATGCCCTGAGCATTTTTAAATCTAGTGCAACATGCAATTTGAAATGTCGGACCTATCCTTGGTTGTAATTATTTGGTATTGGTTTTGCATAATAGAAAAACATATTTCCCTATTCCCTCTGTGCACCTGCAATCCTGACACAAACACAAGATATGTTACAAGAAAAGTGGGGAATTTTCTGAGTCAGCATATTCTACTAGAATCTGTACTTGATTACAGAGTTTATTAAGAAATTTCTAGCTGTGCTGTTCAACATTAGATGTGCATATGGAACTGCCAGAGGCTTGAATGGTATTCATAGTTGTGTGAAAAGTGAAGCTTTACACATACCTTTCACTAGGCAAATATGCATGACTATTTCAAAGTTTGCTGTAATTTGTTTTTTAAGTATTGCCTTTCATCCAATGATCAAGGCAGTATTCAGATCTTAGCTATTAAAATATCTGAGAGAGGCAGGTACAAAACCATCCTATTTTGCAAATGGGGAACAAATTCAGAGATTTAAAAAGTGATATTCTTTGTATTATAGTAACAATTTATTTTTCTTTTGCTTAATAATCCTCTCCTAATCACATCAATAATTATGCTGAAGTACTTTATTAGACTTTCATATCCTTCATTGAAAATTATGCTAAGATTGTTGGGCCAGAATCTGTTGTCAATTACACAACTTTAGGCTGATTGCACAAATGTAACTGTGAGCACAATTTGAACCCTTTCCTTTATTACTTCAGCTCTTGTTTGTCAGTAACATGCTTTGATTCTTGCATGTATGTTAATGCATGCCCTACAGAAAGGAAAGGTTTAGAGAGATGAGGCTAATAATGAATAATAAGCTTGAACAATAAGGTCTGCAAGCCTTTGAATGTTGAGGTCTCATGTGCTAATGTATGTATAAAGATTCGCGCACACAAAACAAGAGTTTAGAGTAAGTTAGAAAGGCCTAGACCTTTTAACAGATATGAGCATTATAGAGTCCTGACTTCATTAGACAAATCTTTTCAGATACAAATATCAGATAGTGATCTCAGAGGTTCAGTAAATAGAGAAACTGAGAACTTCAGACTCCAGAAGCATAAGCTTATTTTCACGTGAAAGGATCCACTCCTTTAACTTTGAGAAAGTAGCAGGTTCTTATTTTCCACATTAGCTGGCCCTTTATGGGGAGACACAAACACATACAATGACCAGTGAATTTAAACATGCACTGTTTTTAATTTAAATATCTTTATGGTGGAATATATTCCAAAGAGAATTTGTCCACTGGTAAAATTCAGCACAAACTCAGATTTCTTTAAAAAAAATTGTGACTACATTGCCCACAACCTTTTATTTCTCTCACTTTTGTGACATCTTCAGGTTTTTTTAGCCGACTTTCATGTGTGAATTTCTTCGTGCGTGAAGGTTTCAATATAACTTTTTAGCTATATATATGTGTTGGTACTTCAGCAATGCTACTTGAAAAATTCAGTATATGGTATGCAGACATTCAAAACTGAAACTTCTGCTGTGCCCAGAGTTTTAATATTTAACTAAGTGAATCAAGAGAAGTTTCACTTGGATCTTATTAGGACTGTCACTGCTTCTAGAATACAAATGAGTGAGGAGGTGAGGATGGACCTTTTCTATTTTTTTCATCATTTGTCACAAAGAAGCACCTAAAAATGATAAAAGGTTGACTAAAGAGACAAAAGGCATGGCCCAGTATGCTACATACATGAATATATTTAATGTAGACATTGCTGCAGCTCAAGATATTGTTTTCTGCTGGATTGCTGAAGTAAGTTGATGGCAAGAACTAGGTCTTAAAGAGGCTTAGAGCAGCAAATACACTGAAATGAGAATGTGAAAAGAAATTCAAAAATGTCTGAATGAATGGAAAAGCTCATTTGAGATTAAATCATCTTGTTACAGTCAGCTATTTGACACCAATAACTATTTTAAAAGATTGAGTTCAAAATACTGGAGTTATAGAATACTCCTGTTTGTTAGTGGGTGTTCTTATTAACAACCGAACTTGAAAATAATGTAAATAACGGATTCTGTACAGTCTTGTAATTACAGTTTGGCATTTTATGTATTAATTTTGCATAATCCCATGGCTGTTCGATTAGAAAAAGCAGTCTTTATTAATATTGCCTTACAGGATGATTCTGGAAACTTGCTGAATCTTCAGTGAGTCATACACAAAGGAGATGTATGATCTATTTATTTCCAATAGGATCAAGGTTTTGTCAAAGGTTCTCCTCTTAAACATTTTTTTCTAAACAGCACATTTTTTTTTTTTTGGCTCTGTCCTGATGGCACTATGTAGGTGTTTTCCTTCCTTCAAAGCAATCTGAAAAGGATCCTGCAGAGCTTCTTTGAAGTGTACATTGAAAGAAGCCTCCATTTTCTTAAATATTAAATGTTCTATTAAGTAGAAAAGTAACAATGAATGTTGTGTGAGTGCGGATTTAATATTTCATATGTCTGCTGTAGAACTGGAATGTCCTAAAGGGTAGGATTCTTAAGTGTACCAGGATTTCTGAACCCATTCTTCAGCTCCGCCAAATCCAGCTGGATATTCCACTCCATCACCATGTCTGACCATATGCCCTGTGGATGATAGACAGATTCACAATGCCCTGAGGCTTTTAAGAGAAGTGGCACTGAGGTGGGAGCCCATGATTCTAGTTTTTTCTGCTGACTGGTGTTTATATTTCTGTGCGTTTGAAACCCTGTGTTACAGAGCAAGGCATCATGCCCTACTCCAAAACATAGTCAAGGATGATTCCTCTATTTTACAAGCTTAACTGAGAAGTTGTGTGAAATCACTTGTAGCAACTTTAGGAATAGTACTCATGTCTGTGGGTCTCTTCACCCATCCACTTTGCCTCTCGCTATGTATGCACCATGCCTATGGACCTAAGGTATTGTGTCTAACCACTCAAGGCTTCTCTTTTCAAACACAAAAGATCCCAGAACTCCTGATCTGCAACATTCTACTGTTATTTAGCAAATTCTTGTGTAACCCATTCCAGAGTTACATGTCAAGCTCCCTTCTCTTTATTGGTTCATATAAAGATGGTACTATTTCAGTTACAATTAAAAATCTGTGCTGGGGACTTGATCGTCCAGGGCAAATTCTGCAGATAACCCATGCAGGAGGGCCTGATGGCTTCATTTGCTGGAATTCTCTCCCGCCCCTCCCCATTTTCTCACTTAATTAAAACCTTTTTTTTTTTCATATTACAAGCTATCAATTAAGCCAGTAGTACAGCATATCGTAAAACACATTGAAGCAGACTGACAGTTCAGAGGTATGCTAAATTGAGAGTAATTGATAATTGACAGTGGGCTTAGTTTATATTACACTATGATTTTGATTCCTCCACCTTAATTTACTTTCCTGTGCATATGCATTATGATACAGACTTTGATTACATGATCACATGCTATTTTTTTTCTTCTTCGGGTAGTGGGTGCTCCACTATAGGTGATGGGCTCGTCCTGGCGCCACAGTTTGGAGATTCATCATCCATGCCTTTCGCGCCGCTCCTGAGTGTGCACGCAGTCCGGCTCCTGCCAGTTCCTCCTAACTGTTCAGTCGTAGGTGGAGTGAACTGCTTCTCCTTACCCTGACTGGAAAAAAATCAGAATTAGTTAGTTTATAGTTTTAGTCATAGTTACTTGTTTTAGTCATAGTTTGATCTGTTAACTTAAAAAAAAATTGTTCTTTACCTATCTAGCTTAATAGTGTTAAGACTTCTTGTTGGGGGAAAATGCTGGGTTCCCCCGGTTTCAAAAAATGTGCCACTTGCCCCGATGCAATGCCTGCGTCAGACGGCCATGCCAGCTGCATTAAGTGCCTGGGAGAGGGCCACATATCTCAGAAAAACCCGCATTGTTCCAGACTAACGGCGCACATGAGGCGAGATTGTGAAATGCGCCTCAAAATGTTGTTGCTCAGCAAGGCATTGCAACCTACTGACAACAAACCGATGGCAACCCCTACGGCTGCAGGAAAGCCGTCAGACCATAAGACCAGCATGGCAGATAAACCCGGTATATCTGGCTTGCCCATCAGTACCCAGGCTCACAAACATACCGTATCAGAGCCTAGTGCAGCCTCACACCGGGAGGTGGCACATGCAGCGCCAATCGCCCTAAGAGCGGATTCAGCACCAGCACCAAGCAAGCAAAGGCCATTGGCATCGGCAAGATTGGCACCGAGTAAATTGGCACTGTGGGGGCAAGTGATAGCACTGATGAAGGCACTGAGATCGCCATCTCCAGCACCTCCACTAAGCCCATCCATGTCTTCAGGCTCTACAGCAAGCTCAACGGCGCCGACTCCTACGGAACCAACTCGCACGGTGCCTGAGCACACCACACCAAGCCCAGTGGCATCGCCTATAGCGGCACTGACTGCACCAGCACCGAGCCCTGTGGCACCGGCTGCAGAAACACCATCTTCTGCCACACGAGCACCGAAGTCAAAATTGCAGCCAGCATAGGCACCACATACAGCACCGACGTCTAGAAGCCACAAAGCTACATTTAAGTCTAGGATAATAATTACACCTTCCCCTAGCCTGGAACCAGAGGTTCCCCTCCTCCCCCCAGCCTTCCTCTCCAACTTCTGTACGCTCGGTCTCTATGCAACAGGAAGGTTGTCCCACCTCCTACCAGAGACGCTCACCACAATACTCGCCATCACCTCAGCATCGCCATTAACGGTCATACTCTCCAGCATACTACAGAAAAAGATCGCATTCTCCAAGATCACCTAGGAGGTCGTTTTACACCAGATATCACCACAGACTGCATAAGAGATACTCACCATTTTATTCTTCCTCACAGTTATCGTTGTTGTGGCGATTACTATTCCTGCCACTACTCCTACAGCCATTCCTGTTCGTCCTCTTCACACCATCGTCGAGGACACTCACACAGTACCACCAGATGGCCTCCATCACCTCAAATGGTAACAGACCATCAACTCCCTCAGGAGATGTACACCCACCACCACCACAATCTGAACACGAATTCCCCTCAGAACAGGCTCAACCACAGACACGGTCCCCAACAGACCAGTCTTCCTCATCCCTGGATGATGCAGATTTTCCCGGAGATTCCTCTCCAGTGGACGACATTAAACAATTCCACGACCTGTTCAAAAGAGTGGCAGAGTCCGAAGAAATACAACTAGGTGAGATGCAACAAAAATAATACTGATTCCTTAAAAACCTTCAACCCTCACAGAAAACTAAGATGGCCATACCGTTGGATGAAGCCATACTGGAAATTGCAAATGACATATGGCAAACTCAAGCTTCCATCCAGGCGACGCATAAGAGGGCCGATTAAGTATTTTGTCCCCTCTAAAAGGGATGGAATTCCTATTCACGCATCCACAATCAAACTCCCTGGTAGTCGATGCAGCCCAACAACATTCTAAGACCCCCCCAAAATAAAAATACTTCTTCAGACAAAGAGGCCAAACGCTTAGACCTGTATGGTAGGAAAGTGTACTCGTCTGCCACATTAATGTTAAGAATGACAAATTACTCGGCTCTTCTGTCAAGTCACAACTTTGATAATTATTCAAAACTGGCCATTCTCCTAGAACATCTGCTGGAAGACAAGCGGCAGATCTTAAAATCAGTGGTTCAGGAAGGTTATGCGGCATCAAGAACAGCACTGCAAATCTCCTTAGACATCGCGGACACTGCAGCCTGTACCACTGCAACATCACGCACTGGGTAGACATGAATGGATTACCATCCAATAACCTGTTCAGTACTAAAACAATGATGGAGCTCTGAGTTCAACAGCCAGATTTCTGTGGTATGTTTGGGGAAGGAGGGATGTTGGCATCTACTAGTAAATATGCCAATGTAAATTCAATGAGCCATATGTCGTGCTGTGATTTAAGCTACCCAGTTAAATGACTGTTCATTTTTTCAGTTGAATAGCTATTGTGTATCTCACTGACTATTTAGACAAAATATCCTTTCTGTATAACTTGAATTACAGGATTTATTTACAAAACAGTACTGATGCCATCAATTCTACATTCTTTATGTTGGAATAATATATTCAGAGTAATAAATTACTGATGGAACTGTGCTAATGTCTCAACCACCTGCTCAATTTAGCATTCTCTTAATAAGGTTATTTCAAATGGAATCACTAGCCATTCTGGTGCATGAAATAAGCTTAATTTGGTAATAAAGTGAAATATCCTAATTTTGGCCATATGTGGCTCTCAGATCGGATAAAGGGCATATTATATACAACATCAAGACTGACATGGTGGATAGTCATATTACCTTCACTATCTGGAGAACATGTGATAAAGAGGTATAAATCCTAGAGTGCAAGTTGTTCGAAGCAAAGTTTGTCTTAAAGATCTGCAGGTGTGCATGAATAATGATACTACCTGATAAGGCCTAATTTATCCCTTCCAGTTACTTCCCCTGAATTAACTAGAAGTACATAGAGTATTTTTGTGCAAAGCACTGCCTAGATGGCAGCATGAAATGGGCATTTCTTGTTATCTGTATGTTTTTTCTTCATTTTGTTTTCAGCATGCTAGGCCAGATGAGAGCCAGCAAGAGTAAGTCTATGCAAGATGGGAATTGTGCCCCTCATTCATAGTTTGGACATAGCCTAAGTGTGGGATACTCATTCCCCTTTCCTCCAGGGAAGAGGACTACCACCTATAGGCAAGAGGAGCAGCTGGACCTGGCACTTAACACTCTTTTGCACCCACTGTGGGAGATGGATAGGAGCTGAGTGAAACTGCCAGTTGACAGGGTGCTAATGATTGGGACTCCTTCGCCTCTATATGTGCCTGGGGTTTGATGTTGTGTCCTGAGGGGTTTCACCTTGAAGCAAAACCTTTTAGCAGAGACTTGGTGGGATAATATACATGATTGGAGTATTGGTATAGAAGGGTACAGCTTAATCATGAAGGGGAAAAAGGGGAGGAGGTGTTGCCTTATATATTAAAAATGTATACACTTGGACTGAAGTGGAGATGGACGTAGGGGACAGACATGTTGAGAGTCTCTGTGTTAAGTTAAAAGGGATACAAAAACAAGAGTGATGTCATGCAAGGGTCTACTACAGCCCACCTACCCAGGTAGAAGAGGTGGATGAGGCCTTTTTTAAGCAACTAACAAAATCATCCGAAGCACAGAATTTGGAGGTGCTGGTGGACTTGAACTATCCAGACATATGTTGGGAAACTAACACAGTGGGACACAGAGTATCCAATAAGTTCTTGGACTGCATTGAAGACATTTTTTTTTATTTCAGAAGGTTGAAAAAGCTACTGGGGGGAAGCTGTTCTAGATTTGATTTTTAACAAATAGGGAGGAACTGGTTGAGAATTTGGAAGTGGAAGGCAGCTTGGGTGACAGTGATCATGAAATCATTGAGTTCACAAGTCTAAGGAATGGTGGAAGGGAGAACAGCAAAATAGAGACAATGGATTTCAAGAAGGCAGAGTTTGGTAAGCGCAGAGAGCTGGTAAGTAAGGGCCCATGGGAAGCAAGACTAAGGGGAAAAACAACTGAAGAGAGCTGGAAGTTTTTCAAAGGGACATTATTAAAGGCCCAAAAGCAAGCTATTCCACTGTGTAGGAAAGATACAGTATGACAAAAGACTGCCTTGGCTTAACCATGAGATCTTGCATGATCTAAAAATACCGTGTAAACTAGGACATATTACAAAGGATGAATATAAGCAAACAATACAGATATACAGGGAAAAGATTAGAAAGGCAAAGGCTCAAACTAGGTACAGACATAAAGGGAAACAAGAAGATTTTCTGTAAATATATTAGAAGCAAGAGGAAGACCAAGGACAGGGTAGGCTCATTGCTCAGTGAGGAAGAAGAAACAGTAACAGGAAACTTGGAAATGGCAGAGGTGCTTAATGACTTCTTTGTTTCGGTCTTCACCAAGAAGTCTGATGATGAAGGAATGCCTAATATAATAAATGCTAGCAGGAATGGTATAGGTTTGGAAGATGAAATAAAAAAAAGCAAGTTAAAAGTCACTTAGAAAAGTTAGAAGTCTGCAAATCATCAGGGTCTGATGAAATGCATCCTAGAATACTCAAGGAGCTGATAGAGGCAGTATCTCAGTCTTTAGCTATCATCTTTGAAAAATTGTGGAAGACATGAGAGATTCCTGAAGACAGGAAAAGGGCAAATATAGTGCCCATCTATAAAAAAGGAGATAAGAATCTTGTGGATAAGGGAAGTGGTGGACGTGGTTCCACCTAGACTTTAGTAAGGCATTTGATATGGTTTTGCATGATCTTCTTATCAATAAACTAGGCAAATACAACTTACATGGGGTTATTGTAAGGTGGGTACATAACTGGCTGGATAACCATTCTCAGAGTTGTTGTTAACGGTTCACAATCCTGCTGGAAGGGTATAATAAGTGGGGTTCCACAGGGGTCTGTTTCAGGACTTGTTCTGTTCAATATCTTCATCAACGATTTAGATATTGGCATAGAGAGTATGCTTATTAAGTTTGCAGCTGATACCAAGCTAGGAGGGATTGCAACTGCTTTGGAAGATAGGGTCAAAATTCGAAATGATCTGGACACACTGGAGAAATGGTCTGAGGTAAATAGGATGAAATTTAATAAGGACAAATGCAAAGTACTCCACTTAGGAAGGAACAATCAGTTTCACACAACCAGAATGGGAAGCAGCTGTCTAGGAAGGAGTACTGCAGAAAGGAATCTAAGTGTCATAGTGGATCACAAGCTAAATGAGTCAACAGTGTGATGCTGTTGCAAAAAAAGCAAACATGATTCTGGAATGTATTACCAGGAGTGTTGAGAGCAAGACACGAGAAGTCATTCTTCTGCTCTACTCTGCACTGATTATGCCTCATTTGGAGTATTGTGTCCTGTTCTGGGTACCACATTTCAAGAAAGATGTGGGGAAATTTGAGAAGGCCCAGAGAAGAGCAACAAAAATCATTAAAGGTCTAGAGAACATGACCTATGAAGGAAGACTGAAAGAATTGGGCTTCTTTTGTTTGGAAAGGAGAAGACTGAGAGGGGACATGATTTGGATACCTGATAATCTCAAAGGTGGTCACAAGGAGGAGGGAGAGAAATTGTTATCTGAGGATAGGGCAAGAAGCAATGGCCTTAAACTTCAGCAAGGGAGGTTTAGATTGTACATTAGGAAAAACTTCCTAACTGTCAGGGTGGTGAAACTCTGGAATAAGTTGCTTAGGGAGGTTGTGGAATCTCCATCTCTGGAGATACTTAAGAGCAGGTTAGATCAGTGGTTCCCAAATTTTTCAGCATCACACCCCCTTTTTGATTTTTGAGAGCCTCTTCCCTCCCCTCCCCC
>JANRFK010004149.1:89047784-89060124 GCA_030068395.1 Apalone spinifera
CCCCCCCCGGAATTAGTTCTAGTTTGGGAACCTATGATCTAGACGGTACTGGGTCCTGTCTTGAGGGCAGGGGATTGGACTCAATGACCTCTCAAGGTCCCTTCCAGTTCTAGAGTTCTATGATGATTTCTGTGTCTTAAGAATATAGATTTTATAATGGCAGTGTTGAAGGACCCTCAAATGTGGCAGAGCTTTAAGCACAGTAGAATTAGCTGTAACAAGCAAAGCACAATTTCTTAATGAGGCTACACAACATGTTAGACAACCGACTACCAGAAGCATTACTTGCATAGCTCCATCTCTCTGTGTGTCTCTAGTAAAGCAATGTTGCTGCTTACTTAGAAAATTTCAAAATTTCTACAAGTTTGTGCCTTTCAATGTCATGGCTTTGACAGAGGATCAACAGTTATCTGCTTTTTTATGTTTATATTTGATCTTATATTTTTCCTCCAAAGGAAATGCACCTCCTATTCTTCTATTATTGTACGATTTCTCAGAAGGTGTTGCTGGGTATGTTATGCCATAATGGCAGGATACCTTACACCACTGCTGTTCTGAAGGAGGATTTTTTAAGAACTTTATATATTTGTATTATAAACAAAAATAATGATGTACAATATACATAAATGTATGCACAAGATGGAAATGCCAAATAAATAACAAAATTCACTGTTTGTTGTTTGTAAAGCCTAGAAAAACAAAAGAACTAGAAAACCTGAGCCTGTAGAGATTATGCGGGGCATCAAGTGACTATAACAAGGTGCAGGTGGGTCCTTTAACCTCTGCAGTTTCTGCCTCCACAAACCAGGCGGAGACCTCAGCTTTGGTGCAATCACCAGTGCTCTTTATGGACACTTCCAATTCCTACCACCTTATATTTAGATTGCTTCAGGCTTGCTGCCTCGGGAATGTTAGTTTCTGCTGCCTAGTAAGGGAGCAAGCCTTTGACTCCTTGGCTTCTCCCTTCCTTCCCCCTATTTCCTTGCCAGCCTTACATAGCCCCTGGCCAATGAATCCGGTATCTGCTCCCTATTTGCCACTTAGGCTTGAGCTTACTCAGCCAGCTCCAATTAACTTTTCTTAATTGGAGCTCGTATGACAGGTCTGGCTCAGGGCTTCCTAGCTAGCATCCTGTTGGTGACTAGATGGATAAATAAGTAAACTTAACTGAGTATTGATGCTTTTACTGTATTTACGAAACTCCAAAAGTATGAAATAGTCTCATGTCAATAAGAATATTTGAGATGTTTCATACTGCTATCAAATGGCATTTGTTAGAAAGGGCCTAGTAATAAAATAAAATGTTAACAAAATGTATCTTGCATAATTTGGCATCATTTTAATGCATTTGAGTAGTGTCTGCTTCAGAGATTTTGGGGCAGACTGGAGAGACTTGCAATTACGTATGTTCCTCAAGCGGTCCCACTGGATTAAAAAAAGATGAAACTTTAGAAATGGGAAACTGTCCATCCCTGATATACCTCATTTTAAATTTACCTTAATCCAATTTTCCTGACTTTTTTTTTTTTAATACTATAACCCTAGCAGCAAACCTGAATGGATTTGTAGCATCTGCATCAATTGTCTTCCCTGGAAAATGATTCATATTTTCATTTCACTTTTCATGAAATGGTTCTAGAATTCTCCCACATTATTCTGCAACTGTTTGGGTCAGCTATTTTCATCATATACTCAATAAGCTTCCAAACAGATTGTGCCAAAAAGTTGGTGATTAGGCCACCTCTTAGTTTTTGTAGCTCAGTTTGTGCCCCTCCTTGCTTTGGAGAGAATTGCACCCACAAAAGCAGCTTCTACTTCTTCAGGCCTGGGAGAAATGGCAAATGTTTTACACCCATCACATAGCAAGTCTGCTAACCTAAGGAAATGAGAAGAAAGCGCCAATCTTTTACTTTCATTATTTACAGCATCACGAGTCAAATATTCGTCATCCCAATGAGAACAGAGCATAACTCTTCATTGCATCTTTAGATTTTTGAACAACCCCAGAGCCACATTGCTGCCTAATATTTCCAGATAACTATTTTTCTTAGTAATACATTTGATATGTTAACTTTTATAATGAATGCAGCCAGGGACATCTAGTGGCTTAAAGGGAAAAATGTAACTAGTTTTATACCTATTCTGAAGCTGACATAAGTATACTTTATTATGCCTTAATACTGAGAACTAAATTTTATTCAAGCACTTCTAGTTGCAAACACAGGTTCTATGGATAATCCAAGAGATTATGTTGACCCTAACTATGACAGTATCTTGATCTTTTGAGCTGGGAATGTGAAAGAACGGGAAGACATGCCAGAGAGACAGAATGTGAAATTATCAACAGCATCTCTTATCAGGCCTATGATTAAATAGCACACACAGTCTGAACTCGACCTTTGCTAAACATAAGGACTTATAACTAGTCCAGTGGTTCATCTAGCTCCGTTTCCTGTCTCTGACCATGACAAAAAAGATGCTTCAGAGTATAGCATAAGAGCCTGCTAAGGTGTATTGGTAGTTTACACTTTTCCCTCTGATATTTGTTACTTTGCATTTATGGATATTGAATTCCATTTGCAACAGTTGCCCATTAGCTTTGCTTGTTTAGGTTTCTCTGAACTTCCTCAGAGTCTTTTCTAGTGAAAACTTACCTAAATAAATTTTGTCATCTTGAAATGTTGCTAAATCATGAGTCATCCTCCTTCTAAATCATGAATGAATGCATTAATATGGGACCTAGTTTAGAACACTAAGGTGCTGCTAACTTTTTGCCGTGTGATGACTAATGTTTTAATTCAACTCATAGGTTTTTGTCTCCCTGACAGAAATTTACCTCTAACCCAGGGGTGGGCAAGAGAACCTCCACGGGCGGAATCCGGCCCACCAAGCAGGCTGATCCAGCCTGTGGCCACCCTGCTGCTCCCCTGCCCCGAGGCCAATTGAGAACTGGGGATAGGTGAATATGTGATGTCTCCTCCGCCGCCAGGGTCATGTGATGTCTAGAGTGAACGGCCAACTATTCAGAACAGCTGGCGGTTCTCTCTGGGTGCTGGGGATTGGGAGGCAAAGACATCACACACTCCTCTACCCCCAACCCACGTAAAGTCTCCTGGCCCTGCCCCTTCTGACTTATGTCACACTCTTTCTGGGACAGCCTGAGGCCACATCAAAAATTTGAAGTGGCCCCCCCCTTGTAAAATTATTGCCCGTCCCTGCTCTAACCCCATAACTACTTTTACTTTTCTTGTAGCCTTGTGTAGGACTTTGTGAAAAGGCTTTTGGAAATCTAAATACATGGTTTGGTTCTCCACTATGCTGTTGTCATGTTGAAAGAATTCAATGAGATTAATTAGGGTATAATCATGATTAGGGCCCTGCCAAATTCACGGTTCTAATTTTGGTGAATTTCACGGCCATAGGATTTTTAAATTCATAAGTAAAATAACTGAAATAATGAAAATCTAAAATTTCAGTGTTTGTAATTGCAAGGGTCCTGGCCCCAAAAATCAGTTATGGTTGGGTTGCACAGTAGTTATGGATGAGGAATATGGTACTGCTACCCTTATTTCTGTGCTGTTGCTGGTGGCAGCATTGCCTTTAGAGCTGGGCAACTGGAGAGTGGAGGCTGCTGGCTAGTAACCCATCTCTGAAGGCAGAGCCACTGCAACAGCAGCTCAAAAGTAAAGAGGGCATGGTATGGTATTGCTGCCCTTTCCTCTGTGCTGCTGCTAGTATGGCATGGCCTTCGGGTCTGGGTGCTTGGCCAATGTCTGCTACTTATTGGCTGCTACCCCTGAAGGCAGTAGTGCAGAAGTAAGGGTGATAATACCATACCCTAAACCAACCTTGTGACCTCACTGCAAATAATGTTTGGGTCAGAAGCCCCAATTTGAGAAGTGCTGGTTGCTCCCATCAGATCTGTATAGTATAAGATAAAAGCACACAAGACTAGATTTCATGGAGGAAGACTAGATTTCACGGTCTGTGACATGTTTTTTATGGATGAATTTGGTAGAGCCCCAATAATGATCTGACCTTCTGCACAATAGTCCAAAGAATTTCACCTTTATTCCTGCATCAAATCCTAAACTTCTGGTTCAAGCAATGGAGAACCTATTATGTCTTGTGGTAAATTGTTCTACAGGTTGAACCTCTGTAGTCTGGCATGTTTTGGTCTGGCATAATTTGAGTTAGCTGAATGCCCACATGTCATGGATGTAGCCAGGTTTCCTGCAGTCCCATAAATTTTTTTTTTCAAGCTACCTGGCTCTCAGTGTTTTGTGGTGTTATTTAACTCTAATTTACCGCTAAATGTCTTCTAAGTAAGCAGTGGAAGTGTTGGTAATGCTGCTGGACAGAGTATTGACCAACTGTAGTTAGGTAAATTCTGCTGGACAATATTGATCAACTGTGGTTTGGCACCGATCGGGTTCCAGGAGTGCTGGACAAGAGAGGTTCAAACTGTAGTACCTAATTGCTTTACTTTTATGCTTTAATCCTACTCTGAATTTGTTTTGATCTTGCTGGCAGCCATTGGATCACATCCCTTCACTGAATTCCTAGGTATCTGTCTATTGTGATCCTCTGCATTAAAACATGCTGTTGACAATAGATTTTAAAATTTTTTCCTATTACAGTAATGTAGTGATATTTTAAGATTTCTGGTGATGCTGTGGACCTAAAAACATCCCCCAAAGCATGGATTTATTTATGATATTTAATTCTGGCACAGATGGTGCAACTGGTGTCTTGCCAACAATCTTCTAAAATCCTAATGCCACTTTGAGGTTTTGTGCATATGTGTATAAATTAGCGAAGAGTGTTGTAATTATTTGCAGTAGCATGTATTGGGCAGAGACACTGATTAGTACATTAAAGATGGAAATTACTTTTACTTGGTAAATCTAATTTTGTAATTTCTTTGCATCTCACACCCTAGCTTGGATCTAGCTAGCTCCAACAATAGTGGCAATGAACCCACCACAGTACAAGCTAGCAGTTTGAGTATAAACTTAGGTTTACATATGGGCTTTTAGAGGCCATACTGCTCTACCTTCACTGCTACCTTTATTCATAAGATCTAGATGATAGCTAACTGAGAAATGTCTACGTGTACTGCAATCACAACACTTAATTGGCACATAGACCTACCATAAGTATAAGATCAAAGACAACAGGTGGAGGCAGATAGTTGGGGGAGTTTAAAGAAACAAGGAGACAACATGGGTCAGTATAATGTGTGAAAATCACTGCCTGACAGCTACAGAACTGTTGTCATGCTTTTGGTGAGTATTATGGCAGAGAAGAATCTTGAAGAGGAATAGAAAGGAAGATAATCAGATGATTTTATGGTTGTTTATCTTTCATCCATGGGGTAGGGGAACAGCACGAGAGAGAGAATTAAGTGGCTTGATTGGTGGTTATGCTGGCATGGAGCCTTGAAGAGAAGTAGTTTGTATTTGAAGTAATGGAGAAAAGAGGAGCAAATGTAGTGATGTCAAGAGAGGGGTGACATTCTTAAAGTGATGAGCTAGAAAATTGACACTACAGTATTTTGAACGTAAACATCCTATCCACTCTGCAAAGACATCCAGACTTACAGGATTTGAAAGCTAGTTTAAAAAATGTTTTTGAGCCTATAATATCACTGAGAGAGGATCCTGTCCCCTCCCCGAGCCCCTTTTTCTTGAGTTAGTCAATTACACCCACACTTGGGATGAGTCCAGTGTCTTTATTGCTCACACCCCAGTCTCACTTGGACTTCACTGAGGCCCTTGCGACTCTGAGCACTCCTTGCCTTACCAATGCGGGGCGGGGAGTAGGGGGACCTGGGCCCGCCCTCACCTCCGGGTTCCAGCCGAGGGCCATAAGGAAGGGGAGATCGCTTTCTCTCCGCCTCCTGTGGTCAGTGGGGATGCCGCCTGAAATGCACTGATCCACTGGCCAAAAGCCCTGCCCTGAGCTTCTTCCTACTCACCCCTTCACACTCGTGGGCTAACGCGTCACAACCCGAATGCGCCTCGCTCCAGACCCTTCTACCCGGATGCATTCAGCCAACTGGAACCTGGGCAATCTTTGGGCTCCGTCGTCCCTCTACCTGGGGGTTGGCCAGTTTTAAATCCGGTGCCCTTGGGGTTGCCCCACCCCCAGGGCGCATCTCCGCCTGCGCCTCTGCCTCTTGCCGTGATAGGCGAGTTCCCCTGCGGTTACCTGCGGGCGTTAGTGTGACTGCGCCGGCATCTGGCTGCGGCACCATTCCCCCGCTGGCTTCTCCCTCAGGTGGCACAGCCCCGGTGCGGCTGCCGCTGATGTTCCGCAGGTGAGCTGGCATTCCTGGGCTCACCCTGCTGCGGGGGGCCATCGGGTTGGGGGTGCGGAGCCCGCCGGCTCCATCACACACTCAAAAATGTCACCATATTATTGCTGAACATGGAGAAAATATGGTTCAATTCATGTTGGCATTAATACAGATTTAAAAAAAAAAATCTGATTCCGACTGCCAATTTAAGTTTGCCTTGCATTTTTAGAAATCTAAAATGTGGATATGAAAAATTAAGTCATTTTTATCATAATGAAAAAAATAAGGAAATTCCAAGCCAAACAAACTTGAAGAGATACCTAATTTTAATTTTAACTATCTAATTTTTAAGTAGGGAAGGGAACCTATGTGTAGTTCAACTGCAAACATTCCAGTGTCAGTTAACGTTACGGAATTAATTATTTTTTAGGCAAACTTCTTAGATGTCCTATTCTGGCACTACAAAGTAGGTGTCAATTCCACTTGAAGTCAATGTGAATTGCTCGTATCCTGCAGAACCCAGGAATTTATTAAGAAATCTGGGTGCCAATACATATAACTAACACACATAATTTGATCAAAGTGATTGTTTGGGCACCCCAAACCTCTCCTACCTATGTAATAGGAAAAATGCAATCATGAGCACAGTTGTTGCTGTCATTTTTCTAAAAAGCAGACATTCTGAGGGACATTATAGTTCTGGGAAAACAATTTAGTAATACTTAAATCCTTCTCCAAAGTAGTATTTCTGTGAATCACATGACATTAGAGGGTCTATAGAGACTTGATTAATTTTATTGCATAGATCAATATTATATAGTTCATGTGAGAAAATGATATTAAATAATAGTTTCTCAAATATATTGATATAATAAGTATATAGAATAAAATTAACTAACCTCATTCAAAAGACTTCAAGGCTACGCTGATCATCTTCCCAGATATTAACTGCTGTACCATACTTATTTAGAGACACCCTGCAGAAGGAATGAGTCATCTGGATTCCATTTTATGTGATCTCAAGCTTGTTGCAAACACAGAGTTTTGTCTTTATATTATGCAACTGTCTTCATTTTTTGTTGTAAGCTATTCAGTTGACCGATGTTACTAGTAAGCTTTAGACCAGATTTGTGCAAGGTTTTCAAAAGTATTGCTAGGACTTTTATAATAAGTTGACTGTAAACTAGAGCTGTGTGGAGGACAAATTCCATTTCAGGAAGGATTTTGAGATTTCAGCTTTTGTCTCCAAGATTTTGAAGTTCATACATTTGTGTCTAATTGGAGTGATTTGCATAGATCAAAACTTCTCATCTGAAAAAAAACTTCATTTCAATTATGCTGACGTATAATGCAATAGAAAATTTAAAAAATGAAAAGTGATTTTTCATTCTGAAACAAATCTGTCACTTTGGCATTATTGGATTTTTTTTTGTGTTTCTTCAAAATGAAATTGTTGCAAAATGTAAATGTTTTTCCAAAGCATTTCAACTTTTGATGGAACTGCATTCCTCAATGGAAAATAGTTCAATTGAAGATATTCCAGTTAGCCTTTTAGTGCAGTTAAATGTTTAAAGATAGCAGTTAAGTCACCAAATGTATTCACAATTGTGTGGCTAATTTGCAATGCAATTATCATAATTGCATGCTCAAATCAGGTACTAATTCATACATATGGTTAGTTAGATACACTTCTGCTACCAAATATGCAACATGAATGAGATATGCATTAACATGTTGTGCACCTAACTTGATTATAAATCCGACACCATGGATTGTTTTTCTTTCAGATTGAAATTACAAAACTCTATGGGCACCTGTAAGTATAAATAATTAAAATAAATTTGTCATTTATATATGGGCACCTGTAAGTATAAATATTTAAAATAAATTTGTCATTTATATATATATCGTAGTGCAGATATATTATACTGAATGTAACTGAATATACAGTATATGCTGGTAGGCACATTCACACAATTGTCTTTAACCAGATATTAGTTCCTCTGTTTTTAACATGAATCATGAATACAAGTTGAACCAGGAAACTGTAGAATTTGTAATCCACAACAGCAGTCCTTTGTTAGACAATTGGAACAATCTAGCTCATTGTCACTATATGTTTTCATTAAAAGCATAATACTCCTGAGATAAATATACTTACCTGATTTTTGAGAGATTTTTTTCCCATATTGTACTCCAGAACTGCTTCAGGGAGTTTAAGGTGGATTGTTCCTCACTACAGAAGGTTTGACTTGCCTCTCATCATTTAAATATGTTTGGATTTTGGATGAGGTGAAAGTAATGGAGAAAGATCCAGTCCAAAAGTCAACTCCATTTTGATCTGACTCTGTGTTCTTACATATTATGGTGTCTTGTCTCCAAAGTAGATGACAAGCTGTGGGAGTTGAGGAAGAATATTTGGGGTAGACAAGGAATAGTTAGTGGTCTTCTATAGTATGATAGAAATATAAGACTGGAAGAGACTGAAGGTCATCTAGTCCATTCCTCTGCACTGAGGAGGAATTAAGTGTTTTCTAGACCACCTCTATCAGGTTTTGGGAAATCTTTAAGAACAGGCTAAACAATGACAGATTCAACAGTCCCCTAAGTAATTTGTTCTAGTGCTTACCTACTTTATACTTAAGAAGCTTTTCCTAATGTTTCAAAATCTTTCTGGCTGCAATTTAAACCCAGTGCTCCTTCTCCTGTCCTCAGTGGCTAAAGAGAAAAATGATTAGCTTCTTCTTTATAATCGTCTTTTACATACTTAGGATTGTTATCACTTCTTTCCCTCTAGACTACACTCATCCAATTTATTCAGTCTTTCCCATAGGTAAGTTTTCTAGACTTTTTTCATAATTTCTGTTGCCATCCTCTGGAATTTCTCCAATTTGACTATGTCTTTCCCTAAGTGTTGTGCCCAGAATTGGACACAGTACTGCAGTTGATCCTTATTGCTTCTGAGTAAAGCGGAAGAAATATTTTTGTGCCATTATCCAAATCATTTATGAATATAGTGAGTAGAACCAGATCCAGAACAGATCCATGTGGGAACCCCACTTGATATGCCCCTCCAGTTTGATTGTAAACCATCGAAAACTATTCTGAGTATAATTTGCCAATCATTTGTGATCCCACTTTTATAGTAGGTTTTTCTAGGCTATATTTCTCTTGTTTATGAGAGAGTCCTGTGAAGTAGTCTCAAAAGTCTTACTAATGTTGAGATCTTAACATCTGCTCATTCCATCCTCCCCATCAACAAGGCTTTTTATTCTGTCAAAGGAGGGTATTAGGTTGATATAATTTGTTCTTGCCAATGGATTATTGCCAACAGATGGCTGGGCAGTTGAAGTCCCCTCACCATCACAGAGTCTCTCGTTTTGAATGATTTTGTTAGTTGCTTTTTTAAAAGCCTCATCCGCTTTCTCCTGTTTTATGGTCTATAGCAGACCTTTTGTTTTTTACTCTTTATCATTATCCAGGCTTTCAACCAGTGTGCTTCCTCTTCTATCTCAACATCAGTGTAAGTATGTACATCTTTGATAAACAAGGCAACACCTCTTCTCTGCCCTTCCTCATTGAGCTGTTCCTTTCTATACCAGTATTCCACTCACGAAGTATCCCCCAAATTTCTGTACTGCAATGTCAATATTATTCATTAGTATTTCTAGTTCTTCCTATTTATTCTTCATGCTTCTTGCATTAATGTTCATACATCTAAGATGTTGATTAGATTTTCCCTCTGTTTTCTCTCATCTCTCCTTTGTTCATGCTGTGATTGTTCATGTTTCCTCCCCAATTATGAACCATCACCTAGGTCCCCATGTTTGACTTACCAATGAATTTTTGGTAGTCTTCCTCTTCCTTGGCAAGTGCTCCCTTCTCTGCTCAGCAGTCCTTCTTCAAAGAGCATCCTATGGTTATGGCTGCCAAAGCCGTCCTGGTGACAATCAGTGCAGCCATGCATGCACCTCCAGAATGGGTCTGCCTCTACCCGTGGCTTTACCTTTAATTGTAAGGATTGGTGAGAATACCACCTGTGCCTTCAGTGCCATCACCTTTACTCTGAGCTGTATAGATACTTCTGATTTGGTCAGGTCATACCTTCAGTATCACCTTTTACAGCTCAGTATACATTTCCCACTCAAGAATGACCCCCTCCTACAATGTCCTAGAGATCTGAATTTGAGGGCAGTGGTTCAGTGACTGCAAGACCTGTTCTAACAGAGGTAGCATGGCCGTATTTACTATGCTGAGTGAAATTCACAAGGCCATAACTTTTGATGTTAGGGCATCTGACAGAAAGGGAATTGAAATGTCTCATGAAGACAGATGACATCTGTTTTAGGCTTGTTGGCAAGAGATTAATGAATGGAGCACTTGGTAGCTCAGACACCTTCAATTTTTGGCTGAAACACTAAAAGGGTTGGGCAAAGGTCCAAGATTTCTTGATCATTGGTTAAGATCATGGAGATTGCTTGAAAGTTCATGCTGGCCAGGATCTCAAAGTTTTGGCGGCGTGCTAGTTCCATCTTTTTCACCTGCTGAAGCAAGGTTATGGGGTTTACATTCAGATCACAGGTGGATAACCCCCTCCCCCCCCCGTGATCATCAGTAAATAATACTAGTGTAGTGTGTATTCTAATATTCATTGAATATAGTAAAGAATACATTTGACTATATAGTATATAAAGTTGTTAACTTAGTTATCTTAAATAGTATTCAAGATATGGATATCAAATATTTTCATTGAAAATGGGAAAATTGTTGAATTATGTATTTGATTATAAGTATTTGGCTTATTGCAAAGAGTAGGCAGTGAAACCATTGAACACATCAAGTTCCAGTTTTTTTCCCAGTGTGTATGTAGCTTTCAATCCTACAAAGATATAAGCATGTGCTTAATTTTATACACTTAATTGTCTCATTGAAGTTGTGTGCATAACATACATTTATATAGTGCAGTAACACTGTGTAAGCCATGAAAATACATGAAACAATAAATACAACTAAGTACAAATGTGTATATGTAGTCCAGTGCAACATGACATTGAAATCCAAAACATCATATACTTACCCTAAACATGCTTACAGACACTTGCCTTCCCAAACTCTGTTGTAAATATTATGAGGTAATGATGTATCCTAACAGGAAGGATTGATTTCCTCCAGTTAAAATGCCAGTAATTGTTCTGCCAACAACAACGAAGCAAATACTAAAAACTAGGTCTGAGGCAGATAATATATTTTTATGATTAGATAAACATTAAATGTAAGGACCATGGAGAATTAATCATATTTCTCCTAACTTCATTTGTGTGCTTGTTGTAGGGGAAACTTTCTACTACAAGAAGTAAAGGAACTGGAAATGTAGCCTTGTGTAGCGTTAACAGTGCACTGTGGAACAAGGGCATTACTATACAGTTTCAAGTAAGAAATGTCAATAACATCACTGTTACAGATTCTTACTTTGATTTGAATCCTGCAACTGCATTAGCACTTTGAGTAAGACAAAGGTCAGCAAAGAGAGGCATGCAAGCCTCACTGACATGTTTAGAAGAATACACATGATGAAGACCTACAATGAGATATGGGCTAAATTAAGATTTTCCAGTTGGCAGGAAAGCTTTTTTCACCAAGAATAAAAATGGACACTTTTTCATTAGTAATGAAAGAGATGCCATAGGAACTAGTGTTTTTTCTAAAACATGCATTCAGTTGTTGGTAACTATTTTCAGCAACTTGGCATTGAACTCTTTTTTGCTACAAAATATTTCCTCATTTCTATGACAGAAAACTCATGCTATGAAACAAACTAAATTATAAAATTATTTTGCAAGTACGTTATTTTTAATTTGCAATCATGATCATTGGTTTTGACTTCATAATAATTTCACATTGTACTTTAAACTACTTAGGTAGTTTTTCATTGTGATTTGGGGCACAAAACAATACTGAGGATTTTAGGCTGGAGCCAAAAACATCAAAATGTTATGATCGCTGACTAGAAAAGTATTACAACAGGTAACTGATTTACCC
>JANRFK010004149.1:89060135-89085620 GCA_030068395.1 Apalone spinifera
CCCCCCCCCCCGACCCAGAAACATAAGAACAACTATACTGGGTCATACCAAAGCTCCATCTAGTCCAGTATCCTGTCTGCTGACAGTGGTCAATACCGTATACCCAGAGGGAGAGATTACAACAGGCAATCCTCCCGCAATTCCTCCCCTGTCACCCAACTCCAGAGAAATAGAGGCTAGGGATGCCATTCTTACACATCCTGGACCTAACCTGCATTAATCTATCTAGCTCTCTTTTGAACTCTGTTAAAGTTCTAGTCTTCACTGCATCCCCTGGCAAGGAATTCCACAGGTTGACTATGCACTGAGAGAAGAAAAACTTCCCTTTTGTTTTAAACCTGCTGCCTATTAATTTCATTTGGTGACCCATAGTTCTTCTATTGTGAGAATAAGTAAATAACTTTTCCTTATTCACTTTTTCCATACCAGTCATGATTTTATAGACCTCTATCATATCCCTCCTCCCCCAGTTAGATCTTACACCGGATCTACCTTCAGGTCATCATGAAAGTTGCTACCTATTTGCACAAGAAAAGTCCAATCTCTGAAGGCACAGTAAAGTCCACTGACTAATTCAAGGAATAGTAGAGAATAATGAAAGCAGCTTGAAATGACTTAATATAATTGGAAGCTATGACATGCAGATTTTTCTTTTATCTCAGATGCAGCAAATCAACAGCACAGAAGAGAATTGATCAGTGTCATGGGGCATCCCTGGTCATGTCCCCTAGCCCCCTTCTCTGCTTCTGTTTTCCTCCCATCCGACTGGATTGCGAGGTTCCGTCACTCCCTGGTTGTCCAGGCAATACCCCAAGCGGGGAGGTGAGGGGGGTCCAGGCCCTCCCTCTCTCCAGACCCCAGCCCAGGGCCCCAAGGCAGGGGAGCATATCCTCTCTCCCCTGGCCTGGCTGATGGGGAGAGAGGATATGCTCTTGCCGCAACTTATCAGCCCACGAGCTCTATTTTGCACCCGCACTGGGCTACTTCCTTACCCCCGCTTACCGGGGTGCTTTGGGTGCTGCTTCCTCGAGGCCCTGAGCCCCTTCATCCGGCGCTTTGGTCGACCTCCCCCGTCCAGGTGTCTCTGCCAGCTTTATCTTGTGGAGGGTGCCGCCCCTCCCCTCCAGGACGCCTGCGCTGGCATCCTTCAGGGCCGCTCCTCCCTCTTCCCTGCTGGCTCCACCTCCGGTGTCCTTCCCCATGTCGATGTCAGCGGGCATCGGGGCTTCCCCTGGGGAGTCAGCGGGGGTGCCGGCTCCGCCGCTGCTTGGGCAGCACACATCTGCTGCTGCCGCGGTCTCTCCCAGGGCGGAGAGCGCCTTCCCCGACGCGTCCGGGGGAGCACCGGCTAAGCCATCAGTCATCAAGCACTGGCCAAGCCAAATCTCCACCGCTGCTTCCCTTGTGGTGGGGAAAAGCCACTCCGTGGCTCTCTGCTCCCCGGGGGGGGGGCTGGGTAGTGCTGGGTTGTGCCACCCCGTCACAATCAGCAACTAAAATTAATTTTGCTTATTGCCCATTCCTGGTTTAGAATGCACCTAATGGCTATGGGTTTCAGGTAATTAGAAGGGCACACAGAGAACTGTATATGTCAACAACACATATTCAATATGTTCTAATGTCCATTTCCTTATACGCTCTTCTCAAAAAGGCAAAACTCAGTAATGGAATCAGTGGGTGGAGAAGGGGAGAAATGAAGTCTATCCTGTAGATTAACCATTTTCTATTTTGCATTCTGGATCAATTAGTATCTGTTCAAAACATGTCATGCAGCTGTCTGTTACTTAATTGCAAAACTATTTGCTGTCAGAAAATGATTAATTTATTTTATCAAAACTAAATTTGTTTTCAGTTACTCTGTATCCAAATAAAGGGTCACAATTGTGAGCGCACAGTCATTTCTTACAATAGTATTTATAATATGTGCATGAATCTTTGTAATGACCCTCCATCTTACTCACTTCCATTTTAACAAATCCCCTTTGTTCCCTTCTTAAAAGGACATATATATTCCATGTGGAGCAGAGATCAGTGTCACCAGGGAAGGCCTCAGAATCCAATGAAAAACTGGCACCTTTTTCTCTTGGCTATGCTATTTTGGAAGCAGTTACCCACATGTCATGAAGACAGGTTTCTGAATTATCAACACTGGAAAAAAAAATTGTGATCCATTAGCAAAGTGTGTATCACATCCCCTTAACCTGTGTCTTCACTATGACAAAAAGGTGTGTTCTTAACTCAAGTTGGTTAACTTGAGTTAACTGCCATGTCTTCACCAAGATTTTATTGCAAGTTAGTTTTCAAATGAGTTAATAGGTCAGGTTAAACACTATGGGGGAGCCTACTCTTTAATTCAGGGCTACTCAACACACAGCCCATGGGCCGCATGTGGCCCACGGCCCGTTTGTTTGCGGCCTGTGGTGCAGTTTGGATTTACACGGGGCTCAACACGCAACCCGCAGGTGGGAGCCAAAACAAAAAAGTAGTCAATATAATAGTCTTCTGTTAATGTGTGTTTTAGTAGTTAAATTCCTGGACTGTCATTGTTCATTAAAAGTGCTGTCATATGGGTGGAAATTGGGTAAATATCGCATTTTATTAATATCAGCAGAACTGACTTAAATAGGGCCTGCATGTTGTGTAGTCTTGCCTTAATCTTTGTATTCATGCCCATCAGTGTGAAAGAAGCTATTTGCATTTATTTGCATATATAAGCAACCAGACTTAAGTTGTGTCCCTTGGCATGTACTGTGAGTATCACTGTGGTCCCCAGGGCTTCCAAAGTTGAGTAGCCCTGCTTTAATACAATCTGGTAACTTGTGTGAAAACTACAAACTGCTTTGTCTGCATTCAGGTTTTACCTCATGTTAGCTGACTTCAGTTAAGAACACAGCTTTTCATTTCCCAGTGAAGTTACGACCATAGAGGACAGTAGATTACTTCTGTGACCTTTAGCTTAATGATAAAAATTTGTTCTGAGGCTCTTAAAGTCTGGGGTTCCAATCTTGCCCTATGGGGGATGTTCAGTATGGTTCCACATAATTGAATTATTGTCTCAATTTGTCTCTTGGGGGAGGAGGGGGAACCTAAGGAATTGCATAAAATGCAACAGTAAAACAATATTATGGGTGCAAAGTCTAGCATTTATAAGTTAGAAAAGCCAGAGTTAAGGTTACACATTTAATCTAAAAATCAGCATTCATATGTGTATGAATGATGATACAGGATTCCTGTTTAATTCAGTGCTCTGGATGGGACAAAGGTCTGCAAGAAGAAAAAGGATGTTTTCTTGCTTTTAAGGCCATGTACTGAGATCCAAGAAAGCTGAGCTCTGCCACAATGACACTCACTGTGTGTGAGAGCTTAAATTAAGGTTTCATGAACAATTTTAAAAAGGTACTTCCTAATTTTTATGTGCTTGACTTAGTAACAAATAAGGCTTTTGAAATATAGGTGATTTTATGCCAGATAGGAAAAGTAGGTGTGACAATCTGATGATAATTAAGGCAAATGAAACTTCTAAAGGATCTGGAGACTGCCATCCCCCTCACTGTGCATATCACTGTGCATTTATATATATATGTGTGTGTGTGTGTGTGTGTGTGTGTGTGTGTGTGTGTGTACACATGGTTTTTATCTTGTTGATATTCCCTTCGATGCATCTCTGGGCTAATGTATCTCATTCATTACTAACTTCTTAAAATGGAAATGGACCACAGTCCAGTAAACAGGAATTAGTGTCAGAAAGTGTTGACAGTTAATAGTGATCATGAAAAAATAAAATTGCAGATAATTGACCTGTATTAGTTTATAAAATATTTGATGCTTTTTAAAAAGATATAATTTGCTACTCTGCATTTTTTTTTTGCTATAGTGCTTTGTAAATGTCAGTTCATTTTTATACTGTGTGTCATGCCTCTCCCTTCTTTGCTGCTGGTTTGAGACTGAGATTATTGGTCCTTACTGAGTGGAAGATATAATGACCAAATGGGCTACTTGGGATTAAGAAAAAAAGTAAAGTCAATAAAATCAGAGTGTTCAGCTTTTGACCTGGCTGATGTATGTTACAGAGTGATGTTAATCAAGATGATTGGCACATGTCAAATCAGTGGTAGGACCCAGATATGCTCATTCAGAATGACATGATAATCTTGATTTAGTACCCAATATGCACTTGGGGACTTTTGTAAGTGACAGGAAATTATTCTTAAACTAACTCAAATGATCCCTTTGTGGAGGAGAGGGGGAAAATTGCCTCTGATTGCATGTTTGAATATGATCGTATAAACGAATAATTTGAATTTCACCAGCACCTTTGATCTGAGGATCTCAAAGGACTTAAATGTCTGCAAAGTGTACAGGTCTCACATTCCTTGTAAGATGGATAAGGGTTATGTAGGGACCATTTTATCCATTCCATTTACTGAAATGCTGCCATGTGTGCAGTGGAAATCAGAGGCTGTTTAGAATCACTACACAGAGGTTTTTTTTTTTAATTCTTAAATTAAACTGGCTAGTCAGAATGCATTTCTCTAGTTAATTCTTATTGTTATAAAAATGCAGATCACTAATTACACTGAAGATCTGGCCTTTCTGTATTGCATTATCTTCAGTGTGATGACATTCTGCTTTCACAAAGAATGAGCTTGGTGTATCCATAGGAAATAGAATCAGTGTAGCCTTCAGAAGACAAAATCAGTGTAAGATTTGAATGCTGTTATCTGTGTCAATATTATCATGAACATTTTCTGTTTAAATGCCATAATTGTACATCTATGTTCCCTAAACTGGAAGTTTCATTACATCCTGAGAACTATTTACACTTGAAATTGGATTAAAAAACCTCAACAAATCTGGTTTATGCTAAGATGGTTTTAGCTTAATGCTTGCTTTGAATCTTTCTCTGATAATACAGTACTGCAATAATAATCTTCCTAAAGGTATTATTCAGTGCAAATAATTGCAGTTTCATTTGGAGCCTGCTTCTAAGAGTTAAGCACCTTTTGACAGTGTGTATTTCAGCTTCTTTTAATAATAAGGTAACTCAGGGCAATGTTTTCTCAGAGTATATTCCCTTGGAATTTTAGTTTTTAGTTTTCAGTCTTTATATTCCCTCACCACAACATTTGGGAGGGGGACCATATTTCCCAAAGGGACAATAGGACACTGCCAGCCACCATTCCCACCCCAACCCCCTTGATAGTGGCTAACACTGGAACCTTATCTTTCTCCCCCCCTCCATCTGAGGTTTCTGTTCCTCCCATGCTGAAACACTACCTTCCCCGGTGTGACATTTCAGCTCACTGTCCCCCAATATTCCTCCATGCTGCACCCCACCTTTTTCACAAAAGTGGACATTTATCTCGTTTGTTCATATCAAATTGGCAAAAGTAAATAGGATAAATGACACCAAAAAATGGGAAGTGGTTGGTACTGCTGGGACAGCATTTAAACACTGTGTAGGCCAAAATGAGATGTATGCTCACCCTATCTTTTTACTGATTCATTTTAGTATACAAGGAAGAGTCTTTCAAATAAATTAGAAGATGGAAAAATAATTAATAAATATAGTATTGAAGTAGGAGATATAATCTTTTCTACTTTCTATATGATGAAAATTCAGTCAGTTTTCCTAGCTCATAGTGCAGTGATATCTCTACATTTTCATATGAGAGATTTAAGTGGGTGTTTCACATTAGCCACAGAGAACAACTTGTTTGTTATCAGACAGATTGAATTTTGCTCTTTGTCAAAATGCCTCACAACCAGATTTTATCTATCTATTCTAGGCATGGATAAGAAAAGCAACACCCACACTCTGCTGAAATTTTCTGAAAAATTTTATATTTAATCTTGTTTCTTCCTTAAAGGTTATTCTTTGTGTTCTACCATGAGACATAAATATCTTGTTTGGTAACGAACTTTAGGTAGTTAAAATCCTTTAGTCGGAACGTTACTAAGACGCACCCAATATATTTAATTGCAAAAATTATATAATGCTAGAAGATTTACCTGGCATTGCTGAAGTCTTTAATTCAATTTTTGTTTTTGTGGAAAATAAAAGAAAATGTACATGCTTCAACTGTGGGGCTGGGGATGAGGGGTTCAGTATGCAGGCTGCCCTGGAAAAGAGGATTTCTCCAGCCCTCCATAGCCACAGCAGCTTGGGGGGAAGTTGAGAAGTGCTTCTCCATGGTTGCTGCAGCTCCAGAGGGCATAGACGGGGGGGAGAGGTGCATGTTCCCTGGCTGCAGTAGGTACAGGTTTGTCTGATCCCTAAGCTTCCCAGCTAAAGTGAGGAATGAAGCAAATGGTACACTTTCTCTTCGCTCCATGATGAAGGGGAACAGCCAGCAATGTTCCTGTTTGAATTGGGATAGGGCTAGGGGGAAAGTTTCAGTCCTCCCTACAGTGTACCTGGGACGGCTCAGAGCTGAAGCAGTCTCTGACCGGGGGGATTTTGTTTCTTCTGTATGATTTTGAAAGAGACAGTCCCATTCCAGGCACATCCCGTCTTCCTGACACAACCAAACTGTTACCTCGCTTTAAGTTATGATCATCTGTATACTGAATTTGGTGGTCCTAGCTCTGACCATTTAGAAGGAATTTTTGAACAGACTGACAAACTCAAATACATAGTAGATTATGACTGAGAAATAGTTTCAGTAGTTCTAAATGGTGTCAGCATTACTATACTTTAAAATTATTTTTACCTGCAAAATACATGGCTGTGATTGAGTCCCTCAGTGCCAGTTGGAAGTGGACCCCATATTATTACTCACACCAGACCTGACACACTTGTTGCACCCAACATATTGTTGTCCTAATGTGTGTGTCAAAGATATTATATCGATCATATTTCAGTAGTTTACATGGTATACAGAAGAGGACAAGAAGAGAGCTTCAGGAAAATATTTGTATTACATGTAAACTGCTGACAGTCTAGTCCCAAAATCACTGTGTGATGTGTGAACAGGTGGTATACAAAGTTATACATCTATACTGGAAATACGTTCTTAAAACATGTTTTGAGATGCAGTGCACAAACTCAGCCTGCCCTAATAAAAAGGAATGTGTATGTATCTAACCAACTGGCTTGGCTAGGCAAAGAAAACAACGAAATTGTAATTACATATAAAGTAAACATAGCTATCAAGATGGAGTTGACTACTAAGAGAGTCCTCTTCAAAGTTGCATTTAAGACATATTGGCCTGTGACAGAAGGACACTTTGGATGAGTTTCACAGATGTGGGATGATCAGACACACATTAAAGGCAGGCCCTTGGGGAAGTGAGTGATGTTGCAGTGAATGAATAGGAATGATCTCCAAGATACAATCAGTAGGGAAGAAGCATGTATAATCTATTAACAGGAATATGCAAGCCTCAGGAACCTGAAGTGCAGCAGGAGGGGAAAGAGAAACCCCATGGATTTGGGGGAGTGAAGTGAACCATAGAATAATCCACCAACAGAGATGATGTCATAGGGCAGATTTTACACACACACTCTCACTCAGGAGTAGACTGTTCCAGGAGTGGACAGGAAAGAGCTGCAGGAAAATATTTGTATGGCTGATGAGAATTGAGTGGAGGTTTTTAACCAGCCCAGCAGTCCTCAGACGCAGGTGGCAAAATGTTTGGGGGAGCAGGAGTTGGGTGCATCCCAGGCCAAGTTGAGGGTCAGGGAACAGAACTTTGAATTTAATACTGAATGGTGTATATTGGGAATGGGAGACCCTGCCCCATAGGGAAACGCTGAATGTGTTTGTAATTACAGCTCTTCCCTCATCATTGTACATGATAGCAACTGGCAGAAGAATGTCAGGAAACTCTGATGAGGGGGAAGGGCCATCTAGTCTTGATTGTGAATAAGCTTGAAGAGGGATTGGGGCATCTGGATGCACAGAGCTGAAGGCAAGAAATATAAGTTAACTGCCTATGTGGAGTATAAGATGTCAGACTATAAGTTGCCATGTTCCTTTTAGAAGTCATAGAATCATTCTATCCTCTGGTCCACTGACCTTTTCAGTGTGAAAATGTTGAAAATCTTTTCTGATTTAGTGTAACAGACTGATTGTATACCAGTGTTCCCTCTAAGCTTCAGGGCCCCACAGATTCACAAGTGATTAATCAGCCCAGCTGAGTCAGAGGCTCAGAGCTCTCTGGATAGAGCTCACTGACTAGGCAGAGCTGATTAATCACCTGTGAAGTTGTACTGTTGCACAGCTTAGAGGGAACACTGTTATATACCATTATATATATTCACAATATATACTTTATAGGTAAAGAGATTTTTAAGTTATTTTTCATTATTAAAATCTATGGGAGGTATCTCTCTAATAGATTCAGTTCCATGTGTGAGGGAGGGAGGAGAAAGTGGCAGGGATAACCGCGATGATATATCTATGGTTTTCCTTCAGCTATAGTACATATTATAACTATCTAAAGGGAAGTCTCTTATGTATTAATGAGAGAAGAACTTTTCTTCTATCCCAAATTTCTAGGCTGGCACAAAGGAGGCCACATCATCACTTGCCGTTACACAGATCAATCTTCCAGCCTTTGATTTAGCAGGTGTAGTAAGGACCCACTAAATAAAATGCAGAAGGTGCCCCTGGTTTGCACTGATTCATGAGAAGTATGGGAAGCTGATATGAGCATTTGCTCCCATCGATATACCGCTGTAGAGATGGTGCCAAGCTCAGCTTAAAGCGTTCAACTCCAGCTACGTTATTTATGTAGTTGGAGTTGTGTACTTTAAGCTGACCTTCCAGCTCTAGTATAGATCTGGCCTGAGTGTGCAGAGCACTGTTTATGGTATATAACAGTCTACTGTGGTTTTGTATTAGAAGCTCTCTGTCCATCTTTTTACTTCTTTATTTTTCCAGGTTACCAATTTTTCCTTGAGTCAATAAGGTGCAGCTAGTTACTAAATGATACATTTAGTGAGGAATAGGAAAACAACTTCTAAGTGTCAGCAGGTGCTTCGAGTGTAGTATTTCTTTTCTAATGTCAACAGTTCTGTTTGATTGTCTTTGATGTATCCTCAGATGCCTATTTCAGATTAATAAACCAAGCTATGTTTTTTCCATTGAGTAACACAGGTATGAAATATATTTTAAATTATACTATTTTAAACTAATTGGCATGCCTTGTTGCTTAATATGGCGATAAGTGTAGGTGGGTTTTTTTTGGGGTGTAATATTGAAATGCCTTTACCTTTAGCAAGAATTAGAACAAAGTTCTGCTACAAGTTTTCAGCTCTGATATTCTGCTTTCTTTGGATGCAATTCAGTTAGCTGAGTGAGCTGCTCAAAACCCTGAGCTCCACAATGTAATGGAGATGTATACCATGCCATCGAATTTCATTTCTGTATGTATGTTAAAGGAAAAATACTACTATAGTTTATTAATCACCTGCAGATACATTAAAGGCAATCAGATGTAAGTGTTCACCTCAGAAAGTCTATTGACTTTCGTTTTAATACCTTGTGCCCATGTTGAAAATCAGAAATTATTTTCCTTCTCTTCTCTGGATTTAACCATTTTAAAACTGCCTCCTTATTGTTACTTAAGGAACATGAATCACAAGCCTTGTAATTTTTTATCTATCACAATGCTTGTTTTTTTGTTTTGTTTTTAGACTCTTGTACAATTTGCTTAATATCGGTGTCAGGTAATATAGCTCTCTCCTAGATAGCTTTTTCTCTACCATTTTGTCTCCCCACAACTGTCCCTGTGTTTTTTCAGGAGATTTCTGAATATTATTTACTTTAAATCTGCAGGAGCTGCATTGCTTTAGCCTTCTTCTGTCTATTTTCAAGTAAAGGTGTGTTTTTCCCCCAGAAAGCAGAACAAAGGATATGTCAGTGAACAGCATCAACTGGCACACAGAGTTTAATCCCAAGTAATAAGAGAGCTCTGCAGTCAAAATCACATGGAATTTGAATTCTTGATATCTGAAAACTGTCAATTACAAGTAGCATTTAATAGTTAATTTTCATATTATTTTGTTTTGTATCAGCACACTGTACAGAAAATCTGATGCCAAATTATGGAAGAAAAAAAATGTTCTGTATTCTGCCCACCTTCACTAAAATGTTATAGAATTCAAAAGGAAGTAAACCAATAGAGTTGAAGAGAAATATAATGGAATTTTATAGCTATATAGAGTGGACTTCTCTGGTGTGGCACCATGGGCATTTGACTGATCCCAAATGAGGGCATTTGCTCACCAGGCGTTGCTGCCCCTCTCCCCTACTGGCTCTGCTCCTAGCTTGGCTAGGCTGAGAGTCATCAGCACCACCTACCACACTGCTCTCAGCCCAGGATCCTCTGCTCCAGAAACATCCAGGGTGCTGCTGGACCATGGATGTTGCTAGACCAGAGAGTCACAGTTTAGAGAATTACAATCTGTATCTCTGAAACTTATATATTTAAATGAAGAATGGTATCTTTTTGCTGGCCTCTATGGCAGGGATACAGATTTTTCCAACTGCAGTCTGTACAAATTAATAAATCTTGTAATTAGCTTTAAATTACATATGCATATGCATAGGATGATTTGAATGAGAAATGTACTGTTACCCTATAGTATTAATATTCTTTGTAACAAAATTGGCATAGTATTTTAAAATGGCTATAATCTAGTAAGAACAACGAGAAGTCCTGTGGCACCTTATAGACTAACAGATATATTGGCACATAAGTTTTTGTGGGCAAAGACCCACTTCATCAGATGCCCACGAAAGCTTATGCTCCAATATATCTGTTAGCCTATAAGGTGCTCCAGGACTTTTCATTGTTCTTGCAGATTCAGACTAACATGGCTAACTCTCTGATACATGTAATCTAGTAAAGGTTCATTTCACAACTGATATTTCAGATAGGCACATTTAAGACCCTAGGGGTAAATTGTGAATAATATTGCAATTCTTTTGAATTACAACCAATGTGCTCTCTTCCTTTTAATTTAAAAGCATGGCATGAGGGGGAACTGAATTATTAAAATTCTTCTATGAAAGAATTTAGGGGATTAATTAGGATAGGAGTCTATAAATGTAAAATTCATAATGTCAAATGGCAATGTAAATAATATTTACAACACCCACTTGGACTAGTTCTTCAAGCTTTTTTTTAAGGGCTTGCTAATTTTGACCACTAGATGGTATTATAGGAATCATATCCTCAATATTATATTAACTCCCTAATCTCTTCAGCCACTTGATGGCATCTTTCCATCATTTTCAAAAGGAGGTCTTTCTAAAAAGAAGCTGACCTACACAACCGATTACTTTTGCTTTGTTGCCTTCAATGAGTTTTCTGATCAGAGTCTTCTTTTTCTAAATGCAGGCAAAGACTAATGTGTTATATAGATGTCTCCTGTATTAGTTTTCTTAATGAAGATTTAAAACTAATTTGACTGATACAGGACACACACTTTTACGTAACTGCCTTATTTAAATGGAAACGTCTTTAAATGTAATGGAACACTAGAGGAAATGCAATCTACAAGATCCATTAAATCTGTGATAGATCAGAGAAACATCAAAGAAGAAAATGTTTTTAAGATTTATAAAAGGAAGTGATTGCTTAGTGGTATTTGTGCTCTGTTAGAAGCAGCAGTGTATATGGCAACTGTGTCTTTTTACCAAAATCTTTAGCATATGAAAATCCCTTTGAATATTCTAGTACCTATATAATTAAAAATGCAAAGCTTATTTTCAGAGAAGGTATCACGTTGTAGTACATACTATCACATTAAGGATTTGGATAGTCATCACATCATAAACAGACATTACATGATTTCCAGGTAACCATCTTGTCACAAACAAACTCTACCAGCCAAATACGCAGGGAAATGTTGGAATTACAGTTCATCTGCAAGTTCAATTCTCATACTAATGGACTCAGTCGGGATGAGGGGTGCCTGGGCCATTACCAACCTAACATTTAATGAGGGTGCAAAACAGCTCTTTGTGTAGATTCCTGTGTTAGTAACCCCCTCATTTATTGACTTTGATCCTTATCTGCTTCATTTTAACTGGCCAGTCTTCAGGTGCTTACTGATGACAATTCTGCCTTCCTGTTTTTCTCTGATTTTTTTTCATAACCTCCGCTCTTCAGGGGCGGCCCATGAGCCTAGGCAAACTAGGCAGTTGCCTAGAGCGCCGCTGGCCTGGGCGCCTGATGATGACATCACGGCCATTGACGGCCGTGCGGTGGAGGAGGGCGCCAATTGCGCCGCCCGCCTGGGGTGCCAGCTGCCGCAGCCAGCCTCGGGCCGCTCCTGCTTGTTTCCCTCCTTCACCATCCTTTTTTCTTCCCTATTCTCCCCTATTTATTTTGGGTCTGCACATTCTAAAACTCCAGTCATCTGAAGAAGTGGGCTGTGCCCACAAAAGCTCATGATACCATCTACATGTTTTGTTAGTCTATAAAGTGCTACCCAGACCAATTTTTGTTTAAGTTTATCCTGTACAGACTAACGTAGCTACCCCCTGGAGCTTATGGGCAGGTTAGTTGATCATGTAATCACCTCCATTTTGGGAGGTACCATTGCTGAGGAGAGTAATGGATTTCCCTCCACATGGGCAAGATGATAAAAGGTGTTTCTCCAGCTTTGTCTTGACTCCTGCTCCCTGCTCAGAAGCACCTTTTCAAAGGACAAAGGCCCCAGAAGGATCTGTTGACCCAGCCTAACAAAGGATGTACTCCAGAGACTTTTAAGATAGCATAGATGTAATAAACTGCTAAGATCTTGGTGATTAATTTAATATGTGTTCTTTAGCAATTCTACTCTCAACCTTTTTCTTTCTTTCTTATTAATGAACTTTTAGATTTTAGATTCTAAAGGATTGGCATCGTATACTCCTTTGCGTAAAATCTGGGTATAAATTGACCTGGGAATGTGGCTGGTCCTTTGGGACCAGGAGAACTTGATTGGAGTTGGTGTGATTGGTTTTCATAATCTCTCACCTGTGTAAGGAGTGGTGCTGGTTGTGGCACAAGAAAAACTGGGGTGTCTAAAGAGATTGCTGGCGTAACTCCTTGCTGGCCAGAGTGGCAGATGAAGTGCTCTGTGTGACTGGTTTGGTGTCTTATAGAGGAGGACCCCAGTTTTGGGCTGTAAATAGCCCTGGTTCTAAGCAGTTCTCCCTGTTTTGACCCTTGTGGTCCACCCACACTACCTGGTATATTACCTGCATCCTTCCACTCATGGCTACTCTGGTGTAGGGAAGGCAGGAACCTATTCCTGGCATTCCTTATGTGTGGGAATGAATCTGGAGGGATTGTAAGGAGAAAGGGAGAGATCCTGGCAAACATGGAGGGCCTCGGTAGGAGAACCCACAGCAGTCTTTCTCATTCTTCTCCTCCTCCCTATAAACCTCTGTAGAACTGATTCCTGTCTTGCCCCCTTCTATCACCTGCCCCACCAGCTTCTCTGTCTGCATTCTGTCTCTTCCAGTTGCTCATTTCACTTTATCAGCTTCTGTCCATGCCAGCTCAGCCTCTTCTTTGGGAGCTCCACTGTAGCTTCGCATGAGTCAAGAGGTATGATAAAGAGGTTATTTGCCTGTAACCTGCCCCGCTCTGGCGCCTGGCAATCTGCAGTGTGAGTTGTCTCTGCATGCATGACATCTCAGCTGGACTGTGGGTAGGCATGACAAGGCTGCCAAATGTGTCATGCAAGATGAATAGCAATTGGCAGCCCTGACTGTCACAAGCAAAGCCCATCTGTGCTTCAGAGGGTGAGAATATTGGAGCTTAATTACATATCCTAATTACTCCACCACGAGGAAGATGTTAACCTCATGCTCTCTGATCCTAAACCTCACTAAGCTGTTCTCTACATTCAGCTGAAAACTTTTAGGGTCTCTTTTAAGGCCAAGTCCTTATTGCTTACTGGTCCAAGCAGTCAAGTTGTGTGAAGGGAGATGTGCTAGTACGTTTTAGAAGGGACCCTTTCATTCTCATGTCTGTTGTTGATCTGAAGCTTCAATTTTTCCATTGGATACTTTCTGTCCCCTACAGAGAAGGGGATTGGAAGTTCCATCCCACCACTTATGTGATGGGGCACAGCCAGGCACATCGACAGGGGCCAGGGCAAAAGGGGCAGTTGCCCCAGGGCCAGGTGATTCTAAAGGGCCCAGGCCTTCCAGCTATCCTAGCTTTTTAAATCAGGGCTGGAGCGCTGTGCTGTGTGCTCTGGTCTGCTCTAAAGGCTTGGGGCACCAAGAGGATGTTCCATGTTCCTGGTGATGCTGAGGGCTAGGATGGAGGCTTTCTGGAACACTCACTGCCTTAGCCATGCTTCTTTCACCCAAGCTCCGCCCCTTTGGGAACATGGAGTTGGTTTCCCCCACCTGGTGGCTTTGGGCTCCCCAAGCATAGGAAGTTCCCATCCATCTGTGTTTCACGGTGTACAAGAGCCTTTGCATCCTCTCTGTGGGTATCTCAGGACTTGGCAAGTGCACTGAATCTGCACTACTTCTGCTCCCTACTGTGCCCTTCATGCTGCCTGAGGAGATAGCTAGCAGGGTTAATCTCTCAACACTGATTTACAGGTGTGTGACTTGCAGAAATGTCAATGAGCCAGTTTGTACTGGATTTCATCAGTTGTTCAGTTACCTAAAGCACAGATGAAACCAGTGAGCATTGGACTTATTTTAGCCAGGTACATGTATTAAATATTAATTACTGCATGATAAATCATAGCAACTCTAAAAGCCACTGTAAGGGGGAAACCTTTTATGGCTTAGTCTTATTTATAAATAGCAAAACCTCTTACACATTGCAGAGGCGCAGTATTTAACCCAACTGGGGGGTGGGGGGGATGCTATACTTTGTTTAGAAGCTTCCAATGCATCTTTGATTATTGTGATACATTCCAAGGGAATCCAGGTCAGTGAGCCACTTCGGTAACTCCTGTTCTTACCATGAGGAAGCTTGTCTGTGCCTGCTGTAGATGAGCTCTCTGACTCCTGCAGCCACAAGACACAGAAGGGATCTGTTCTGCCTCTGCAGCCAAGCCGTAGGCCCTCAGAACCCTCAAATCCTCTGAGGCTATGTCTACACTACAGAGTTTTTTTCGGAAAAATGGACATTTTTTCTGAAAAAACTCACAGAGCATCCACACCTTAAGTGCGTTTTTGCACAAAAATATTGAAAACACAGAGAGGGTTTTTCCGGTGTAGAGATTCCTCATTCTATGAGGAAGAACGCCTTTTTGCGAAAGAGCTCTTTCGCAAAAAAGGGTATGGACAGGAAAGAGGGTATTTTGCACAGAAAGAGGAAAAAAGTACAGGTGCCCTGGTGGCCATTCTGTGCATAGTAATCAGAGCTTACTTTTGAGAGAGCGTCCATGCTGTCTGGACTCTCTTTCGCAAAAGCGCATTGCTTTTTTGATGCACTTTTGCAGTGTGGACGCTCTCTTGCACAAGAAGTTTTTGCGGAAGATCTCTTCCGATAAAAGCTTCTTGCATGAGAAACCTGCAGTCTAGACATAGCCTGAGTGTCCCCTTGAAGCATCCAATCCCCGAGAACCGGGCACTTGAAGAATTCACAGATCTGCTACTCCCAAAGGAATGCCATTTACAAGCCTATCCATTTCACTTCAGGATCACTATGCTGTTCAACTTGCAGCAGTTAATTTGTTTGGTGGAAACAAGTAGTCCTTTATTTTAACAGGGACTAGAAATTTGAGAAGAAACAAGTTGTTACATATAAAATGTAATTCAAATGCTAGAGACTAAACTAAACTAAGGGTATGTCTACGCAGTGTGGCGATTTCAGGATATTGGAGGTATCCCAATCTAGCTACCTCACGTCTTAACAAGCCGCCCATTATTTGAAAATATTTTTTGAAATAATGGGCGTGCTATTTCAGTATCCCTGTAACTCTTGTTCCATGAAGATTAAGGGATGTCTCAAAATAATGAGTTATTTCAAAATTTGGCACTGTGTAAATGCGCCAAATTTCAAAATAGGCTGTTTTGAAATAGAATCGAAATAAGATGCACAATTTGTGTAGTGCACATTGCATATCTTCTTTTGAATTTAGGATGCTGTGTAGATGCACCCTCGCATAACATCCTCCTGTCTCCTAAAGGGTAGCTGACCCAAAATGTATCACTCCCTGTGTTAAATATGCAGGCTTTCAATGATCCTCTCTAGATAGTTTGTTTTCTCCCTGGTGAAGGGTACACTTGTTTACCTTCTCCTCCCCCTGCTTTCCAGATGTAGTTCCATTCATGAATTGTCTTCATTTGTAAGGAGACTGTCTCTTGCATCTTGTTGTTTTTCCTTATATAGGATCTTGGGGAGACTTGACAATCACTTGATAATATTTTGCTTAGTCTATGGGTGTCAGTTGTGACCCGTATAATAGATTGCATGTGGCCAGCCAGATAAAAATCTCCTGCCTGGAAAAAAAAATATCTGTTGCTCCGCCTCAAATCACAGGCTTTAAGAGCAAAATGTTCAACATATATATATATATATATATCTTACATATTATTCATACATATATGCCTCAATGATTGGTGATCAGTGTGACACAAGCTTTCAGAAGAGAACTTGTGTGACAGCCTTTGAAGTATTGCATAGAGACCACTCCCAGCAGATCCTTATAACCCCTTTCACCTTGTGACAGTTGACACTAAGAGGTCCTGGGGTCCCAGTTACACATGAGGTTACTTCATTATATATCATTTAGTTCAGTATGAAGTTAGAAGTAAAATATAAAATCTTTTCCAATACTGGGATTCGCATATATGTTTCTTTTAGTATGCACATTAAAATAATCCGGCCCCACTGTATTCACTCATCAATCAACCTAATCTAAGAGTAAGAAAAACAAACAAACCTTCAAACTATTGAGAGATGGGTTTGAAGTGAAGGACATCCAGAAACTGAGGAGCATCTGTAAGCTGTCTGTGAAACTCTGGATCTTATCTTAGGAAAGGGAATTGAGCTAATTAAGAGAACCTAAAGTTGCTTCTCCCCGCCATCTCCTCCCCCTCCCCCTGTATAACTTGTTTGCTTTTCCTTCCAATTTAATCTTCAAATATTAGATTTTTTTATATTAAACTTTTTTTTTTAACCTCAAGCAGGTGTGTGGAATGTGTCCCTCAAAGTGTACTATCGATTGCTAGGAGCAGGTTTAGCTTCTGGGGTGATGAACCAGAGGGGAAAAGTATGAGTACTTGGTAGTGAAGAGTTTGAAGAGCTGGACTTTGGGAGACTTGGGACAAGAAGTTCTGTTGAGGACACCCTGAAAAGAATAAATAGTGGAAGCTGGAATAAGACCTTCATGCTTATGGCTGGCTACTGGTACCTGTAACCCTTCTCTGATCTAGATGATCCCCCAAAAATATCACAATTTACTCACTATAAAATACAAATAGAAGGTATCCTTTATACTTAATATGAAGGGTAGAAAAGAAGCACATCTTTACATGTGTTGGGATAGTTTAAATATCTTGTACTCTAAAAAAATAATATGTTTTAATTGAACATGTTTCTGAGGGAAGTCCTTTAATAGGTTTACTCTCTAGTAACCGGTCAATTACTGTAGCAGATTAAACCAACAGGGTAAGAAGTCTTCCATCCTCATGGTAACAATGTCAAGTTTGAACTGTACAGAATTGATCCTTTATAATAATGCTTTACACACAGTGCTTTAGATTTTCAAATAGCTGGACAAACATTTATTAATCTAATTTCATACTGCAGCTACTTGCTTTTTTAATTTGAAGCTTGACTAGTTTTTATTCAGTGTTTCATACTGAATCCTCTTAGATGTCTCTTGTGAGGTAGGTCTCCTCTTCATGTCCCCTGAGTACCCCAAGAAGCTTTTGGGGACAGGGAGGGGTTGGGGCTATAATAATAAAGGTGTATGCACAGGTCAAAGTTGGATGACACTGGCTATTGAATCAGTGTTTTTGTTTTCACAACTGCCTCTTTCCTGTATGTTACCTGTATGTTATCTGTATTGTAGAGGTTCCAGACCCTCTATCTTAGGAGACATAGGAACTATCTCTGCAAACATAGGAACAAAGAAACCATTATTGGTCTCAAAGAGATTACAACTAAAATAATCTTCATGCAGCTCACTTCTCCTGTTCCTCCATCAGTTATTCCAGTTACAAGATCTCTCGGTACAGGTGTTTTTCAAAAGTTGCCACAACTTACCTGTTTCCTACCACATTGATTCCTATTAGGTGGCATTAATTCCAAACTCCTATTTTTATTCAATAATAAAAAAAGTAATCAAGACCAAAAAGGTTAATTGGGTACAAATAGGCTAATCTACACTAAGAATATGTTGAATAGATCTGGTCAGAAAACGTCCCATGAAACACTTTTCTGTCATAATCTGCTGATTAGTCAAAATGAAAACATTTTGTGGAGACGGTTTGATTGTGACAGCGATCTGAGTTCCAACAGGTCATTGCCCTACAAGAGGATTTTCTGAGACATCACTTGTAGGGTTACCTGCTGTCCGGTTTTGAACCAGACAGTCCAGTATTTGAGATTTCTGTTCAGGAAATAAATTGAGAAAATATAAATGTCCGGTATTTTCTAAATAAGATGTAATGTAGATTGTGATGTAATGTCAACTATGTTCGGTATTTTTGTTGAAACCATCTGGCAACCCTACTCACTTGCCCAGCTCTTTTTGGCAGCTTACCCGGCAAACCAGCTGGAAACACGAGAGAATCCAGCATCCTATGTGTTGGAGACAGTCCACCAGGCAGACTTGTCTCGGAACTGTGCCCCATTCCCTTTTATAGAGCATTTCAAAATGTTTGGCTTTTATTCAGAATCAGAACAAAATTAAATTTCAAAATATTCCATGAAGCAGAATAAATTTCTCTACCTAGCTTGAATGTTGTTTTTATTTATTGTACAAAATACAGAAGTAATACTGATCCAGACATTCTCAGGGTAAAATACTAGCCCCACAGAATTCAACAGCAACAATTCAATTGAATTCCCTTGGCCAAAATCTCACCCTTGATATTTTATATCTGCCACTGAGTGAATAAATTGTTCAGCAGAATAGAAAAACCTCTAACTTTGAGCCTTACACCTACTCTGTATTTGGCTCTCTGATAATTCCCATTTGTTAAGTGAAGGTAATTTGCTGTCCAAGATTTATTTGCAATTAGTTTCAAATGTGGAGAGTAATTCAGAGTTGGTTATAAAGAAAATAAAAGTATCTACAAAACTCTTTACATAATTTTTTTAAAAGCAAAAATTAATAATGTGTTTTTGAGTCCCTAGCTATGTATATAGTAAATGAGTATATAAAAACACAATGTATGCCCTTATTTGCAGTCCATAAAGAAAACTACAGGTTGAACCTCTCTAATCCAGCAATATCAGATTAGAGCCAGAGAATTTGCCGAACCAGATAATTTGCTGAACTACAGGAGGTCAATATTGTCTAACAACATTTCCAAAACTCCCGCTGCTTACTGGGCTCTTAGAAGACATTTAGGAGTAAATTAGAGCTAAATAATAGCACAGAACACTGAGAGCCAGGACTTATGGCTGTAAATAAACTTTACAGGATCATAGAAAATCTGGCCATATCCATGATAAATTGACATCTGGCTAACTAAAATCATGCTGGACCATGGATGTTGCCAGATTAGAGATACCACCTTCAGGTAAATTGAGTCTGGTTCCATTGCAATGCAGCACCAGTAATCATCAGAAAAGCAAACATAATCTGACTAGTGAAAGGATGAATCATAAAAAAGTAGAAAGGAAAGTGGTTCTTTACATTTAACTTGGATTTAGACCAGTGAATTTACATTTGTAAAGGATATTCAGGTCAATAATTGCATTTTGTGAAAATATCACACTTTTGTCAAAAAATCACTTTTTATTATAGTAGGGTTGTTTTTATAACTAGCACTGTCAGTTGTTACAGTGATGTCTGGCAAATCTCCCACATGTTTGCAGCAAACCAGTATCCCATTGAACGCTTTGTATTAACCTACTGCAATAAACTGTTGCATACTCCAGAGATAAGGAGCTCAGTTACATTTATAGTTCTGCCATAAACTTGTGCACGGACACATAATAAAGCACCCTGAATGTCACATTTGATATGATTTGATCATATTTAAGTTTTTATCCCTGAAAGCATTAAACATTCCTTCTGTAAGTCATAAAACCTACTTCTGGGTTTTAAGCAACAGAATTTCTAGCCCTGCCTTCTCACTGTCACCCAAAAGGAGTTCTTGGTAGGCACACAGATTGGAATGCAGATCTAATGGCACTTGAGGTTTGGTGAACATATCTGTGCTTCCTAAAAATCTATCAATGGCTCTTATCTGGGTGTCTGAAGCATGGTATCCTGTGGCCTTCAAAAATAGATTTTCATATTCATTAATATAGAATGTTTTGTAAATGAATACCTGATGGAGTTTTTAAAAAAGTTTAAAGATAGCTTCATTTTCCACTTATTTATTTATACATGGTATGTTCTGTGTTTGTAAACATCTTTTACAAAAGATCAAAACCTTTCACATTAATGACTATTGAAACTTGTATGTAGTGGATATAAGGAATAAATCTGCAAGGTGTCCCCTGCTAATGTCAGTTACTCAGAAATACAATGAAATCCATTTTAAGCCTGGTTAGCTTTTATAGTCTTCTCTCTCTTTAATAATGGCATACATCAATCTATGTACTTCTGCTATGTCTAAAGTAATGATCACTGTATTCAGTGTGGTATAGTATTAAAAAGCAGTGTTTGCATGATGCTTCTAGGATATGCATTGACGTTTTCGTTTCAATATTGGCAAATGTCAGTAAAAGCTTTCAAAACCAATCTCACATTCCCTGTTTTGAATAGTAGCTCTCATGTGGCTGAGTAAACGTCTGTTTCAATTGAGCTTTTAGCTTGCTGATTCCTTAATTTAACTGCAGTGCAGATTTATGCATTTATAATGTAGTTAAAAATAGAGGAGCAAAGAGTAATGTTTTAAGGATGATCTATACATACATACAAACACTGTAACATCTCAACTATAGCATGTCAGAAATAGAGATTGTTTATAGGGTGGTTGGGTTCTTTTAAATATACTACTAGAAAACCTCAAATTTTGAAATTAAAGCAAAAGAATGAACTGAATCTAAACGTACATTGTCAAAATACATAAACCTCTTTATCCATTTATAAAAATAAACTGACTTTAGAAATAATGCATTTTCCACCTACAACAAATGCATCAAGTGCTCTTTTAAAAAAAAAAATCAAAATAAAAAATGCCTGTGCCAGTAGACTAACTATTATGATGAGTACAATAAGAAGGTAGTATGGACACGTGGTGAAATTCATCCATGTGCACAGAGGGTTCACAGAAGCTCTACGTTGTGAACTTAACTGGTACATAGGATTTTGTGTGATCGTCTTCTCAGCACGAATTTTTCCTGGGATGAAAGAAAACAAATGTCATCAAGAGTGAGGTTTTCATTTTTAGGCTTTTAATATTACTGATAGAATAAGCAACGAGATGCTTAAAACAAACAAAAAAAATGCTTTGTCTTTTTTTACCCAAGTATTATTGAGATGAAATCAGTTGGGTGAGTCAGTTATAATAAAAATAACTGCTAAGATGAATAGCCAGTTAGGGACAGATTTTCATATGTGATCCTCTATGTTGAGAGTAGGGATATAAAACCCAGGTTAATCAATTAACTGGCTAAACATTATGTTTAACTGGTTAACCAATTAAACATGGGGAGGTAGAAAGGGTGCTCCAGCCCAACAATTAACTGTAACCAGTAAGCATCACCTGGTGTTGCTTATGAGTTAACTGATTAACCATTCATGATCCTAGCTGAGAGTTGCAAGTACAAATGTCCCCTTTATTAACCATTAATAATCTTTTTATTTCATCTATGGTTGTCTCCTTCCAAAGATCTTAAATAGTTTCACACACAGCCTCACAAGATCCGCTATGGGCTAAATATTTTAGGACTTTCAGGGCTCATCAGGGCTGGTTGTAAACTGCTGTGAAATCTGTTCACATTAATAGATGGAGAATAGAAATGTGGTGGTAAAGGACTCTTCAAACTAGCAGACAGTGGGTATACAAAGATGAAATGGTTGGGAGTTGATTTAGAGAAATTCAGACTAGAATTCAGTTTAACAGTGAGGTTCATCAATCATTGGAATAACTGTTGATAGGTTGTGGTTGATTCTCTTTCACGGAACTTTTTTAGAAAAAATAAATTAAAAGGTATGCTCTAGTTCAAATAGGAATTAATTCAGGGAAGTTCTATAACCTATGCTATGCCAAGAACAGACTAGATGATCATTGTGGTTCATTCTGACTTATAACCTACCATTCTAAGGTAACAATACAATGCTAGTCTTTGTAGTAGAGCTACATTTAAACTCATTGTCACTGCTTGCTTCCCTCTTTCTGGCTGGGGTTACAAACTAACTATTGTTGCTGCTTATTCCTCATAACCTTGAGTTGCCATTTCCTCTCCTCTCATCTCTGTGTGTGGGTGTAAAAGCAATTTCATCATGTAGAAGGAAAATCAAATTGATCTTCAGGAAACCCATAGCACAATTAAACCAGTTTCAGTCGTCATGGCAGTATGGGGCCCGAGACATAAGTAGAGAGTTTTTAATATGCTGGGTGAGGAGCTTCCCCCCCCCCCCATCTCCACCGTTTGTCCCAAGGCCTCACCCCTTCCCTGATTCTTCCTGCCTCTCTCCCACCCAGTTCTTCCCTCTCCCCCACCTAGTGCTTCTTGGTGCTGAAAAACATCTGATCCATGATAGGTGCTGAGAGAGAGAGAGGCCCTGATTGGCAAGGCCTGCAGGTGGGCAGGAGGCACTGGTTCTGGTAGGAATCAGCCAATGGGGGCTCAACACCTACCATTTTTTCCCCACTGTGCACCCATGAAGTTGGAATCTATCCTATTAAAGTGTGGGATCCTTCAAAGTGTGGGACCTGGGGTGATTTGCCATACCCAAGGGATGCTCTCATATACTTGATGAGGGGGTGCTGAACATTCTCCATTGCAATTCAAGTCAAATTGATCACTACAGAAGCTGTACTCAGCAGAGTGCCAGATAGGGCACATTTTTGTGTGGAAGACAGAGAAAATTGCACTTACTTGCACAATTACCCACTTAGCATATGCAAATACCTTATTTACATACATGCAAAAATGTCCTTGTCTTAAGAGCATGCTGATCTTTGGGAGGTGCAATTTAGGGTTAAAATTTTCCTGTGTAAACAAGTCCTCATTTGTGTATGTGGATTAATAACTGGTTTAATAACACAGGTTGAAACTTTATGGTCCAGCATGATTTGAGTTAGCTGGATGTCCACTTATCATGGATGTGGCTAACTTTCCCATGATTCCATAAAGTTTTACAGCCACCAGTCCTGGCTCTCGATGGTCTGTGCTGTGGTTTAGCTCTGACTTACCCCCCTGAGTATCTTCTAAGACCTCAGTAAACAGTGGAAGTGTTGGTAATGCTGCTAGACAATATTGTCCTCCATGGTTTAGCAAATTCTTTCATTTAGCACCAGTGAGGTCCAGAGTGTGCTGGACTGGAGAGTTTCAAACTGTACCTAAATTACAGAGAGAGAGAGTGAGCACGTGGAATTTTTGGATAATCTGGTTTGCGGGGACAAGGAAGGGACTTCCTACACTTGTCAAGGAAACTGCTATATTCTTCTACAATAGTTGTATTTAAACGTGGTTATTGCTAAAATGAGTTTAACTACAATGAAGATTGTGAAAGGAATGGGTACGTTGTTACCACTTAGTAGCAAGCAGCATTTCCGAGAAGCTGGAAAGCCAATTTAAATGGCTTCTCTGAGAACTGACCTTGTGACAGGAAAACCCCAACTGCAGGGATGGCTTAGTTCAACCTCTAGACAAGGCCCTTTACTAATGTGAGCATTCAGGATCAAACTGAAGATGTATCAAGTATGGAACAACTTAACCAGAGAGACAGCAAATATTCTTGTTAGTCTATCTCTTTGCATTAGTAAAGACTAGTCAGCACCTCTGGAAATAATCACAAGCGCTAACTGAATTCAGCTACACTTGAAGGTAACATTTAAAAACTGGATGTACTTGGCAATGACTGTCCAATTCCCACTGATTTCAACTGCACTTTTTTTGAGGGTAGAATAGGGTTCCTAAGTGTCTGTAATACACTTTCATTTGCATGAAAACAATTGCAAGGCAAGAGTTTCTTCATATATGGCAGTGGTGGGTAATAACCAGCCCTCAGGCCGTACGCTGTTCACCAAGGTTAGCCTCTGGGGGGGCTGCTGCTGCTGTATTTATCTGCAACTCCAAACGTATGGGCACTTGCAACTCTCATTGGCCACAGATCACCATTCCCAGCCAATGGGACCTGTGGGAAGTGATGTCCCAGTCCTCACCACTTCCCGCAACTCCCATTGGAAGTGCAGCTATATAAAGTGGCGGCGGCCCACCAGGGCTATCGCCTCTGTCTTATTGTCATCCTGATAAATGGAATACCCTCTGTTACAAATATACACCATGCATGGAGCCTGGGTTATTTGTAACCTATACTGTACCCTTTTCAAATAAAAATTGGGGGCACAAGGTCATGTATACATACCTTGTAGTCCCAGAAAACATTTTGAATGTGAACTGGTCCAATACTAGATATTGTCTGGGTCTGAGGTCAATTTAAAATAAAATCAAAGAAGAAATGACTACTGACGTTTCATGAGCAAATAAACTCCCTTTCGCTCCAGTACTCCGCTATATGTCGAATCCACTGTTTGTTTGTTTGTTAACCACTGTTCATATCAATGTTTTTTCAGCTTTATACAGCTATGGAAATGGTTATGGCCATCCCAATTATCACTCATTTCATATTTTCAGAATGAAAACATATTTCTGCTCCAAAAATTTTTGAATGATTTAAGTTGTGCAACTTTGCTTAATCTCACAAACTATTTAAATGATAAAATGTCAACTAATTGCTTAGGCATGTGCATTATAGATACACCTATTTTCAATTTGAAATATTACATTACTGATTCAGGATATAAGATTGGGGTCTTCAAGATGCAGAATGCATGCATTTTAAGTGACCACGGCTGATTGTGTGTTAATATGGAGAATGAAATAGAAGCTGGTTGTGGCATTGGTTCTTGTGTAAAATGCAGAATGCAAAAAAACCGTTATAATTTCTAGACCCGCAAGTCATCTTGCCAAGCTATATTGGTTTCTAGCTGCTGTAAAGCACTTTAAAGAACAGGCATAAAATTTTAATCAAATCATTTTCCTTGAGAAATGCACACAAATTGTTACTGGGGTTTGTTTGAGTAGGGGAAAATATCTTCTTATGTTCTTATAACTATAAAGAACCTTGAACATCTTAACAGCCATGCTGGGTCAAACCAAAGGTCCATCTAGCCCAGTATCCTGTCTGATGACAGTGGCCAA
>JANRFK010004149.1:89085720-89096586 GCA_030068395.1 Apalone spinifera
TTTTTTGACTGCTGCTGCACACTGAGTGGATGTTTTCAGAGAACTATCCACGATAACTCCAAGATCTTTCTCTTGAGTAGTTGTAGCCAAATTAGTTTCCATCATATTATGTATATATAGTTGGGATTATTTTTTCCAATATTCATTACTTTACATTTATCAACATTAAATTTAATTTGCCATTTTGTTGCCCAATAACTTAGTTTGATGAGATCTTTCGGAAGCTTTTTTTAATGTTTGATAGTGGATGCTGATTTTTTTCTTTTGTTTTGATTTCCTTTTTGACCTGCTTGCATCCAGCACAAGAGTTAGATGATGCTGAGTAATCTATTAATTTTATATAAATTACAATAAAGCATTTTATAATCCATCAGCTGTTGACATTTTATGAACAATGTGATGGATGAGCCCATAACGAATTGGATATAAAACTACAGAACAATTCTCCATAATGTGTATAAATCAGATTCATCTTATTCAATCTTCCAAATAATTGTGGGTGAATACTTAGCTGGAGTTAGACACCAAGTTAGACACCAAAGCAAAATTAATAAAACACAAGAAGTTGAGAAACCATAAGTAATGCAAAACAAAAGTTTCTTTTTAAAAAAGCCCTAAATTTGTTGTATGGTTTTTATGTGACTTGGTGCTTACTGTTCTTGACATTTTTAGAAATAAGTAATACATGACATAACCTAGTGAATGTGTATCTTAATGAGACTTTCGTGTGCTCCCAGAGATTTTTGATGCAAACGGTTCAAATGTAAATACAATACATACAAAGTATCTTTCTAAAAACTAAGGTGTTGTCTTTTATTCAAATCAATTTTAGTGGATGAATGCCACTTCTATTAGCACTTTTAGTGTTGTTCATGCATTAAGAATAGGAAAGAATTGCACTGTGAAATGTCCTGATAACTATTTTTTAGTGTGGGTTGGGGGGAGGGAACTTCTGCCATTATTTCATTTCTCAATACATTTGAATATAGAATACTTAGCAAGAAGTTTGTGGCATGCTCTCCCGTTTTCTTGGTTTTGGGGGAACCTTTCCAAGGGTCCACCATTGTCAGCCTCATTGGTCAAGAGAAGGCACTCTCCACTTTTATCCCCTGCAAATTAGGAAGATACTGCAGAGCCAGTATTACATGGTAACACAGTGCACTGAAGAAATATCCCTGGAGGGATTGTGTTGAGGAGCCGCTGTTTCAAGGCCTATACAGGAATTCTGTTTCAGAGAGTACAATGTTCCTATAGAGAAAGTGGGACCAGGGAGCAGTCAGAGGCACATTCTCCACAGGTTTGGGGATATCTGCACATTTAGGGAGATGAAGCCATTGTGCAGGGACAGCCTGCATCAAAGTCTGGTGTGCTTCAGAGTTTGCTCTTACATCATTTGCTCTTTCAAGTGAATCAAGAAATGTATCTTGCATTTGCTGAATGCTTGATAGCGCATTGGAACTACTGTAGCTATATGCCATCAGGATCAAAACTAGTGGATGAAGAGCTGTTTAATGCTGCTTACAGTCGTTTAGTCAAGCTGTGCCAGTTCACTAAGTGATCAGCTATTTGAAGTAATTTACTTCATCTTTTGAAATGAGAGGCGTTGAAGAAGAGACAGGATTGACCCAATGAGTCTCCATGGCCACCCGTGAAGCAGGATTTTTGTTTTATCTCTAACTTTAGAGTTATTCATGACACTATACAGATGATTGTATATAACTGGATGAATATATAATCTTGGGTCAAAAAGCAGCTTGTAGAGCAGTGGTTCTCAACCTCTGGACTGCTTACAGCCCAGTCAGCATGCAGCAGCAGCCTATAAGACTGCTTCCGGGCCAAATAGCTAGTATTGGATGCAGCCCACAATTGTCACTAGGTTGAGATTGAGCTCCACCAATCTGTTGCCCTGAGAGAGGGAAAGGGCAGGCTAGGGCTTAAAGGGAAAAAATGTTTTGAAAAAAATCTCATTGTTCTGATATTAATCATTGTTGTGTCACTTGCAAATAATAAAGGGGAATGTGTAGACGTAAGGAAACTTAACAGCTAGGATAGTGTTAGTGAGAACTTCTGAGAAACCCAAGATTTTGTTGTCTAATATTTGTGGTTTAGTCAAACCTGCATCACCTTTAAGTTGCTGCTGCCATATTTTTGTTGCAAATTTTCCCAGTTTATTACCAAGTGAAATAAGTGTGGGAATGGATGGCAGAAATGGTTGATAATTATATGGCTATTTTGTTGTAACCTTTATATCACTAGTACAAATCTAGCCTAGGCTGGCAGTAGCAGAAGGTAATTTGTCTGACACTGTTAGTCTGACATGATTTGGTAGTCCTAATCCATATTAATTCTTTCCAGGAATTTTAGACCGAGGACAGCAGTGTGAATATTTTTAACAGAAATGGATCCCTGAAGATTTATAGATGAAGATGTTTGATTATACTAGCAATACGAGCTAATGGTAGAATAACAAGAAAAGAATCTGCTTTTGACCGTGAAATGTGAAGTACCCAATGTGTTTAAACTTGAATGAGGAAAAACTAAACATGAAGCCCCATAGATTGGCAGACTACTGGAAGAAGGAAATGTTGTTACATAATTTACAGTGTTTTCTCCCCCATACCCTCTCACCTCCAAACCTAAACTCTAGTACCTGAGGTCAGAGGGAGGCTATACTTTTGTTCAAACAGATTTTCCAGTAAATGAGTTCTGAACTAGTTACATGGCTAGAGTAGCATGACTGTGATCCTGGGTTTGGCCAGATATGAGGCAACTGAATATTTCTTGGAGTTAACCAAGAAAGTGCGCTAGATGAGGATGTAGATTCTGACTTCATTAAGTGTAATATATCATGCTTAGTTGTCAACAATAAGCAGGTTGATGTGATGTTTGTAGCCAATAATCCTCTTGTTTTTCTAATTAAGTGGATATAGCTTGATTTCAAGTACAGTACTCTCTCTGACCTAGAAGATGATGCATTTTATGCACTATGAGGGACAGAGCAGAAATACTGCAGGGAATGCTTAATGGTGTACAGGGAGTAGCTCCAGTCTGAAGACCAATGCAGAGATGGGGGAGCTGTTGCCCAGCTCCTCCCTGCCCTTCTCTGCCTCCTTTTGATATGCTTCACAGGCAGGAGTCAGGGAAGGTGGCAACAAATAGTCCTCCTCAGTCTCTTCTACAGTGATGGAGCTCAGAGGCATCTTGTATGTACCCACTTCTGACTCCCACTATCTCTCTGGTGTGCTTTTCCCAGGAATGCTCACAAGTTGTTCAACTCCCTGTAATATGTTATATTAAAAACATAAATGTGTTTAATGCGGAGCATGCTACGTAGGAAGGCATAAGGTTTTTCAATTAAAGCTGCTTTTACTCAGTTTGCAGTCTGGAATGAAGTGATAGAAATGATCCATTCTTGACCCTTAGATTTAAAGGCCAATATTCATCTCTATCTTATCAGTGAGGCTAAAGTCTCTACCCCCCTTCTGCAGATGGGCTTTTTTACATCTGTGGGATTTAGTACTAGTTATGAATTGGCTTCAAGAATAATCTAAGAGTTATCTGGATTGCAGATGTTTTCTTAATTGACCCTATCCATTGCTAATGAATTGCTTCTCTCCATTCCATTGAAGAATGTTAGGAAGCAAGTAACCTGTGACTTATCCAGTGCTTACATTAGAAAAAGAAAATGACTGAGTATGTGCCTCCTTTCCCCACAGTCATGCAGCATAAAGAGTAATTCTCCCCTCTGATCATGTTTAGACTCTTCCCTTGCTTTCAAATCCCTTTTTCTGCAAGAGAATTTAAATCAAATGTAGAAATAAGTAAAGTTGAGGATGCTTTTAATTGCTCTTGTACTCTCCTTTATTCCTGTTTCACCATGACCTTCTCCCTTTCTCATCAACCATTTCTTGGTTTCATCTTTTCCCTCTATTTCCATGTTCCTTTTCCTTCTTTCTGCTTCGTATTTTCCATCCTTTCTTCCTCTTGCACTGAAAATGGTACTTAGATATTGTCAGGCGGTCCTAGTCATGTGTTTCAAGGCCTCAGCAATGCACTATATAAACAAATAATGAAGACAGCTCATAAAGAATAAGACACAACAGATGGCACAAAAATAAACAAGGGAAGTTTAAGGTGGTGATACAGTAATACTGGTCAGCATGATAAGCAGTGGTTATAGAAGAGATCATGGCAGAAGTGAATTTTAAAGGGAGGATTTGAAGGAGGACAGTGAGGTGGCTTTGGGAATGTTATTTGGTTGCTTCTCCCATGCTTGGTGGGCAGCTTAGGAGAAAGCAGGCAGATCCTAGTTCAAAAATTTAACCCATGAGCAATGAACGCTGGTATCATTGGTCGAGGCAAAGACTTGAGATTTCAATAATTTGAGAGAGCAGTTGGGCAATGATGGGCCATAAAGGGCCTTAGAAAGTGATGAAAAGTAGTTCGTGTTTGTGGAGGAGATATTCTATTACACTCTGGGAAAAATAACTGTTGCTTTCTCCTTCCTCTCTGCATCCTAAAAGTCTTTCTGGGTTAATTTTACCGGTTTTGTCAGCAGACAGTTCCTTGACTTTTAAAAGCACAGTTTGACATACATAGTAGCACCAACAATTGTTTATTGGGAAGCAATAGTACAAAACTTCATCTCAAGACTTCTCATAATTTCAGACTGATCTGAAAGTTTGTGTAGACGTAAGAGAGAAAAAAGCTGATGTTTATTGTTCCCAAAAGCCCATTTTAATTGGCAGGGGGGAAAAGCAGAACACATTTCCTCAAGTTTCACTCAGTATTGAATGAAGTTTGAATTTAGATCAAAATCATAGTCAATCCTTATTGTAGGAAAATGGTTTTCGGTTGGGGGAAAGGAAAGGAGCAAGTTATTTGAAATGGCAGCACTTGGGTGTATTTTTAATACTTGGCCATTTTCATACAATTCTGTCTGTTAAGATGGACAGATTGTGTCACCAATTAACAAGCCATGCAAAAAGCAGTTTCCCAAACCTGACCTTCATGTAGTGGAACCTAGGTAGCTGTCTATGGAACCTAGGTAGCTGTCTATCTGCCTAACCTCATGCTCTCGGTATCAACTTGTGATATACTTGAATGCTAATAGCTAAACTGAATTATAAAATTTATTTACCTACATTTGGGCTATTACTGAATATGCACTATATGTATCCTATGAATTTCAAAACCGGCTTTCGATTCGTGGATAATTTAAGCACTATACCCAGATGTACTGATACTTTTCTTAATGTGCATATTATGTACATTTTAATATTTCATAAAATTTTTAACCTAGGTTGCTGTTCATGTGACAGTTTTTGGTATCCTTTTTAGCTTCCTTCCCTTTGTTGCCATTAACCACTTTACTACCACCAAGGAAAATTTGAGTTCTTCTTTAAAATGGATAATTTAGGTTTTGCACAATGAGTCCATTTGTATTAGCTTTTACTGTAAAATCATTGCTATGAGAGAGAAACATACCCTGTAGAGTTGAATAAATGTGTGTAATATTGTGTAGAAAGATTTTGGAGAGTATTCCAATTACTGGATTTCTCTTTGTTCTGGCCCTGGCTCTAGCTGGTGATCTGTTCAGGTTATATACTTCTTTTATTTATTGTGCTGTCTTACTTTATTGTATAATACTTAGGTGCTTCACAAATACAATCAAATCTTATGAGATTAGCACAACTATCCAACTCTAGAAGTGATCCTTAACCATGATAAAGCCCTACAGCTACACTGTAGACTTCTTCCAGAAAAGTGTATGCAAATGAAGCACGGTGTGGAATATCGCCATACTTCATTTGCATAATTAATTAGCAGCTGCTTTTGCGCAAGAGGCTTTGGCACAAATAGGAGCTGTGCAGATGGCTCCTTTTTGCAAAAGAAACCCCTCTTGTGCAAGAACCGTTCTTCCTGAAAAAATGAGGAGGAACTACTCTTGCTCAAGAGGGGGCTTTGCACAAAAGTGGCTGCTAATTAATTATGCAAATGAAATGTGGTGATATTCCACGCCATGCTTCGTTTTGCATAAGCTTTTCCAGAACAAGGCTACAGTGTAGCCATAGCCTTAGAAGCAAAAGAAATACAATACAAACTCTTAAAATATGGTTTGATGTCTGGGTTCGGTTTACAATAATAGAAAGTCCAGGTTAAACATGAGATGCTGCAAAGGGCATTGCTTTCAAAGGGAGGTCAGTGCTACACAGAAGTGAATCCCTTTATAAAGTTTGGGCAGAAGATACAAACAGGTCTTTGGTAAAATTGAGTAAACCCTTGCAAATAACACTTTAAAATTACCAGAATTAAAGGATGGAGACAAGACAAGGAATTCTGTGGGCAAGTGTAAGAGCTCACTTATGACAGGTTATTCAAAAATTTAAAGACATTATGAGGTTTTTCCTTGGTCTGAAATGAATGTTTCTCAATTACTACAGTAATAATATTGTAATTGGCAATAATTATGTAAAGTGCCTATAGTCCATTGGTGATGTCAGATAGTGGGTAATATAATAGTGAATTCGTAATGGCTAGTTGACTATTCTATAGTCCCCGGGGCTGGCAGCCAGTATGCTTTGGCCCCATTCCCAGAGAGCTCCCTGCCACCCCATCCTCTTGCCTCTGATACAGAGGTAGAAGTGTGGGGTGGCAGCAGCCCCTGTCCGCAGGGGAGTCCAGTCTGAAGCAGTTTCTGTCCACAGGGAGCTTGGACCGCCCTGCTGCAGTTAGGGGGTGCTGCCCATGACTAGTCTCTGTCTGCGGTGGGCCTGGGCTTGTCGCAGGCAGGGGTTGCTGCCGCGAAGCAGCCTCTGCCCATGGCGAGCCTGGGCTCACCATGGAGGGGGCAGCTGGCATTGTGGAGCCGGGGGAGAACCAGCTTTTAAGCGAGTTCTCCTGCTTCTCTTCCCCCTCACTGCTTATTGGTTAATTGTCTAGTCGGCTACTTGTTGGAATCCCTATTGTCTGATGGCATGATGTGTCAAACTCTCTTCAACTAAATGCTATGTATATCTATGGTGACTGTTTTTTTGCTTTTTGAAATTATCTCCTTGATTAAAAATGGGGGAAAGCAAAAAAAATAACAGAAATTAATTGTCCTTTCCACATTTCTATAAAGTAAACTCCTTTGTGACCAAAGTGCTGAGGCATATATAATTAATCTTTTTTAATCCAGTTGCTTATTCCATCGCTTTTAGCAGTGAACCACTTATTCAGAGCTCTCAATAGCTAATCACATTAGTGTTCAGGAACAAAGGAGAACTCTTCGTGGAAGAATGTCTAATACAGTTCCAGATCAATCAAATCTCTTCTTTGTAGGAAACAGATATTGTAGGAAGAGACCCAATTTTTTTTAACCATCTTGCAAAGTACAGGTAACATCTCCCTTACCCGGCCCAGCAGCATCTGTAGCCAGAAGAACCAAGGATGTTCTTGGACAAGAGCTCCAGGGCAGGAGGCCTAGCAGCTGGGAGCTCAGTAGGGCTGGGAGCCCTGAGGGCTGGTGGTAGTAGGGCCAGAGCTGCCACAGCCTGATCAGCAGCGGGACCAGTGCTGCCCAGCATAGGAAATGCAGCCTGGACCACTACAGCCTGGAAGGGGCTGCGTGCCACTGGCAGTGGGGTCAGGGCTGCAGGTCACTTGGGTGGCGTGGGTCCAGGGCCATGGCAGTCTGTCAGGGAAAGCCTGGCTGGCCACAGCAGCCAGGTATCAGAACCAAGCCTGCAGTAGTGGGGCCGTGGCCACTGTAGCTCAGGTGGCAGCAGGACTGGAGCCAACTGTTGCCCGGAAGAGGGGCTAGGGCTGCAGCAGCCTAGCTGGCAGTGGGGCCAGAGCTGGGGTCCATGGGACAAGGTCTGGGGACAGTCAGAAGGCTGCCTGTTTCAGAAGGAATGAACCAGTGGCAGGGGCTGAGGGGTCATGGCAAGGAGACCTTCCTTGAATCCAAAAGTGCTGGACCAGTATTTATATATCTAAAGCTTATTTCCTTTACCAATAAAGCCTCTCTTTATTCACCCTTTGGTCTTTCCTTTTCTGAAACCTGACTAACTTTCTTCATGCGATAGCAAAACTTGGGTTCAGATTTACACTTCTTTTGAGATGATACTGCTGAATGCTGTCTTGAATGTCCTAGTATCTCCATTTTATGTTAACTCATGGAAGAGTTATAGCAGACAGTTGTGTTTACATATTCAAATTGAAGTTTAACATCTGGGATTTAGGCTAATCCTTGTGATTTAATCAAATACTTATTACTGTTACAGCGGAAGTCTTAGTACTGCTAGATTGTTAATAATAGTATTTCAGTACTTATCTATATATTGGTGGTATTCATATAGCAACACTAATCGTAGTACCAGGATATTAAAATACAGCAGTAGTGCTTATATAATTTAAAATGGAGGATTTATAATGCTCAGTTTTTACAGTGTAAATTAATGTGTGCAAAATATAAACCTCGTTATTACTCCTATATCAGTCAATTCAAATTTATTTTGCTATAGCCCCTGGTGCAGTGTGCTATGCAAAGTAATATGTCCTGATAGTACATCCTAATTGCTAAAGGAAGATCCTCTAGAAGAGTACCAATATTAAACCAAATATGTGTAACTACTTCTCTTAATTTTGTTCTCTGTAATCTCTTGAAAGAGGAATCTTAGTAATAAACATTAGCCAATGTATTGCCCCAAACTCCTTAAATTACAAATTGGTAGACAAAATACAATTATCATGCAATTGTGTTTGACTGCAAAAATCACTTTCACTTATTGTGCTCACTTGCTTCACCCCTCCAAAAATAGGATGTGATTTTTTTTTCTTTTACTATATGAACAGATGAGCAAAATCAGGGTTGGTTTTACAAAAACTTGGGGTTTGGTTTTTAATTTCCCATTTCACCAGAATTCTACCCTTAACCAAAGTTTGGGAACAGATTGTATATATAAATTATCTGGTTTTGCTCATTTCTCCCTTCATCAGGCAGCTGTGAGAGGCATGCACAGAATGCAAGCACTTTCCCGTCACTCCTTTAGTGTCTGGGGAACAGGATGAAAAGTTAGCTTCGTCCCAGAGTACATGGCTGGTGGTCTCCCCGGCCCCCATACCCTCCCGAAAAGGTGCCCTTCTTTGTTACGTTTCTGATGCCTTTCCACCTTGAAGACTTTTTAAGGAGAAGTCTGCACATGTAAAATAGTTCATATTTAATAATGTACATTTAAAATCTATTTATTATGATACTATTACAAACCAAAGTCTGGAGAATCTAGAGAAAGAAGCACTCTCTTTAGACCTTTGAGAGTATCTCCCAGGGATTTCATGTGAAAATGCAATTCCCTCTTGTGATAGGGTGTCCACTCCACACAAGGATTGATGGCATAAATTAGGCCAATTAATCTATAGGCCACACTTGGAAGAGAGCTAGGGAGTGCTAAAGCCTAAATTCCTGATGGAATCCAAGTGGAGGAGGAGCTGGGCCTGGTTTACAAAGCCAAGAAGCCAGCAACAGAAAGGGACTATAGGAGAAGTTGTCAGAGAGGTGTGTTGAAGGCTACAGGACTCAGTAGTTACTCCCTGGGAGGAGGGAATTTGAGCTGGTACTCCTAGCAGGGAGGGGACCAGAAGCTGTAAGAAGAAATCTAGGGAAGAAGCTGTATGAGTGAGGGGAGAGCTGACCAGGTTCAGGGTCATAGAATCCCAGGGCTGGAAGAGACCTCAGGAGGTCATTGAGTCCAGCCCCCTGCCCAAAGCAGGACCAATCCCAACTAAATCATCCCAGCCAGGGCTTTGTCAAGCCAAGACTTAAAAACCTCTAGGGATGGAGATTCTACCACCTCCCTAGGTAACCCATTCCAGTGCTTCACCACCCTCCTAGTGAAATAGTTTTTCCTAATATCCCACCTAGAGCTCCCCCACCGTAACTTGAGACCACTGCTCCTTGTTCTGCCATCCATCACTACTGAGAACTGCCTTTCTCCATCCTCTTTGGAACCTCCCTTCAGGAAGTTGAAGGCTTCTATCAAATCTCTCTCCTTCCCCCCCTCCCCCTTCTCTTCTGCAGACTAAAACCCAAATCCCTCAGCCTCTCCTCATAGGTCATGTGCTCTAGTCTCCTAATCATTTTGGTCACCCTCCATTGGACCCTCTCCAGTCCATCCACATCCTTTCTATAGTGGGGGGCCCAGAACTGGACACAATACCCCAGATATAGCCTCACCAATGCCAAATAAAGGGGAATAATAAGGTCTCTAGATCTGCTAGATATGCTCCTCCTAATGCACCCAAATATGCCATTAGCCTTCTTGGCTACAAGGGCACACTGTTGACTCATATCCAGCTTCTCATCCTCTGTAATCCCTAGGTCCTTTTCTTCCAAACTGCTACTTAACCAATTGGTCCCCAGCCTGTAACAGTACTTAGGATTCTTCCATCCCAAGTGCAGGACTCTGCACTTGTCCTTATTGAACCTCATCAGATTTCTTTTGGCCCAATCCTCCAATTCATCTAGGTCACTCTGGATCATATCCCTGCCCTCCAATGTATCTACCTCTCCCCCTAGCTTAGTGTCATCCGCAAACTTGCTAAGGGTGCAATCCATCCCATCATCCAGGTCATTAATAAAGACGTCGAACAAAACCGGCCCTAGAACTGATCCTAGGGGTACTCCTGTAAGCAGGGGCTGAACTTCTGCTTGCTATCAGCCAGCTAAAAGGAGGAGTGGGTGTGCCCACTATAATTGTTTAGCTTTGCAAGGAAATTAACTGTTAACTGTTGATATGTAAATACAGCTCAGGAGAGAATCCGAGGTTTGGTTATGTAAATCCCATTCAGCCAGGGCTGATGGAGGGTCAGTGTTGGAATGGAATG
>JANRFK010004149.1:89096686-89172626 GCA_030068395.1 Apalone spinifera
CATGCCACCAGTGCTTGCAGGAGAGACACCACCATCATAGTAAGAGGTCTCGGAAGAACAAGCCTCCCCCCTTCCAGAGTTGAGTGGACACAGCTGGGGGAAGGGTTAAAGGGCTTGAGTCAGCCTGCTTCACACCTGCCAGGTGTGAGCTGTAAGACTGGCCCAGCCTGCACCTTTCCCCCTTAGTTTTAAGGACAGATCTAAATCAGACTCCCTGGGGAGACCTTTCTTTTGCTAGTCCAATGAAAGCTGGATTCCTTTGCCAGTCCAGCAGGTGGCTAAAGAGTTGAAATCAGAGAGCTGAAATCACTGGTTTGGCTGAGAGCCAGGCCTATTACAGCCAGTGAAGTGGCAGCGACCAGTGGCGTGGCGTGGAGCGGAGGCAGGCGAGGAGCGGCCACCAGCGGCGTGGCGTGGAATGGAGGAGCGGCGGCAGGCACCCAGCGGAGCGTCCAGTGGCATGGGACGAGACAGCTGGTGGAGCGTGGCAGAGTTTTTTATAAGGTGCTCCCTGTCTATCTCCCAACCCCCATTTCTCCCTAGGTTGGGAGGGGAAACCCTGCGGTGAACTTTGGGACTCTGGGTGGCACGGACCAGGGACAGAGACTTTTGGGGTGTCGGACTCTTTGGACTTCAGGTGATTCTTGGCTGGGGGGGGGGCTTGGCTCATGTTTGGGTTATGAACTCTGTGGTGTTTTCCCCAAGTTAATGCCGTATGACTTCTCTCTCTGTTTCATTAAATGTTTCTTTCTTACACTCAGACTCAGTGCTTGCGAGTGGGGAAGCATTGCCTCTTAGAGGCACCCAGGGGTGCGTGAATTTCCCAGGTTACTGGGTGGGGGCTCGAGCCAGTTCTATGTGAGATGGACCCCAAGATATTGAACCCAGCCCTGGTTACTGCCAGGCCTACCCGGCAGAAGGGTTACACTCCACTTCAAACCAATCACCAACCTGACATTGAGCCATTGGGCTGGACAATCTAGCCAGTTTTCTATCCACCTTACAGTCCATTTATCCCATCCATACTTCCTTAACTTGCTGATAAGAATATTGTGGGAGACTGTAGCAAAGCTTTTGGTACGGTATATCACATCCACTGACTTCCCCATGTTGAAAGAGCTAGTTACCTCATCATCGAAGCTAATCAGATTGGTCAGATGTGACTTGCCCTTGGTGAATACATCTTGACTATTCCTGATCACTTTCCCCTCTTCCAAGTGCATCAAAATGGATTCCTTCAGGATCCCCTTTATGAATTTTCCAGGGACTGAGGTACGGCTGACTGATGTATAGTTCCCTAGATTGTCCTTCTTCCCTTTTTTAAAGATGGGCACTACATTTGCCTTTTCCCAATCATCTGGGATCTCTCCTGATCTCCACGAATTTTCAAAGATAATGACCAAAGGCTCTGCAATGACATTTGCTAACTACTGCCGTACCCTCGGATGCATTAAATCCAGACCCAGGGATTTGTGTAGGTCTAGCTTTTCTGAACAGTTCTTAACCTGCTCTTTCTCCACCGAGGGCTGCCCACCTCCTTCCCATACTGAGTTGCCTAGTGCAGTAGTCTGAAAGCTGATCTTGTCTGTGAAGACAGAGGCAAAGAAAGCATTGAGTGCTTCAGCTTTTCCCACATCATCTGTCACTAGGTTACCCCACTCATCTAGTAAGGGCCCCACACCCTCTCTGATCATCCTTTTATTGCTAACATGCCTGTAGAAACCTTTCTTGTTACCCTTCACATTCCTTGCTAGCTGCACTTCCAATTGTGGTTTTGTCTTCCTGATTATTCCTCTTTCATTCTTGAGCAATATATTTATATTCCTCCCTAGTCATGTGTCCAAGTTTTCACTGCTTATAAGCTTCCTTTTTGTGTTTAGGCTCACCAAGGATTTCCCTGGTAAGCCAATCTGGTCGCCGACCATATTTGCTTTTCTTACTGAGCGTTGGAATGTTTTTTTCCTGTGCCTTCAATAAGGCTTCTTTAAAATACTGCCAGCTCTCCTGGACTCCTTTCCCCTTCATGTTAGTCTATTACATGTATTGGTCTCCCAACAGATGTCAGGGTGATTAAAGTCCCCCATGAGAACCAGGACCTGTGATCTGGAAGCTTCTCTTAGTTGTCTGAAGAAAGCCTCATCTACCTCATCCACCTGATCTGGTGGTCTATAGCAGATAGCAACCACGATATCACCCTTGTTGCTCTTGCCTCTAAACTTTACCCAAAGCCTCTCAACGGGCTCTTCTCCCTCTATACACTGGAGCTTTGAGCAATCATACTGCTCTCTTACAGTGCAACTCCTCCTTTTCCTCCCCTGCCTGTTCTTCCTGAACAGTTTATTCCCTTCCATGATAGTGTTCCAGTCATGTGAGTCATCCCACCAAGTCTCTATTATTCTAATCAAATCCTAGTTTTTTGACTGTGCCAGGGCTTCTAATTCTTCCTGTTTGTTTCCCAGGCTTCTTGCATTCATGTATAAACACCTTAGATAACTAGTGGATTGCCTTACCTTGGTGATAATGCCAGGTTGATTTGTGCTTACAAAAGTGCTGCTAAAGCAGTCATGGGACCTTCATGAATATATAGTGCTGCTGACATGCTGCATGAAAATGTCATAGAATTGATAGAATGCTTCTGGGATTTATTTAGTCCAAAGTAGTTCTGAAAAGGAAATCTGAGATCGGTGTGACTCAAACTTGATGAGGTTGCTTTGCAGCAGATTGCAATAGTTTTTGCCTTTTTCTGGTTGTGGGCTTACTAAAATGTTATCATTCAAAATAGCCATTGATGATGATTCTGTAGATTGTAGTAGAACTAGTACTTTTTAGGTAAAAGCAGTTTTGCATTATATTGCAACAGCAACAGATGCTTCAGCAACTAAAAACCCATTTTTTGATTAAATTGATTAATTCAATTTAGCTGAATTAGAAGATGGACTCAAGACACATTCAAAAAGAGAGCTTGTTAGCTGTGAAGGAAGTTACAAGGAGTTGCTACATGCAGTGCTGTTTTATTTCCAATAATTTTGGGACTTCTAGGTTTTCCATATTTTGCATCTTCAAAGGACATCGCTGGGAATCTCATGTTATTCTTCTTGATTTCATATAGACTGATTATAGGGTATTATTTTCAGCGGCTGAAAATTTGGCCCCTTCACTTAGTCATGGTAATTTGATTCTTTGGGGTTTCAGTCGGTAACCTGAATAGTGCTTTTAGCCAGAATGTCTCATTTTTACAGTCATATTCTTAGAGAACACATCTATGTGTTTTTGCTACAGTGAGCACTGCAAAGCCAATATCATGATGGAAGAATAGCCTGGATTTAGTTTGCCTCATTCACCCTCAACAAAACTGTCAATTAATTTTGACTGAGGAATTCTCATTATGAAGCAATGTGAGGGGCAAGAGAGCCTGAATGTGTCACTACTTTTGTTGTCAGACAAAATAATTTATTTACTTGTAAAATGAGCCAATTTAATATGGGAGTCACTGAGAGAAAATACTTCTTACAAAAGATATAACAGCATTTTGGAAACCACTACATCTGTGCCGTTGAGCAAAGTGTTGAAGGGAAGCAAACCTTATACTATTCAATCATTTTGGTCTGTCTGCATAACATGATGTAGAGCTTCCTACTCCGCTTCCAGAGACCTTAAACTTTGAATATAGTAGCAATGTACAGATTGGTACATTAACAATTGGAAAAATCTATAAATACGGAGGATTAATAGAGTTTGGGGAAGCCACAGTACTCTGAGTTAGCATAGATTACTTCCAGGTTATTGTACTGGATAAAATTGTATACTACAAACATGAAAGCACTAAAGCAAGCTCAGGGAATTTTTAGCTATATTTTCATTTTTCTCTGTCATGTGCCAATAATTATAATGTTGTAATCTCTGAAGTACTCTAGAATCTAGGAATGCAAAGTGATTGTTGCAGTAATGGAAATTAATCAAGAGAAACTTGCTGACTTTGTGAAAACACAAAACACTAACTTGTTCTTAATACTAGGCATATATAGGGAGAAGCTGTATCCATATTGACTTGCTTATATTTCATATGTAAAAACGGTCATTTTGTAGAAGCAATTATTTGCATGTGGAGGCAATTTCTAGAGGTTTAAGAGCAGTTCAGGATTTTTTTTTTTTTTAGAATCGTGTATATGGTAGGTTTATAAAAGTGTCAGATTTGTATATACGTTCAATATTTAAGGCCAGGTCTACACTACCTGGCCTTAAATAAGTTTATACACTTACTTCAGCATAAATTATATTGCTCAGAGATGCGAATTAGCCACCCTCCAACATAAATAACATCGACCTAAGCACCAGCATGAACAGCAAATATACCAGCAAGAGAACTTCTCCCAATGAGATAATGTCCACATCTTTTAGAGGTGGGCTTATTATGCCAATCCAGAGAATTTTCTCACCAGTGTAGAGTGCCTTCACCAGGTGTGCTACTGCGCTACAGCTGCCTCAATACAACGACACCAAAATTGCATTTCTAGTGGAAACCAAGTCATCCTGCGCTTAAATGTAAGAGTATTATGTATAGAACACTTTGCTGCCCTTTGCCCCAGTTGAATTTAAATGTTCAAGTGACGATGCTTTTAGCACTTACATAGGCAGTAGTAATCCAACTGATACAAATAACTGTCAAAGTTTTCTGTGAACCCCACTGAGGCAAGCACTTGAGTCCTAGTCTCTGAGTGGGGCTTCTAGGTGCCTTGATATACAAGTAATAAATGAAATTAGGCTGATTATTTTATATTTCTTAATCCAATTATTCTTAGTTAATGCACTTGAATCACACAAAATAATTCCTTTTCCTCTTCAGCATTTATATAAATTTCAAATATTTGTTTTTGTCCTATTCCCTTCCCACAAAAAACAAAATCACAACAACCCAGCAGCATATTCTTAGCCATCTCTTAGTCAAGCTATCTATATTTAGCTCTTTTAATCATTTGTCACGGAATGAGGGCAGAATAAACAAGCTTATCAGGAAACATTAAAGAGCTTTATATAGAGTGCTATGTGGATTTACAATATGATGGCATTTAAGTTCTTCAAAGTTAGTGAATATTTTTGTCTGGAATACCCATCTTTTTCATTTCAGTCTAGTAAGTCTAAGAATGCCTGAGTTGCTTAAACACTTTTATACATTTTACTCAGGGAAGTGGTGAGTTGTGGGGCTTTGTAGGTCAGTTTCCTATACAGAGTGGAAATTGTGATGTAGAGTCAGGTGTTTTTAGTGTAATGTGTTTATAGAGTACAAACAAGTCTCTTTCCCTTTGATACTGTACACAGACAACTCTTCATTTCAGTAACCTCTAACCTGTCCCCAGGAACAACTATCTCTCTCAAATGACATTACTTTACAAAACAGTTTCCTCTGCCTGTCCCAGTCCTTGTTTTTTACATACGGGGGGTACCTCTAGTTCAAGTCCACTCACTGAAGCTGTTGGGAAGTCAGGTGAGCCTGCACATGTATTCTGTCTTTTTGGTGTGTGTGCCATGACCACAGGAAAGAGTGATTTAGAATAGCATTGTAAAACTTACTGGTTGTAACTACTGCATGACACATTTAACTTTCTTTAGAAAAATTCACCCTGCGTGCTTATACACGAGTGAACTGTAATGTACAAGCCATTAGCATCTTTTGTGATATTTTGGGAAATAGTGGAGGATTAAAGGCAAAATATTGTTCATACATTATTTCTGATTGCTATGACGCTTACGGATTATGCTTCCAAGTGAGTGACCTGGGAACAAAGGTATTGGTTATATTATACTTTCCTGTAGAGCTTTCCAATTAAAAATTTCAGAGGGTGTTTTTTTTACTACACAATGAAAAATGTCAAAGTTTGACATTTCTTTGCATAAAATAGAATTCTTATTTGTGACCATTCCTACTAGTAACTGTGGAGTTTTAAAATATTTTTTCAAGTTGTGACCCATTTAATATTTGCCAAAAAAGCTAAAAATCATAGTTGGCATAAATTTAGGAATCTGTAGACCCATATACTATTTGGGTTTATTTTTTACAGGAGCTGATAGAAGCAGAGATATTTTCTGGTTAATACATTTCTTCTTAGGTGCCAAATCCTGGGAAGATTTAGCTTTGTTTGTGACTTCCATGGGCCTGGCCATCTACATAAAGTCAAAGTGTGTCTCGTAAGGATCTGAGCCTTATTCTCCGGCTTATCCATTGAATCCTCTTGTAATAAAGAATTTGACATCTAAACCAGCAAGAAATTGTGTATTTTTCTTATCTAGTGCTAATAAAGCAAAATTAGAAAAAGCAACAGAAAATATTCCGGACAATCCTGTATTGGCAAATAGGACTGCAATATACATGTCTGTCTCTAATTATGTTGAGGAATGAACAGACATTGTGGTCTTAAATTTTGGTGAGGTAAAAGAGAGCACACTGGCTGTCTGCTTTTCCCCATATATCTCACTATATATTTTAGAAATGTGCATCTGTCTGTCTGTCTGTCTGTGCATTTGTGAGTCTGCTAGCTCAAGAACTCCTAAACTCTAAGAGCTAGGACCACCAAATTTGGGATGCAGCTTCCTCTTATTAGGGTTGCCAGGTACTGGACAGTCCAGTATTTGAGCTTTCTGTTTGGGAAACAAATTGAGAAAATATAAATGTCCGGTATCTTCTAAATAAGATGTAATGTAGATTGTGATGTAATGTCAAGCGTGTCCGGTATTTTTGTTGGAACCATCTGGTAACCCTACCTCTTATCCCAACTTAAAGCAAGGTCAGGGTTTGGTCGTCCCAGGACAATGGGATGTCCGTGGGATGTGATTGTTTTGCATCAAATGGAAAGGGAGGAGTATGATAGTAGGGACAGTGATACTCACAAATGAACATGGGTGGGGGGGAAGCAAGCACTCAGTCCCCCTATGGCGCATGCATACTCTGGCGGCACCGCCCCTGCCAGAGAGATCTTACTGGGTGGCTCCCAGTTGGTTATACCACTCCAGGCTGCCCTGTAGCTCCAAGCCTGCCTTGCGTCCCATTGCTCCTGGGCAACCCTTGGGCCGCCCCAACTGCCGCATGGCCCCTGCCACTCGAAGCCGCCCATGCCCTCCAAGCCGCCCCCCAAGGGAAGCCTGCAGGTGGGCCGCACACCTCCTCACCCCACCTCAGGCTGGCCTGTGCAGCTTGTCCGAGGCTGGCCTAGCCCCAGGGAACAATATATGAGAGAGAGGGAGATTGGTGTCACTGTGCGTATGCACATTATAACCTATCATATTGTAACTTGTTTGCGCTCCAGGTAAGATAGCAATGACACTACACTCACTTTTCACAGCAATCCTTGAGATAAATTTTATTTACCTTGGCTGCCTGTACGTATGAACCAAATCCTTTGTTTTGTTGGATTATTTCTTGCAGCTCTTCTTTGCCCTCTAGTTTCCCTTTCGATTAGTTTCCAAGATATTTCTGTTGCAGTAATGGGCACTCATGTGACTAAGATTCAAGAGTAAATAGGAACGGAAAAACTGTTAACAATTTCTAACCGCAGATCACAGTTCAATTGGTTAAATAGTTAAAGGCTGATGGAGCTGCCGACTCCTGACAGCTGCCATCCCTCTGGCCTCGCAAGCTGCCAGTGCTGCGGGCTCCCAGCCCCATGGGCTGCCAGCCAAGCAGGCTGCTGGTGCTGCAAGCTCCCAGTACCGCCAGCCCACGAGAGTTTAACACTAGTAGAGTAATAGAGTACAATTGGAACTTTGAACAGTAACGCAGAAGAACAATTCTGCAGATGAATGTCTAAATGGCTATATGTCACCTTCAGGGCAAACTGTCTGCTCCCGAAGCTCTGTCTGCTCCCATAATTCTTATGTCTGTTTCATTTTTTTTGAGCTTTACTAGATGAGTCTGATCCTTAGGTCTGATATCTAATTTATTTCTGTTTTTTCCACATGCTTCACAATTATGCGTAAATCCTGGTGCTGTTTTGTGGGTGAAATTATTAATAACATAAAAGTTGTCCACTCTGCCATGTGAGAGTGACTTCATTTGCCCACAGAGTGCCTTATAAATGACAATGTTAATTTAATGAAAGAGCACTCATGCTGCATGTAGACTTACAGTATACCTCTTGATATTCTGTTAGACATCAGAATCCCCCTACATGACATACCTTTGTGCTTTCTGGAGGTATGGTACGGAATGGATGAATAGAAGATGTGATATTAATGTTCTTAATTTCAGAATTTTGACCTAGCAAAGGTAGATACTTTAGTAACTGGGTTATTCAAGTGTCAGCATTATCATCTTTGTTGCACTCTTACTGGCATTCCTACTTATGTTTTTTTTAAATTAAACTTTAAATAGATGAATTTTAACAGGATGATAATGCATACCTAAACGGAGGGCAATGAATTTTTTTTTAACTGATGAATTGGAGTCTGCCATGTTTGCATGTTATTCTTTGGGAAAAGAGATCCAACTATTAGTCAATCAGAATAGTCTGATAGTGTAAGATCAATATGGTAAATATAATAAACAATATCGTTGGGGCAGGTGTGGATGCTGAATGTGACTCATGAAGAGATTACGCAGAGCAGGAAAAATGTGACCTTCCTTTTGGTTTGCTATCATCCATTTCTTCAGACCATGTTTGTAGTAGAATACAACAATACTTTAAGTACTATGTGCAACCATAATATTACTCCCATTGAGCAAAATTTTAAGCATATCGTATAAGATGTCCTAGATTGACCTTTTTTTTCATGAAAAATTGGTGGAAAAGGACATTACTTTCATCAGTTTGCACAGATGTTCAGTGTAATGTTCACATGAAACCTGGGCATAGGTAATAAGTTGCCAAGTTTCTCATAAAATACAGGAAATTGTGTAATTGATACTTTATTTTGTTGCGTTAGCTATACTGAGAACTGCTGTTACTTTATTGCTATGTTCCATTACTTACTGTCTTTTGGGTAGAAGAGAATTAGATTTCTGAAGAGATTGAGACATTTAAAAAAATTATGAATAAAATCTCTTTACTTTATTTGACCCAAATTAGTATGATAAAACTAGATGTTTCAGCATCACTACACTCAACCATCATTGCTTATATCATGTGCAATTGATTTCTAAGGAATTCAGTAGTTGTGACTGCTCTGCTGCTGAAGTGAGAAGATCAAAAACTCTATCAAGCGGAATTTATATATGCTTGGATTTGTTTTCCTGGGGATACTGTTTTTCAAAACCAATCATAAAGCTCTAAACACAATAATAAGAGTTTGCAGTAGTGTGTGTGTGCGTGCGCACACTAGCTAGAATTCGGTAAAAGAGAACTCAATGCTAGAGCCCTCTAAAAAGTGCCTACAGGATGCCACCAATTTCAGCCAGCAGGGAGCAGATGTTTGTGTGCACACGCATGTGTGTTATATGGAGGCCTCTGGAAGTACTTCATAAACAGAGTTGTTTTCTAAAGTGGACTTGCAGTTTTGTGGCTGTCGATAAAACCTTAATTTTGTCCATTGTGAATGTCCATCCTGAGGTAGAGAGACCATGCAATTGAAGACTGTATCTTAAAGCTTACATACAAGGGGACTGAGAAGTTGGATTGGTTCTATGCAACTACAGTCTAATCCTCACTCCACTGGTTGCTGCCAGATGTTCCCCTCACAGTGCACTGCTGCTGCTTTTGGTGGCAGCAGCCTGCCAGCCTTACAATATTCATTTGCAGTTACTTTATCAAGTTGCTGAAACACCATGAGGAGTACATGCAAGGGAACAAAAGGGAAATTGTGACTTGTTTAGTCTCAGCAAAAGTTGAATGGAATTTCATGCATAAAGGACACACATTGGTCTATCCTGAGGGCTTCCTCCTCCCTCACCCCTGTAGAATATTATGTCCTGTTGCAAACCCTAGAAGTATGAAATCTTCTAAACAAAAGGGTCGCAAAAATGTCTTGTAGTGCAAAGTGTTAGGAAGGGCAACCTAAATACAGGGGTTACTAATAGCTCCCCAATAACAAATGTCCGTGTATAAAAATGTCATGACTATGCATATTGAATGGGGTCTTCAGATTTAGCTTTCTGATGGAAAAAGTACATTCAAGTATTTGTTAGTTCTTTACCTGACGGTGTGACAGGGTGACTTCCCCTCCTGTCTTCTGCCCTGTCTACACAGACTGAGACCTTCTGTTGTTAAATGTACCCAGTGTAGTACATTTACAGTTAGTCTTCTCCCCACTTTACTGATCCCTTTCTCTGAGAAGAAATTATTGTAAATAATTATGATGTATGGAAGAGAAATCTCTACCCGGAGATTCTTCCTTGTTGCAGCAGATATTGTGATTTGGGTATTTCACTTAATCATTTGAAAAAATAAACTCTACAGTTCGAAACAGATCCAGACTAAAGAGGTTCAACCTGTATTAACATTTACCAGGAAAGTGTGCCTTTTTCTTCTATGGTTTCTAAAAGAATAGCTGCAAAAACTTATTTTTTATGTCATCTTTTTTATATTTTTATTCAACATAATTGTTTTCAATTAGATGAATATGTACATACACGTTGTAGTTGAATCCACTACAGGAATCTGGTATAGACTGCAAGCTCATGAAACAACCCAGGAAACTATAGACTAGTCAGTTTAACTTCTGAGCCAGGGAATATAATGGAGCAAGTAATTAAGGAATTCATCCGCAAACATCTGGAAGAAAATAAGGTGATAGGTAACAACCAGCATAGATTAATAAAGAACAAATCGTGCCAAACCAATCTGATATCTTTCTTTAATAGGATAACAAGTCTTGTGGATAAGGGAGAAGCAGTGGACATGGCATATTTAGATTTTAGTAAGGCATTTGACATGGTCTTGCATGACCATCTTATCAATAAACTAGGGAAATACAACCTAGATGGGTCTACTATAAGGTGGCACATAACTGGCTGGATATCCATTCTCAGAGTAGTTATTAACGGTTCACAATCATGCTGGAAGGGAATAACAAGTGGGGTTCTGCAGGGGTCTGTTTCGGGGCTGGTTCTGTTCAATATCTTCATCAATGATTTAGATATTGGCATAGAGCGTATGCTTCTTAAGTTTGGAGATGCAACCCCTCCCAGCTTGGTATCAAGTGCTTTGAAGGATAGGATCAAAATTCAAAATGATTTTCAGACAAACTGGAGGAATAGTCTGAGGTAAATAGGATGAAGTTTAATAAGGACAAATGCAAAGTACTCACTTAGGAAGGAATAATCAGTTTCACACAACCAGAATGGGAAGTGATGGTCAAGGAAGAAGTACTGCAAAAAGGGACTTAGGGGGTCATAGTAGATGACAAACTAAACATGAGTCAACAGTGTGACACTGTTGCAAAAAAAAAAGCAAACCTGATTCTGGGATGCACTAACAGGAGTGTTGTGAGCAAGACACGAGAAGTCATTCTTCTGCTCTACTCTGCGCTGATTGGGCCTCAGTTGGAGTATTGTGTCCAGTTCTGGGCAACACATTTTAAGAAATATGTGGAGAAATTGGAGAAGGTCCAGAGAAGAACAAAAACATGATTAAAGGTCTAGAAAACATGAGCCGATGAGGGAAGACTAAAAGAACTTTAGTTTAGAAAAGAGAAGACTGAGAGGGGATACGATGGTGTTATAGGGAGGAGGGAGAAAAATTGTTCTCCTTGGCTTCTGAGGATAGGACAAGAAGCAATGGGCTTAAACTGCAGCAACGGAGATTTAGGTTGGACATTAGAAAAAACTTTCTGCCTGTCAGGGAGGTTAAACAGTGGAATAAATTGCCAAGGGAGGTTGTGAAATCTCCATCACTGGAGATATTTAAGAGCAGGTTGGACAGACATCTCTCAAGGTTCCCAAACTTTTCCAGATGGGGACCCATTTTGACAATTCAGGAAGACTTGGTGACCCATGGCAATTCAAAAATGGGGGGAAGAGAGAGGGCAGAGCCACCTGGGGAGACGCTTGGTGACCCTTTTGAAATGCAATGGCGACCCATATTTGGGTTCCGACCCATAGATTGGGAAACCTTGATCTAGATAGTGCTTGGTCCTGCAATGAGGCCAGGGGACTAGACTCAATGATCTCTTAAGGATAAAGCAGCTCTTCCCCTGCCTTGTTCTTCCCGCTTTTTCTTGTTGCTTGCCACTGGCATGTAGTTGTCTTTCTGCTCTTTGACTGGTATAGTAGTATTTGCCAAAGCTGTGCTTAAAAAAAGGAAGCCTCCCCAAAATCATGTGAATGTCTTTAAAATGATGAGATTTTTAAAGAAAAATAAATGTTCTTTTTTTGTTTGTTTTCTGGTTTTCAAAACTTTGTCCACAACTGTGAAAGTTAGAAACTGATTTGGGGGAGAAAAAGAAACAGCTGAGATTTTCAGATGGTCCAGGAATTGAGGCTTTATGAAGAACTCCAAATATCACTAGATTCATCTTAAAATCATGAGAATTGTCAACATTGTTTTAAAGCAGCATGCCAGCTAGTAGTTTCTCTGGGTCTCTCTCTTTACCTCATATGTTGGCTGGTTCTGTAGGCTCCCCATCTAGCCTACTGCACCCTACCTCCCCACTTTTCTTCCTCTCTTCTGACTAACCCGGTCCCAGTGTTTCTTCTGTTGGAGTCTCATACACCGCAAACCTTACTGCTTCATCTTCGATCTTTTCTTCCAGATCTCATTAATCCCCACCCTCTTCATATTTTGGCAGAAGTAATGAATGAGGGACTTAAGCCTTGTAAACTTGATGTTACTGATGGTTAAATTGATACAGAGAGATTAAAGCTAAATCTCCACCCTCATTTCTGGAAACATTCATTTCTGTTAGATGAGTGAAGGTAAAAGCATCAAGCAGCTACTGTGCACCTATTCATTTGTCTGCTTGTTGCTTATGCCTCTTCCCGTCACTCACAAATTCACTAACAAACAATGGGCACAATACCATGTGGGGATGAAGCCAACAGCAGATAGATATGGTTAGACGACATAAACTTGGAAACAAGGAAGAAAGAGACAGAACATCCAACAGTTTGACAGAGGTAAAGAGAAGGGAAGATGCCATATAAAGAGTAGTTTAGGGAAGATACCACATAGAGAGTGTGGTTTGAGAGAGATTTATTGGGTGGGTAGATAGCTTCAAATCAGCTTCTGTACCCAAGGGCTTGAAGATAGCGAACATAATGCCAATATTTAAACAGAGCTCTAGAGGTGACCCTGGCAATTATAGGCCAGCAAGTCTAACGTCGGTACCTGGCAAATTACAGTAGACTTCCGATAATCTGGAACCTTTGGGACCAATTATCGGATATGCTGGAGTATCGGAATGTACTCCCAGAGGGACGGGACTGTGACAGGTTTGCCGGGACCCGCACTGTGTGCGGGGGGTGGACGGGGCACGGCGCAGCGAGGGGTGAACCCTCCGCCATTTTGTAGGAAGGCAGGGGAAGCCCCGCGCCACCGCCGAGAGTTTCCAGGAGGAGAGCGGGCTCCCCACCCCGCAGACTGCAGTAGTTATTGCTGAGCAGGGGGGCGAGGGGCGGTGCTGTGGGACCAACCCAGCAGCACCCCAGCTGCTCTGCTCCACCGCTTGTCCACTGCTTGTCAGTTTCAGCAGCGGCAGTGGCGGACTTGGGGAAGCGGCGGAGTAGAGTAGCTGGGGTGCTGCCAGGTTGAATCATTGGGAAAAACTGTCATTGGGGAAAAAGAGCAACTAAAATGCTTAGGGGTTTGGAACTATATGAGGAGAGGCCAAAGAGACTGGGACTTTTCAGTTTAGAAAAGAGGAGACTGGGGAGGGGGAGGGAATACGATAGAGGTATATAAAATCATGAGTGGTGTGGAAAGGGTGAGTAAAGAAAAGTTATTTACTTGTTCCCATAATATAAGAACTAGAGGATACCAAATGAAATTAATGGGTAGCAGGTTTAAAACTAATAAAAGAAAGTTCTTCTTCAGACAGTGCACAGTCAACCTGTAGAACTCCTTGCCAGAGGAAGCTGTGAAAACTAGGACTATAACAGAGTTTAAAAAAGAGCTAGATACATTCATGGAGGTTACGTCCATAAAAGGATATTAGCCAGGGGGCAAGGAATGGTGCCCGGGCCTCTGTTTGTCAAAGGCTGGAGAAGGATGGCAGGAGACAAATCGCTTGATCATTGTCTTCAGTCCACCCTTTCTGGGGCACCTGGTACTGGCCACTGTCAGAAGACAAGATACTAGGCTAGATGGACCTTTGGTCTGACCTAGTATGGCCATTCTTATGTTCTTAAATGTGGAAGGGCATGGGAATGGAGGTTACTTCTACTAAGTTTCATTGAATTTGCCAGGAATCTGAATATTATTACACCTTGAAGTGAAATATTTTTGTCAGCTTTATGGGTTTTCCTCTTGTGTTTTTGTTTGGCAAAAATTATTTCCCACTGGGTACGTTTAGCCTACATTCGTTCTCTCTCCCCATCTCTGAACCTTTAGGATATGGCTTGAGAAATGTTGATAGAATTTTCCAGGAGGTTCAGAAATGCAGAGCTCTGGTTGGCTGCTGAGGAGGTAATGCTTTCAAAATTCTATAAAGAGCCTTGCAGTGTTAGAGGCATTTGCTTTCAGTTAGGCATCCAGTTAGCATTTGAGCGGGGGACAGGGTAGAAAGGTTCCCATGGAAGGTGCATTATGGTGATTTTCTCTGAAGATTTGCACTATTGACTGGATGTAAGTTGAAAATTTACTTTCAAGTCACTGAAAGGATTTTACTTGAAGGGGAAAATCTACTTTCAGAATTTATTTTGCTACTTAGTTAAACTGGCTCAATACTCTAAGGTGTATTAAGACAAATTTAAATAAGATTTAGCCACAGGGGAGAAAGAAATCTATTACAGACAGCATAGACTTTTCTAACAATATCAAAAGTATATTCTAATGAATACTTTTTAAAAAGTCTGAACTCTTTAGGTCTCATTGTCTGTTAGATATAGATCCTCTGAACATATTTTTTTTTCTGTTGCATAGAAACAGTCCTTTAAAGTTCTGTATGTTGTTAGTGGCTGTTCTTCCACAATAAAGACATCTTGAAAAGTTAACTGACATTAAGGGCTTCACTCCTAATTGTACTCTGGATAAGCAGGGCTCTTGTTGACCTGACTGGATAGTAGCAGTTGTTTATATTCTTGCAGGTTAGCCACCAAAGCTGGGCTTGTGGATAATCCTGTTTAGCAGAGACTGCACAATTTCCTTCAAATGGGTCAAACTCAGTGTTGGAGTAAGCTGTTTTTAATGGAGATGTCTGCTTAAACCAGGGCTGAATTTGATCAAGTACTTTTGGTTTCCATAGGGAAAGTGCATCTCAGTTACTTTTCTCCATTCCATCCTCAGCCAGAAGAAAGCTATAGAAGAGTGAAGGGAAGGGGAAGTTTCAAAATAAGAAAGGATGTAATGTACTGTGCGTGTATTATTGCATTAAGCCAATATAAAGGGAAGGAAGAAAAAAATTATAGCCCATATTGTATACAAACAATAGTCTTTGGTGGAAATCATCTCTCTCTCTCTCCTCTCTAAAAGTTTTTCCTGACGCATGCCAGAATGACGTCATCAGGCTCTCTGGCTATGAAAGCAGCCAAAGAGAAGGGGGGTTGGCGAGCATAGCGAGCAGTGGGAACAGCCCCCTAGTTTTTTTTCTTATTGTCACCATTTTTCAAGTAACAATCTTTTGAAGGGGACCCTTCATAATTTTAGCTCAATGGATTTTATCTGGGATTAATCATCTGTTTTTAGGTGATGTATCTGATAAATGTTTTGCTTTCACGTCTCAGTAGCCAGTTTTTTTACTATGCAAACAGGTCTTCAGGTTGAGTATTAGTCATGGGATTTCATGAGAATAGTGAATAATGCATTAACTGTAATCCACCTTACGTTCCCTTTGAACACTGTAAGTATCAATATTAGACCTGTTACCAACTATGGAGAATAATAGAATTGTATCTAATTATGCAGTTGCAAATTAAAATACCCCCAAAAAGCTATATTTGGCATTATGCCACACTTTCTGTAATCTCCAAAATAAATGTAAAAGATAATATTTAAACTCCTAAATCCAATATCCACTGCTGTTCATTTTAGCACAGAATCTAAATCAAAATTGCATTAATGAGGGAAGTGAAATTGAAGGAATGTTAAAAAGTTATGACTTAAAATAATATGCAAAACTTCTTACCTTAGACTTAGAAATATTTTTCTATGAGGATTCAATCCAACCTTCTAGATTTCTGTGGGAGTTTTCCATTTATTTCGGTGATAATAAGATGAGGATGTACATTGAGAAAAATTCACAGCAGATCATTTTTTCCTTTATTAATATTCATGTCAAAAGCTACTTTAGGTCTTAAAATTGAAACCTAAAACTTAAATAAACTGATTATATGCAGTATAGAAACAATCAGAAACAAATGCTTGCATTGCTCTTTAGAGACTCCTGCAGTGGGTGTGAGGAATACCATTAACTTTCTGAAACTGGTGCTTACATGAAATAAGACATTCACAAGCAGTACCATGTGGTAGTTTTCAGGCTTCTTTTGGGTGTCCGTTGCCCTCAAAAACAAAAAAACCCACACCTTTTACATCAGAGAATAGCAGTCCTAAATAAATAAATTGTGAAAATGCATTTCTTTTCAACTTTAGCAAAATAAATCTCTGCAGACAGGTTGGTGTTATATTTCTCATTATGATGTTGTCGTCCTTGAAGTTTTAAAGTTTCATTTTGTATAGTTGCTTCCCTGTACAGAGAATAACCCAAAATCTTACTGGGCTTTATCTTTTCAAAATGAATGAGTCAGTCTTTATTTTTAATGTGGCATGGATATCTTTGTTAGAATTATTCTTTATAGTCCTGTTCCAGAGTTCGTGTCTTGGCTACAAAGAAGCAGTTTGAAAATGAAAATTACTTGTGCTATATTTCAAGTGATTGTTTCAACTGTGTTTTAAAATATGGAGAGAAAAAAGGACTAAATGTTTACCCTGAGTACTAAGATTAATTTTAAGATAGAAAAGCATACAGAAAACATACAGTGCATTAACAAAATAGGTACTAATCTTAGTATGTTATCCCTTGTCTACTTCCAGACATTGTGAAAAGGGATATAGCTACCTGGTCTGCTCTTCCTCTGTGTATTCTAAGTGAGAATTGGAGAGAGCAGAGGCAGAGACCAGAATTATCATGCCTATAAGAAATATTGGACATGGGAATAACTGGACCTTGAAGTACGGATCAGCATGGATCACAAGTAGAGTGAAATGTGTATTTAGTCGCAATTAGGGTATTTTTCTTAATTTTTGTGGTTTGGTTTGAACTTCTCTGTGTGAATCCATGCTTCCCCTCCCCCGTTCACTATCTAAGAATTGTTTCCAGAGATTTTCTGTTTTATTTTAATTTTATGTAGTTGCTCTGTAACATGTAGCAATCAAGTATGCTTTATCAAGTATATCTTTTCTTTTGTTAATAAAAAATAACTTTTTAAAGGTGATGATTTGATTCTTGTGTCCTAGAAAGTAATTGGGTGTGTATGTTTGCCTGCCTAAGACCGGTTGGTCATTTACCAGAGAGTGTAGCTTGTTTCGCTATTCCTTTTTCAAGCTCTTTTGGGACAAAAGAGCTTAGGGTACCGCTGAGGAAGGAATTCAAGTTTCCCTCCTGGTTTTTTAGGGTGAAATCACTTGATGGTGGCAGCACTTTAGGTTTTTTTTCTTAGAGCCAGTCCATCTGTGACTTTGGGAAGGTTTTTTAAAATTTTTACTTTATTTTATTTCATTTTATTTTTGTAAGCAGAACCCATAGAGAAAAGGAATTTAAGGTCTTTGCAGGGGCCCCCACCTTCTGCAATCGGAGTGCCAGAGTGGGGAATAGCTGTGACAGAAGTGCAAGAGGTGAAGTAATGCCCACAACACCCTAACACATTCTCCATCTAAGCTATTGAGTATTGATGCCATTGCTAGATCCACTGGCTGAAAAAAGGACATTAGCTTTCATAATGGTCTGTATGGTAAAAGCTGCCATTCTTTCTTTTATACAACTGTCTACTTAGCTGATGATGCAGGTATAGTTGTGCAAATAACCATTTTTTGGGCTTGGTAGCTGAACCAAAAAGTCAATTTTTGTTTCAAATCAAACAATATTTAATTTGATCTGAAAAGAAATGATTCTTGTTTTGTAAAAACTATTTTAGAAGAAAATGAAGTAAAATTTTGAACAAGTAGTAGTTTCAGATGGAAAAAAAACCCCAAATATCTTATTTCAATAAGTGAATAAGAAATGTTTTTTTTTTCAGATTCTTTTTTTTAACGTCAAAATTTATCAAATGTTTCAGTTGAACCAAATGTGCATTTTTCAGCAAAAAAAAAAAAATCCAGTTGCAAACCTTCAGCTTAGGAATTGGGTTCTGGTTTGGGTCACTTATAAGGAAGGCACATTTTTGAAGTGTAGAATTAAACTTTCTCAGGCTGTGTCTACACTAGGCCACTTATTCCGGAAAATCAGCCGTTTTTCTGAAATAAGCTGCAAGCTGTCTACACTGGCCCCTTGAATTTCCGGAAAAGCACTGACAATCTACTGTAAGAAATCAGCTGCTTTTCCGGAAAAACTATGCTGCTCCCACTCAGGCAAAAGTCCTTTTTCCGGAAAACTGTTCCGGAAAAGGGCCAGTGTAGACAACACAGTAGTGTTTTCTGCAAAAAAGCCCCGATTGCAAAAATGACGATTAGGGCTTTTTTCCGGAAAAGCGCGTCTATATTGGCCACGGACGCTTTTCCGGAAAAGCATCCTGCCAATGTAGACGCTCTTTTTCTGGAAATACTTATAACGGAAAACTGTTCCGTTTTAAGCATTTCCGGAAAATCATGCCAGTGTAGACGTAGCCTCAGAGTTTGAGGGAAGGAGGCTCTGAGTGGGGCTTCTAGGTCAGAGTGATTGTGCTAATACTTATATGTTCTTTTGCCATCCAATTCTCAGTAGTACAGCACTGTTTCTATGTATATTTTTCATGAGATTGATCTGCACTAGCACTTTTGGTGGTAAACTTCTGCTGGTCAGTGGTGTGGACAGGCCTGTTGACAGGAGAGGCAAAGAGGCAAATTGCCCTGGGGCCCAGCAATTCTGGCAGCCGCCACAGCTAGTGCAGCAGTGGTGGCACCCAGAGTCCTGGGTCCTTTCAATCACAGCTAGAGAGCTGTGCTGTGTGCTCTGGGTGGCTTTGAGAGATTGCAGGGGACCTGCCATAGTATGGGTGGCACTGAGGGCTGGCTGCCCTGGTCCTGCCCCTTCTGCCTGAGGCCCTGCCCATCTGAGAGAATGGCTGTTGGCTCTCCTTGGTGTGGAAAATTTTTCCCCATAGCAATACGTTTCACCAACAAAAGTGCTGGTGTGGACAGCACCACACTGTGGAGGGGAGATGCTCTCCTGCCAACATAGCTACAGCTGCTTTTTGGGGTTGATTTAATTATACCAGCTATAGAGCTCCCCTTCCTTCCTCACATAGAGCCACACGGGAGACCTTACAGGGGCACAGCTGAGCAGCTGTCAGATCTTTCTGTAGTACACAATGGTTGTCTAAAGTTCCCCCATATCTTTTCCATGCATGTGCACATTTTTTTCCATCCATGTATGGAATAAATATTTTTATATGCACCAAAGCATGTATGAATGTGCACCGCCAGTAAAAACAACAAATCTACCTGTAGGTGCATTGCAAATCAGCTGGGTGGCATTTGAATTAGGGATGTTAAGATGTGGTTAATTGGCTGATTGAGTTGCCAGATACTTTCACACAAAATACGGAACATGGCAGGGAAAAAAATAGGTTGAGCAAACCCCCACCCCCACCCCCAAAAAGCACACACAGAAGCATGGAGGACCAAACTTGTTGAGCGCAAAAAAAAAGAGGCACATGCTTTTAAATCCCCACACTCACTGTTCCCCTTCCCCCCTGCCAGACGTGGCAGGGGAAGAATGTCCCTGACGGCCTTCCATCCGAGAAAAACAGAAAATACCGGACATTTCATATGTCCGGTATTTTCTGGGTTTTTTTTTTTTACCGGATAGAGGCCACAAATACCAGACTGTCAGGGCAAAAACAGACACCTAGGAACCCTAATTGAGTAGTGGATAAAATTTGTATCTATTAGTCAAGAAGGGAAGGCAGCTCGGCTTAGTCCCAGCTCAAACTGGGCCTGGAACCTACCCCTGCTGCGGACTCTACATTTTAAATGTAGTAAGAGCCAGGCTGCCCACCTGCCCAGCACTTAGTATGTTTAAACTGCAGAGCCGCAACGGACGCAAGTCCCAAACCCAGCATGAACCAGGCCTGAGCAAGGCTGTTTGACTGGCTGCAGCAGTGTAAGTGGTGGGGAGAAGGGGAAGCTGCTGCAAAGCAGCCTCTTCCTGCAGCAGACCCAGGGTCGCTGCAGGCAGAGGTTGCTCTGCATCCAGTGGAGCAGCCTCTGTCTGCTGCTGAGCCTGGGCAGAGGCTGCTCTGGCAGCAACCCCTGTCCATGGGGCGGTCCTAGCTCTCTGCTCTGATAGATGCAGCAGCACAGGGGAGGGAGGGAGGTGGCACTTTGACACAGAGGCAGCAGGGGGGATGCGGGTGGTTGACTAGATCAACCGTTAAGCGTAGGTGACCACACAAGCACACATGTTACAGGAAACACTGGCTATGCCTTCATTAAACTTCACTATTTGTGATTGAGGAGGTCGTAGTCCCCTGTGCAGGCTATGTCTATACTATAAGCTGTATAGCCACAGCTGCCAGACCATAGCACTGTAGGGTAGACATAGAAGGAAGGAAGGTATTTTGAGGGAAAGTATTTTGCCATTGTTATAAATTCACCTTCTCGAGGCAGTAACTAGGTTCATGGAAGAATTTTTCTGTTGATCCAGTGCCAAATTAGGCAATCTTTAAGCCTATATCAGGGCTTAAAGTGATTTAACTATGTGTCTGTGGAGTATGAATTTTTACACTCCATCAGAGATCTAGCTATGTTGACCTAATTTTTTGGTGTAGATCAGACCTGAGATTTGAAGTAGCTACCTCTCTTCTCTGGGCATACAAAAAAAATGAATCAATTAGGCAATCAGTTTTCAGACATCTAGGAGATAAAGCAATAAAGTTCAGACAGGAATCTAGGGGTCATAGTTAAATATGAATTAACAGTCTAATTAACACTGTTAGACTAACACAGTCTAACAACTGTCTAACGCTGTTGCAAAAACAAAACAAACATTATTCTGGGATGTATTCACAGCAATGTTGTAAGCAAGACCTGAGAAATAATTCTTCCACTTCATGCTGATATGGCCTCAATTGGAATATTATGTGTCTGGTTCTGACTGCCAAATTTTAGGAAAGATGTGGACAATTTGTAGAAAGGAACAAAAATGAATGGAGACCTAGAAAGCATGACTTTGAGGGAAGACTGAAAAAGTAATAGGTTTGTTTAGTATAGAGAAGAGAGGACTAAGGGGGGGACATAACAATTTAAGTTTACAAGTACAAGTGTTACAAAGAGGATGAGGAGAAATTGTTCCCTTTAACCTCTGATGATGGGGCAAGAAGTAATGGGCTTAAATTTCAGCAAGAGCAATTTAGGTTGGATGTTTTGGAAAAAAATACCAAACACTCACTCAGGCTAGCTAAGCGCTAGAATAAAACACCTTCCTGAGAGAAGAGAATAGTGAGCCATGATTACTACAGTCAGAGTTTTGCTGCAGAAGATCCTTGTGCCCTGAATCTAGATTATGGGGATGGTTATGTTTCTGTCCAATGTTTGTTCAGGATTTGGAAGTAGCCCAAAACGCTGCCTTTTAATTATCCCAACAATCTGTCATATATTCTGAACCGCACAAATAGAATTTTACTTCTGCTATCATATTCTGCATACCCATGAAAAACTACCTAAAGCTCACCATTTCTTTAGAGGTTTTATTTCAGGTTTGAATGGATTTCTTCATGCCATAGATCCACTGTTGCTTCTTTTCCTGTTGGTTTGTGTTTTTTTTTCCTGTTGGTTTGTGGTTTTTGTTTCCCGTCAATTATATGAGCCACTTGTGTAATCAGGGAAATGAAATCAAAGTTGCAGAGACCCAGTATGTGAAAAGCCTTATTAAATATAGTACACTGCCATATGATGATATAGAAAAGAGGCCCTTACTGATAGACAGTTTTAAAAGGTTTTCAATGAAATTTCTATTTAATGTAACCCCATGTACTTTGTGAGCCACATTTGTGTTTTATACTGTTCTTCCACCATGATATTGCAGTTTATTTCCAAAGAAAGGAAGGTTAAATACATGAAGTATTAAATACTTTAAGATGTACCCATCATAAAAAATTAAGATTGAGTAAAATAAGAGCCAACATGAGCTTTCACCCAAAATACAAACTGAACTCCAGGCTATGCAGTTCTATTCCCAACGCAACCCTGTCTTCTAGCAGGGCTGTATGACCCTAGATAGGAGCGACCAGTCACACCCTGAATGCCTATGCAGAGCTGCAGCCTGCCAGCACACTGTCTCACCCTGGTTCCTATCAACCTGGTGTTAATTGCAGAGTGCCCCCCTCATACATCCAGATGTCCCCTCAAACAGGTGTGTTCTGCTCCGTTTTGGAGAGTCCCATTATTGGAGGTCAGTTTTCATTAACTACAACAAGAGAGATTTTAAGTGAGTATAAGAATAAGGCATTAAAGTCAGAAATAGTTATGGGAAATTAAGATAAAAATTACTTCTAGCAATTAAACTTAACAAACTTAACTTAGACTTGATTCAAAATAAGATTATTACCACAGGTTCCCAGACAATCTCATTGAGGATCTGCCCTCAATGTCTAAAGGGCTTGTTTTTCCCCTCTTCTTTTTTGATGAAAAAGCTGGCTAGAGAGAGATACCATGGGGGGGGGGGGGGGGGGGGGGAAGTGCTTTTGAAATGCATTTTCCTGAGGATTACGCTAGGCTAAGGATGGAGTTACCCTAGACATAACTGTGAGGATGGAATGAAGTCTTGTGGTAAAAGAGGTGTTCTATGCTGTTTGCTAAAATGCAGATTGGCCTGTGTTCCTGCCTCTTTGCTATCTGAAAAACCTTGATCACTGTGTACATGTAAATTCAGACAAGCACACATTCCTTTGTTTAACAGAGCCTTGTTTACCTGCCTTATTGGGGCTCTCTGGGTTTGAACATGAGCTACAAACATTATTCAAGAGGAATTTGTAACTTTACATATAATGTTGCTACTTACAGTTCACCTTTATATTATTGACCATCACAGTATTAGAGAGAAGTGTATGAATATAAGGGATGCATTTGGTCACAATATGTGGTTGCTAATAAATATTAAACATGAATATATGATAAAATCCAATATTGACAGCTCCAGTGGTTAGGAAGACTTTGTTACTTTTACTTCAGGAGATTCCTCCCAAAATTAATTAATAGTGTTAAATTAGAATTAGTGAATTCATACACTAAAGATTTCTGAAGGAGCCCAAGGGAGTTACGCACCTAATCAGTACCCATACATATGCAGTGAGATTTGGGTACCTAATTTCTAGTGTTTCCTTTGAAAATTCCAGCCGATAGGAATATTCTAATAATTTTCAAGAACCTTTTAATATATGCCGTACAGCATTCCATTTTTCATTAACCTTATTCACATCCAGGTTGTAATATTAACTAGATAGAAAATCTGATCTTTCTTTGAATATTCTGCTGGTATTATAATTACATTGCTGTCTCAATCTCCTTTGAGCATACAGAACTGTCTACAGTGTGGGAAGTATTATTTGTCAGCTACTGGAAATGCTGAAAGCAAATTTAACTGCATAACAGTTTTTCTGCTGAAGCCTGTTAGGCACAAACATATCTACCTAGGCCCGCTGATGGGTGAGTGGGGGCAAATGTGGCAATTGCCTTGGGGCCTGGTAATTCAAAACAGCCAGGGGCTCTTAGTCACATTCTGTATGGTGCTGAGGGCTGGCTGGCCCCAGCTTTGCCCTTTCTGCCTGAGATCCTGCCCGTTCCAGGAGCACTGAGCCCTGCCCCTACTCTCACACACCTTGCCCCCAGGCTTGCTTTGACAAATTGACTACAAGTCAACAAGATGATGCAGTTGCAGAAAATGCTAATATCATTCTTGGAAGTATTAGCCTGAGTGTAAGACTTAGAAGGTCCTGCTGTGCCTGGCACTGACCTCAACTGCAGTATTGTCTATTTTTTGAGACCTCAGCTGAAGCACTTTGTCCAATTTTGGGTGCCATGCTTTAGGAAACATGGGCAGATGGAGAGGCCACAGGAGAGCAATAAAATTGATGATTTTGGAATGCCTGACTATCACAGAGTGGGCTATGCCCTGAGATTCCCTGGTGATCCTGCCACAGCTCACTCCAGAGAAGGGCAGTAGAGAAGTCCTCCAACTTGGCTGGGATGGCTGCAAGGGAAGCCACTACCCAGGGGCCAGCAGATCAGTGTAAAAAGAGCTACAGGGTCAGAGAAAGAAGAATTCTTTGATGAGGAAAATTGCTCTGGGCTGGCTGCTGGTACTCCACTGGGACAAGAAGGTGCTAAGGCTAAGGGGATGTGGCTCAGGGAATTATAGCAGTAATGCAGTTATGTAAAGAGCTGTTGCAGATAACGGCTATCTGTAGGGTCTCTGGACTGGGACTCAGAGTTGAGGTGGGCCCAGGTCCCCTCCCCGACCCACCATTTGCTACTGTGGGTGGAAACATCTTAGGTAGTGAGCCATAGTGACCCAGTGGAAGGCCTGGGGCCAGAAAGGTCCTGCGAGGACTAAAATGTTGCTTCCAGAAAAGGAGCCCTGGGGCACTGTTCTGTTCCAAGCATGAACAGCGACATTACCAAGGGCATTGAGAGAGGCCTCTGTTGGACTTGTACCCCAGAGGGGGTTTGTTTCTGCTTATTTCACATACAGACTGTATGTGTCTTGGCTGGAAGACTGTCAATGAAGAGTCACCACAAACAAAGTGCAGGCACATGTGAATATTTATGGGAGGGGAGTGTACCCTATTACACTGACCTATGAAGAAAAGTTTAAAAAATTAAATGTTATTCTTGAGAAAAGATGGAGGAGAGACTTGATAAGCCTTCAAATGTAAAAAGGGCTGCTCTAAAGAGGATTGTTGATCTCCATATCCACTAATGGCACAACAATGCATTTATTCCAAGCATCTCAATCTCCTTTGCTGTAGATTAACTTTCTAACTATAAGGGCAGTTAAGTTTTGGAACAGGCTTCCAAGGGAGGTAATGGAATTTCTATCATTGGAGATTTTAAAGAACACAATGGACCAACATGTTATGCTTAAATGAAGCATACGAGATCTTTTATAGGGGAAAAGGCAGTACACCACATTTATTGAGAATACAACAATTGCATATGCTTTTCAATCATTCACACACAAACACCATACACACACACAATCCCGCCAGACGATGCTATAGTTACCAGTCCAGAGTCTGGATCAATCTAGTGGCCAGCCAGATTAATCCAGAGGGGGGAGCCGGGTTCTGTCGTTTGATTGATCCGATGCTCCTGGAATTAGTGGCAAGACGAACCCAAAGTTCCATAGCAAAGCAACCTGCTTTTATAATCCTTTTCTCTGTTGAAGTCTATGGATTCCGCTATGGCAGCCTGTGACCGGAGTGTTATTTTTTTGATGTCCATGTTCCCAAAACACATCCTGTAATCAATCGTCTTTCAGGGGTGCTGGCTCCTTATTAAGGCCATCAATATGCCCTGTGAGTAGGGGTACACATCGATGGGTATAGATGGTTCTTCTTTGACTCCAGGTAGTCTAATTTTCACCCCTCTTTCTTTGGCCAGTTGGTTCTGAGCAATAACTTTTGCACCTTTATCTTGACACATACATACTACTTTCACACATAAACAATCTTTTACAAGGACTCTCGAGGAAGAGCATAACATCAATATCTGCATTGGGCAGAGGAAAAAGGCATTGTAAATCCAACAGTTAAGGCCTTAGCCTTCAACATTCCTCTAGTCTCATTAACACAGACACAATACCAAAACTCTGTTTTTCTACTTAGGCCAATTACTAAACTCACTAAACTTTAAAACGAAGTAATATGCATTTAACTGAAAGGACTTAGTTTAATAAAATATTAAATAAATGTGTGTTAATATGTTACCTTATGTGACAGCGCGTCGGGTTTTTCCCGTCTCCTGCAGCCCCATAATGGCATGGACAGACTCCACCAGCCAGTAGAATAGAGGGAGTTTATTGCTTCTCCAGGATACAGCACAGCACAGATGTAATCTGGTTACAGAGGCCAGGCCCAGGATGCCTCAGCCCCCCCTTGAGATGGGGGAGCCTGGCCCCTAAATCCCAGCCCATTGCCTAAGCTGCTTCCTCCATGATACCCAGCCAGAAAACTAATTCTCTTCCAGTGCTACCCCCCAGATAGGGGTTGGGCTCTGCCTTCTCTTTGTCCCACTCCATGGGCGGCCACAGGTGAAACAGGTTTGGGGGCCGTTTGCATACTGACTCAGCAGCTGTCCTGCTGGGCCATGCTGCGGACAGCAGACAGTGGAGGCCACCCACAGCCCACTGCCCAGCAAGGCACCCACACTATGTCTCACCTTACATTACTATATTATTGCTACATCATTAAACTACATTGCTACATTGCTTACATCATTAAATTAAAATACAAATATAAAAAGGATAAAACTTTTAATTCCAACATACATCTCCTCTTAGGGAGAGACTAGGTTTGCTTGGTCTCGTCCTGCATGAGCTTGACCCTGAGCTCATCTTTGAGAACCTCTGCCTGTGTGCAGGAGCGATGCCCTTGCAACCACACCCCATGGTGGTGTGATGGTTCTGGAAGCTGCACACCAGTTCCAATTGTTGATGGAGCATTGAGACGCCCAACAGTGGCTCCAAAACTTCCATATGAGGAAGGAGACATTTTTGAAGCTTGTGGCTCGTCCCTGCCCTCCAACGACATGACACCAAGATGCAACCCACCACCCCTCTGGAGAAGCGGGTCGCCATTGCTGTCTAGAAGCTCACCACACCCGACAGTTACTGGTCTGTGGGCAACCAGTTTTACATGGGAAAGTTGACCGTTGAGGCCCTCCTCATGCAGGTATAGCACACTCGGGCTGTAGTCCCTGGGGCGAGGGGGGAGGGGAGTACTGGAAAGGGGGACACTAGGGAAAGGGGACGTTGGAGGTGTGGGGGGTGGGGTTGGGGTGGTCAGGGAGAAGCCCCATTCCCTGGTGGTTCTGCATTCCTGCCCTCACGCAGCCCTGCCAGGCTGGCTCCTACGGACAGGCAGAGGAAAGTAGATCACAAATTTAAAATAACTAAAAATGCATAGCTAATTCTGAAACTAAAATCTCAGTACAAACTTATTACAAACTCACCCTAAAATTGTTGTTGTTCCAGCTAAGCCTCCAAACCAGGGAAGTCTCCTTTTCCCTGGGGTCTTTAGTTCATTCCCTTGGGTGTGCCACACCAGCCAAAAACAAAGAAACTCCTAGTTTCCTATTGTTTTATATTTTCTACCTTTCCATGGACAATTAATTGGTCAGCCCCTACCAGATGGGATGGACAAGTGACTTCCTAAGACCAACCATTGCTAAGATTTAAAAGACAAAAGAGGGTGTCTACAGTTGGTCATCTAGACATTGAGGATAACACCGTTGATGGCTTTCATTTGCACATTTAAAACTATAAGCCATTCCATACTCCATATATCTAACTTTACAAACAAGAATGATAAAGACCCCAAACTAAGATATACAGATCCAGTGGATTATGACATGAAGATTGATAGGTTACATGAGATAATTTGGGCAAAGCATCTGTGAGTAAGGCATATCTGTGTCCACAAGTCCAATTTCTAAAATATCATGGTGCGGGGGAGGGTCCGTCACAATCTACTGTGTAGGAATGCATATCCAGCCAGTTATATATCTATCTTATTATAGCTTCATCTAGGTTGTATATACTTAGTTTGTTAATGAGAAGGTCATGTGAGACCGTATCAAAAGCCTTACTAAAATCTATACAGGCTGAATCTCTCTTGTCTGGTACCTTGGGATGTGACCGTTGCCAAACGAAAGAATTTGCCAAATGACAGGAGGTCAATATTGTCTAGCTAGCATTACCAAAATGCCCACTGCCTTTTGGGCTCTTGGAAGACAATTAGGGGTAAATTAGCGCTAAATTACAGCGCAGAACACTGAGAGCCAGGACTAGTAGCTATAAATAAACTTTATGGGGCCACAAGAAGCTTGGCTATGATAGGTGGACACCTGGCTAACTAAAATCATGCCGGACCACGGATGTCACTGGATCAGAGTGTGCCAGGCTAGAAAGGTTCAACCTGTGTTCATGTCTCTCTCTTCACTCTCCGGCTTGATAAGAATAATAGAGATTAGTAAATAATTTACACTGCATTTTTTAGACTAATTTTGGAGGCTATAATTTTCATAGATACTTCTTAGAAACAAAACAAATGTTAATGGTGATACAAAACATGGGGGGGGGCTTACCCTCCCCAATTTGTCTACTATTATTTTTCCCCACCCCTTCTTTATTTAATCTACATCTCAGAAATATTCAAATGAGACAGTTTTAAGTGTTTAAGCTCTAACTTACCAAATATTACTCAGCATTGCACCACTGAGAGATGGCATCTGGTTTAAATGTCAACTAATATTAACTCATCAGATATTAACTAATGGTGACTGACTAAATATCAAACCGTTATCGATACCTAAAATATGTACACAATATCATGTTATCACGTGGGTGTAACCATATCAGGAATTGTATAATTAGGTGACACATCAATTTCTGCTTGAAAGAACATGGAATTAAATGCACATCCATAGAATTATTTTTTCCAGACTGCTAAATTAATCCTGCCATCTAGATTACAGAGATAAAAATATTGTGTACTCCTACAATAAAAGTTAGTTATTGATTGAAGGCAGTTTTACAATCATAATACTTAAGAAAGGACTTGATAATAGCTAAGCAGCTGATATGGCATGACTCCTGCTTATTGCACTTAATTTTCTTCACTGTTGTGTTGCCATACGCTTTTTTTGATAAACTGTTGGAGAAGGGAATGGTGTAATATTATGTGTGTGCAGTTCCAAGCCCAATGCAGGTCAGGGCCTGTGTGCGTTACTGCAGTAGAAATATTAAATAATAATCAGTGTGGTTATTTTAATTAGGATTACATTTTATTCTCAAGAGTTGCAGACATCCATTCACCCATGGCCTTTCAGTTATATTTCAGGTAAGCCATTATGCTATTTCCCAGGAGTGAAGGATCTGTGTTTGCTGCTCCCTTTTCTGGCTTGGGGCTTAAAACAGTTCAGAACAGTTTCCATAGAGGCCATTGTTGTTTTTAGCAACTTGTGTGTTCCTAGCTTGATGATCCCACCCACATCTCCAGAAAAATAATAGATGGCAGGCTGCTACAGGAATAGCAAACAACAACTGTGCTTCTGACCTGTCACTTCTGTGATGCTGTGCGCCCCCCCCCCCTTTACTAAAAAAAAATGTTATTCCACAATAGCTTTCAAGGGAAAGCTGTACTTTGACATTTCAATTGTGAAACATTCATGAAATATGATCATTCTCTTGATTTTATTGTTAGAAAATCTGTGGTTCAGTATGTTATGGACAGAACTGTGCCTTCTTAATTTCATTTTCGAGGGCAGTTGTGCATGACTGAGACTGGAATTTTAGCAGTACCTACCCTGTTGAAACTCCTTTCTCCAAGGCATTTAAAGATGGGTTGGCTGTGCACAAAGCACTCCAGATGGAATCCCATTAGGCAAAACAGTGGTATAAGTGATAGGAATCTTATTTATTTCATGCAGCGTAGGTTTCTAATTTCTGTTAGTGTTTTTTTGTTGCCGTCACACACTTTGCCTTACTGATACTGAATGACTGAATCATTTGGGAGTTTGCTCCCCAGTGTACTTCAACATTTCAGTTAAAAAAGCCTGTACATTATCTTGTTATTGAAGAAAATGTTTTCCTTGTGACCAGGTTAGTTTCAAACCACTACACCCATTTTTCCTTGATTTGCATATTGTAGAGAGATTATTTGGCAGAATATGTAAAACACCTAAGGTAGCAAACCATCTTATTTTGTTACATCCTTTACAGTAGTTTATGTAAGATGTAGTGAAACTACTGTATGGAGCTCAAAATATAAATTTGGGTTGTCATGGATACACACATGAGAAGGCTTTCTTATAAATTTATTATGAGTCTGACAATTATTTTTAGTACATAACAGTGGTTTTTCCAAAGAGACAGATAAGATGTAATGAGGTTAATTATTGTTACTCTTATTAAACCTAACTCCATTGTCCTTTTTTTTTTCCCCCTGCTCTCAATCTGAAGATATTTGAAAGCCTACAGGCGCACTGTACTGTCTGATGTCAAAATGGCTGATCAGGGCTCTAGGCTTTTCTTTGACTGACTTGACTCCTTGTGTGCCAATGAACAAAAGATACTTAATATATAAATTGTATATTATTTAAAACTTCAGATTAAATTACTACAGTAAAATAATCTAGCATGAAAAGGCATGCTTTTGGATTTGAAAATGTTCCAGCTGCTGTTGGCTGCCTTAGTAATTAAATTAGATGAGGTATACAACATAAAGCTGCATGAGCTAAATAATTTATAGAACTTTCATGTCAGAAAATAAGTGAGTACTGTGTGTTGTACTACTTTACATGTGCAATGAACTATAACATGCGATTTGTTTAATATGCTGTTCTTTGTTTCTGAAAAATGCTGGTTAATCAGTAACAGGAATCTTGATGAGGGATGATTATATCAAAGAGAAAATGGTTAAGAGTCAAAAATGGAATTCAGTAAGGATAATTCGCAATAATGAAAAATGTAAATTAAATAAAAACATGACTATTAAAATGTCTCTCTAAAAAAACCCCACAAAATGTAATTACAGTCTAAATGACCATTTTTATGGTATTTAAGTGTCAGAATAAAAAATAACTCTTCAGAAAGAAAGGAAGGAATTGAGTAAAATGGTTTGAAATCAATGAGCAGCTACACAAGTAATAGAAAAGCAAATATAAACTCAAAAATCAGACTGGTTATTTGGGTTTCACTTTCAATACAGAAGTCATTTAAAAAAAATAAATGTTTTGCCCAAACGCATTTATTCATTGTCATTGTCCTGATTTCCCTTCCTCCCCAGCAGTCTGTCATTCTCAAAAACAAACATAATAAAAATTGCAAATTATCTTACAGGCTGTGGTATTATGACATACATAGCGGAATGACCCTCTCTTCTGGTTTAAAAAAATCACAAGGGCTATTTAATTATAAAGAGTAAAGTATGCATTCTATTGATAACTGTAGTTTATGCATAGTTGTAGATCACAAAAGCTTATGCCCTAATACCCTAATAAATTTGTCACTCTTTAAAGTGCCACTGGACTCATTGTTAAACTTAAATTATTTTATAATTAATACTAGAGAAAGTCAGAGGGAGGTTTTGTAATAGTGGTAAGTTTTAGGCATAGTGAGATTGATCCTAAAAATAGGATTTATACTGAGGACTGTGTTAGTCTGAGCAAAGCCAATGAGGAATCCTGTGGCACCTTTAAGACTAACACATTTATTTGGGCATAAGCTTTTATGGGATGGAACCCACTTTGTCAGATGCATGAATCAGAAACATCATTTTGGCAGGTGTATATATACATTACTGTGTGGAGGATCAGGGCTAATAAGTTCAGTCCATTCAGGGTGAATGTGTCCCATTTCTAATAGTTGATGAGAAGATGTGAATGCCAACATTGCTCTTTGTAACAAAATGGCCACAACCAGTTTCTTAATGCCAATTTGAATATGAATTCCAGTTCTGTGGTTTCATGCTGCAGTCTGATTTTGAAGATATGTATTTATATTTTGCTCAAGTATGGCTGGCAACTTTCAAATCTGTTACTGAGTATTCAGAGAGACTGACGTGCTCTCCTACTGGTTTATGAATGTTACAGTTCTTGATGTCGTCTTTGTAATCCATTCATTCTGTTGTGAAGAGACAGTCTGGCTTGGCCAATGTACATGGCAGAGGACTATTGCTGGAACGTGATGGCATATATCACATTAGTAGAGTGATGCAATGACTGATTTGGTTAGGTCCTATCATGGTGTCACTACAGAAGAGGTGAGGACAGAGTTAGCAGTGGGGTTTGTTGCAGGTATTGGTTCATGGGTTAGTGTTTCTGTTGTGAGGTATGTAGTTGCTGGTGAGTATTTGCTTCAAGTTGGGGTGGGGGGGGCTGTTCTTAGGTGAGAACTGGCCTGACTCCCAAGGTCTGAGAGAGAGCGACTTTGAGGATAGGTTGTAGATTCTTGATAATATGCTGGAGAAGCTTTAACTTTAGCTGGGGACTGTAGGTGAAGGTCAGTGGTGTTCAGAAGGTGCTCTCCTTTTGGGCCTGTCCCGTAGTAGGTAACTTCTGGGTACCTCTCTGGCTCTGTCAGTCTGTTTCTTCACTTCCCTGGATGGGTATTGTAGTTTTAAGAATGCTTGATAGATATCCTGTAGGTGTTTGGCTGAGGGATTGGAACAAATATAGTTGTATCTTTAGCATGGCTATAGACAATGGATTGTGTGATGTGTATAGTGATCAGTAGGTTTCCAGGATAGGGTGATGTTTGTGACCATCACTATTTGCTTTTTTAACTGAAATTTTAAAGCACACTGGGGAGTGAACTCCCAAATGATTCAGTCATTCAGTATCAGTAAGGCAAAGGTGTGATGTCAACAAAAAAACATTAACAGAAATTAGAAACCTACGCTGCATGAAATAAATAAGATTCCTATCACTTATGCCACTGTTTTGCCTAATGGGATTCCATCTGGAGTGCTTTGTGCACAGCCAACCCATCTTTAAATCCCTTGGAGTTTCAACAGGCTAGGTATTGCTAAAATTCCAGTCTCGGTTATGCATAACTGCCCCCTAAAATGAAATTAAGAAGGCACAGCACTGTCCATACTGTTGGGCCATTTGGGTACCAGTATCAATGCCTCTGACTTGAAGGTATAAATCGTCCCCAAATCTGAAATGGTTGTGGGTGAAGACAAAGTCATAAAACTCAGCCACCATATATGCTGTGACATCAGGGATACTGTTCCGGATGGCTTGTTGTCCATCTTTAGGTGGAGTTTTGGTGTAGAGAGTGTCTACATGCATACTGTCTAGCATAGTGTTTTCTGAAAGAAAATATTTTAGGATGTTTGCAAAAAGCAGTAGAGTGAGTGAAATTATATTTTCCCCAGCTGATTTACACCAGTTTCCTGTTGCATTGATTTCTTTCCTTTATTCTTTTTTTCAATCTGGTTACTACAACCAAACCTCATTAGAGAGGCAAACAAACACTGTGTGGACTAATACACATCAAGGTTGGTGACACGTCTATTTAAATGAATGAATGTATTTAGCCTGAGAAACAGCATTCTAGCAAGATTGCCATTCCAGACACTACATTAGAATGATAATTTGAGAGTTTCTTTTGCAAAGCAATGTTACTCCGCTTTTTGTTGGATTTCTGATTTGAGAAGTTAAAATCTTATTAATAGGAAATTATTGCTATCCTCTCCACGTGGCATGGGATCATACAGAAGCATGTTGTAAATAGGCCCCATAAGCAATAAATTTCAAAAGAAGGCTTTGGGAATATGTCTAATCACTTAAGAGCTAAAATGGACCAATTTTATTAAAATTTAAAAAATGAAATTTACATGTTGTAGTATAAGAGATCATTTCTGAGTTTAATTGCTAATCCCCTGACTTCCCCTGGCTTGAATCCTACAAACAACTGAATTATTATAATTAAATTTTTCTTCTAAAAATCTGCATGTTTCATATTCTTAAAAATGTCTCATAGATAACAGCCGTTAATAGCTTCTTTTTTTCTTTACTAACAAGAAATGTTGTAAGTGATCCACTGTCCAATTCCAAATAGGATATTACTCACAGCAGGAATTACACAGAAACAAGCAAGCACAGATCTTTGAAGGGTAGTAACAACTGTTAAATTTACAGTACACAGACAGAGAAATTGAACAGTCACAGTCTTTACTTCCTAAAATCCAGAGCTGGAGCACAGAACCTGAAAACAGAAAGAGCAAGCACTAGCAGTTCACTAAGACAGAGAGGCACAATTCACCTATACTATACTTTAGGCTTGCTCTTTCTAGACTGATTCCTGAAAGACCCAAATCATGTGCTTCCCTATAGGACCTCATAACCTGCAAACCCCTGTAATTTTAAGTGTTGTTTTATAATTTTAACTCATTGTCAATATACCATATTAGGTTACAAAATTGAATTAGAAATAGCCTGTGGTGTAAGGCAGTGTGGTTTGTTTCCAATTCTAATATATTTGTGTGGGGTTTAGAGGACTTCTGATAATTCAGTGTCCACAGCTTGTCTTATCTTGCACCTCTATCTCTCCTCATGCTTACAGAACCTTGTCATCTGACAATGGTTAGGCAAGCAGAAAGCTGAGATTATAGCTTATTATGATAAAGCATGCTCACTTTACTATTGCTTCATCCCATCATCATCCACCCAGTTCTTCTCTTCCCTGTGCCTATTACGTCATGATATGAACATGGTCCCTGCGCCAGGAAACTATCTTTTTACAAGTTTGAATGGTGCAGGGCCTATAGGAATTCTGATTCTCAATTTGGGTTAGTGATTGAAAAAGTAATTGTTGAAACATTTTTCCAAAGTAAAAAATGGACTTTCTTGGTATGGTTTTTCATGATGTCCAGAATTTGTGTTACTGTCCAAGTGTGTTTATAGTTCTAATGAAAAGACCTATGTATTTTTTAAGTATGCACAAGTGCAGGATATAGGGAAACCTGTTTTAGTGTTGGATGTGTGTAACTGAAAAAATTTGAATGTGGAATTGGTATTTATTTAGCATGTTCATAGTCATCTAGCCAAGTGATGGCATCTTCATTCACTTGATGCTGTTCTTGTAATTGACTGGAGGACGGTGACTAAGGGGTTAAGCTCAGGTAGCTAGCAGAGGTGTTGGCTAGGGCAGTGTTTCTCAACCAGTGGTACGAGTACCCTTGTGGTACTTGAGAGAAGTCTGGGGGGTATGTCAACACAACTGAAATTTGGAGAGAACTGAATTTTTGTTTTGTTTTACAGTGCTTTATTATTTTTGTACTTTTTACATCCAATAATTTCATAGCCCGCCCGACTACAATTAAGTTGTTTAAACAAATGTGGTTCAATGGTAGAAAAAAATGTTGTGTGTCTGAAAACTCTAGGTACTTGGCGTACTTATTTTTTTAAGGGGTACTTTATAAAAAATGGTTGAGAAATACCGCTCTAGAACTGTAAGTATTAAGAGTGTATATGGCTGAGCTTTTCAGTACACTAAAAGGATAGGCATACAATAGAAATATTCAAATGATTACCATTAACAGTTGTTCTGTTTCCTTGTTAACTATATATTACTGAGCACTCGTTTATCAACACTTCGTGTAATTTTAATATAACATGACCACCGTGTGTGTGTGGGCACATGCACAAACAAGGAATAGTGAATTTGTGAAATGTCTTAGGAAAGGTAGCAGTAGAAGAGAGAAGCTGCCCCCAGTTGAGAAGCAGAAAGATACTCCCCTTGCACGCTAGAGCATATGGGGGCCACGGCCAGTAGATTCCTCCAGGCTCTGGGATGGGGCCAAAAATGAGGGATTCTGTGTGGGAGGGGAGCTGCCAGGAAGCAGGTATGGGGAGTTGGTGGGTCTTAGAGGGTGGTAGGATGCAAGAATGGGTTGGGGTGGAAGGGCTGGCAGGAGCAGATTGGAGGTGCATCAGTGTGGTGGGGGTGCTGCAGGGCTGGGAGCACCAGCTACCGGCTCCCTGATTCTGGTGGGGGGGGAGGGGAACCCTGAGCATTGGGGGCTGGATCCATGGAAGTTGGAGGCTGGATCTGGCTCCCAGGCCATAGGTCCTCATGTAGATGAACATCACATTAAACTTGAGCTTGTAGCATGTTCACATTTGTAGTTTGTTAGAAATCTCCTTTCTGGGGATGCAAAAACATGCAAGGCAAAATGGAAAAGATGGTCAGTGCTGAATTTAGTTCATTCTTGTGAACTAAAATTTAGACGTACTGAACTAAGATGGTAACTACGCCATATTTGTAAGCACTAGGTACTATTCCCACCCTGTAGTGCTGGAGGATGACGTTGTTCATAAGAGAAATTGTATTTGAGCATGAATTGAAAATGTGTTTCCTAAACCATACCCTATGATTTCTAAATTCAAGTTTTAGTTAATCTTGTGACTAACAGGAAGTGGTTGGGGGATTCAGGAGTTGCTCACGTCACAGCTTCAAACTTTGAGTAGCTGCTTTCTCTTCCTTGTATCTACTGCTTAGCAGCTCCCCTGCTGACCTTGTGCTGCTGAGCAGTAGATACAGAGAGAAGAGAGAAGTGAGTTTCTTGAATTATCTGCTTGGATTATTGGACTATGAGACCCAGCGAGAACAAGATAGGACAGAAGTGTGAATGGTGGTTCTTCGGGTAGTGTCCCCGTGGGTGCTCCACTCTAGGTGTCAAGCTCGTCCCAGCACTGCAAGTCAGAGACTCGTCAGCCGTGGCTCAGCCGGGCCGCATGCATGCGCAGCAGTGGCGCATGCTGTTCGCGTTGTTTGTGAGCTTGCGTGCGGCCCAGCTCCCACCAGTTCCTCCTAACCGTTAATGGTCACAGGTGGAGCAAACCCCTTCTCCTCAGTATGGAAAAAGAAACCTGTAAAAATTGTAGATAGTTACTCAAAGTTTATAGTTAGTCATATTTATAGTTATATACTTCGTTTTAGTTCCTGAGGAAAAAAAATTTTTTTTTCATTATAGTATTGTTATAGTTAGAGTAATGCCGGGGTTTCCTGGGTTTAAGAAGTGTGCGGAGTGCTGCGACGCGATGCTGGCCTCAGATGGGCACTCAATGTACATCAAGTGTTTGGGCAAGGGTCATATCCCTCATAAATGCCCACACTGTTCCAAACTCCCGGCCCAGGCTCGACGCGACCACGAGATGCGGCTTAAAATGCTTCTCTTCAGCAAGGCCTTGCAGCCTGCTGACACCGAGCTGCATGGACCACCTACAGCTTCAGGGCTGATAGCGGACAAAAGATCACCCCTGAGACATTCTTCGTCTTCACGGAAGAGTCTGGGTGACAAACCTGGTACCTCGGGATCGATGGCATCCCAGGATGCTGACAGGCATAAGACGAGCCTCAGCATTTCTGAACTGAGCTCTTCCTTTCATAGGGAAGCGACTATGGCACCGGCCACAGCCCCAAGGCCTGATTCTGCCCCGGCATCCGTGAAACCAAAGTCTACAGCACCATTGACTAGGGTCCCGTTGGTGGCACCAAGAAGCTCCGCACTGATGCCCAAGTCTACATCAGCACCGATTCTTCCGGCAAGGGCTACCTCGACACCGGCCTCCACGGTGCCATCTCTGGCACCATCACATAGTGGCGCATCCACGCCAACTTTGGCACCCATTGCCTTACTTGCACCGACTTCAACAACTACCATAGCAGAACTGCCCACTCTTCAACGAAAGGCAACGGGGCAGTGCATGCCCACTCCGGTGGACCTCCTTTCTCAGTGCCAGTGAAGGCTAAACAAAAATCTCGGAGAATACTAACTCCCTCTCCAAGCCCAGACCGGTGGTTTTTCTCCTCAATTACCAGCTTCTGTTTTTTCGGTGCCGTTACAACAGGAGTCCCATATCACACATAGACAACAACAACAACGATGCAGACCATCACCTCGATATTCGCCATGGCCTCAGCAATACTACTGGCATTCACATTCTCCATCTTACATCACACGTAGATCTCGTTCACCTCACTCACCCACACGCTCATTTTCTAGGTATCGTCATGACTCTAGAAGGAGGTACTCACTGGAATATTCACCAGGGTGATATTACCATGACCGATACTATCGGCACCAAGATTATCATTAACACCACTGTTACTCTTCAGGACATTCGTCTTTGAGGTCGCCGCAATGGTATCGACGGTGCTCTCACAGCAATGTAAGGTTACCAACACCACCAGAACTTCCTACAAGGCCACCTACGCGATCCGGAGATGTTCCTCTCTCTCTCCGACAGCCAGAACCAACAGAACTACCTGCTCCTGAACAGGCACTATTGCAAGTGCAATCCAACGGACTGATCTTTGTCTTCCCTGGACGAGGCAGTTTTTCTCAATGATTCTTCTCCCACGGATGACATTCATCAATTTCACAACTTCTTTAAGAGAGTAGCAGTGTCCCGGGAAGTCCAGCTAAGTGAGGTTCAGCAGAAACAACATCGCCTCCTAAAAAAATCTCTAGCCATCACAAAAGTAAAAAATGGCGTTACCGTTAGACGTGGCAATTCTAGATATCACTGGCGATATTTGACAGGCACCATCCTCTTTTCAGGCCACGCACAAAAGAGCAGTCAAAAAATATTTTGTCCCTCAAAGGGGTTGGAGTTCTTGTTTGCTCACCCACAACCTAATTCTTTGGTTGTTGATGCAGCTCAACAGAGAGCCAAGACACCCCAATATAAAAATGTTGCTGCAGATAGAGTCAAAATGGCTAGACCTATTCATCAGAAAGGGCTACTCCTCCGCCACGTTGATCCTCAGGATGGCACCCTCCGGATGGCACCCTCAGGATGGCACCCTCCTCTCCAACCATAGCTTCGATAACTGTACGAAAGTAGTGTCATTACTGGAGCACCTACTTGAAGACAAGCATCAACTTTTAAAATCTGTAATGCAGGAAGGCTATGACCTTGCAGATCTCTCTCGACATTGCTGACACAGCTGCTCGTGCCACGGCAACATCAGTGGTCATGAGAAGATCATCTTGGCTGCAGCTGGCCTCAGTGCCTAAGGAGCTGCAGGCCAAAGTCGAAGATTTGCCCTTCGACAGGCAGAGTCTCTTTGCCGAAAAGACAGATCAAGTCCTACACTCAGGCAAAGACTCCAGAACAACCCTGAGAAGGCTAGGGATGTACATGCCACCATATCAGCGTAAGCATTTCACACCCTACTACAAACACCCTTTCTCATACTCCGGGCCTAGATATGGGCAGTATGATCAACAGCAGTGCGGCAGACCTCAATAACAGAAGTGTCGACCGAAAACGGGTGGGGCACCCAATTCACAAAACAGGCAGCAAGTTTGATGGTCCTGTCAAAGGACTGCGAACCATTCCCCTCACATGCCCCCTGGGATCACAAAAGTTATTTCACCATCGTTTAAGACCTTACCAACTCAGGTGGTTTGCCATCACTGCCGACCGTTGGGTTCAGGAATTGATAACGTCCAGATACTCTGTTCTGCTTCTCTCTCTTCCTCCTAGCTCTCCTCCATCCCCGTCCCTCTTCAGGGACCCATTTCACGACTCTGCTAATGCAATTTCAGGGGAAAGGATTCTATTCTTGGTATTTCCTCACCGAGAAGGAGTCAGGAAGATGGAGGCCCATTCTGGACCTTCGACGTCTCAGTCGGTACCTCCGGAAAAGCAAATTCAAGATGGTGACATTGGCTTCTATCTTCCCAGCATTGAACACAGGAGATTAGTTCACATCCCTCGAATCGCAGGATGCATATTTCCACGTTAGCATCTGTGAGCTGGGTATATGGTTTCTCAGGTTCATCATAGGCACGCAGCACTTTCAATACAAGGTCCTCCCCTTCGGTCTGTTGTCGGCACTGAGGGTTTTTTCCAAGACATTGTCAGTGGTCGCTGTGTATCTACATTGCGAGTGTATTGTGATATTTCTGTACCTGGACAATTGTCTACTCAAGGCGCATATGTACGATCATGCTCTTCGTGCCACTGAACTCACAAGAAATATATTTTCGGATCTGGGTCTTGTGATGAACATCCCGAAATCTTCATTCATACTGCAAAGGTCCCTAGAGTTCATTGGGGCATGGTTAGATTCTACAATGGCCACGGCCTATATTCCTCAGGAGAGATTCCACAAAATACAGACTCTCGTGCAGATACTTTCAATTGGTCCCAACGTGCCCATACTCAACTGTCTGCAACTCCTGGGACACATGACACCACAACATATGTAGTGCAACACGTGAAGTTGCACCTCAGATGCCTCCAACGTTGGCTGGCTTCAATCTATCGACCAGGCAACCAAGATGTACACAGACTAGTTATGGTATCATTCACGGTACGACAATCCCTAACATGGTGGACTTCTCCTACCAACATGCTTTCAGGAGTGCCTTTCCACCATCCACATCCCATGATTCAAATTACTTCAGATGCCTCCATTCTGGGGTGGGGAGCCCGCTACGTCGGCAATTACGCTCAAGGACAATGGCATGCACAGGAAGCCCTCCAACATATCAATTTCCTGGAGCTCAGGGCAGTGTTCAATGCATGCCAAGCATTCCTACCAAAGATTCATGGCCAAATGGTTCAAATTTTTACTGACAATACTACCACGGCTTACTACATCAACCGGCAGGGTGGAGCCAGATCCAAGTTCCTTTGCACAGAGGCCACAATGCTATGGAATTGGTGTACACCACAGAATCAACATCATAGGCACATATCTCCCAGGCAAGGACAATACCATTGCAGATGCCCTAAGCAGACATTTTTTTTCCCAGCACGAGTGGGAACTCAACCTAGCTGTAACTGTTTCTCTATTCCAAAGATGGGGATTCCCCACTATAGACCTGTTTGCGATGCATCTCAATGCAAAAGGCCAGAAATACTGCTCCAGTGCAGGTCTGGGACCGAAATCATTGGCGGATGAATTTCTGATGAACTGGAGTCATCAGCTACTCTATGCCTTTCCTCCAGTTCCACTTCTTCTGAGGGTTCTGGAGAAGATATCCGAAGATTGAGCCACGGTCATACTCATAGCCCCGTTTTGGCCCAGACAAACATGGCTTCCCCTCCTGCTCCAGATGTTAGTCCAACCCCCATATCACTTGCCAAAGCGACCCGACCTCCGGATGCAACAAGGAATGCCCATGATACATCCCCAAATCGACCGACTACACCTTACGGCGTGGCTCCTAGCTAGTTTCACCGAACAGAAATTCTCTGCTCTCAAGAGGTGAAACATGTACTAATGTATAGTAGACGCGATTCTACTCGAAAGACTTACCTTTATAAATGGCGTCGTTTTCACTCATGGTGTTCAGCCAATAGTCTCGATGAGATGTCCATTCCAATCCATCATATTCTGGACTATGTGCTTCACTTGCACCACTCAGGACTGGGACTTTCTTCCATCAAAGTCCATCTCGCCGCGCTCTCTGCATTTAAACATCCCATTGAAGGATTCTCAGTACTTGCCCATCCAATGACCAAACCTCTCTTATAAGGCCTAACAAATCTTTATCCTCCATGCAGAAGACCTCCTGGAGTATGGGATTTGGAGCTGGTTTTGGACACACTTAAATATCCACCCTTTGAGCCATTAGCTACCTGTGACATAGCCACACTCACAATGAAGGTCGCCTTCCTCCTAGCCATAACATCAGCTCAAACGGTTGGAGAACTGGCTGCTCTCTCTGCTAGTCCACCCTACACTCTATTTACCAACCAGGGAGTAATACTTTGACCCCACCCGAGCTTTTTGCCGAAGGTGAATTCAGAGTCCCATATTAACGAGCCCACAATACTCCCAACATTTTACCCTAGACCACACACCTCTAACCAGGAAATCCGTTTACATACCTTAGACGTCTGAAGAGCCTTGGCGTTTTACCTTGAGAGAACGCGCCCCTTCCGTCAGTCTCAACATCTCTTATTATGCATGGCTGAATGAGTTAAGGGCCAACCATTGTCATCACAGCGTATCTCTAAGTTGATTATAAAATGTATTACAACATGCTACTCATTACAATACAAGTCAATACCTACCTCGACTGCTCACTCCACCACAGGGACATCCACCTCGATGGCCTTTCTCAAAGGCATCCCACTTCAGGACATTCGTCGCACAGCAACCTGGTCTTTGGACATGACATTTGTGAAACATTATGCAATTGATGCTATTGCTTGTGACTCAGTGCTGGCCTCTGCAGTACTTGCCACAGCAACTAAATCTTAATACCACTCCCACCTCCGTACATGAGGCTACTGCTCTGTGCTCACTTAGAGTGGAGCATCCACAGGGACACTACCCGAAGAAGAAAGGGAAGTTACTCACCTTGTGCAGTAACAACACTTCTTCGAGGTGTGTGTCCCCGGGGGCGTTCCACGATCCGCCCTCCTTCCCGCTTGGAGTCTCTTCTTCTAATCAGGTCACTCCTGAAAAACAGGAGGAACGGGCGGGAGCCGGGCCACACGCAAGCTCACAAATGGTACAAACAGCATGCGCCGCTGCCACGCAGGTGCGGCCTGGCTGAACCACGGCTGACAAGTCTCCGACCTGTGGCGCCGGGACGAGCCCAACACCTGGGGTGGAGTTCCCACAGGGGGACACACCTCGAAGAAGCGTCGTTACTGCACAAGGTGAGTAACTTCCCTTTCTGCCTGAGCTTAAGGGAGTACTTAGAAAGTGTACTGCAGGACAGCTAGGAAAAGGGGGTGGGGAAAAGGAGAAGCACCAAAATAACAGCCAGTTACATTTCTCTGATTCAGATAGTAAAGTCCTTTGTCATGTGCCAGCTGGTGATAGTTATCTAGAGACAATACATCAGCTGGGGCTAGACCTGCAAGAGCCCAATAAACACTCTTCTCACACCAAATAGACCCCTCCCTCAATGCAGCTCCTGAAGCATGGAGAAGTTAATAAGTTAATTTGATGTCTGCTGGAAATTTTCCTGTGGTTACAGAAAACTTAATAGTTAGACTGCTGGTATACAGAGACTAGTGACTATTATGCTGAGCAGTACTGTCATGTTTCCTATAGTCTGTCATGTTTCTTATAGTCTCCTGTCTGTCTACATCCACCTGTTGTCTCTTGTACTTAGACTGTAGGCTCTTTATGGTAGTATGACTGGGTGGACTTGGCCCTGAGGCCCCTTATGGTCCTGCCACACATACACTCCAGAAAGATTATAGAGAAGTCCTCCAAGCAGTCTAGAGTGGCCACTTCTATTGCAGTCAATCAGGGGCCCAGGAAGGCCCTATAAAGGGGCAGCAGGACTTGAGTCACCTCAGTTCATTGGGAGATCAGGTGTGCAGAGTGGGAGACTAGGGGGCTGAGAGAGTGGCAGCACTGGACAGTTCCATGTGGAGAGCTATTGAAGACTACTAGACTAAGCTGGGTCTTGGAGATAGAGCCTTGAGTTAGTATGAAGCTGCTGTGTCGGGGGCGAGGGGAAGACCGGGGGGCACCAGTCTTTACCAGAGTGGGAAACAGACTAAAGGAACAGACTAAGAGACACTATAGCTGGGACACTGACATGGACCCCTGTTAAATGTGTACCCTGGAAAGCGTTTTGTGTGGTTGCACTCAGGGTGTGTATGATTCAGTCAGAGGGCTGAGTCGTGGAAGAGATTTTTAAACAGAATGCAGGCACATGACTCTACCACATGGGGGCACTTGAGAGATGAGTGCTGCCCCATTACAGGTAAGGACAGTCTTTGTGCTGTGTTTGAACAGAGCCTCGCCTTATGGGGTTCTGATCTGTGACTAAACCCACTGGACAATCCCTCCATGCAAAATAAATACATATATAATCCCTCCATGTTGATAAATATATTTACCTCCTAGCTAAAATGGTTGGCCACAACTAATATACTGTAACTAGTTTGGGTTTTATGAATTGTCAACAATTCTTACATTCTTTTTTTAGAATTCCCATATTGTGATGCTTTCATGTATTGTATTGTATTAAGGGATATGCACTATAGTAGATATTGATGAAAACAGGATTATATGAGGTTAAGGAAATTGACGTAGAGCTTTTGTCTTAGGAGAGCTTTTACTTTCCTTAGGTAACATGGCAATCTTTCCTGTCCCCTGGCAGCAGTGGAACTTGCCTTAAATTGTTATGATTTTTATTTGGACACTGGTAGTGCAGTGAATGTGTCTGAAAGGGGGAATGCTTTAATCTGAACAATGACAACTCTAACGTTTCCTGCTGCTATGTTTCAACAACATTTAATAGGAGGATAAAATCTGACATGATTCTTGCACCTCATAAACTTCTGACACAGAGACCAGGACCTCATTTTCAAAAATGCTGAGCACTCACAGTTAAACAGAATTCAATGATGACTGTAGGTTGAAAATTTTCAATTTGACAAATTTTCATTACAGATTTGATGAAAAATAGATCAAAATTCATGAGAACTTTTCACTAAAATAGCGTCTCATTTTTCAACCAGCTCTCCTCAATAAGTCTGAAAATCATGCCTTTATAGCTTGATTCTTCAAAGCCTCCCCCTTAGATTCAAGATGTGTGTCAGCATGGTAGCTCTATGACCCTCATCACTGTTCTACAGTAATTACTCGTTTAAACATGCTTGCTTAACATGTTTTTGCAATTGCACAATTTTTTTTAGGAAACGTTTTTCGAATAACACGACTGTCCCCGAAATAACATGAAAATAATCAAGTGGTGGGCTACTTCACGCGGCGGTATAAGTTGGTAAAAACAGTGGTAATACTCATGAGCAAATGGATATGCGTGGTCACAGTGCTCCTCCATTCACTTGTGTGTTTATCTTTGTGTTTTAACAAACATCAGCGACTTGTATTGCTAGATATCTAATGTTGATGACCCAGCACCGACAAAAAATTGACTTTGCCGCCACCACCACCTGAAACGCAACTCCCACCTTTTCCATTATTTTTAATGAGAAAATTGACCCTGCATAGCACGTTTTCGATTAGCACAAACATTTTCAGAAATGCATCTATAGTGTTAAATGAGGAATTACTGTATCTGAGTGTCTCAAGTAACTAATCTATTTATCCTCACAGTAGTCTGTGGGATAGGAAAGGGCCTATCCCGATACTGCATTTGAGGAACTGAGTCTCAGAGCACGTTTGAGTGATTTGCTCAATGTCACACACACAGAGTTCACCATAGAGCCAGGAACTGGCTCTAGGTCACTTGAGTTCCATTCCTATGTGCTGTGGGAGACTATGGACCAAATTTGGACTGCCAAACACTTTTGAATGAACTCTGAAATCTTTTTATTTACTTATGATTACAATTATTGTTGGCTTTCTAAAAAAAATTTGAGTCTGGACCTACGCTGTACTTTAAGAAATATGGACCTTGACAAAAAATAGACTACTGCTATATCTGTGAAATTAATAGGTAGTATTTTCTATCCCCTTTGTGTGAGCCTACATTACTAGACAAGAAGTCAGGCTGTAGAGAAGCAGGCCCATGAAAACATATGGGTGCCTACTAAATACTGCACCATATAAAAGTGATGGTTTCTAAGCAGCTGTGTGTAGCATTTATAGAGCTCTATCTTAACCATTTAAAATGTAGTGGAAAATAAGATGCATTGGACTTACTATTTTTAGTTTATTAAAACAATCCGTTATGTTTTTATTGTCTTCTGCTCTCTAATCTCCTTAGAGGTTTGTTATCCTACTTGGAGTGAAAAGAAAGGCAGCATTCTACAATTTTTCTAGTTTCTCTATCTCTAGTGCAATCTGTCTACTTTATTTTTCAGCAGGTGCCCAATGAAAAAGCAGATGGGGGGGGTAGAGGAGGGAAGGGTTTATGGTGGGGAATGCTGTTTTTTTTATCAATGAGTCTCTCCACAGCCTTTTGAAGAAAAAAGTGGTTATTCAAGGCTTCAGTTTTTCTTTCTTTACATAGCAAACTCCTCATCCCTCAGTTTAACCATTTGAGGTCACTATCTACTACTACTTTCCTAACCCAGCCAAAATGATCATGCTCTGTTCCTTTTCTACGGTATTTAATGCCAAGATTTAGTAATGTTCTATCTGCTTGATTTTTCCTTTGCCTTTTTTCTATGTCAGGACCCAATGTCAGGTAATGATATTTGAGTCACAGTGTAACACATTATCCAACAGTAGATTTTTTTTCTATTTTTACATATTATGTTTGCTGATCAACTGAAAAAGTAAAGAGCATGAACATTTAATCCTCGGAGACCTGGGAAACCCCCATTGATTCTACCTCTTCCTTTTCCTGTTGTGGAAGGGGTCCAAGAAAACTAGAAGTCAGATGGTTTGGCCTAAATTTTGTCAGCAGGAAGACTTAGAGTTTGTTTCATTTCCCGAGTCCTTCATGCTCACAAAACCCCCTCAATATTTGCACATTTAGATCACTGCTGTTATAGCATTATCAGTGAGATCTGGGCAGAGCTGTTCTGCTGAATAATTCTTTGACAAGCCTTGTCTTATTCCATTTCAACAAGCTCCTCTATGTTCCCCCACAACATGAGTTTATACTTGGTGCACAGTTAGAAAACCATCTGGGGCTCAGCTCCTAAGGGAGAGGGTCAGAAAGGAGCACTAACGAGCTTGGTTTCTGCATGAGGGCACCAGCTTTCAATAGATGTTCCCAAATTTGTAGGTTTTATTGAGTGATCGTGAGACATACACAGGTCTGAGATAGGGATGTTAAAGACTAGTCTACTATCCGAAAAACATTTGCTTATAGGATAGTCTTTTGACTAGTCAATTCCCCCTCCGCCCCCCCTTTGCTGCCTCTATATGCCCCAAGGTGGCATTTCAAAGGGGCAGCCATAGCACAGCTGATTTGCGGATCAGCTGTGCTGCAGCTGCCCCGTTAAAACACCGCCTCTGTGCGTTTCAAAGGGACAGCAGTGGAGCCTGGGGTCAGCTGGGGACTCCCCAGCTGATCCCAGGGTCTGCACAGCGTTTCCCCAGAACCTGGGGTCAGTTGCACAGTCCCCAGCTGACCCCAGGTTCCACTGCCTTGGAGAGCCCAGGATCAGCTGGGTGTCTCCAGCTGACTCCGGGTTCCATGGCTATGCAGAGCTCAGGATCAGCTGGGAGTCCCCAGCTGCCCCAGGGCTCCACGGCAGCTGCCCCTTTCAAACGCCAGAGGCAGCGTTTTAAAGAGGCAACCGCCACACAGCTGATCCGCACAGAACCCGGCTTCTGGGAAAATGCCATGGGGAGCCCGGGGTCAGCTGGGAAGTCCTCAGCAGACCCTGGACTCCTACTGGCATGCAGTGCAGCATTGAACTGGGGGTCAATGGGGGACTCTGATTCCCCCGCTGACCTCAGGCTCCATGGCTTTGAAATGCACAAGAGCCCACGCTGGGGACTCTCTTGCATTTCAAAGCAGGCACCCCTGTGCAACCTCGAGTCAGTGGCACTTCCTGCTGGCCCCAGGCTATATGCGGAGTTCTACATTCCTCCTTTTAAATGTACAAGAGCCCCAGTGGGGGCTCTTGTACATTTAAAAGGAGGAATGTGGAAGTTCCTAGTAGACTATTCAATTAACTGCATTTTAACATCTTTAGTCTGAGGACCATCCATGCATCCACAACAATAGGAGGGTAGGTAAACTCAATCCTTGCATCATATCTTAGAGAAGATGATTCATAGGATGCTCACTGGGGGCCCAGTTCAAATACTTTGGAAGTTCCTGTTGTCTTCAATTGGCTTTGGATTAAATCCTGAGTTTCCCAACTCTTGCAGAAGCTTGTCCATTTAAGAGTGATTTGGGACCAGAAATACTGGTTCACTATTATTTGTGTGACTCTTGGGAATCCATTGTGAAGCATTATAGACATATAGATATGTATCGAATAGAAAGCTATATAATGTTCCAATCAGCACAGCCTCACAAAAACAATGTAAATTGAACTGTGCCAAATCCCTAAGGAGTCATTACGGTACTTTTCTTTCTTTTTCTTGTGTCACCTTTGTGTGGAGACTTTAGCTGTGAAATATTGAATGGGAATGATAATTTTAGATATTTATGAACAGAGAAACAACATCCTTAATAAGGAAAGACCTGTGTAAAATGTAACATGAAAATGCCTTAAGTTTGTCAAATATCCTCAAATTCAATCAATATCCAGTGTGAAGCTTAGGAGTGAAGAAACTGAAGATGTTGTTGTTAGAAAGAGATTGATTATCCCCTTTCCATAGTCTGATTAAAAGTAACTGATTACTCCAGTCACATTAGAAAATTCTAACCACCAGAGCCCAAATTGCTGTTAGCCGTTTCATTTTAACTAGTCACCAACATAACTTTTGTTAAAATAAAATCAACAACTTCATTTTCTGTATTACAAAAGCTGAAGCACACTTTAAATGTTGTTAATTGGTATACCAATAATTCTCTAAAATGGATTGTATCTTACTAGAAGTGTACCAACATTATACATCTCCTGTATCCGTAAATTGCAAAATATCCATTTTCTGTTCAAATGTGTCTAATGGTCTAGATTTGGTGCCTGGTCTGCCTACACCTTAAACATGTTCCTCAAAAGAGTTATCTTTCAACAGATAACTTATGTTTTTTAATAGTAATAGAGAGGTAGTCGTGTTAGTCTGATCTTGCTAAAACAAAAAGAAAAACTATGTAGTGCCACATAGTTTTTCCTTAAATTTTTTAAAGTGAATTACATCAGGACATAACCCCGCTCATTTGCTGATAATTTTTCTGAACTATGATAGTGCAGTAAAATGGATCAGGTTCGCAGCCTCTCTCAATTCATTATGTCAGATGAACCCAGGAAGAGGTAGTTTTTGTCTTTTATCAGGCAGAGCCATCTCTCTTCTATCTGAATGTCAGCCCCTCCCCTCATGCTGGTTTCTCTCTCCTCACAATGCTTTGTGAAAGAAAGTGGAAGTACCTTGTCTCTTGCTGTATCTTTATTCTTTCATTCCGTTTTGCTTTCACTCCCACTCCAAAAAAGGGAAAAAGCAAATGGCTTGGATTCATTCAGAATGTCTAACCTGCCTGTACTCTGAGCAGTGTGAGAGAGAGAGCAAGCTGCTCTTACTGCAGGTTTTTTCATGCAGGCTTTCCCTTTCCTTTAAAATTGTGCAGCCCACCCTTGAGCAGAAAGCTGATTGCTTCCATTCAGCCACATTTGGTATGCATGAGCACTACTGCTCCAAGACAGGAGGTTGCTTTCTTAAGGAGGATCAGTGGCTAAGGCAAATACACTTTGCCAGCCTTCCATTCAAGTTCCAGGAAGCATCTGTCCTACGGAATTGCAGGTGTGGACATGATGAATGTGGGATGTCAAAACTGTGGAGGACCATTTGTTTTGTAGGCATTATAAGGTTTGCAGTTCATTTTCCAGTGGAATTTTTAGAGGGTCATGAGTCAAACTGATGCTCCCCGACCACTAAACTGGACCATTCGGAAGCTATGCCATGCTGCTTTTCTCCCATCTGTCAGACTTCTTAAGGTATTGTAAAATGGTCATTTTAATATGAAATGTTTATTTTCATTTTTTATTAAGACTGTTCCAGGTTTTGTTACTGGAGGGTGATCCAGAAACTTTGCTTTTAATTATTTTCCTGTCATATTAGAGTTTTTCTATCTTTATGCATATGGTATGTTTAGCAAAAGTAGAGAAATCTGGCCGACATTTAACAATGTGAAAATGTGATTGATTCAGTCTTTGCTCCAAAACACAAGTTTGGGGTGGGGGGGAACCTATATGAACTTCTAGGGAAGAAAAAAATCTATTTAAGGGAGTGTGTGTGTATTGTGAGAAGTCTTCTAAGCAGGTATTAATTATATGATATTGGATAGTCTCTAGAGACATCTATAGGTAGAGTATCAAACAGAATGAACTCCTAAATCAATCCTGTGTGAGTGAACAAAATATTATTATGGCTTTTTAAAAGCTATACATACTGGTCAGTCGATGGCCAATTGAGAATGTAGATTGCCTGACTGTAATTTTCTGCTAGTCCTTTATTTTTAAACCAAGTCTTATGCTTTGTTTTCATAAGTAGTCTTAAAGATAATTTACTTACCTAGATAATGATTACACAGTAAATGATAGAACGGCATGAAATTCAGCTATTTGCTTCAGTACCTGGGAGTATCACTAATACAGTACATCCCAATTTAGCCTTCCTTCTAGCGGTATATATCAAAACAAAAATATCATAAAAGTCAAAACTCTTCAGAAGAAAATTTTATTGAGCAGGAAAGTATCATTTGTTCTTGGGAAAGCTAGTCACTTAATTTGTTTGTGTGTGCTGTACACATTTTAAACCCCATAATAATCACTCAGCAGTCTGAAACTATTCTGTTTGGCTTCCATACCTGTACTATCTCTCTTGATCCAGAACCTCTGTAATCTTAATGTTTAATTGGCTAATTCTGAAATGAACATTTAATCAGCCATAATATGAGTAATCTATTTAATGTCTTTGAATATAAAATTGGATGTACCCATTGATTTCATATAGTTAATTGGCATTGTGAAAATGAAGTCATTTAGAGTATTTATATGTACTTTTGACTATATAATAGCTTACTTTTTATTAGTTTTCCAGGGAACTACTGTATGTATAATAATTGGAATATATATGTTGAACAAACTACTACCCTAGCATCATGGCAGGCATTTGACAGATCTTAATTTGACAGAAAGGGGCTATCCTTGCTATTCCCAGCCTAGGGGTGTGTGTGTGTGTGTGTGCTGCAGAAAAAACAGTGAGCGTTACAGATAAGTAGATGAACAATATGAATTATACATATGAGTAAATGAAAATGCAACAGAAGTAGATCATAGAACAAATGGGGAATGTGTGTTTATTTTAATGAGAAAAAGCAATTACAGGAAGCGCATAAGCTAGAATGAGCAACACTTTAATATCAAAATTCACTTTGGAGACTATAATTTCCTCCAGGGGAGGGGGTGGGCAAGAAGACCTCAATGTGTTGATTTATCAGCAATCCCATGATCATGAAAATTATTTTGTTATCTTTTTGACAGATAAACATTGCCCCCTCTGTGCAGTTTTTCATCACTGCGCATACATTAAGAGTATCTGTCTTTGGTTATAGTTAGATTGTGATGTTTAATAAATATTCCTTTTCTTGCTGCAACAATAATTCAGAGCTAAATGATGACTAGTCCCTACACAAGTAAACAAGCCTTAGAAGAGTTCACATGCAAGAACTGGGGACAACAGTCCTTGTGTTCGAGGGTATGCAAGGACCGTGGAAGGCTTTCCGCTGATAAGAGTCCTTAACCACACCAGAGAGGATGGGAAAGCGGTAGTGCCTTGGCACCCTCCCACTCCTTCAGCAGTGGTGGCTGGCTATGGAAGAAAGCGCACGTAGTATCATCTTAAAGGGACACCAACTCAAAAACTGTGCCTTGTAAAATGTGTGTCTATTTTTATCATTATTATTGAATATGTACAGAGCAGTATCCCCCCACAGGATCCAGATAGAAGCGGGGCCCCAGAATGCTAGCCACTTTGCATGCAAAAATCACAATCCTTGCTCCTCTAAGTACTCACTTGTTATAATTAGAGAATATACTTGGTTTGGAACACCTACGTTTACTAGATCTAGCAGAGAGAAGATTGAGAGATGTTTCCCTAATTTTTTCCCAGTGTCCTTGACAGAAATTTCTGTATAAATTAATTCACTATTTCCTCTAGGTAGGCAGTTGCCTTCTCTTGTGTCGTTCACATACAATAAAGGAGAGAAAATCTTGTACTTTTCTCCCTGAAAGAGAAGTATCCACAAACTTTGCTAAGGAGATTTAGGAAAAGGTGTATTAGTGTATTACCTGACTCTAATTTGAACTCATTTTAAAAAATTGCCCCTTTAAAGGGTGATACAGGGGTTGTCTTGACAAATAAATGGCGTAATAATTTCCTTTATTCGTGTATATCTTTATTTTAGTTATTGTCTACTGATTTTCTCTTAAAATAAAGTTTGCCATTTGTGAAAATGCTGGACAGAGACCATAAGTATTCTTATCACCTATTCAATTTATGGAGTCCTATGCTAAAGTCTTTACTTAGTTTTCTTCTGTTGAAGCTAGCAGGAATTTGCCTGTGTAATGACCTCAGTCACCCCATTCTATTTAGTTTCTCTTTTGCCTAATGTACTGTATTACTAAATGTGATTAACTTCTTGCACAATGAGTGTGCTCAGTAAGAAGATTATCTTTGCTACAAGTGATGTTTCTGTCCATATAACATCCATTTAATCATCACTCTGTACATGATCTGATGTTGCCAAACTATTTCAATATATTTTATATGATGTCCTGAGAGAGAGTAGTTTTGATAACTGCACTTGTGTACCTAGAATTTGTGGGGTGTGCCACATGAACTGTAGTAGCGCTTGGATTGGATGCAGTGGGAACACATGGCTGTCACGATGTAATCAGCACGTACCTCATTTCATTTGCTCTTGCTTTTTGTGTGTATGACACTTTTTAATATGGGTAAGGAACTATGTGACTGGAAACCAGCAGAATCTGGCAACCCGGTGCATGAGCAACGGCAAACAAAATATCTGATGGGCCACACACACAACCCTGATGGTCCCTGGGTTGCCCACCAGTGATGTATGGTGTTTTATTAGTCTTAAAGAAGAAAAATTTACAATGACATTTATACAGTCAGAGCAGAATAAAAAAACAATATTTTTTAAATTGAAAACTGACAAACTGCAAGAGCTGTAACAAATTCTAGGGACTTAGAATAATTTTCCAGACTGGCCTCTGATGCAGTACATACTTAGTAATAAGCAATGTGACTCCACCCCCACCCCATTTTCAGCTGTATATTAAACTAATCTCTTTAACAAAGAGAATAATGTCCCCTCCCTTCGCTCGGTCAGTTGAATTTTACCTGTAGTGATCTATTAATTTTAAGATACAACAGTAGCAGCCAGGACTTTCTGTGCTGATATTCCTGTGGGATGTGCTTGAAATGACTGGTTTTAAATTACTAACATAATTCTTCTCTTCAACAGGTAACCCAGGTTCATTATTCTAGTGTTCTGTTGAATTGGCATAGCCTTCTCTGTTACATGGATTGACAGTAGATATAGTGCGGGACACAGTGGCCTGATTTGATTTTGCTAAACTAGGATCATTCACAGATGCTGACAGGCTGGACACCATCCAATTCTATTTCCTATGTTTGTCTTCCAGGCATGCATATCTGTTTTAACCTACTTCCATAATACCCTTATGTTTATAAATGGTTTTATAATCCTATTTTCTTAGTTTCTCATTTTCTAACAGAGAAGCAGAATATTAAAGAACTAGGAAGCTATTACATTTGAAGCATGAATTAAACCAAATTACTGTAGGGCATTTTTACAATTGGTGCTATCAGCTCATCCTTCACTGGCTTGAGTTTCTTTCTTTTCTTTTATCCCTATAGCAGAGAATATTCTTGCAGCACATGCTATGTGCATTTATTACATTCTACACAAGCATAAAATATCATAGTATTCTTACTTTATATTTGAAACAAAGATGAGCACTACTTGGGAATCCTTATGCAGACAGAATGATTTTGTGTTATAGGGAAGAACTGTCATAGGGAAGAACTTTTTCCCCAAGATGAGCACTTCTCTTTTTGATGATATTGTCCAAAGAGGGCTTTCCATCTGTAACAATTTAGCTTCTATTTTTCTGCTTTAGCTGTGTTTGGGCAGGGCCAGGTCATCTTGATTTTTTTTCTCTATGAATCTCTAAATCAGGAGTTGGTTGTAATGGCATAATATTAATTATGCAAGGAATTTGATAGCATATATATGCAGTCTCAGTTCATTCAAGTGTCATGCATTTTAAAATGTTCTATTTTGAGTAGACATGGGGAAATAAACTCAATGTATTAGTTGAAGAGGAGATGCTTGGGAGTAAATACACTGGCAGGGACAATAAAGACAGAAGGATTTAGAATAACTAGACATTTCTGAGCAGGTCTGTGTGTTGATAAAAATGATATTAATAACATTACCACCAAGGCTTCACTTTGCAGACTGTGTGCCTTTAGGAGAGTGTGCAGATGTTGCATCTCTGGTTAGGATATGGGATTGACTCAGACCACTGAGGCCGGAGATAGAATAATACATAGAAAATCTGGGGAGGGGGAGAGGGAAGAAAATCAGTTTGCTCTGTAAGCTTAGTGCTTCTGATTTAGAGACATGTTCATATGGAAATAAAGTACATCAACGTTGACATAACTTTTAAGCAATGGTTTACTTCACCTCCTTCTACACAATTAGGGGTTACTGGAATGATTTTACAGTAGGTCTGGAATTTACTTTCAATAAATATAGAACAAATGTACCAGGGTCATAAGAAAAGGGAAAAGTCAGAAGAAAGAATGGAGAAAATATATTGGATATTTCTTAACCACATAGTTGAGTGACAAGTTTCCATTTGACTATACCAATTAACTGAAGAAGAGCCCTCTTCGTTTGGGGATAATCTGATTCAACTTAATGATTGCCACATGGGAATGCTTTTTGGTGACTTAGAGAAATCAGACACTAATTTCGATTCAAAATAGAAACCAGTTCATGTCTTCTGAAGTTGCATTACAAAAGAAACTGTGTATAAGAAAACTGAGAGGGCAACAACTTAAGAGCCTGAAAAAAAGAGAGGATATTGGCAGGCCAAAAGGTGGGAGAAACATGGCAATTGCCCAGGGTCCTGGCAACTTAAAAGGGTCCAGGGGCCCTCATCACTGCTGTGGAAGGTCTGCTGAAAAAGTGCCTTCTGATTTAAAAATGCTCTTGGTGTTCCAGATGCAGCTTCTGCATGGGGCCTGCATGGGGCATTTCAAAACCATCTTGGAATCAGGAGACAATGTTGCATCATTCCCCAGAGCAGGCAGGTTGAGTCTGGGGAAGGGAGTGGAGGTGTGGTATGGCTGCCCCGGAGCTCACCCGAGCTGTCCCAGAGTTCCTCTGACACAAGGGAGGAGGGACTTAGGGCTTCTCCAGGTGGAGATAGGGGGCTTGTGGGCATAGGGCGTGTTGATATCTACCCTGCAGTTCAGGTAGCTGTTAGTGGGCCCACATATTGGGATATGGCATGGGGTCTTTTAAAGCAGTGCATCTCAAACTTTAGCAACCCAAGGACCACATTTTGATGTAAATATTTTGCAGCCTAGCTGGCTTCTAATTTTCTCTGGGAATGCTCAATTCTTACTCCAACCATGCCCTGTCCCTGCTTTTCCCCCACCCTCTTCCTCTCCCTCTCCCTCTTAGTACCTCCTGCATCCTGCTGAACAGGAATGGAGGGTAAGAGTTGATCAGCAGGACTGACAACCCCAGATATCACTCATGGAGCCCCTGGAGTACTCTAGCAGATTCCAGTTTGAGAACTGCTGTTTTAAAGTACCAAGAAATGATATTGGGAGAAATCTTGAATGGACTGGCAAAATTTCCATTAGCTTGGGTGGGAAGCTATAAAATATGGTATATGTTGATTAAGAAGTCATTTAATGGAAGAAAAATGAAAATAGCGATTTTATGTTTCATTATTAACACTTGAAGGACTCCATCAGCTAAACCTCACATGAATTTTGTTCAAGGGGTTTAAATTATGTTCTGGAATTCCATTATTGTTGAATTACGAAATAAATGTCCTTTAATTTAAAGCTAGGTGGTTCTCCTTGTATCCAAGAAAAATATAGTAAATTGAATAAATAATTTACTTCTGGAGAACTTGATGTTGAACAAAATATATTCTCTGGGAAACAGTAAATGATTATGCTACACCAGCTAGCTATCTGCTTTGGAAGTCTAAACTCATAAAATATGAAAAGTGTGTGTACGAGGAAAAAGCAATTACAATTTCACCTATTCACTAAGTCACCAAAGGGTCATCCTGTAATTCATGGGATATAAACCTAGAAAATCTTTTTTTGTTAATTTAGTTGTAAATAGGTTGGCTTGCCTGCACTATTAGCTATCAAGATCACCATCTGTGACTATATTAAATACTTAAGCATCAAAAGCATATATTATGGTATATAATTCTTTGAGATGAGAGGAGCATGGTTTAGAATGACTAAAGATGTATAGGGATAGGTAAGTATGAAGATTAACATTTGTTGATACCATCCTTAGTAACCTGATTTGACATACTCATTTATTTCCCTTGCCATATAACTGCTTAGGCGAGAAGGGTTGCTCTGAACTGTTTTGCTGTAACAGACTCTTTGAGTGCATCTGCCTTCCAGACTGCAGCAAAATGAGAGTAAGCTTACTAGATCCCAGATGAAAAATAAAGGAGTTCAGAATAAGCCTGGTATGCATACACTGTCACTTGTATTCAGTAAAGGAGACAACCAGATAGTATGCACAGTGCTAGCAACAAAGAGTGTGTAATGATTTACCTTGGTAGTCTATACTTGCATCCCACCTTTGACTAACTGGAATTGCTGCAGAAAATGAGCTGTTACCTATGCTTCCTTCAGAAATCTACCTGGAAGTGGTGCACTTGATGAAAGAATGATAGGACTGCTTAATATATGACTATGTAGATGATCAGTCAGTGTAATTATTTTCTTTTAAATTCATCCATAGGAAAGTGGATGCACTTCAGGGATTAGTGTGCAATTGTGCATACTATGCAGTATAGATGATTGCATAAGAGAACATATCGTCCCTATATAGAGCAACAAGGTGTAACAAATAGGTAAAGTTCTGTTTTCTCCTCTGAATTGTCAGATTGCAATAGACTTTAAATATTTTGGCTCTGAGTTTCAGCTGTATTGGGGACACTTTGCATTATGTCACTGGCACCTAATGGCCCTAAATCCAAGTTACCTGACCACTGTCAGAGCATCACATTGTAGCACCACATTGTAGAAAAATAGGTGTAGACGCTCCATACCACCCCTCATCTGACACCAGGTATAAGGGTTAAAGCTAGGAGAGAGATAATATGGCCTGGATATTTTTGGGCCATGACATTTCCTTGATGCTGTTACTAAGGATGTTAAGTATTGTGTAATTGACTAATCGAATAGTTAATGCACTTTTGCATCGACTATTCAATTAGTCAATAGGGCAGTGCTGCCCCTTTGAAATATCGCGGCAGCGTTTCAAAGTGGCAGTGCTGCACAGAGCAGCTGACCCCACGCTCCATGTGGCGCTGCTGCTTTGAAGTATGCCCGTCTTCTCCCCTCCACCTTGCTGCCTCTATCTAATAGAGGCAGTAAGGGCAGGGGTAAGTGACTAGTCGACTAGTTCTTAACGTCCTTAGCTGTAAGCTAAGGACAACTTGGACAAGTTGAAGCCCAGAATGAGGGGCAGGGGAGGTTGCAAAGATGTCTTTTTTTTTTAAGCCACCTTTGAACTTTCACTCTCAAATTTCCACCTCCCATCCACCATTTCAAACTTTAGATACTTTTCAGTTTTTCAGACAAATATTTAACACAAAATTATAAGCTGTAGATACTGAGTTGTAGACATGGAACGTGTAACGAAAATGAGTGGTGTGATGGGAATATGCGTGAACATGCACAAAGGTTACTAAGCGACCTTTGAATTTCCCTAATGTTTGGGCTATTAGGCACTGAGGTGATCCCCTCATATGGCAGTTGGGGATACAGTAATTCCTCACTTAACGCATGCCTGCTTAACACATTTTCGTGATAGCATGATTTTTTTGGGGGGGGAACATTTTTCAAACAACACGACCCTGTCCCCGCAATAACATGATTTCCCCTAGGCCGGCCGGTGACCGGCAGCTACGCAAGGCTTCCCCTGCCTCCCTGCAAAGCGGCAGAGGTTTGCCACTTGCCATTCCCTGGTGATCCCCTCTGGCCGGACGCAAGGCATCTGACCAGAGAGAGTCATTGGGGAACTGTGCGGCGAGCGGCAAACCCCCGCCGCTTTGTAAGGAGGCAGAGGAAGCCCCAGGCAGCTGTGCGAGGCTACCCCAGCCTTCCTGCAAAGTGGCAGAGGTTTGCTGCTCGCCGCACAGTTCCCCAGTGACCCCCACTGGCCAGATGCCTTGTGTCCGGCCAGAGGGGGTCACCAGGGAACTGCGCGGTGAGCGGCAAACTTCCGCTGCTTTGTAAGGAGGCAGAGGAAACCCAGCCGCCAGCTACAAGCTCCCTCCCCTGTCCTTCCCGTCCCTTCTCCAGAGCCAAACCCCTCCCATCCCTGCTATAACCCAGTTCCCTTTCTCCCCCAACCTTATGTCCCGGTCCCAGCTGCTAACAAGTGCAGGCTGGAGCTGTGAGCACAAGTGCACTTGAAACACAACCCCCACCTTTTCCATTATTTTCAATAAGAAAATTGACCCTGCATAACACATTTTCACTTAGTACGATCATTTTCTGAAACATATCTACCGTGTTAAATGAGGAATTACTGTATTTGTATTTGGTGAGGTTTGAGCTAATTCAATTGAATCAGTTTTCCTAGAGGAGCAAAATTCAGTGTCTTATGAAGATAAATCCATTTAAGTGTGGCTAGTTACACTGCAGGGATATAGGTGTGCACTATTTAACTATATAAATATGAATGAGATGCAATTTTTAGCATCCATGACCATTTGCTTGAAAATGATGCAGCAGAAAAATCTATTCTCGCAAATAGAAAAATGAAGTTGAAGAAGGGGAGGAAAAATCTACATCACTTTCCTGTCTGATGTATAATCACACACACACTATTCCTTTTCAAGAATCTTATCTACATCAGTAGATTACTGGGAGTAAAAAATTAATCAAATTTTCAGGTGCAGTTGAAACTGATGTAAGTTTATTGCCTATACATGAAGCTGTTTTTAATTAACTCTAATTTCATCTGTACTTTGACACATGGAATCCGCTGTAACTTTAATGACAGAATGTTGCCATCTAATTGCACCCACCCATCAGGTAGCACTCACACAGCTATGGTGTCTGAATTCTATCAGGTGCATTTGCAATGCATTTTTACTTCAATTTCCCTGTGATTGTCTGGGGAAAAAGTAAGAATCTAGATTGAAGCCCTTTAAAACTGTGATAGTGTACAAACATGACAACACCACTCCGTGTAAGCCAAAGAAATTTATTACAAAAGACTTTCTCTCTCTGACTAGGTTTATCACCAACATGTTTGATTTGCTTTCCATATATTCAAAAATAGAAATCACAATATAATTTGTCTTAAGGCAACACCAGTTGAGGATGTTAATATACAAAAAAGTGAGGACATTCTGAAGCAGTGGTTTTCAATCTTTTTTTTCCTCATGACCCAGTTGAAGAACATTGTTGATGTCTGCGACCCCACATAATTTGTCTAGTGTGTGACTCCAGAGTGGGCTGAGGATGAGAGCTTTAGGGTGTAAGAGGGGGCTCTGGCTGTGGAGTGGGGGCAGGGCTGGGGTAGGAGGGGCTTACTTTGAGTGGTTCCCGGTAAGCAGTGCAGCAGGAGTGTTAAGACAGGCTGCTTCTTCGAGTGATGTCCCCACTCCACTATTGGTTTTGGGCTCATCCCAGTGCCTCAGATGGGAGATTTTTCCTAGCAGTATCTGGTTGGGCCATGCTTGTGTGACAGGGTCATGAGCCGTTCGTGCTTCTGGAGTTCGTGCACACAGTCCAACTCCCCTTAGTTCCTTCGTACTGCCCTCGGTCACAAGCAGAAATCCCCCCCCTCTTTGCATACCTGTTGAAAAGAATTGAGTCTTTAATCAGTTACTGCAATAAGTGCCAGTGCAAACAGTTTATTGTCACCAGGAGTGCTCTCCTGCCAACAAAATGAATACCTATGGGCAGCTTGTGAACCTCTGGCTGGGGAAGGCTAGCCCCCTGCCCTGCCCCTTTTATGCACCCTGGAACCCAGAGCCACCTCCCCCATGTGCCAACCCATGCCTTAGTTTGGTGAGTGCCCACAGGGTTCCCCCAGTCCTAGAGCCCACTACAGTGTCCCTTCTCTGCACCCTGAGCCCTGGAGTGCTGGGAAGGGAGAGCATGGGACAGCACCACAGCAGCTTCCCGAGTCCCTGGAGCCCAGCAGTGCCACTGAAATGGGGCTCTGGGAGTGGAATACAAGTAGCACCACAGTCAGCTGTTTGGGGAGACAGCCTTGCCCAGGCTCCCTTACCGACTGCCCACCTGAACACCACTCTTTCAGAGTGGAAGTATTTTGTCAGCAAAAGAGCCAATAAATAATGGCTGTCCTGCCCAACATTTAGTGGCATGGCTGTCTCCATGTTGCTAAAGCTGTGTAGTGTAGACAAAGTCCTTGGCTCTGTCACTGACAGGAGTTGGTCCCATAAAAAAATGTTACTTCACCCACCTTGTTTCTCTGTTAATCTTGGATTTTTTTTTACTTTTGGGTGCCCAACCCTAGACACTATAAGCTCCAATTTTCAGAAAGTGTTGAGCACCCAGTTTTTGAAAACCAGGCTCATTTCAGGCCTATTATATTACCACGCCAAAGTTGAAGGACTTGGAACATATGGACTTTTAAAAAAAAATTAGGTTTGTTGATTCCAGCTGGAAAAGAATACATGTGCTGCATTGAATTTTTAGTTCTCTCATGATTTCCTCTGAATTGTGTCCATGATACAGTAGTATATGACAGTGAGTTTCAGATCTGAGTACTTCATCTGAAACTTCAAGTGAGCTGTCATTAAAACACGTTGCTTCCTGCTGTGAAGAATTTTCAAGCTCATAGGGAGGCCGCAAACAGTATAATATAACACATTAGTTGCAGCTCAAAGAAGAAACATTAATTAAGGGATGAAATACCCACAATTAATGCAGGTAGCTGTGGTGTGATCTGAATATACTGAGAATACATAAATACTAAATCACGTTTATGATCATCATAAAGCAGTGATGATTATTCCCCGATTATCTGAATTACTTTCTGTGAGCAGTTTAAAGGCAAAACATACCGACAAATTGGAATCACAAAATCAGTTTTATATGAAAATAAAGCACAGTAGCACTTTATTGAAGGTTTAGCTTGTTATTGAGAATGAGTAGAGTTTTAAAGAATGTCATAGACAGGCTAAAGTGAAAGATATGTCTTAGAATGTCAATTTGCTAACCTTAATCAGTTTATTTTCTGAAAGTGAATCTTTTTCTTGGAGCCAGGAGACTGACTTTGACCAAAATGTCAAGTTCCCTCTTAAAAGCTTCTGTTGGCTATCTTCATGTGTGGAACTTATGTCCGAGGTTACAGATCTGTATCCCGAGTATTGTATTCCAGAGGAAGCAGGACAGTCTGAAATCTACTTCTTGGCATTTAAAAATGACAAGGTCAGAATGATCCATTGGGAAAGGAAACTATATGCTAGTAAGCACTCTATTTAGGACTTGCTTTTGTTTATGGTATATCTTATGTTTGAGGAAATGAATCTATTTTATATGGAACAAATTTTAAAAAAGCTGGGGCAACTTGTTAGCTGCAGTAGGTGAGCAATTAGGTTTGTATGGTCTTGGATAAATAATGACTCCCACGACATTGCAAAGGGACCGTAAAAGAGAGTTAATTTTTTTAGTAAATATCATTGGTTTTACAAGAGCCTCTTTTGGTTTGACTGAGAGCAGTGATCCTTTCATCACTTTGCATCTTCCTGGTCAATGCAGGGGCATTCTAGCTGCTAGTTGCTTATGATGGGTATTCCTTGAATTAATGTCATCAGCACAGTTTCCTAATACTATTCCTAAATTCTGTATGAAGGCTGAAGATACAGGAAGATCAAAAATAGCAAAAGACAAAAGCAGATGCTGAGAAATGAGCCATTTTGTGGAGGTAGGCCACATTGTTTTCTGGGATATGCACTAGATTGCAATCAAATTCTGAGATTGTTTTGCTGTGGAGGCTTAGCTCCTACAAAGTTTTTGTTTTTGTTTTGTTTATATGTTTTTGCCTGGATAATGATCGTAGGATATGAGTAATGGAGTGATGAGAAAATAGAAAGATTCAGACAGTTTCCCCTTTGCTTCTCTATGACCCTGTAATAGTCCCTCAATGCTTTACTAATTAAGTATGCTATTTGCAGCCTACAACTGTTATCTCTGGTCTCTGACTCATTTGAAATTGAAGATATATATATATATGGCTACTCACACACAAGTCTGGCATCCTCTCTGCTGGAGATTTCACGCACCTCTTCGTTGTGTGAGGGTGGGGAGCAATACCCACAGCAACAGCAAATGTTATTGATCAAAACTCTGGATTTCCTGTTAGATTCTCTAAGTACTTTCACCCGAACTCTCTCTCTCTCTCTCTCTCTCTCTCTCTCTCTGAGGGTATGGCTAGACTATAAGTTTTTGTCGGAAATAGGTATGCAAAATGCACTACACATTTTGCATACTGTTTCCCATTCTTTTGTCGGAAGAGGTTTTTCTGACATTTGGCCCATCTAGACTGGGCCAAATGTCAGGAAAAAACCCTCTTTCAGAAGCCCCCTTCTTCCTCATAAAATGAGAAATACAAGGGCTTCCAAAAGAGTGCGTTTGCTCTTCCGCAAAAAAAAGCGGAAGAGCAAACGTGTTCCCTGGACATGGCAGAGTTTTTTTCAGGATACCTCTGTTATCCCATATCCCCGCAGTTTAGCCGTACCCTCAATGTGCTAGTTGTCTGCTATTTCTTGTTCATCTATTGGCCACTCACCATCTGGCTCAGGACCATAATGGGTGGCTCAGAATAAACATTTACTCCCCTCTTGGTTTGGCCCTTATACTGCAGGATAGGAGAGAGGAAGTGGGAAGAGGCGTGACCTGGGAGGGGAGATTCAGAGGAAAATACCTGAAAGAAGAATGGAGGGAAACAAGAGAGCTGAAAAAAGAAAATAAGTAATGGAAAGAGAACTGAGGAAAAAGAAAAGGGAAGATAAAGAAGAGCAAGTTTTGGGGCTTGTATTCAGATACTGTGGTGATGTGGGATATCTTTTTAATTTGCCTTGGGTTGAAGGGTAATGGGAAGAGGTGCAAGCTATGAGTGTCGTTTTCCTGCCACTAATATAATCTCTTTTCCTAAAAATAAACTGTTACTTAATAATTTTTTTAAAAGTAATTGCTAGAAAAGCATGCTCTTGGATTTCTCTGCTAGAGTTTTATAGCACCTCTTTCTCATATTTACTTCATAAACTGTAGTGTATGAAAAAGAAAGATGGTAACAAAATTTGCTGACTACAAATTTGGCCACAACTATACCCCTACTTTGGAATATTATATCCAGACATAGGTTCATAAGTACCACCACTTGTTTCATGCTTTTATCTCTATCCAGCTTCCAACTTCTGCCTTACACAACAGACTTTCCCCAGAAACAGTTTTTAGTAATTTGGTTGATAGGTCACAGTGTTCTTAAATGTTACAACTGGGGGAGCCTGCAAAGTCTCTTCTCAGGAGAGATCTTCAAGGAAGAATCCCCTTGTGGAGCTCTTTTTAGAAGGCAAGAGGGATCATCATAGGGACTTGAGTGAAGTTTTTCCCTTCTTCCTCGGACATAGGAGATAAGTGGAAGACTTGCACAGTCCACTTGCTTTCTCCCACTGGCTCACATAAGACACATCTGGGAGCGTAAGGGGCGAAGAAGTCAATAGTTCTCTACTGAACATCTGTCCACTTACTTTGTTGCCCAAGTGGGATCTAAACTCTTTGAAAAATTGTCCTTTAGTGTTTAATGTCTTCTGCTTCTGTTTTGTGTTCTCAATAACTCTAACCTATGACAAGTTTTGATCAAAAATTATTTTAAAAAAGAATCCCGACTAATCCCATTGAAATCAATGCTGTTGTACAAGCAAAACTAAGGAATAACCTTTTAAATTCTATGTAACACATGACAGTAGAAATTCTCAGAAATGGTCCCTGTTGCTTGATTAGGATTTTTTTTCTCAGTAGCAAGTGGGGAACAAAGCATATTGCAATTAAAGGATCTATATCTCACCTCCATCTTTCAGCTCAATAACAAATAGTCATTTGATGCAAACCACAGCAAAAAAGGATTGGTTTTGGCTTTTGTTTTTGGTAAGCCATTATCATGTTATCAAGAACACTGCAATAGCCTACATTTCTAGTGCATTTCGTGTCTGGCGGAGAAAAAATGTGGCTATGGACTTTTACTTATTTATATCAGTCTGTTTCAAATATTGTATATTCTATTCTATCATGAATTATTTCTCAAACTTGATCCAAATTAATGTTATCTCTTAAGTTAAAGAGAAATAATATGCAGCTGTCTGGAAGACTTTAAGAACATGTTCATTTTACTTCGAGTTTAGCCTCAGGAAAAAAATAGACCCAGCTTCTATACCATCTCAGGTTGTGATCTTGTCAGATTTCATGAATCAAGCAGGGCTGAATCTAATTATTGGTAGGGTTGGAAAGGAAACCTTTGAGTTCTTCTGAAATTGCAATTGTTGGTTCTAAGTTAGTGTATAGAAACAGTACTCAGGTGTAATGTACTGTCTGTTAGAGATAATGCTATTCAGATGGGATGTAAAATTAAGGTCCTAATTGTTCCCTGTAGTTTCAATTGGATAAGTGTTTATCATCAGACTCTCACGTACTCCAGTATTACTGTGCCCTTTGTCATATTCCAGCCCAAAGATTGTATTATTTTTAAAGGATAGATGATGCAGCTATTGCATGGACACCAATGCTGTACAAGAAATAAAGGATGTTTTTATAATGTCACCTTACAATATTAGAGCTCCCAAAAATATGAAAATTAGTCACATATTTCTGAGGCTTACATTAAAGTAAAATAGCCACCAGAATGCAAGAACAGCAGGGATACACATTTATTTTTAATCTTTGCAGCTGTCATACAAAATACATATAATTAAACCGATTAAAACAAAATCTGTCATTTCTTACACTTTCTATATGTTTCTAGGTAGCCAAATTTCAGGAAATTGATAAGATATTAATCACTCCCTAATAATGCAATCTCCAGTCTTTTTAAAAGGTGGTTACCGGTCCCAACTATCATCTGCATCAGAAAGAATGGAAAAATACACAATGTCCTGTTACCCAAAGATTGACAAGAATAAATTATATGACAGTTAAACAAAAGACACCAAATAACTATCCAGGTATCAAAACAAGTGCCTCTCGGCACATTTCCCAGTATGTCCTCATTGTACCAAACTGCCAATAGTATATACCCGTCCATGAGCATATCAAGTTGCAGAGATCAGATCTTGATCCTAACTTTCCTCAGATTAGGGGTCATTTAACTCTAGAATTGTTGTTTATTACTTAAAAGAGATTGCATTAGCTGTCAAGTTCATATGTGGATGCAAATTTCCTTTAAGTTTAGGGGAATTTTTTTTTATCACAAAAGTTCAAATTTATGTAATATAAATGTAAACATAAATAATTTAAAGGGTGTTGGGAAAGCTGAAATGAATATTATTTATTCAGTTTTAAAATGAAATTTTTTGCTGGGGCCATTTTAATTTTTAAGTGCCAATGTTCTTATAAGCGTAGTTACCATACCATTGGATTTAAATTCTCTATGTAGCATGTAATATATTCTATTGTAGAATATCACCTCTCCTTGTGCATTTAGTTGGTTGTTTTTGTTTTGTTCTGATTTTTGCTAGATGGGTTCATTTTAGGATGTTTTAAAATCTACTGCACTTCCCAGATATTCCTCTCCCCAATGTTTCATTATGTTCTTAATGTGGTGTTGCAAATGCAAGAATGTCATGACTATAGTTGCAAGCATTATACACAGGACTGAATTGTCTGATGTCTTCAAATACTACTGACTCTGAGGAAATTCCAAACCACAATCTCTAGCATTGTAGGATGGAATCAATGAAATGTATTCAGCCTGGCTTAAGATATAATTTGAAGTGAAGTTAAAGTTTTGGCCCCCTCTGTTTTTGAGATGTATGCAGTAAAGTGTAGTATTCTCTCTGGAGTTTGTGACTGAAGCATTTTAATTTATTTTTTCTTACATTGGATAACATACCCACATATGTTATCACATATTTGCCTTTTTGAGTAATGCTGCATTTAAAAGTAATTATGCTTTTAGTCCACATGCTTGCTTAAAGATGACTTGTCCTATTAGTTTGCACAGTTCCTTTTATATTCTTTCTTTTGAGTAAATGGTATAAATGCCTCAGTTGTGAGCTAAACAGTCCTTTATTTTACTAATAAATATGGCAGCATATTCTGCTAGTTAGTTTCTTAATGCTGTTTTATACTTTGGGAGCAAAGACGGGTAATGGTAAATAGTTGGATGCTAAGTAATTTTATTTTAAACAGTATTAAAATACATATCCAGAGAAATAAGAAATGTTAGGTCATGTCTTAATGTTTTTTATGCTGGTGGTTATTAATAATAACCAGACAGTTTTTAATTGGGCATAGGAATTAATCTTAACTAAATCCTATGAAATTGAAGAGAATATTTAAATCAGTTACTTAGAAGAAGCCATTTAAGGAGCTGTGTGAACAGATGAATCAAAAATATTAAGACTATTAAATCCCGCTCTTTATTTTATTACAAATGATTAGCCTCAGTCTCATCTCCAGGCATACCTCATGTAACCATTTGGTGATTAACAGGAGAAGTGTTAATATTTTAAATTACGACTTTTCTGTATTCTAACACAATTATTACAATAATTTTTACATATTTCTTGCAAATGTCTTGGTTAACTCTTTCTCACCAATCCATATTGAAAATCTGGAGAAGTTTTCCTTGGGTTGGTTTCTGTTACAATAGCATGACATCTGAAGAAGTGGGTTGTGCCCATGAAAACTCATGATACCATCTACATGTTTTGTTAGTCTATAAAGTTCTACTAGACTATTTAAGTTTTTCCTGTTAGACTAACTTGGCTACCCCTCTGAATCTCTTCATTCAGTTCATTTTCTGAGATACTACTTCAATGTTAAGAGTTCAACTTGAAATTAAATTCTGTTTTCAAAAGTCCAAACATTCCAACCCTTCAGTTTTTAAGATCATCTTTTAATATTTAATAATTCTTAAGAGTATTTAATTTAAATAACTATTAAAGAAGATGGTGATTCTACATGACACTCTTTAAAAAACTGTTGTTCCTGTCTTCCTGAAATGGTTGAGTCCAGCTAGTAAAAATTATTTTCCATTTAATATAAATGTTCTCTACTTACTTGGCTTCTTGAGTTAGCAATTAGGCTGACTTTGCTAATCTTACTTATTTTTGAAAATTCAGATTATTTTATCAGTACCTGGATGTGTCTTCATCAGACTTGGTCAATCTCTGCTCAGTGAATCTTTTTCTGAAATTTATTTTTAACTGTGTTTGATATAAAATCATAGATTTCTGAAGATTTGTGATGATGTGAAGTGTCACATAGCTTTTTACCAGAGTAAATTAATCTCTCCACAAATGCCATGGGTTTTCAGTTTTATGGAACATTCTCTTTTTTCTGAGAATACGGTTGACTAAACTTACGAGTCTTTTCTGGATGGATGACTTGTCTTTTGTGGTTATGTGCACTTTGTTGCACACTTGAAGCTTCATTTATTTATTTTAGGTCTGTAGATGAGACATTTCCAGTCCTTCACCATATAGTGAGAAATCCATGAAAGGGATTTCAGTCCTTGGAATGTCCTCACATTTTATATGTACTGGATATTTATTTATTATTTCAGATCATCACTTTTTGTTCGTGGGGTTTTCATATTTTGGCTAGTGTCCCCAGGTGTTTAACGTTCATCTGTTGATCAAGGATTGTGTTGCTTGGACATCTGTTGAGCATCATGAGGCATTTTGGTGTAAAATATTTGGAAAATTCTTCTTGGCATCGAGCATGTATCTCTTCTGGCATTTTTTGATCTTTACTTATTCCCACCATATATACTTCATATCATTTTAGTCCTATGCTTTATAGAAGTAAACAATTTTCTTACTGTCCACGATGTGTTTTGTGGACCAGTAGATTCTAGCTATTGGTCATACATATTTTCTGTACCATGTGCAACATAATTAATCTCTGTTGCACCCATATGAGTAAAGGATGGAATTGTACTAGGAGATTGTTAATTTCTGGGGGTTTTTGTCTAATTTTAGCATTTTTTTTTCTGGCTGCTTTAATGTCTTATAATTTTTCAGGCAAATGAATTATTTTTGTAGCATTTTATAAGCTCTGCAGTTCAGGGGCCATCTTTTTGCTTTGTATTTGTACAGTGCCTTGCACAATGGGAACTTGGGGGTGCTACTCCAATACTTATATTGGAATTGTATCTGCATAAAGATGAGCAGAAATCAGTTAGAAATAAAATAACACAATATTTTTATATGTCCTTGGAGCTTTTTGAAACAGCATTTATTGTTTGCATTCTATTTCCACACTGTTTAGGGAATACACATCTCCTTATCTCACTGTTTCTAGTTGCATCCTAAAAGTGGAACACATAACATGGGCAGAAGTGATGTAATTAAAATTTGCAAAAGATAGTATGATCTGAAATTGAATTTTATTGAAAGTCTCTTGCCATTTTCAGTTTTCCTCCCAACTCTGTTCTTTTTAAAACCATTTAAATAAAAGAGCAGTTGTTTTATAGATTGTTTTTAGTTTGATCAAAGGACTCCCTAGTTCTGATATGTTAATTTTTGCTTTCAAATTCTATTGTTCATACTTTTATGTGTGAAAGGGAAAAAAATCACATTTACAACAAATAAATGTCATATTTCGATCTCATGTCTTGTCAGTAAATAATCGGTATACTTGCAGTATTAACTTACCATCTTTGGTCAAGACCACAAAGCAGTGCACACACAATGTATTATTTTCTAGGAGAACATCTGAAGAAATAATCTACAGGTTGAACCTCTCTCATGTAGAACACTCTAGTTGAGCAGCATCTGTTGCGGAATGATTTTAGTGAGCCGGATGTCCACTTAACCATGAGTTTAGCCAAGTTTCATGTAGTGCCATAAAGTTTTATTTACAGCCACCAGTCCTGGCTCTCTGAGTTCTATACTATTTTTTAGATTTAATATACCACTAAATGCCTTCTAAGAGCACAGCAAGCTGAGGGTGCCAGATTACAGAGGTTCAACCTGTACTACATATTTGAGAGAGTTTGTCTGTTCATCCATCCATCCGTCTGTTCAAGAACTCCTTCTAACAGTAGGAGCTAGGATCACCAAATTCGTGCTATAACTTCCTCTTATTGTGACTTAAAGAAATGTAAGGGTTCGGTTGTGCCAGGGAAATAGGATTCATAAAATGATACAGAAAAGAGACAGAATCACCAGGCAGGTGAAAAGGGTTGGCTACGGGTGTTTGTTCCCCCCACCATCTGGGACTACCCCAGCCCTGAGCCTCCTACCTCCCTAGCGCCCTTTAGGAAAGGCAGGGTTGGCTGAATAACTTTCCCATGATTTGTATGGGAACATTGCTGGCTGTTCCCCTTCATCAGGGAATGAAGGGAAAGTGCATAGTCTGTTGCATTCCTCACTCTGGTTCAGGAGCATAAGGGGCAGATGAAATTTGACCTGTCTCAGCTGTGGGATGTGCACCCCTCCCGGTCTGTGCCTGCTGGAACTGCAGTGGCCATGGAAGGCACTCCTCACCTGGCCCCAAGCTGCTGTGGTGAGAGAGGGATGGGTAGTCTGCCCCTATGGGACAGCCTACATATTGAACCCCTCATCACCAGTCCCAGCCCAGAGCATTGATATAAACGAAACATGTACATTTTCATTTTATTTCCCCCCCCCAAAAAAAATTAAGGACCCAAGCAATGCTGGGTAAATTATCTAGTAGAAAAATTTCATGAACATTGATTTGCATTACAAAGTGAATTAACTTCTGTGTTCACATGCTATTTGTGGTTATTTTCCGTGAATATTCTACTAATCTCATTACTGACAGGGAATGTTTCACAGATTTTAATGAATATTGGAGAATACTGACTAAGAATATTTTGAATGAACAAGTCCAGGTATTTACACTGTCAGAAAGTGATGCTGTATTATTCTGTTTGATCATGTCTTGTCCCTGCTGCCTCAGGGTAAGTGCTGGTACCTTCACCACTACAGGCCATATGGTGATTTTAGGGTCAGAAATGTAATGGAGAGACTGGCAGCTTCACCTGGATGTCTGGATCTAAGTGAGTGCCATTTATTCCAGTGAGAGTTGGACTCATGTACTCCAAATTGGAATAAAATCCATAGTGATATTCATTAGGCTTTTCATAAACCATCCACATTCAGTGCCTGTGCTGTGATTTTATTTTCAGTTGGTTTATGCTTTATTCCATGTGTTCAGAGATCTTGAAATTATTTCTCTACTGCCTGCCTCCCTGTACACTCACTCGCATCTGCACAAATAAGTGCAAAATGTGAATAAAATGCTAATAACCCAGAATGATAAGGCCTGAATCTCAGCTGAACTTGAAAATCCAGGTCATAGTGTTTTACAACTAAGTAGCACAAATATAAGGACTACCCAAGGATCAAGACAGTGAAGAAACATGTTTCTTGCATTTTTGCTGAGAATAATACAGGCAGGGTCATGGATATCTTTGTGAAAATAATGTAGCATTTTTTCACAAATGAATCACAGTGGTCCTTGCAGGTATGAGATGGAAAATCCTAGGAAACAACTTGTTATCTTAATCTTACTCCCTTACTCCAACAAGCCTCAGGACATCCTCTTCAATATAACTTACGTTAGATGCCTTTCTGTGGACACTGAAAGGTCACTCCTAGAAGATTCTTCAGATCTTGATTGCAGTCATATTTGTTTATTATTGTAAGTGACATGCACAAGCCTTATTATTTTCCTTCCTATCTCTCCATTGTTTGTTACTTTATAGCCATATATAATTGATTGACTTTTTGCATATAATAGTAAAAAAGGATATATTGGAAATGAAATCAACTCTCCTGTGTTTCTCCGTATATAATGCAATGTAAATCATCATGAAATTATTGTAGCATTTTGGACAAACTATACATTGTGATGGGCTGTTAGTGTTGACCCATGCTAATAATATTCAGAATGTCTTGTGTTTCCACCTTGCTTATTTTTTAATTTCCCGTTCATGGTAGCATTAAAACACGCTGGGCAGGGCATTTTGGAAGGTTTATTGCACTTTTCGGCTGGCTAAATCCACTTGGCTTTCTGCCACATACCTCATATCACCACCAGAGAGAGGCATGCAATAATTTTGACAAAATGCATTCCTGTCATGTCTTATTATTTAAATAGATGATGATCCATTGTATGTAAACACACATCTCAGAAAAATATCTAATGATTCATGCATGGAGCTTGCTACATTTTGACTGTCTAATCTGTAGCTTTAATTTTTCTGTTTTTAATGCTACATTTACACATGACTGGCAGCAACTATAATCACCAACACTGGGGATGTTGAACACATATCTGTGGTTGCTCCTGGTTGTTCTTTGCTACAACACAACTCATCATTCCCAAGTCTAATAGCATTACAGAGTTTATTCAAGCTTCTTAGCCACATCTTTGGGGGGAAAAAACTGTAATGGGACCTATTCTTCAGTGTCTAATGTGAAATGTATGCACCTAGCAGGCCCAATATCTGTTAATGATATTTGTATAAACTATATTTTGATCAGCTAATAGTATGTAAAGATGGCATTGTGTCACAATATAAAATAGCACCACGGTAACTGTTAATACATAAATACCATTTCATGGATTCATATTCCCACTAAGTATAGGTCTGTGTCTCTGTATGTATTTCAGCAGGTAACTCTATGCAATAAAGAGCTGTTAGAGTAATTTAATTTTGTATTCTGTCAAGCCAACAATCCTTGTCTCTGCTCAACCAGTGATGCCAAACTTTATCAGCCATTACTCTCCAATTAACTTGAAACACCCTCTCACTTTTTCCTGTATCACCAGTTATGCAGTAAAGAATATACTACCACAAAGCTACCACAGGATGGACCTCCCTGATCTGGCACCCTTGGGACCTGACCAGTCCCAGTGGAGGGAATTTGCCGGATCAGGGAAGGTTCCCTCTCACTGGTCCCCTCAGTCTGACACCTCTCTCACTGCGGGCTGCTTCGGTCCCACTGCTGGATGACACTGCTCCCCTGCTGCCCCAGCCCCCGATTGGGCTGCTGACCTGCCATGGTCCCAACTGGGTTGCTGCGCCCCAGCTCCACCACTGCAACTCCACTGCGGCGGCCCCAGTCAGGCTTTCCCTGCTGGGCTTCTGTGGCCTGGCTTTTCTGTCAGCTAGGCTGCCACGGCTTTGTCCCCACTGCTGGCCAGAGCGCAGCCCTGCTCACGCATCTGCAGCATAACACCGGGCTTCCCCTGTCCCTCTACCACGGCCCTGCTACTGCCATCAGACTGCTGAGGCCTGGCCATGCTACCTCCAGCCTTGCCTTGAATAGGGTTCTCAGCTGCTGGCCCTATGCCCTGGGGCTCTTTTGTTCAGCAACATACGTGGTCCTGCCAGAACACAGATGTTGCCAGATGAGAGAGTTCCAGTTTAGGGAGTTGCAACCTGTACAAGGTATGTTTTACCATTATTTCTCAAATCCCTCTCTAACCTCCATTGTGACGCCTCTTGAAAAGTACACAGCAGCTAAGCAGCTGATGTGCTGTAACTGTTGCATATGATGCTAGTTAATTTGTCTCACTGTTATTTTGTTCTCCTTCTCTGTTTTGTATCCCCCTATTGTCTCTTGCTCCCTCCCCTCCCCCAAAGAATCTCTGCTTCATACAGTCCATCGTATGAATTGAATCACTAGTGATGAACAGGTGTTGTGTTGTGAATGAAGCTGTTGTAGATCCCTTCTTCTCTATTGCAGAAGTTAGAAGCTTTGTGTTGAATGAGGTAGGAGGGTGCCAAAAAAGATGGGATGATCTTATGATTAAGGTTGCTGAGTACTGCCCTGCAGAACTGGCTTTCATCTCTGCCTCTACAGTGAAATTCTGTGGGATGTAGTTACTTAAACGACACTTTCACAGGTAGCCATTGTACTTTTTGATTATCTGGATGCCCAATTTAAGATATTCGGGGCCAGATTTCCCAATGAATGTAACTGCAACTGAGGGGTTCAATGAGATCTGTGCTCTGGTCATATAAAGGGCTATAAAATGCCAATTACTCTGTGAAATGAAGCAATTGTTGTATGTTGTCATATCCATAGAGTGAAATGACATTGTATCTTGTGTGATGGTCTATGGCACAAGGAAGAGAATAGGGACAAGGAAATAAATGATATGGAAGGAATTCAGGCCCCTAGGCAGACCTAACCTCTGGTAAAAGAAAAATGTGTGTGCATTTGTGTTACACCGGCAAGTGAACTGTACCTCAGATCTCTGCAGCTTAGTGTATGAGCCTTTAACAGCTTGAGCTATAAACCCAGCTGCCTTTCAGCTTAAGCTGTAGAAAAAACTCTTTCTTTCTCTCTAAGGCTGTGTCTAGACTACATGGCTCCATCGACAGAGCCACGTAGATTAGGGTTGTAGGCATAGGGAAATGAAGTGGCAATTTAAATAATCGCTGCTTCATTTAAATTTAAATGGCTGCCACGCTGAGCCGACAAACAGCTAATTAGCTGTTTGTCGGCTCAGCGCGCTAGTCTGGATGCTCCGCAGTTGACATCAAAGCCCTTTGTCGACCGCCCCCTTATTCCTCGTTGGATGAGGTTTTCCGGGGCGGTCGACAAAGGGCTTTGATGTCAACTGCGGAGCATCCAGACTAGCGCGCTGAGCTGACAAACAGCTGATCAGCTGTTTGTCGGCTCAGCAAGGCAGCCATTTAAATGAAGCAGCGATTATTTAAATCGCCGCTTCATTTCCTTTTGCCCAGTAAACAAATCTACATGGCTCCATCGACGGAGCCATGTAGTGTAGACATACCCTGAGTAGTCTGTGCCACTACATGGGACAGCAAACCACACCCAGTAGATGTGTGGGTTACATGTGCACATATGGCTTCCTGTGGAGTTCTAGGAGGGAAGAGGAAATTAATAACTCATTTATGTTTTCCCTGGATTGGCTAGAAGGATAGTGGCAATATCCCCCTTTTCCCTTGGAAGAAATTAGTTAGGGGCAGGAAGTTGTTCTGCGTGTCCCCCTCTGTAGAAGAGAGGGAACGGGCAGGGGAAAGATCTTTGTGTAAAAGAAAGGAGGGAGAGTTCAGGTGGAAATTATAGCATGGGATCATGCCACTAAAGATGGTATCATAAGTTATATATGCAAGGGGACAAAATTAAGGTTAGATAGGAAATCCTAATTTTGCTATTGCCTACCTTTTAAGGACTTTTTGTTTTGCAAACTTAATGTTCCTTGCATGTAATTTAACATATTTCAGTAGCACAAGAAGGCTATAGACAGATTGGGCTCTGTTGTGCTAGGCAGTGTACAAACGTATAATAGAGTCTCTGTCCCCAAAGAGTTTACAATTTAAAAAGACAAAATGCAACAGGTGCATGTGACAGACAAGTGGGGTGAGGGAGTTAGCGTAACATATAGTAGGCTCTTGACAAGTCGTACTCATTCAGTAGCCTTGGTGATAATGCATTACTTGCTTCTCCTGTCTGATGGGTTGTCATTTAGAGATCATGCCACTAGAGAAAGAGCAGGGCTGTGTGGCTTCTGACAAGAGAGATGTACCATCTCCTTTACTCAACAACCTACTAGTGCTTGCAAACACCTGAGCCTGGATAAGGAGCAGAACTGTGTCCATGTACCTTGCTCTTAAGTGCTAACTGTAGGGATTTGGTCCAAACTGAAGACATTTCTCACTGTTCTTAATAGGTTAAGACTTTTTAACTTTATTTTCAACACCACACTAGAAAAATTATTGTAGCTTTCACTACAGCAACCTACAAGTGTTATTGTCATATTGTGAAATTTCTCTTGTTTATGTGTATATATAAAAATTGTGGAAGTGTCTAATTTGTAAAACTAGGTCAAATTTTTAGACAAAACTCGTTCACTGAAAAACATACATTTGGGTTGATAAAAAAAAATTCAAACTGTCAAATTTGCTCACTTGTTTTTAGCTAACTTGTCAAAAGAAAATTCCAGATATGTCATGGCATTTCATTTCAGTATTTTCAAAACAAAAAGTTTGATTAAAATGACTATAGATTCGGAATATAATTTCTTTTAAAAAAAGAGAATATAGTAATTAGTCATTTAACGTGTGCCCGCTTAACACGTTTTCTCAATAGCACAATTTTTTTTTAGGGAATGTTTTTCAAATAACACAACACTCGCCAAAATAACACAAAGATAATTAGGTAGTGGACTATTTCATGCAGCAGTATAAGTTGGTAAAAATAGTGGTAATACACATGAGTGTATGAATACACATGGTCACAGCACTCCTCCGCTCATTCACGTGTTCATCTTTGCATTTTAACAAACAGCGGTGACTTGTGTCGCTAGATATCTAATGTTGATGTTGACGACCCAGCACCAACAAAAAATTGACTTTGCCACCACCACCTGAAATGAAACCCCCACATTTTCCATTATTTTTAATGGGAAAATTGACCCTTCATGGCACATTTTCGCTTAGCAGGAACATTTTCAGAAATGCATCTGTAGTGTTAAATGAGGAATTACTGTACCCTAAAATAAAATAAACATTTTTATTTCAGGTTGAATAAACCCTTTAATTTGCCCTGAAAATAATTGTTTTCATTCAGCCACTGAGAAAAAAAACTAGTTGTTCTTCCAGCGATATCCTCATTGGTACTCCATATAAGGTGGCAGGTCATCCCTGGAGTCGCAGAATCGGATTTTTTTTGTAATAGTCAGGCCATGCATGCACAGCAGGTGGCTCACACTGCTAGCAGTTGGACTTTTCAGACGCAGCCTGACTCCTCCCCTCCCTCTACATTTCCTCTTCTACTGCCCTAAATCACGGATGGTGCTCTCCTACTGCTTCAGGGATTCCTCTCCTCACAGGAACTTTCACTTTCTCCTATTGAATTCTTGACTT
>JANRFK010004149.1:89172726-89188720 GCA_030068395.1 Apalone spinifera
GCACTGGCAAAGGATGTAGAACCAGCTTCTAAGCGGCCCTGCAAATCCCCAGCACCGCCTCTTCGCGTGCCGGCTTCCCTAATGCCACCCTGCCATGGAGGCTTCTGTCACCATACAGCCAGCCGAGGTTACTGCAATGAATCAGTTCAGAATAAGAAAGATTTACTTGTAACTGGAAGTGATGAGGCAGCCCTCCCTACTCTCATCAAGGGAAAAATTCCCAGTGCCTTTTCCATTGTGCCCTGCTTCAGGCTATGGGAGATCTCCACCCATATAGGCACCCCGGGATGATCAAGTATGACTGCAGGAGGGTGCTCTCCTCACAGCATTCATCTCCCACTACGCCCCAGGAATACCATCATTACAGGGAATGCCTGTACCACCTTCAGTGGTACCCTGACTGGCACTACTCACCTCCATGCTATTCGTCCCACTGGGCACCCTGGGAGTACTGGGCACTACCTAGACTTCAGTCTGTTGGTTCATTGCTTCCACCTAAAAGGCTTCCACCAGCCTCACCATCTCATACTCCAGTGGCTATGCCAGACACAGGAGGAGGGCCAGCTCTCAGATTATCAGGATGAAACTGAGATGCCACGAGATTTGACACAGGACAATTCATCTTCCTCCCTTGTACCTGAGGATGCACATACCACATGAGGATGCACATACCACCTATGACTTGAAGCAATTTCAAGATCTTTTTAAAAGATACTACCCAGGAAGTGAAGCTTCAAGAGGTGAAGGAGAAACATCGTCTCCTAAAGAACATTTGTCCTTCGTCCCAGGGCAGGATTGCGCTGCCTGTAGAAGAAGCTATTGTGGGGGTGTCCAATGATATCTGGCAGACATTGGCATCAGCCCAACCAATCTGTAAGAAGGCAGACAAATATTTTGTCCCTCCCTCCCCAAGGCACTGGACTTCCTCTTTTCCCACCCTTGGCCAAACTCGCTGGTGGTAGATGCAGCAAACCAACGTTCAAAAGCCCCTCTGTTTAAATTGAACGGAGACAAAGAGCATAAGAAACTAGACCAATTTGGCAGAAAGGTGTACTCCTCTGCCACCTTACAGCTTATAATAGCAAACTGCTCTGTCCTGCTAGCTAATAATGACTTTGACAACTACTCTAAATTAGCCGAGTTTATGGAACACCTGACAATCCAAGAGGCCCACCCTCAGGGGAGTCATTCACAAAGGGCACACCATTGCCCACATCGTATTGCTCTTGACAATTGATGTGGCTGACATGGTGGCAAGGGTAACTGCTACAGCTGTCGTCATGAGAAGGGCATCATGTCTGCATGCTGCAGGGGTCCCTAAAGAACTCCAAAGCAAGGTGGAGGACCTCCCATTCGACAAGCATGAGTTCTTTGTGGCCAACACCGATGACATCCTACACAGCAGCAAGAACTGATGGACAACTCTGCGCATGTTAGGCATGTACACACCACTGTAAAGATGGAAGCGCTACACCCCCTACAATAGGAACAAGGACACACATTACAACCCCCCTCAAAACAAGCCATATGAATATAATCGTTTCAAACAATGCAACCAGAGGAAGCGCCCATAACACCCATGCTTCTCAGGTGTCCAGGCCACTAAACTAAAAATATGAGATGTGGGTTGAGGGACTGCCCAACCTCCCCAATTTATCCAGTGCAACAAAACCAGATGCATCGATTCGACCTCAGACCACATCCCTTTCTCCATCATTGGGATTCAATATCATCTGACCAGTGGGTTATAGAAATCATCTGTGCAGGATACACAATCCCATTCACTTCCCTTCCCCCTACCCTACCCTCTTCCCAGTCCCTCTTCAGGGACCCCTCTTGCAAGATACCTCTCAAGCAAGAGATCAATCAGCTCCTCCAGCAATGAGCTATAGAGGGAGTCCCCCAAGCTGTAGTGGGGAAGAGGGGTTTATTCAACTTACTACCTAACCCAGAAGCACACAGGAGGCTGGAGACCAATTCTAGACCTCCACAAATGAAACAAGTTCCTGCGAAAACTGAAAGATGGTCACACTATCCTCAATCATTCCAGCCCTGGAAAAAGGGGACTATATCACAGCCCTCGACTTGCAGGATGCATATTTCCACATCGCAATACATCCTACCCACAAAGCTTCCTAAAATTCACCATGGGGGATGATCATTTCCAATACAAGGTCCTCCCCTTCAGCTGTCCTCTGCCCCATGGGCCTTTTCAAAGGTCCTCGCAGTTGTCACAGCCTACTTTCGGCATCAAGGCATTGTGATCTTCCCATACCTACACGATTGCCTAATAAAGGTTGCACGAAAACAGAGTCAGCAGAAATGGTATCAAAGGCCAAGTGACTCTTCAACTCTTTAGGGCTTCTGATACACAAGCAGAAGTTGACTCTCAATCCCATATAGGACTTGGAGGTCGTAGGGGCACGTCATGACTCCATATCAGCCAGAGCGCATCCACTACAGCAAAGATTTGATATGCTACGCAACTTAGTCACCACTCTACTTGCAAACCCCTCTACGACTGTTTGTACCTACCTCCAGTAGATGGGCCACATAGTGGCCACCACTTATGTGGTCCAGTATGCATGCCTATATGTCTGTGCTTTCCAGCACTGGCTGGCATTGCTCTATACACCATCGCAACATCTGTTACACAAGCCTGTGGTTGTGCCCAAGCAAGTGCAGGACTCCCTAAAATGGTGGTCATTGCCCTGCAATGTACTTTTTGGGGTTCCCTTTATCCAACCAGAACCATCATTACAGATCACAATCGATGCCTCACTAATAGGATGGAATGCACACCTGCACCACCAGACAATACAGGACAAATGGTTACCCCACAAGGCCATGCTGCACATCAATCTACTTGAGCTCATAGTGGTCAGGAATGCATGTAGACACTTGGTCTCAGCCATCACCAATTGTACCATCCGCATCGTTACGGACAATACTAACACCATGTTTTACATAGACAGGGTGGAGCTCAATCCTGATCTTTTGTGCAGAGGCTGTCCAACTCTGAAAGTGGTATTCAGCATGGGGTAATTTTAAAAGCAGAATATTTACCAGGGGTCAACAACATCATGGCGGATGCTCCAAGCTGCAACTTTGCCATAGATCATGAGTGAGAACTCCACCCAATGGTGATAGATTCCATTTTTCACAGGTACAGCTATCTGGCAACGGATCTCTTCGCAACCACGAGCAACACCAAATGTCCTTGTTTCTGTTCCCGAGAGGGACTGGGCAAGGGATCCAGGGGAGATGCATTCCTAATCCCATGGGATGAACCGATTCACTACATCTTCCCTCTGGCACCATTGATTCCCAGAATCCTGTGCAAGATTAGCTCAGATGGAGCTCGAGTCATCCCAGTGGCCCTATCCTGATCCAGAGAGACCTGGTTCCCATACCTTCAGCACATGTCCATCAAGCCACCGTATCCTCTCCCGCACAGATGCGATCTCCCCTTCCAGAATGCAGGCAAACTACTTCACCCCCATCCTTGAACCCTGCATCTCCATGCCTCATTCCTGTCTGGTTCTGACACACTGAATTTGGTTGCTCTGAGCAAGTAAGAACTGCCTTCCTTCATAGCAGGAGGCAATCTACTAGAACAACTTAAATGCAAAAATGGAAGCGCTTCTCATCTTGGTGTCATCAGACACACATTGATCCTGGCAAAGCCCCACTCTATATGGTCCTCGACTACCTACATGGCTTGAAGAGCGACGGCCTATCAATTGCTTCCATTAAGGTACACCTGGCAGCCATTATGGCCTTCCATGACCACACTGAAGGGTCATCAGCATTTGTACATCCAATGACTAGAAGGTTTCTCAAAGGATGCCAAAACCTCTACCCTCCTTGCAGGGCCCCACTGCCTTCATGGGACCTAAATCTGGTTCTTGAGTCCCTTATGAGATCTCCCTTCAAAACTATGGCCGTATGCCCACTCCTACTTCTCACAGTGAAGGTACTTTTTCTGGTGGCCATCACCTCTGCAAGGAGGTTCAGCGAGGTGGGAGTACACCATACTTGCTAAAGACAAAGTGACTCTGAGACCAAATTCTGCTCTTCCGCCTAAAGTCGGCACCTGTTTTCACATCAATGAACCTATAGTTCTACGTGTTTTTTTCCAAAGCCACACATATCTCCTGGACACACTATATTCCATATCCTGGACATCAGAAGGGCTTTGGCTTTTTATATCAGCAGGACTCAGGCATTACGCAAGTCCCCACATCTGTTCATCTCAGTTGCAAACTATTCCAGGGGCAACCTAATTTCCACACAACACATTTCCAAACTGATATCAGCTTGTGTACTCCAATGTCATCCCCTTCACAACAAACTGCTGATGATGCCACTGAGAACACATTCCATCCATGCTACAGCAACATCCACAGTGTTTCTGAGCAGTGTGCCCCTCAAAGACATTTACTAGGCAGCTACCTGGTCATCTGACCACGCTTTCTCTAAGCATTATGCCATCATGCCTCAGCTGGTGGCAGACACAACAATGGCTACAGCAGTTCTATCCACCACTATTAAGCAGTGGCACTGAGTCACACCAGCCATAGCAAGTACTGCTTTGTAGTCACCTTACATGGAGCACCCATGGCAACATCACCTGGAGAAGGAAAGGAAGTTATTCACCCTGTGCAGTAACAACTGTTCTTCAAGGTGTGTGTCCCCATGGTGCTCCATGACCCTTTCTTCCTCCCGGCTACTCAGACTCAGATTGCTCTGTAGTAGACGAGGAACTGAAGGGGTACGGGGCAGGCCACACATGAAATATCCGACTGCCAGCACTGCGAGCCACCTGCTATGTATACGTGACTGCTAACTGCTGCAAAAAAGCTCCAATTCTTCGGCTCTGGAGATGACCTGTCACCTTATGTGGAGCATCCATTGGGAGACCCAAATCAAAAAACAGTCGTAACTTCCTTTTATTCACTTAGTTGTGCTAAGATGTCTAGACACTAAAGGACACTCCTCACTCTGAAGAGCTCAATGAAGAACAGTTATTATCTTGCTTTCCTTTCTGTGCAGTAACTTTAAAGGCCTGTTAATGCAACTCCTCTTCCTCCAAGGGCAATAATAATTTTAGGAGATACTGATTGTATTTGACTATTCTTGAATATTTTTAGTCTAGTTTCTTTTGACCGATGAAATGAAGATAATAGCTTTCAGAACTGCTTGATATAATATACCTGAGGTGGTGTTTTGCTTGCTTGCTTCTGATAATAGCAATCTGTGTTTTACTGAAATGCTGTACAATGGAATACAATTCTTCATCATGAATTTGATTTTGTTTGGTTATGTGAGTTCTCTTTATAGGACATTGTTCTTTTCAATTGACAGAAACTACTTTTGCTGTTATATGTATCTTGGATTCTGTTATTTCCACTTCATCTCATCTGATGAAGTGGGTCTTATCCTTGAAAGCTCATGGTACTAAATATTTGTGTTAGTCTCTAAGGTGCCACAGGACGACTTGTTGTTTTTGCAGTTTCTTACCATTAAACCTGCATGTAAGCCTTCCCTAAGGATCATATTAGACTTATTGTTACACGATGCATCTCCCTTGCCACTTCTCTAGCTTGAGGATTAATGAAAACTTATATTTGTCTTGATATAACATTCCTGGCCAAAGAATGCAGAGGAGAAAAAGGAAAAAAAAGTTTTATTAAGAGATCAAATCCTTACTTGTGATTATCTATACAGGAGAGTTAATCTACACTGAGTTAAAGCAATATTGAGTAATAGCATGGGCACAGGACAGCTGTGCCATCTTTTAGTTCACGTCATTGTGTATACATGGTGCCAATGTTCTGAGTGCTAAACACATGGATGACGTAATATTCTTGGAGGGTATAACATGGTCCTTTACTTCACTGCTGCATATGGTACATTCTGGGTTTTTCTTGCTGTTGAGGCCAGTGATTTTAATTATTATTCATTTATGGTGGGGATAACTCCAAACTGTTGAATGAGGATTCCATCAGGAAAATGAGAGGCAACAAAAGACCTAAGCCTGAATCATCTAAGCAGCTGAAGAGGGAGAGCATAAGGCACAGGAGAATCTAGCCAAGGATTTAATGACACTGAAACATTCCTCACAGACCAAATGGATTCGATCTCAAAAAGGTACTTGTGACCTATCTAAACATTTCTACGATGTAGAGGCTCATTGCCTCAGTTGAAAAATGAGCTACAAAAGTGGTGAAATTAAAGAACCTGCCTCCTTAAAGTTTAAACGAGACACACTGGAAGAAAAACAGGATGACTTTGAGGTAGATCTCAAAGAAACAACATTCACTTCTTAGGCATTGCTGAGGCTCTGGAGGAGAAAGATATTATCAGATTCCTTCAGAAGCTGCTCCCAGACATACTTAAATTAGCCACCAGCTGCCCCTACTGGATACGGAAATAGTTCATCAAATGCCTGGTACTAGAAGGCCTGAGTCTGATAAGCCAAGACCCATCATCTTCAAGCTACTGAAATTCAATGATAAAGTAACATTAACACTGACAGAAATGCTGAACTCCTTATGTACAAAGATCACAAAATTTTGCTTTTCTGACTTCTCAGCCAAGCTTAAGAAGAGAGCTCAATTTAGTGGTATAAAACAAATCCTGAGGGGGTGACCACCATCACTTACAGTCTCAAGTATCCATCCACTTCATTAGGGATTTAGTAGGTTCAAGAAGATTTTTGCATAACCCCTTTGAAGACTGGCAAACACTTCAAACAGGCAGAGAAGGTCTACACTTTAAGCACTACACCTCTGAAACATGGTAGCTATGTTGATGGGAGAAGCCTTCCTGTTGACATAGGGCTGTCCATATTGGGAGGTTAAGATGGTATAACGACACTTCTGAACAATGCAGATTTTTCAAAATCTTCAGTGACATAGGTATACAGATGTAAGATAATAGTATACACCTGGCCTAAGACCAGATCTGTCAAAAATAGCAGAATGGTTTATTATGAAAATCACACCTCAAGTTTAAAAATCAGTGTTTCTCTTCTATAACCTTCCAACTCCTGGGTGATAAACAGCTAGGTCTCTTCTGTTGGTTTCCTTTGGAACTGAGCAATGACAACTGTGTACCACTACAATACATAGAGTAACCGTTAAATACAAAACTGGTGATTACAGCACCATCTACTGACTGAAGTGTTATCTGAACCAATCATCATAATTTGCACAGTTAAACAGAATCTCTTCACTAGGGCTATGTCTAGACTTCCCCCTCTTGCACAAAAAATATGCAAATGAGGTGAAGCATGGAATATCATCACGCCTCGCTTACATAATTAAAGAGGCTCCATTTTTGTACAAGAGGCTTTTGCGCAAAAAAGAGCCATGTAGATGGCTCCTTCTTGTGCAAAAGCCTCTTGTATAAAAATGGAGCCTCATTAATTATGCAAATGAGGCATGGCAATATTCCACGCTTTGCCTCATTTGCATTTTTTTTGCACAAGAAGGGGCAGTCTAGACATAGCTTAGGTGTGTGTCTCATGGACCATCCAGGGGACAAGGTGAGTGAAGTGGTATTTTTGGTGAGAGAGACAAACTTTCAGCTTACACAGAGCACAGTTACAGAAGAAGAAGAAGAAGAAGAAGAAGAAGATATGGGTTGTGCCCACGAAAGCTCATGATAGCATTTACATTTTTTGTTAGCCTCTAAGGTGCTGCCAGACTCTTCGCAATTTTTTTAGTTTTTTCAGTTACAGATTAACAGGGGCTACCCTTCTGAAACAAGTGGAAAAGGGAGGGGTGTTAATGGGCCACTTCACCTGGAATGCTCCCTTGAAATGTCAGTTTAAGTATTTATGTGATTTTGTGAAACAATCTGTTTCATCTTGTATTTAGGTGTGAGGCTTTGAGGCTATATTTACACACTCTAGTATAGAGAGTATAGCCATAGCTACATTAAGCTAATGGGAGAGAGCTTTCCTGTTGATTTAATTAATCCACATCCAGCAGTCTTTCACTGATATAGTGCCTGTCTATTCCAGCACTTAGTTTGGTGCAACTTATGTCTCTCAAAGGGTGGCTTGTTTGCACTTCTGAGTAACTTAAGTTATGCATGGTAGTGTTGCTATAGCCTGAGTATTTCTCCCAGATGTGAAGAACAGCTCTATGTAAGCACAAAAGCTTGTCTCTCCCACCAACAGAAGTAGGCCCAATAAAGGTTTTATCTCACTCACCTTGTGTCTCTAATATCCTAGGACTGACGCAGCCAGCTACAACACTGCATAGCTCATGTTATGGTAACCTTAAGTCCCTTGGAACAGTCAATACTTCTGACACCTGGCATATACTAAAATCTAAATCTTAAACAGCAGTCAATATGTGCAGGGCATTTGACATACAGTGAATATGAATTTTTATATTGTATTTTTCATATTTAGATGTTGTACTAATTTATATTTGATTTACCAAATATGTGAACTTGCATGTATGCTCTGTATATATGTGTATGCATCTGTGTGGGTATTTATAGATTATACATGTTCTACAATACCTAATGGTACGTACAGAGTATTATCTGATTTTCAGTGTATTTGCATGTAGAGATGTTTAGACGATTATTAGATAGTATAGGAAGGGAAGAGGACATGCAGCTGAAATCTCAGCAATGAGAACACGCCCACAGTAATGTTTTACATCTGTTTGTTTTGTTTCTACATCTTTGTTTTGTTACTATACACTTTTGAGGATTCATAGATCCTTTTTGTATGTCAGGCGGTCTTAAAGGCTCTATTGAAGGCATCAATTCATTCAAAACTAACTAGTATTCAATATGTATAAATATAGACTCTATCCTAAAGATGTGGTTTTACAATATCAGAAAAATATGCATCTTTAGAAGAAGGTTAAGCTCTTAACATAGTTTTTAAAACTTGGAATGCTCCTGGAATATGAGGATTTTAATCAACCTCCTAAAGAATTAAAATCCTGAGATACCTCAGGTCTAAAAAAGTGGCTCTTTTTACACCAGGAGTTGCCTCTGCAGCTCCCTGTCTGTCTTCATGGTGTGTTTTGCCATGGCAACACTATAACATTGTTCATACATCAAAGATGTCTCTGGATAGCCCCCCTAACCCTTTTCTTTTCTCCATCCAATCATAACTACAACCACCAATCTTCCTTTTTGTTTTCTGGTTTTGGGGGGAGTTTGCAGTGAGGGCTGGGAAGATGTCCCAATTCTTTTGTCCCTATACCACATTCAGACATTGATAAAGGCCCCTATACTTGAGCATCCAGCTGCCACTGTGGAAGAAGGATATAAAACCACAATTTACTAGACTTCATTCTCTAGAAAAACTGTCATGGCATTTTTTTAAAATATGTATTTCTGATTTCTCATTCTGAGATTCTTTCTAGTTATTGCGGAGCCTCAGAGATGGTGAATGGTGCAGATAAGGGCTGCTAGATTGGGATTTTTGACTGTGTAGTACATGCTAGCTCAGGATGTGGGGGAGAGGGGAATTGGAATTTACATTTTTGCTTTGGCTTTTGCAGTTTTGCCTTGTCTTGGAGGTGTTGAAAGAGAATAGAGGGTGCGTCTGAGGCTGAGCTAGCTAGTATCCCTTTTTGCATCCCTATTAGGTTTCACTTACTTCTGTGCTATTACATTTAGGTGGAAGATTAGGAAACAGACAATGGCCTTATTTAAAAAAAAGCAAAGGACAGCTTACAGAGAGACACAGTAATGTTTTTCATCCAGACGGTATCTCTAGAAGTGCTGCAAGAATGGAAGCCAAGCTATACCACACACAATGACTGTGCAGCTATCACACAAAATGTCCAAACCAAAATGGAACCATTTGAGCTTTACATTCTGCTTTATCTTCCCTGAAGACACAGTGAAAGCGCAGAGAAAGGACAGGGTTCTTTACTGATTGAAGCATTCACTGTTCCCAGCCTTTCTGTATATAAACCTCTGAAGAACCATTAAGAGTTTTGTTACCCATGAGGGAAAGCACTTTTCCTGTAAGAATGAGTGGAGAGATGCATACTTTGTACCTTTATAGGAATGCAATGCCTGTGTCTACCTCATGAAAATAGAAATTACCAATCAGACTTTTTTCCGGTAACTATTGTCTCATTAAATTGTTGAATTTTGCACAGTGGTTATTTGAATACATCATAGGAGGGGTTATGGCGTGGTGAAGTTGCACCATGCTGCCATTTTGAGCTGCTAAATGAGTTTGGGGGCATTCAGCAGGCAGGACAACTGCAGGAAGAAAAAAGTAAAATAATGGGCAGGTACCCACCATGTCTTAGGCTCAAAATCAGTTGATAATTGAGGCGTTAGCATGCCAGAGAAGCTGATGATGAAGCTGGAGCAGCTGCTTTTTTGACAACATGTTCAATAGAGCTGAGCAGACAGTGTAGGTCAAAGAGAAGCAGGCAGGGGCTGGAGATAAGAAGGCTTCTATCTCACATCTGACAAAAATGGCTGCAGTCCTAAGGCACCCAGCACAGATGCTAGAATAGCAATATAGCAACATCATAAACTGTAGAGAGAAATACTGAAGTGTCAAAGTTCCCACAATGGCCTATGCCGTTTCAGTCCTTACCTGGGTTTCTGGATAGGAAGCGGGCTGGGTTTCTGAATAGCAGGAATCGAGTTCGGTTCCTACATAACCGGCATAAGGATTCTGTGTCCTAAAGAAATCCTGTTTTTTCAGGGACAGCTCTTCATTAACCTCCTGGTGTTTCTCCTCCAATGACTCGTATTATTCATCAGGAGGCGGGGAGGGGGGGGGGGGGGGAAAGGACGCAGAATGGAAGAGATGGAATCTACAACCTGCTCCAGCTCATCAGAAAATGGACATGTTATATTTCCATTGCCAGATCTCTTCCTTGTCGCTGGGCGGTGCGTCCAACCCCTGGGGCGGGGGCCTTTCGCGTTCCCAGGGGTCTTTAAATCTCACCCCAACCCCGCTCGTATAGTAACTCAGTTGCTGTCCTAAACACCCAGCCCCCTTGCTGGGATAGGGCAGCCTAGTAGCCAAAGTCAATAACTAATGCACCTCCCACTGAGGCAATGCAAGTCCTGTAGCTGAAGCAAATAGCAAGCATCCCTCTCACTGCCCCAGTGAGGCCTAACAGCCGGAGTCTATAGTAACAGTGGCGCAGGCCCCTGCTTGCTCAGCAGGGAATCCCACTGCAACACGCTGAGCTCAGGATTACAATCTCCCACCCTGGGCTACTTTCCCACCAGTCTCTGCTGGACTCCTTCCAGGATCCTTCTTCTAGGTGGTTGGCAGTATCTCTGGTGTCTTGCTGGCTGGTCTCCAGGTTCGGTCCCACTTGTGGTTCACTTCCAGGCTCTCTGGCAGTACCTCCGTCCTCTTCATCAGCCAGCCCAGACTGAGCCTCTCTCCAGACCGTTATGCCTGGGCTGCAGTCCAAGCATGCCCAGCAGGGCTGCAGGGGTGGAACTTCCTCAGCCAGCTGTGCTTGGTTAAGCCAGTTTGGGGCTGGTACACCCCGTCACATTTGTGCTATCCTGGGTTTTAATGTAAATCCTCATGGTTTATTTGCTCTCTATCAGACACTGCCGGGGCCCTTGACTGCCTCTGTGGGCCCCTGGACAAGGTAAAGGGGGCCCAGCTTTGTGCTCGTGGAAGGAGTGGGACCGGGAGCAACCATGCTGCCTGGAGTGCGCTCCACACAGTGGTCTGGTGGTGATTTGAAGGGGCTCAGGCTCTGACTGCTGCCACAGTAGCAGTGGTGACAGCTAGGAACCCCAGGCCTCTTTGAATTTCTGGGCAATGGGGTAATTGCACCCTTTGCCAACACTGGTCAGTGTTCTGGTTGGGACCCCTTCTGCTTAGGTAGATCCACAAAAAGATCTGTATTCTGGTGGCTAGCCACAAGATCTTGCTGTACCAATGCTCCTCCCCAGATAGTGAGGAAATCAGGGGTCCCAGCAGGCTGGGGGAGTACATTGTAGCAGTGATGATTCTTCAAGTCCAGGAGCAAAAGGGTAAATTCAGGCCCCATGCCTGATTAATTTCAGTTAATCTGGCATAGGCCCAAATTTGCGCATTTGTTCTTGGATTTGAAGATATCAGCATTGCAACAGTGTTACTTGAGTTAATCTGGTTTAACGAAGTATTCCTTCCCAAGGAGAGTAATCAATTTCCAGAATGGGAAGTGACGTTCTAGGGAGGAGTACTGCAGAAAGGGATCTCGGGGTCATAGTGGACCACAAACTAAATATGAGTCAACAGTGTGACACTGTTGGGAAAAAAAGCAAACCTGATTCTGGGATGCATTAACAGGAGTGTTTTGAGCAATACATGAGAAGTCATTCTTCTGCTGAACTCTGCACTGATTAGGCCTCAATTGGAGTATTGTGTATAGTTCTGAGTACCAAAAAAGATATGGAAAAATTGGAGAAGGTCCTGAGAAGAGCAATAAAAATGATTAAAAGTCTAGAAAACATGAGCTGTGAGGGAAGACTGAAATAATTGTTTAGAAAAGACTGAGAGGGGACATGATAGCAGTTTTCAAGTATCTAACAGGGTGTTACAAAGAGGAGGGAGAAAAATTGTTCTCCTTGTCCTCTAATGATAGGACAAGAAGCAATGGGCTTAAACTGCAGCAAGGGAGGTTTAGATTGGCTATTAAGAAAAACTTCCTAGCTGTCAGGATGGTTAAACACTGGAATAAGTTGCCTAGGGAGGCTGTGGAATCTCCATCACTGGAGATCTTTACGAGCAGGTTGGATAGACATCTGTCAGGGATGATCTAGAAGATGGTGCTTGGTCCTGATCTCTCAAGGTCCCTTCCAGTTCTAGTATTCTATGAGTCTGTAACAACACCAGCTCCATACACACAAGACCTAATAGTTCAACCTTTGTGTCTAGCATATGGAGTACAGACAGGATGGTGTTAGATTCTTCTGGAGACTCATTGTAGACAACATTGAAATTGTCCTTCCTTGATCAGTAGACTGTACAAAATGTGTTTTGCTTTTCTGACATGAGACTCTATTGCGGCAAAACTGTGGCGATACCCCGAGGGTCTTGCATTTCTAGGTGGATATCATATGCCTCAGAGACTCACTGTGATCCTCCATACAGCCTCTTGCCCTTTACTAGAAGCAAGGGTCACAGCTTATTGAGCTAACCTTGTTGTAGGCATGTCCAAGGATTGGGATGAAGCCCCTCCATAGTCCTGGTCTCCCTTTCCAAGAGCAGACTTTGTAGTGGGTTCGGGGAACCCAGGTCCACTCACTAGTTTGGACTCTGGCCCAGGGACCCTAAGGTACAGGCAACTGACAGGACTTTTTCCTCCAACCCGAGTCCAGTAGCCTCTTCCTTGGGCCATTTCTCCAAACGCGCCCCCCCCCCCCCCCCCCCCCCCCCCCCCCCCCGTATGTTTTCCTGAGTACACAAGTGAGTCTCTCCTGCTCCTCCACAGAAGGCATCCCTCCTTGCGGACCACAGCTCTCTAGCAGTGCTCCTCTTACTCTCAGCCCTCGGCTTTTCTCCTCCCCCTGCCTTTCCCAAGGGGAATCCTTTTCAACTAGCCCCAGCAGGCCTTACTGGGTGGAAGAGGGCCTGATTAGCTTGCTGCCTTAGGCAAGCTCTTTATTAGCCCCAGGTTCCATGCCTGCCTTGATTAAGTGGCCAGGTCACTCAGGGAACAAAACACTATTTACCTAGTTCCCTGTATATTTGCCCCCCACCAAGCTATTGTAGCCAGCTCTCCATGGTCTATCATGTAGGTGGGCAAAGTAGCCAACTACCCCAAGACCCAGAGATACAAAAGGGCCTGAGGCTCCCAGCTGCTGCTGCTACTGCAGCAGCATTGGTGGCTGAAGTTCTGTGCCCTTTAAATTGCTGATGGATCACTACACAGAATGCTCCAGGGAGCCCTGAAGGCTCCGGGGGAAGTGTGGTGCTCTTCAGGGAGTGCTGAGAGTTACCTTGCCTCAGCTCTGACTCTTCTACCTGAGGCTCCACCCCTTACAGGGGCACAAAGCACCCCCCCCCACCTTGTCCAGGAGCCCAGTGAAGTTGTCGGCTCCTCTGCCATTGTCTAAATAACATCAATATTTCTTTCCCCAAATACATCTTACCCCTTTAATCGTTTGGTGGTGGTTGTGGTCAGATGTGTCAAAGATTTCATGCATGGTATCTGGAAATATAGTGTGTCATCAGTCAGGCGGGGTTGTTTTGCTGAGTTCCTGATAGAACCTCTACTATATCAATGATGAAAATTTTTTAGCTGTCTAACATGTTAACCATGCACAATTAGTCAACATGACAGACTCCCAGAGAGCCCCTAGAGACCACAAATCAGATAAGGATCGAAAGCATCCAAGTAGGTTTATTGTCAAGCAACGTACAATAATATTTGTTGGCAAACAAACTTGCTGCTATGCCACTATACCCCTGTAAACTGACAATAGATTAACACCAGATTAAATGCTCTGGATTTTAGCATACCCCTCCTCGCCCCGGTCAGTCAACGACCACCGGTGCACTGTCATACACAGATGCAAACAAGTTATACCTCGCTGCTGACACATCAAGTTGCCACACTCTTTTAGCTAGTTACCACCCCATATCTCTCACAAGGGGGGGTTCAATTACTATCCATCATGCTGTCAATTTAGATCTGGTCTTGAAACTTAGTCGATGTGCTGTTTGTGGGATGTGTGTTGATACCAAGATGTTTTTTAATGAGGCGTTCTGTTATGACCCCTCTGGAATGTGCTTACAGCCTGTGCCTATTACCTCTTGGATATGAGTGTTTCCGTAATATCAGCCGTGTACTTGCCAATTACTGTGAGCAGGGCCTGCCTCTTGCTTACCGCTTCACTCTGCTTTGTATTAGCCAAGTTTTGACCAGTCCTGTCCAGGCCTCAGGCCTCGTACCCAGTATGTGAAGCATGGGCTTATGTTTCAGATCCTCATCTTACTACATAGATTACTGCTTAATCTAGCAGTCAATGAGGTATTTTGTAACCCCATCCACTTACAACTTCACAAATGAATGACACTAATATATGTTGCTCAGACTATCATTTTGAGCAGTACAGGGTTCTCATAAATGCTTAGAATTGTATGTGTTTTTTATTATAGTACTTCTGTGCATTCTTTGGCATGAAAGCAGAATGCAAAGGGTGTTTGAATAGAAGGCATATTTTTATCTTAGATAAGTTCATGGAGGATAGGTCTACCAATGGCTATTAGCCAGCATGAGCAGGGCTGGTGTCCCTAACCTGTCTTTGCCAGAATCTGGGAATGGGTGACAGGGGAGGGATCACTTGCTGATTACATGTTCTGTTTGTTCCGTCTGGCACACCTGATATTGGCCACTGTCAGAAGACATGATATTGGGCTAGATGGACCTTTTGGCTGAACCAGTATGGCTGTTCTTATTGCCTGCATATCTATATTTGTGACACTCTGGCTATGTCTACACTACAGAGTTTTCCGGGATACCAGAGGTATCCTGGAAAAACTGCTCCGTCCAGAGAACGCATCCACTTTTTTGGATCAGTTTCTGAAAAAGTGGGCACGCTCTTTCAGAAGCCCTGTATTCCTCATTTTATAGGAATAAGGGCTCTTCCAAAAGAGGAGGTTTTTCTCCCATTTGGCCCCGTGTAGATGAGCTAAATGTCGGAAAAGCCTCTTCTGAAAAAAGAATTGGAAAACAGTACGCAAATTGCGCTTCGCAATTTGCGTACCTTTTTCTGAAAAATAATTGCAGTGTAGACATAGCTTCTGATGCTGAAGTTAACAGAAAATGCATTTTAGTATTCGAGAGAGAGAGGGAGATGTATGCTGCTAGTACCAAAGGGCTTGTTTGGACAAAAAGTGAGAAACAATGGATTTGAAAGAAAGATATCCATTTATAAAAATGCATCTCTACTAAATTCCCTCTTTGTGGAAATGAAAAGTCATAGAGTCAAAGTGAACTAATTTCTATTTAGACAATGTACA
>JANRFK010004149.1:89190659-89202320 GCA_030068395.1 Apalone spinifera
ACTGTTCCGTTTTAAGCATTTCCGGAAAATCATGCCAGTGTAGATGTAGCCAACGACTTTCCAGCTTTAAACTTTTCAAGTAGATAAATTCCCACAATAACGTGTTTGTTTGTTTTTTCATTTGACTGGATATAATGAAGAGGATTAAGTGACATTTTCATAAAATAATAGACTTCTATTCCTAAAATGTCTAACCTTGCACAGTTTTGGAACCAGTGCTTACCTTGTTTATGACTTTGCTCAATAAAAAAGAGAGAGTTATTTTTTTCCAATTGAGCTGCTATTCCACCAATTAGAGCTGTCATTTCAGGTTCTCTGAAATTGCATCCTTTGCAACCTTGTAAATTGCACACAGAGCAAGATAATTCTCAGAATTTGAAAATAATGCAAGTGCAAAAAGAGTCTGTATAGTAGGAGAGAGGACATTCATGCCTGGTGTTGTATCTATGCCCTTATGTGGACATACAGTACAGATTGAACCTCTCTGGTCTGGCAAATCTGCGGTCTAGCAGAAGAGCTCATGGACCAGAGAGCCCCAGTTGCTGTCAGCTGGGAGTCCAGCGGAGAGGAACCAGTGGCTGGCAGTCTACAAATAACATGACATCTGTAGGTCCTTTGACCCCAGAAATTATGGGACTGTGATTAGAGGACAAAAGACGAAAGGACAAGGGGGAAAAAAGTGAAGAGAACATGGAACCAATGCAGAGAATGGGAGAGAAGGAAAGAGAAGAGTTAATCACAGGGTTCTGATAGTCCATCAGAGAGGAGTGGTAGCCCATTGGATCAGGTTTCCTTGGGAAGAGGAGATCAGGAGTCCTCTTACACAGAGGGAGCATCAATAGCAGCAGTCTGAGAGAGGAGAGAAACAGCCAGCTCAGTTGCTGAAAGAGTGAGAGAAATACAGACAGAGGGTGGTCTTACCCAGGCAAAAGACATTCCGTATTTCAAAGATGTTTGGAAGCAGACAGCATGCTAGAGATGCTTGTTCTGTATGTCCAGAATAAACCTAGAAAACAGGAAACACAAAATCCGTCTACAAAGGGAGAATTCATTGCTAGTGACTGAAAAATGCAGAAAGTGACCACCTTGTAGGTCTATGTATCTTCCATGATCTGTTGTAATAAGTAAAGAGTGAAGGAACCAGCACTGCACAGATAAGTCTACAGTCAATTTATTTTATTTCTGCTGTTATCAGTTTTTTTTTTTTTGCTGAAGAAACAAATGTCTTGTGTAAATCTTTATATCAATGCTACATCTGCATGAGGTTTTTTAAAGCTTTTGGAAAGCTATTCTAGACAGATTTTGTAGACTCAGGCCAAACAAAAATCACCCTAAATAAACACCCCCTTTTCCTTCAACAAGGGGCCTTCATATAATTTATTATTTTGGACCCAAATGACTAAATTCTATTTCTAAATGAGTGAATGCAGTGGATTCAGAGCCATGTGCATCCCTCCGTGTACAGAATGTTCCCACTTACTTGCTAATGGCCTATAGTGGAAGAGCCAAGCAACAGTCACAGCTTCTGTTTAATCTGTAGTTTTGAAATTTCAAATTAAATGTCAATAAAACAGAGTGTTAAATTCTAATTCTGTGTGCTTACAACCTCTTCTAGTCTGGTGCCATCCATCTTCCTAGTGTGACAATGAACCATTGAAAACTACTCTTTGGTTATCAAGTTTAAATTTGTCTCCTTTAAATTCCATCAAATGCCCTCTTTCTTATATATTACGAGAGTTTGCATTTAACATTATTTTGTATACTTGTGTCCCTATTTGCATCTGACCTTAAAACTCAACAATCCTAAACTTCAGTCTCTTAGCATATGGGTCTCTTTCCATGCTTCACCTGTCTCTGTATACCTGTTCTGCTATATACTTTAGATAGGGTGACCTAAAATGAACACAGTATTCCATCTGAAGACATAGCATTTGGTGTTATAATGGAATTACATATTTTCAAACTTAGGTTATAACTTATTCCTGATGCATCTTAACTTTTGTTTGCTCCTGTGCTGCTCCTGTACACTGAAGATAAGTTTTAACTGAGCTGTTCATAATAGTGCCCAGGTATTTCCAGTAGTAATAGTTACTGTGGAAAATGATGAATGCTTTTTTAAAAAAAATTATCTGGCAATTTGCTCGTCACAATTTACTTAATGGGTTGTAATTATTTTTGTCAACTAATTTACTATTTTAGCTCCTAAATGTGCCTCTGTCTGGTCTGCCAGTGCCTCACTATATCAGGAGACCACTTCCGTTTGTGAATTTATGCATGCAATTTTGATATCAGCAAAGAATTGCCAATGCAAATATGGGCACAGATTGAGGGAACCATTTTGAAAATGGTTCTGGTTTATCCCTGGAACTGGTTTATCCCTTAATATGAGTTAATGCATTCATTTTCTTGCATGAAACTAAAATGCTCAAATATCTCAAATGGATCTTTCATCTGAATGATCAGGCCTTTGTAAAGCCAGTTGCCAGTTTTGGAGTTGGTCTTTTGAGTTATAATCTCATTCATTCTGTTCCTAGGGAGTACACCAATGTACAGACACTAGCTAAGGGCTTGTGGTAAAGTCATGGTTCAGTATTTGTTGGGCTTACTAACATTAGGTATTGCAGATTAAACTCAACCCAGTGGTCACTGTGAGTTCTATAACAGAAATTATGGGGTCAAGTCACAAAAGGTCTAAACCTCTGTGGTGCATATGGATTTCCTGCAAAGTGCTGACACTCTCAGCTTCCTGTTTGTAAAATGGGGATATGTCCTCTCTCTTGCTTGTTTTACAGTGTACATTGTGAAAACTAGTTAATAGGTCAGTTTTATTGCCATGGGGAAAATGGGATATGTGCACATTTCACAACCCCCATCCAACCCCATGGCCTGAATTAGGGCCGCGTTGCCCCTATGATAGCACTCCCCCTCCTTTCCTCCTGGGGAGAACAGCTTTAAAATGGAGCACCAGATGAGACCCCACAGTGGAGGAAGCTTGGGAGAGGAGTTCTATGCATCCTGTAGTTAACCTGTACTTGTCTGCATCTGAATGCTTTGGAGCTATGCTGTTTGGCTCCATGCTGCCTGCCAGAACAAAGGATGGGTTGTGAAAGACCTTGCACAGCTGCATCCCTGCTCCAGGCAGACTTTCTGCTGCTGGGGTTCCAGCGCTGAGGTTCTGCCACTGGAGGTTCTGCCCTCATAATCAGGACCAATATCTATATTCATTAAAAAAAAAAAAGGGCAAAGTGCTGTGTGAGTGTAGAATCTTATGACTATTAGCAGCATTTACTGCTCAAATAACCTCTTCCCATGTAGTCATTGTTTATCGCCATACAATGAATACCATGAGGACATTATCCTAGGCATGGTTGGAGATACAACCCTTGAATCTGTCACTTTGTGTGCCAGAGAAAGCTATATTAAAGAGGCTTGTCAGAGGAGAGCTACCTCTACAAATTAGTTTGTAACACTTGGTTGCTTCAGAAAAGGGGGAATTTTCTTCATTACAAGATCCCATCTCATCAATATTACATTGCATTCATTCTCTCTGGGTAGGTAGAATATGCATAGTACATCTCTACCCCTCTACTCAAGAAAACACACTTCACTACAGCACATCTGAGAATTTTAAATGTCATTAGATTGGCTACCATAGAACTGGCACTGAAAAGGTTTTAGAAGCAGTTTCTCCTGTAGCTTTTTAAAATGTGCTTCCAGTGGCAAGAACAATTACAATTAGCAGCAGATAATATAAAGTGGAAAGTAAAGACTGCCATGCTTCATTTTCATGTAATAATTCAACATTTCTTTTAAAAAATAAAAAAAGAGACAAAATATATGCAATTGAAGGACATTATAAAAGGCTACAAAACTTAAGTACTATTTTTATAGTTTTGGTTCTAGTATGTTATTCTAGACAGACGGATTCAAATACGTGTTGCCCATTTTTAAAAAATCACTGCATGTGCTAAAAAATACACTGCCACTGATAAGCAAGTAATACCAGAGACTGTAGGGATTTGTTTCATGCTTGTTGTGTATATTCATAGAAAGCCAGTATGCGTATTTAAAATTTTGCTATGCATCTGGACCCAGATAATTATCAGATAATGTCTCATTGGATTCCTTGTTATTGTTTTTGACAACAGATAGGTTACTCTTACAAGTACTGTAATCAGCTTTGGTGGTGGTGTCCCTTCAAAAATGTTTTTGCCCACTATCTGGGCAGGGGAGAAACTGATATTTGATCTGACAAATTATTCAGAATCAAAATATAATTTGCAGGTACCCCCATTTAGCCACAAATATTTCAGTCAGTGTTCAGCTTCTAAATAATTTTACCTAAATTGCAGCCTACTGGGGTTGGAGGAGATATTAGTTTACTGGAATGTCTTAACTGTGCGACAAAGTAAAGAATCATCAACAACAAAAGCAGGAAATCAAAGGCAATTTTCGCAGGGGTTCATGGGTTTGATTGCACCTGCTAAAATAATGAAAACCAAGGGATGCAAAACATACCGTGTAGAGGGAACAAGGATCCACATTTGGTCCTTTGCACAAGTGGCCCTGTGCAGCTTGGATAGTCAAATAATGTTTTGTTTAGCATGGATAATAAAATAATTTTGTGGTTAAGGAATTCTATAGATCTCAATATATATGTATGAGGCTAGCCTCTACAGGAGGCTAACCCCTTCGCCTCATAAAAATGAGCTGTTCCAGGGAGTGGCAGTTCTCCTCCAGGAAGGAGAGCTCATGCAATAATACTCCTCATTTTAGCTAATCCATATCTTCAACCTATTCCTTTACCATTGGCATCATTTCAGAGGTAACAGAAGAGTCCTCTGTTCACTGATGACATAGAATTACTACAACCTAAAGCAAATTATCAACCTTTCATTTTCTTTTAATCTGTCTGCAGGGCATGTGTGGAGAGGGAACAGGGCTGGAGTAAGTGTGGGTGGATTTCTGCCCATTTTGTCATTATGATGATAGGGGTTGGTCCCCCTCTGAAAGTTTGGACTCCCCACAGATGGGAATTTCTTTTGAGGCAGAGGGGATCCAAGTGAGTATTAAACACTGTCTCTTTCTTGCTGCTACTGCATTATCTGACAAATAAACCTTGCATCTAAATGTTTTCTTTATTTGATCATTTATAACTTGGTTGAGAAGAACCAATCCCTTCATTTCCTCTCCTCTGCCTTATGCCACTGCCTTATGCAAACCTCATCATCATTCCCATGGGTAGAATTATCATATGATAATCCCACTGTCTGAAATCTGAGTGTGCTTGTGGGAACTGTACAATCATTGGTTTCTGTGTAGTATCTACTAGTCCCTCTGAAACAGGCTCTGTGGCTGCCTAAGATAAGATACTTGCACAATTTCTATAAACACTGCTTTGCTTCCATAGACGGATTGGCAACAACTTTGTCTTCCAAGTAAATTAATTTGCACTTGTAATTTAAAATGGATGGGTTCCTAATGATACACAAATATCTATTCCAGTCTCTGTAATGCTTACAGAGACAGTCGTCCAATAATGGCAGCTCAGCTCAAATCTGTAGAACCATTGACCAACCCATGAAATGACGTAAGAAAGTGCCTTCTATGATTAAATGGACATTGCCTCATAATAGGGGATTCATGTAATGGTCTATCCAGTTTGTTTCAATCACAAGTAACTCCATTTATTTCCACGAAGTTACATCAGATTTGCACAAGATATGTGTACAGAGGTGGCCAATTGCTCTTCATAATACTCTCTCTTAGCTTGCAGTTATATCACTAGGTTTTAATCTTGCAGCAATTTCTGTCACATAAGATAAGAAAGTTCTTCTGTGTCTGTCATAGTATTCCTATCATTTTTTCCAGGCCTATGGGACTTGTATCATGCCTTTATTAAAGAGACAAAGTGTTGTTTGACTATAGCTGGTAGCAGTGATAAGAAGAGAAGTAGAAATAACAGGGACAACAGCCAGCACCTCTGATACTGCTTTGGTGGATGTTATAGAACTTTCCTGAATTGTCAATAGATTTTATGGACAACTTTCTACTTTGTGATTTTTCTCTTTTTCATTACAGAGGCAGTTCTGCTCTGAGCCAGACTAATAGCCTTTAGCAGTGCGCTGGACAGATGAGAGTTCAGTGCAATCCAGAACAAAATATAAAACAAGTATAAACATTGGAATGAGTAGATTGTGGTAATGACTTGGGATACAAGTAAAATGGCAGTGATAAATTGAATATTTTTGCCTCTCATCGATGTCAGCTAGGGTTGACAGATAAATGGATGACTTGTAACTAGAGAAAAGGAATGAGTCATGAATTATGGATTCTGTTGCTGGTCCTTTCAGACTTCCTGTGTGATCTTGGGCAAACCATTTAACCACTGTGTGTTATCGTGGGAATAATATGTTCATTTATAGATTGCTGTAAGGCATAATTCATTAAAGTTCATAATTAATGTAGATTTTGAAATATACACACAGAAACGAGAATAGAATGCAAAATATTACCAGCTGCGGTATTGCAGCTTCCGGACATACAACTCTGTTATCTCTTCTCTCCCTACCATCCACCCCCAAATCCTTAAAGTTTTCTCATCTTTAGCAATGCAAGGTGAATGCCCAAAATATCCTGACTGAAAGGAGAATTCAGCACATTATTAATTCACAATTTACTTTTCTCCTTGTCCACAAAATTTTTAATCAAACAATGAAAAGACTGTCCCTCTTTGCCTGACTGTTATACCACATACTGTTACTGCTGAAGTAATTTTGTGACCACAAATCTTAGGTCACTTTTAACCACTTATGTGTGTTGGTTTGTAGACTGTATAATACAATAGTACAAACAGAAAGAAAATAAGTTTTTTGTGAGTTTGGAAGTCTCCCACATTGGGCCCAGTTCTCCAGGAATAGCATTTCATATTTCGTTTACACAGGTGTAAAAATGTATACAAGATACTCAGTGTACTCAGTACTGTACAAGGCACAAAAACATAGTCTCCCGCCACCCCCCAAAAAAGTGTATACTCTAACAAGACATGTAGATAGGCAGGATGCACTAGCCAGCCCAGAGCAGTAGACAACTAGGATTTTATTTAACTTCATAGTTAAACTATAAGTAAACAACACGTCTGCATCTCTATCACTAAACTACAAGTAGTGAGTGAATCGGTAATATTAAGGTGAAATAGTCTTGGCTGTAGCCTCTGTGGGGAAAGAATCCACTTACTGCACTGTGGCACTTAACATAGGTTACTGATTTTATTGTGGTATTCATGATGCATTATCATCTGTTTCTTTTATTTAGCATTACTTATGTAATGCTGTTCAAACAGGAAAAAAAACACAGGTGGGTTAATTTATTGAGATCATTTAGGAACCTGATTAATTGTTAAATGATGCACCTCTGGTACCTTCTGTTTTCTTGTTTCCCTGTTGTAATTGTCTTGCATTTTACGTGTTCCACGAATGAGACAATCCATTAACTTTATTTGTGCATTTCCCCCAAGCTGTCAGTATATATAGTGCCTGCAACTCTAATTGTTTTTAAAGTGGAAAAAATGAAACTGACCAATCTTTCCAATAAACTGAGTAGCTGTAGTGAAGTCTATCTGGGAATCAAGTGTTCCGACATGGTACTAGCTTTATCTAGATTTTGTTTAAATACAGCTACTTCATTGTAACATTTTGTTGGCTTGTTTGGCTATAACTAGAGCTGGTCAAGAAACTTTTGATTGAAATGGGTTTTTTTTGTCAGAAAATGCTGATGCGTAGAAATCTAGACTTTTCACAAGTGTACCCCTTTCAATGAAACAGTCAAGAGGAAATGTTTCTCAGGCCTAGGATGGAATTTTTGGAGGGAGGGCAGGAATGAAGAGACAGCAGAGTAACCTATACCCCAGTAGTTATAGCACTCACCTGGGTTGTGAGAAACCCAGATTCAAGTTCCTGCTCTGCCTGCGTCAGACCAGGGACTTGAACCTGGATCTCCCTCAGTGAGTGCTCTGACTATCAGGTATTACCCAGGGACCTCTTGATAACAACTGGCAAAGTTTGGAGGGGTTCCTAGAGGCTTACAGGGGTCCTTTGGGTCAGATGTATGCATACTAATTCACCAAAGTTTGGCATGTGAGGACTGTACTGTGAGCCAGTAGCCTGCTTGTCATAATTATTGTGAAATGTATGTGAGGGTAGTACTGAAGAAATTATGTATTTTAAACTCAAAATTATGTTCTTAAGGTATGATCATGGCACACCACATGCTTGAAAGGAATCTGTCTGAGGCAACAAACATATCACTTTTCCTACAGACTAATAATTGCCCACTTGACAATGGTGGTCTATTTGAACAATAAAGCCTGATGCTAACTATATTATTGTGAAAGCTACAAGAGAGAGAAACTATAGGAAAAGAACAGTCACCAGGGCTATGTGCTACTTATGAGTAAGATCAAAAGATTAATCTAGTACATCAGATACTGTAAATAAACATGGAGCATTTCCTAGTGAGGAGGAAAGTTAACATAACTTGTCTTACGATCAGATTACAGCCAACATGGCTGTAAATCACTGTAAGAACATTAGAAAAGCATTGGTCTGTAAGACATAAAAGTATCCAGTTAAATAAGTATAGGTTCTAGAATGTGTGTCATTATTTTATTTTATATATAACCTTTTCTTTCAAGTACACCTAGTTTCTCTGATTGGAATCTTTATTCTTTGTTAAATAAGCTTGTTTTCATTGTACTTAACATTTCTAAGTGCTGTGTATTAGGGGTAGCAGTGAGTTGGGATATACTGTCCCTTTGGGAGCAGCAAATCTGTGAATTTGGGAGTGTCAAGTGAAACAGTATTGGACAATCCAAGAAGACTCTTGGAGGGTTTGGATGTTGTAATATGCTTATCATTAACCTGTGAAGGGGACAGTGAGGTCTGTGTGGTCCAAGAAAGGAGTGCTTGTATTGATAATGGCTGGTGAAATTTGGGAAGTGCCTGTGTTTCAATATTATTCTTAGTCAGAGATGCAGGTAAATAGTACAATGTTGATGATATGCTTGTGATCTAAAAATAACTGCATATCAGCTGTCAACATGCATTTTTCTAAGAGCTAAATTGTTTATATAGTCTGATAAAGAGCATTTTTAACCCGTTTATAATAATGTCATTCCAATAACATTCTACCTTTGTGCAGTGATAATTTAACTGATAACCAAAGAAGGATTCTAAATAATTTTTTGTGGGTGGCTTTACACATTGCATGGATTTGTGAGACTGAACCTTGCTAGGCTATCTTTCTTATTTTTGAATACCATTTTTCCTCCCTCTTGCTATTTCTTACTTATTACGGTGAACACAGGGCAGTCACAGGCACCAAATAGCTTGATTTTTTTGTATAATCTAGATTTCCCCTAGTTCCGCCAGACTGATGTGGCCCATTTACAATGGGATTTTTCAACAGGTTCAGGATGATTTATGACAGAATATTCAGCTAAGTTAGTTGCTGGCTGGTTCCTCAGAGTTATTTCATGTCCTCTTCACTGACAGCTTCTGTTCTCCAGCCTTCGTAGCTAAATTCATTTGAGGCCTAATGCAATTCCTATTGGAACCGATGAGAGCCTAGTATTAATTTTAACAGGAGTCTGTCTGATCAAGTCCTTAAATAATCCTATGCAATGTTCAAACTCAGGCAGAATTCTCATTGACTTCTGATTTAAAATTTTGTGTAAGGGTGTGTCTACACTACATCTATGCTGTTGCAGCTATCCTGCTTTAGTGAAAATACTTCTTATGCTGCCAATCTTTTTTCTATTAAATAGGTAATCCTTGTCTCTGAGAGCTGATAGCTTGTTTGTTAGAATCATTCATCAATTTAGCTGTGCCTGCAGTAGATTTAAGTCACCCTAACTATGGTGCATGGGGTGAAGAATTATTCACAGCCCTGAGTGATGTAGCCAGCTCGACCTTACTTTTAGGAGAAGACCAGGTCTTACTTGAGATACAAGTCCTAAATAGGAGCACTAAGTGGGCATTTTATCTGTGGGCAATAGGTAGCTGTTTGCTTGACACCTGTCTATGTTTCTCTGCATCTGATGACAAAATTTGATCTATTTGTCAAATTAGTCTCTTTAAGAAACAATGGGGGTAGAAGCTAGAAATTGCTTTTACATGCTGGATGGAACACATTTTTACAAGTGTAACAATTTAAATCCCATTTTTCTCTGTATCCATATCTTGGAAATGCTACCGCAGCTGTCTTGAGGGGATATTAAAAAAGTAGTTATGGGGCAAGTGAGATGTACTGCAATGGCTAAGCAAGTGAGATGTACTGCAATGCCTTAGTATTGTGATAACATTTTGCACATATAAAATTGTTCCTGTAGTAGTGCAAGTAGTGGTAGTCAGTTGGACTCTATGAATTGTTCTTCTGTAGTACTGTACCTACACATTTTAATTGGATCAAAGATTAAAAAATAAATTCAAAACTCCCGTCCCACCCACATTTTCCATGCAATTTAATCAGAAAATACCTTCCAAATTTTAACTTAGTACTAATTAAAGTGAGTTGTTTCATCCCGGAAGCAGAGGGAAGACCAGCCCCAGCCTCCACAATGCAACAACTTCCAAACAATAAACCTGGGGCTTGATCTTCAAGGTCAATTAAAATTCCATTCAGGTCAATTAAAATTCCCATTTGATTCAGTGGTACAGGATCAGGCCTTTAGGGTAGCTTTGCACATCAAAAAGCAATGGAAGCCAGTGACTGATGATGAGGAGTACACACCCGTTGCTTGGCTCACACCCTTGGTCCATGTAAAATTCCTGAACACCTGCAGGAAGTGAGGGGATGTGATCTGGGGGTGAGGGGTAGGTGGATATATTCTGTGATTGGTCTGGAGACGCCTTCATGGAGCAACTCAGTGGCCAAGGCTGAAAGATACCATCCTTTTTCTGGTCTAGTTGTTTTGTTCTGAACATACAGGGTCATGATAGATCATGTTAAAACGCATTCATTTATTTTGTTCTAGTGTTATGCTGTCCTTTTTGTACATTTGCTGATTCTTTTGTATATCTGGACTGGAATATTCATATAGTATTTTCAGTACAAATAATATTACTGGAATAACTATTTAAAATCCATCTGATATACATACACTTTAAATAACTCTTTAAAATAATAATACCTGGCTCTTCTGTAGTGTTAATTGTGGTTCTTATTTGTGTATTTCTAGCTTTGAGAGATTTCGCTTCAGTGGGGTTTTCCTGGAACTGAATATGAGGGTTTAGTCAGATAAACATAAGATTGCTTTTAGCACATAACTTGTTCATGGGCCATTACATCTGTTTCAATTACACAGCTATCAATACAGATACATGATTGGAACCTTTCATATGATACAGCTGAGAGAGATTATAGCCCCTGAGGTATGACCGACTTGCCCAAACTCGGAGAGAATCAAAGCCTGCTTTTGCCGCTGAATTATAAAGTGATGATACCTGTATTTTGTGAAGTACCTAGGAATTGTCATACAGAACAGATCAATGGTCCAGCTAATCTGCTGTCTTATTTCTGACAGTAATCAGTGCAAGAAGGTGGTACATGAAACCTCTGAAGACAAGTTATAAAAATAACTTGGAGATAAAGGATGTTTCTGCC
>JANRFK010004149.1:89202420-89231935 GCA_030068395.1 Apalone spinifera
AAAACAACTGCCTCATTCACCTTCCCATAATCAAAATCCAGGGTTTGTAGGCATCATGACAAAGTGCATCTCGGTATTTTTTCCTTAAAAAAAATCATTTTGTACAAAATAAATATTTTCCTCCACAGGACATAAAAATAAGTATGGGCCCTGTACAAAGTTTTTTGCATGCTTAACTTGATGTGCGAGAGGAACCCAAATGACCTAAAGATGACAGTTCTCAGGTGAAAGTCCTTGTAGGATCAGGACCTAACTTAAAAGAAATTTCAGATTGCACAATTAAGGACCCAAAATTCAGGAAATGCCAGTGTGATAGATACAGCAATGTATGCAATATCTGTGCAAGTAATTTTGTGTTGTGTTGTGTTGTGTTGAATAGTTTACCTAATGCCATAGGTAAGGATTGTTTGCAGCTCCAAGGATGGATGCTCTGTGAACAGCTAAAAAATGGTGAATCACTTAAGTTAATAACATATCCAGATCATGAATTGGTGTAATAATTTATAGATGGGGCAAATTAAAGTTGCACAAGCAATGCTGATTCTGCAATTTCCTAGCTTTTCTATGATTGACTTTGAAACCTTGATATACTTCAACATAGATGTATGTAATTATTTGTAGATATAGAATATCAAATAGCACTTTACAAAAGAAATAAAACACAAAAGTGCACTAACAAAATGAGATCTCTAATATCTGTTTTCCATTTTAACTCTTTTGAGGGATACACATACCTTTTACACTAGAGGAATGTGAAATCAATTTAGACAATAAACCATTATATACATTTTTTTCCATCAATATGTTTTCTTTCACAATGGTAGCAGTTAACTCATCTTGATTATGCAAGTCTGAGTATCTACTGACGTGACAGTGAACAACTAGTTCAGCCCATAAATAAAAAAAGTATCGTCCTATACTAACAAGTAGGGTACCTACCAAATTCACGGCCATGAAAAAACATGAAATTTGATCTCCCCTGTGAAATCTGGTCGTTTAGTGTGCATGCTTTTACCCTGTACAGATTTCATTTTCACAGGGCAATCAGTGTTTCTCTCCTGACCCAAAAGGGTCTTTCAGGGGGATTGAAGGGCTATTTTAAGGAGTCATGATAGTGCTACCCTTATTTCTGTGCTGCTTTCAGAGTTGGTTGATCAGAGAGCAGGAGCTATTGATCAGGCATTCAGCTCTGAAGATAGCACTGTCACCAGCAACAGTGCAGAAATAAGGGTAGCAGTACTGCAGTTCCCCTGCCCCTATACAATAACCTTGAGACCTCTGCCCCACAACTTTTTTGGCTCAGGACTCCTACAATTACAACACCATGAAATTTCACATTTAAATATCTGAAATCATGCTGAATGACCCTGAAATTGACCAAAATTGACTATGAATTTGATAGAGCAAATGGGACTTGAACTGAGGGGGTCTTGGGAGAAGGATCATATAGTGTTCCTGTTAATGTAATACCCTACATATACATGCAAAGAGGGTAAAAAGGAATCTGAATTCTTCTTGATAAATGCTTATCATTCAAAACCCGTGGAGAAAGTTTGATACAGTATTTCTACTAAAAAGAACTTATACCTGTGTGTTCAAATGTCTTAAGGGTGAACGTCCTTTAATATTTAAAATTCAAACCACTTTAAACTTATATGCTAAACACAAGTAAATAAACAGGATTATAGAGGCTTTCATTATCCTGTTTAATATTAAACTTCTTTATATTCCTGATGGATCAGGGCTGATCAAAAGCCCATTGAAGTCAATGGGAATCTTTCCACTGACTTCAGCAGGCATTGGATCGGGTCTTTACTGCAGATTATTGGTTTCTGCTTAGTGACTTGCAAGAGCAAAGGGATATAAATATATATTTTTTTTAAATCTGAAGAAGCATGAAATATTGTTAAAAACCACCAAGATGTTCCTTACTGCTCCAGTTGTAGTTCTTTAGTGGGCGTGGCATTAACAATGTAAGTACGTTACAATGAACAGGCACTAACTATTTGCAGTTGAGCCTAGATGTTGACCTAAAAATATGAGTTTTAAATTAGTAATGTGCTGAGCAACTCAGTTCTTTGTGTTACTGAGAAACACTCAGCACTTATTATTGAAATGCTGCTCAGAAGCCTTGTTTAAGTAGGTCACTTTCAAAACTCACTTGATCAGGCCTAGACTCAATCAGTTAAGAAACTTGAAAACAATGTTTCCTTTTCATGCGTGGTTTGTTTTCTGTTTTGCAAACATGGGCCCTGATCCTGCAAACTTTTACACACGAGTAACTTTATGCACATGAATGTTCCCTCTGAATTCGGTGAGGTTATTCATCTGAATGAAATTACTCACTTACATAACTGTCACACAGGATCTAGGCTTGCAATTTCCCCAGCATGTTTTCATGGAGCACACACCATGCTTCCGGCCAAACAGAACTCATCCGAACTCCATTCTCATCACTTCAACAACCTTATCAGCCTGCAGCTTGCTGTTGTATAGCATTATCAGCATCCGCAAAATTCTCCTTTTTTGGATGCCCCTTTCCATGTGAGATGTAAGCCCAAAGGTGAATTTTATTTTAAAATCTTGAGTAAATTCTACTACTCATTACTATGTTGTGGAACACAGAAGGATATAAATATAAGTGGAATAGCTGTGAACAGTTTTTGTGCACACCACTCAAAAAAAAAAAAAGAAAGTTGAAACTTCCTAAGGGGCTATTGTTTGCTGAGAGTTTAATCACCAAGCTACTTCACAAAATGGCAAGAATTAATATAAAATTAAAGAAAAGGCTATTTTCCCAGTGATGTATCGGAAGGGGATCACAGTATTTCCTCAGAAAAGTGGCTTTTGTTCTTGTTCATTGCTCTGCTTTCCATTTTAAGCTGTACAAGTGTGAAAAGTGATGCAACCTCCCTGGAACAGCTGCTACCATTGCCCATGGCAGAACCATCTTCTGGGCTTCCCTGGTGCCATGTAAAAGCAGCAAAGGACTTTGGAAGCCTCTCTGCCTCTGCAGCCATATGTGTAGCTGGAAGCGGTTCACTTGAAAGAGGCTGCCATCCACCAGGGTGCATAGGAGAACAATGGGAGCACATACCCTTCAGCCTCAGAGCCATCAGGCCACCTGCTGAAGCAGAGAATTCTTTGTTCAACATCTCTTATAAATAGAGAAATGGCCTGGGGAACACAAGGAGGCAGCTCCGATAGGGAGATAGGAAAGCAAATGATAAGAAGGTGGGGAGATGAGAAGGGAACTATTGCAAGGTGGTTAGTGAGGATCAGGTCAGATAGACTCACCCAGTCTTAGCCTTTTATACATAGTACATGGTCATTCTCCATTAAATATGAGTAATGTTGCTTATAATGCCATAATCTAATAAATTTGTTTTTAAGAGCTGAACAAACAGGATATAGTTTTCCATTTTGTTCCTGAAAACTGTGTTCCTCAGCTACATAATTAATATACTTTGAGCTTGCCGCTTTTAAATGGTTTCATGCTCGTAATTTAGCAAATGTTAAGCACAAATGTAAAATCAATATATCCTGCTTACAAAGTAGCCAAAATAAGCATGTAATTTGCTAAATACCATAATACAAGAATAGTATTGAACGATGTAACTTAAATCATCTCATATAGTCAATAAAGCTGTTCGAAAATCTAGTTTGAGTAGTTTTGTTCATATAACTTCTCCATTATGGCTTCTAATTTAACACTAATTTTGATGATCAGGTTGTGATTTTAAATTCTTCCCACTTGCAAGGTGCATACTTATTTATTTAAATAAACTTTTGTTGTGCCCACAATGACAAATAGACATAGAGGGCTCAAATTACAACAAATTCCAGCTCCACCTCAGTCAAGTAAAGGTTAGGACACATACCTGCGATATGTCCATCAAGCTTGAGAGCAAGCCACAATCTTTGTTTGTTTTTTCAACCAGTTTTTCACCCATCTTCTAGTAATTTCATCTATATTTATTTTGCTTATGAGAATGCCATGTGCGATGATGTCTAAAGCCTTACTAAAATTAAGATACATCACCTCCAGTGCTTTCCTCTCAACTACTAAGCTAGTAACCCTGTCAAAGAAGGATATTAAGTTCATTTGATATGATTTGTTCTTGACAAATCCATGTTGGCTATTACTTAATATCATATTATTTTCTAGGTGCTTCCAAATTGATTGTTTAATAATTTGTTCCAGTATCTTTCCATTTATCAATGTTTGAATTATTGGCCTCTAATTCTCCATGTCTTTTCGATTCCCATTTTTAAAGCTACATATTATGTTTTCTAGGATCTCATCTATCCTCAATGAGAGTTGAGGTCACTTTAGCTAGTTCCTTATGTACCTGGTAATGAATTTCAGCAGGTCCTGCCATTTTGAATACATTAACTTATCTAAATATTAATGAACCTGTTCTTTCCCTATTTCTGGCTTTTATTCCTTTTGCCTCCTTTTTATATTGTGTTAAGTAGCTGGTCACTATTAACGATTTTAGGAAGGACTGAAGTAAAGTAACCACTGCACACCTCGGTATTTTCATGTTACCTGTCATTAGCTCTCCTGCTCTCACTAAGTAGTGAACCTACATTTTCCTTCATCTTTCTCATAGTCTGAATGTATTTACAGAACCTTTTCTTACTGTGTTGTCACTTGCTAAGTGTAACTGATTTTGTCCTAAAATCCTTGCACTGATCATTTGTGCTCTTCTTTAGTAATTATCTAACTTGCTACTTGTTTCTGTAGGATTCTATTTCAATTTTCAGACCTTTAACGTGTCCTTGATGGACCCATATCATCCTATTTCTGCCTTTCTTTAATGTTGGGGTAGTGTGGTTGAAAATGACTAATCTATATGAAATGAGACAGAATCATAGAATACTAGAACTGGAAGGGACGTGGCAAGATCACCAAGTCCAGGCCCCTGCCCTCCATGGACCATTCAAATCATATTTGGATTTCTGGGAGACATTCCGGTGGAATGTGGTTTGTTTCTTTAAAGGTGGAAATGTGCAAGATAATTATTATTTATATAATATATCACTTTACATTTTCAAAACTATGTGCAGGATTAATTCTCTCATCTATTTGTGTCAGGTTGTAAAATATCTGGAAAACTAAAACAGAGGACTGGATGTGCAAAGAAATTTAGACATCTAACTTCCATTTAAAGTTCCTAAATACAAATTTAAGAGCGTCAAAATCACTGATGAGCTGCTGCCTAATGTTGTAGGCACCTTTTTGACTCTGTGCCTTATTAGATGCCAAGGAGCTGTGACTCTGGTCCTCTGACTCATGTACCACAATTGCATCCCTTTAATCAGACAGTGACAATCACTAGAAGTCAAAGATTTTAAAAGTGGCATAACTTCTGTCCTCAGCGTGGGTTTGTTTTCTGCTTTTGTGAGAAAAGAGGCAGCTCCCTCTTATGTGTTCATTTCTCTACTTGCTTCTAAGACTTTTTCCCTGCTTGCACCTGGTTTGTCAATATGTTCCTCTGTCTCCTACTGTTAAAGGAGACTGAAACCAAAAAGAGACTACATCTGCATTATGCATGGCAATTCTCTGAAGTCTTTTATTCTTCTAATTTATTGCTTATTTGCAATTTATACTGTTTTTAAAATCCAAATATAAATAGTATTCCCCAAGGAATAAATATGTTACTGCCAGGACCTATGCACGTCTGTAGTAAAGACATGCTATGCAATGGGGAGGAAAAGCTGCTCCTACTCTGCTGATACTAGAAAAAACAATTGCTTGACTTGTGTCCCTGACTAGAGTCTAGAAAACTCTGTTGATAAGAAACAATTTATTCGCCAGCTTTGTCCTGTTTTTCTGGTTGTGTATTTTTCACAAATGAAACTGATTTTTATAAATCAAGTTAAACAAGTAATACAAAACATATTTCAGCTTGTGGCTTAGTCACCAAACGGTCTCTGTATGATGCCCTTGTGTGACTGTTCACTTCAGTCTCATGGAGAGCGCAAGTGAAATTATGAGTGGGAAGGAACTTCAATAACTGGGCCTTTGATTTGAGGAGAGTGTAGGATCAGTTTGGATAGGACACTTTGTACTTGAAACTTTGCTTCCTGAGGGGTTGTTCCCACAAAAATAAAACAATGGTAATATTAGAAGTTGGAGACTGATTTAAACTGAGTGAGCAGCATTGCAACATGATGCCCAGGTTTGCAGCACTACGTGTCCCTGTGTGACATACCATAATACCTTAAGCAAACCCAGCTCAAACCTGCTGGACAGGAGCTGCTGCTACGCTACTTGATGAGCATGGGAAGGCCTCACTTTCCAGCACTCTTGTCTTTTGTCAGTTGCATATGTTTGCAAAGGCACCATACTCACGTCTGATGGCTGCTGGAGGATGGTTGCCTACCTGGTCAGTCTATGAGCTCTGCCACTTGCCTGGAGTTCTGGGAACACAATCAGTCACTTAGGTGGGGGGGAGGGAAGGGAAGGGTGAGGAGGAACCACCATACAGCAGTATTCCACGTATCTACTCAAGTGCATGTTTTGAGCTTACTGATTATTAATTTTCTGGCATCTATCACCATTCACCACAGACATTGCAAATGAATTGGTAACTGCAGTGTGCATATATATGAGTTGACCTAGTTTGGAAGATCCCTATAATAGCCTATACATCCGTGTTCATCAGTGATTAGGCCATGGATCTGGGGACATTTAAACATACAATCATCTCTTGTACTAATTGGGCATTGTGTTATATGCAGATGTTTTGACTAGTTCTTACTGCACACAATGGACAAGAAGTAGCTGTGGGTGAAGAAGTAGATCTGCCAGATAGACACACTGACACCATGCCAATGTCAGGAGATAGTACTAGCTATAAGACGCCTCACAGCAACAATATTGTAGCTTCATCTTTGCAGCCTGGCACTTCTGTTAGTATTAAATGTTGTCAGTCTGCACTTCTTTCCAGGGATCACGTATAGGAAGCCATAACTTTTGTTTTTCAGTACTCCTAGACTTCATTGACTGCCAGTTCCAATTCAGTACAGTATAGCAACAGGATAAGTTTGAGTGCCAGCAGTAATTAGGACAGCAGGAAGAGATTTTAGTCCAAAGTCACTGCTGGCATAAACACAAGCAATTTGATCGATTTGATTAGAATTGTCCATAGTGAGTTTGGCCCTTTGTATTTAAAAGAAAATTAGAACTCAATGGGACCCATTTTGCCTCTCAGTTCAGGAAAAATGGGTGAGGAGAACGCAAGTCCTCTAGCTCTCTTATATGTACACTAATGGCCCCCTGCCCCCAAAAAAGTGTAAAGAGTTTTTTTTTAATGTATTTCAGGAGTTGCGTAGGAAAACTTTCCATAAAGCAGCAAAGTCTACTAAAAGGGTTGCACAGGATACTTCCCAACATCACAAAAAAGTTGTTTTTTAGCATTACAGTCAATGAAGTTTAGGAGTACTGAAAATGTGAATTTCAAATGTGAATAATTTCAGAATTTTTTCTTGAACAATTTCTGTGGAATGGGCACATTTCCATTAAATATTTGTTTTTATGGAACAGCATTTTCTGATGGAAAATATTCCATTGAAAATGGTTTGACCAGTTTTAATTTGTTATGGGTGTCACTATTATCTGAGGAATTTCAAATATACCTTTTTGAGGGGGTATCTAAGTACCAGTAATGCTACCTAGTTCTTTATAACACTTTACACCTTAAGGCAGTGGGTTTCAAACTTTTGTTCTTCATAACCCAGTTGAAGAAAATTGTTGAAGCCTGAACAATTGAAAAATTGTTGTGACCCACCATAATTTGACTAGTGTGTGGGTTCCGGAGTGGGGCTGATAATGAGAGGTTTGGGATGTGGAAGGAAGCTTCATCTTTGGGGGGGGGCGGGAGGTAGGAGAGCGCGAATCAGGACTGGGGCAGGAGGGGCTCATCTTGAGCGGCTCCAGATCAGCAGTGCAAAGGGGGTGCTAAGGCATGCTTCCTGCCTCTCCTGTCACCGAAGACCATGTTGTGCAATGGAAGCAGCCAGCAGCAAGTTCCCAGCCAATGGGAGAACAGAATTAGTGTTTGGGGCAGGAGTAATGTGTGAAGCCCCATGCATGCTCTCTCCCTTCCTTCTGTCTAGGAACCAGGGCCGCTGCCGGCCATTTCTGGGGTGCAGTTCTAGAACAGGCTGCCATAGCACCCCACTGGTCACCTGATCACCGTGCATTAATGAGACCCAATGCCTGCCATTCCACAACCTAATAGTGGGTTGCACCCTGTAGTTTGAAAAGCACTGCCTTAAAGCTTCTATAGTAACTAATTGAATCACAGCCTCCTTTTCAGGGGTATCGCCATTTTGCAAATGCAGAAATTGAGACAGGGAGCAAACATGACTTGCCCTACAATATTGGGGAAATCATTTGCAGAGCCAGTATTAGAATTTGGTATGTCATGGCTTCCGATCCTCTATTCATTTCTCTCTAGATCATGCCATTCTTCCTCCTGAATGTGGAATGGAGAGTTAAAAAAAAAAACCACCCAAAAAAACCTCTCCTATTTGGCTAGAAACACATTTTTAATATAATTAAATTTAAATCAAGACTGAAATCCAGCAGCCAGACCTGTTTTATTTCCTTTTTCCATCTCTGCAACTCAATGCAGGTGAAGTAGTTGCAACCCCATCCCAACTGCTTGCTCTGAACTTCTCATTGGCAGAGAACCGTGACCAATGAGAACTGCAGGCAGCACCAAGCCTCCCTTAAAAATGACTATTTGATTTAGTCCCTTTTCAGTTTGTGAGTTATCTATGAACAGAGTTTGATTTTCAAAAAAACAGTTGTTTGAAGTCATTTGGTAGGTTATGTTGGAGCCCATTGTTTATCTGCCACAATTACTGTTTTAAATATTCACTATTCAAAATTCACTGATAATAATCTGTGATTGCGCATGTAAGCCTCATAATATTTTTTCAGTTTCTGTGTTGGCTGATTCTCAGATCCACCAAAGCTTTAAAGATAAGTGAGTGAAAATTCTACATGCTTCTCATACCAGTACATATTTGTAATACTTTCTCTTTCCTGGAACATTTTTATGAACAAAAATTCACCTGGATTGGTAAGAGCATGATCAGAAAGCTAATAAAATACCATTGAAGAAAATTTGTGGCTCTGATTGTTACTGCCAACTGAGGCAATAAAAATCTGGTAGTTGGTACAGCAGGGGACCAGGGCTAATGCTACCTCCCTACCTGGCTCAGTGCCACTCCTGGAAGCAGCTGTCAAATCCCTGTGGCCCCTGAGTGCAGGGAGTCTCTGCATGCTGCCCCCATCCCAAGTGCTTGCTCTGAACCTCTCATTGGTAGAGAACTGTGACCAATGAGAACTGCAGGCAGCACCAAGCCTCCCTAAAAGATCATAGGAACCTGCTGGCCACTTATTTGGAGATGTAGTAAGCACAACTGGGAACCCAAATCCCTGTCCCACACAGAATCCCTAATCAGAGACTTTTTGCAAATAACACACAGCAGAGTAGTGCTGCTAGAAAATATGATTTGGGAAAACCATCTGATTGATGTTGCTTTACACTGCAGTAATATTCTCTTATTTTTGGCTGTCACGGGGCAGCCACTTGCTGCCATAGTCGGCTCCTGCTGGTTGCTTTGGGAATTAGCTCTGTAGCCCTGGATTGCCCCCCTTTTGGCTGTTGTCTCATCCATAGTTACCTCTTTTTCCTCCACCTCTGAGTTAGGACCCTCATCCCTCCCAGACCATGGTGTTCTCCCACCTGGACACTGCCCTACCGCAGTGCCTCCACACTCTGGGATCCCCCACCCCAATGCCCACCTTGCCTCAGTGACGCTACTACCAGTCTTCATCTAGCCTCTGCCTTGGGGCAGTCTGAAATGGCCACTCATCATTGGGAAAGAGGTGTGGCCCTGCTGCCTTTGCCTACTCTGGATGCTCCCCTGCAGCCCTAGTATTCTCAGCCTTTGCTTCAGGCTCTGAAGCCTGGGAGTTTGCCTGGCCAGAGCTTCCCCAGCTCTGCCTGCCTTTCCCCAGCCCTGCTCTAAGTCAGGAATCTTCTAGCTTCCTGGGCAGCTAGGTCACTCCTGTTCTACAATAACAGTGAGTCTAAGTGTTTCCTTCCTTCCAGGAGCCTTTACTTATACTGCCCTCAGCTGGGCCCTAATCGACTAAGACCTGTCACAGCTGCTGGCGCCATAGGTCTCCCAGGGCTGGGTTTTAACCCTTAAAGGGCTAGTGCAGGGCAGTCACAGTTGTCTCTACAAATTGACTACTGAAAATAAGTGTGGCAACTCAGCAAAGAAATAGTTAGGGTTGCTTGCAGGAAACAAAATGAATTCTGATCATTTTTATAGTGTTCATGGAGTTGACATTAAATTTACTCTATAATTTTTGGATATGGAACATATCGGATTCAGTATGCTATCAGATCTCTTTGAGCTTTAGATGATCCAACTGTGGAAAAACAAGAAAAAGAAGAACTTCAGCGAAAAACAAATCCAATATCAGAACAGTGACTGCAGACCAAAACAATGATGTTGACTAATGCAAATTAAGAAAGTTAATTAACAGCCACACATATAGCTCTTCTTCCTTTGCTATTCAACTATCCTCTTGGTTCAGTCCATGTTCATTTCTATTTCGCCATCTTGCAAACTTACCAGACCTCCTTTGGACAAACAATGAGCTTCTGAAAATTACTTCTATCCCCACCCTCCACCGCATTACTCCTAAGGGCCCTAAAGGCTGCTCCCATTTCTTGCCCTTACTGCCTCCATCCAGGTTGTCTTAATGAGCAGCTAGCTGGTAAGGTCTTGTACAACTGGAAACAGCTTTCTCTATCCCAATTAATTTTCGAAACAAGGGTTTTGTTTTAACTGGTTGAGGCATTATCCCGAGGTACATGATTACATCTTTGCTTTGGGCTTTCTGTTAAGCTGCTTTGAAAATTTTGTCAACAGTTCTGGCTTCCAGTTTCACTAATGTCCGATCTACTATAATTTCATCCTTTATAACCCTTCTGTAAAATTCCAACTCTCTCCCTTCCTCTTCAAAAAAGTGATTTCTGAAAATAGGCATTTTGACAGGTTGCATTGATTTTTTTTTCTTTGCAGAATGTCAGGGGGTTATACGTAAGAAGAAACAGCCTGACTAACAATGGATTTCTAGTTTCCTAAGACTGACTCTGTGGAATCATCAACTTACATAAATGTAGGGGAGGAGGGAAAGGATGAGGTATGTGTTGGAAGAGTATTAGAGTCAGCCTATATTATGCAACTAGGAGACCTCTACGCAAATTATTAGTCGTGTCAGGATGAGTGCCAATAAAAAGATTCTGTGACTTCATGCTGAATACAGTCTGCACTTATATGAGTTTATATGTGCATGCTATGCGTTCTCCTAAGTTCGAGACTAGGATAAATGAAAAGGAAATAGTTGTTAAGAGGTTAGTTGCATACTTTTATATTTTAGAAAATAAAAAAAATATTGCTTCAGGCCCTGACTTTGGTATAATATTGTTCAAAGAAATGAGTGAATTCCTATGATTTCCCAGCCAAAAATTTATTCTTTTAAAGTCTAATCAGTGGATGTTATCTATGCAACTTAACCAAATATCTGTACAGCTAATTAATTCTTTCACGATACAGGAAAATCAGATGATAACATTTGTATGAATTGTTTAATTTTCCAATCAAACCAATTAATTGCAGGCATACTTGAATAAAATTATTCTATACAATGAGAAAGAAGGATCAGGGGAGAACTAACTTTCAGTCATGGGTGAGCTGGTCCAATCAGCTGAGAAAAAGTGGTAGATAGCACTTATCCCTGGTATAAAGATTAATAGTGTTCTATGTCCATTTCCCTATTGTTTCCTATCAACATACAAACAATGAGAGAATAGAAGATGCAAAAAATCAAACATTCTCATTCCATGCTTTGTTCTCATTTTACTCACTGTTCTTGTTTACAGGTGTAACTAGCTCTGGATGGCATTCAGCCTTAAAACAGGAGAAATCAAGCATTTGTGTGAAAGACTTTTTATTAGGAGATGTAGGTATAAGGCTAGATCCTCAGCAGGTATATATTGTGCAGCTTTGATTAACTGAGTGTAGTGATGCCACTTTACACCAGTTAAGGATTTGACCCATGATATTTATTAAGCAATCAGTAGTCTGGTTTAACAAGGAAATGCACAATCATTCATTTCAATTTGGCTCCGCCTATCTATATCTATATCTATATCTATAAAATATATATTTATTTATTTTATCCTGGACATTCTCAGAGGTTTAACATAGGCATTAAGCAAAGTCATTATCATGCCTGTTAGAATTCATTGTTAGCTTAACATCAAAGAACTGCTATATGTAATTTCATCATCTGTTTAGTTACTAATTACTTTCCCTGGCTTTCTTTGAAAGTAAACTCATTCCCCTCTTTCTAGGAGACTATGTAGAGTTTTATGGCATCTGTTCCAGAGGCTTCTTTGAGGTGTGTTGTGACCTGTCAGTGCATGTGCTGGAACTGTCAAGCCATGACCGTCAGATTTAAATAAGAATACTTATTAGAGAGGAAATGAATATCCTAAACTGAGGACAAAAATAGAGAATTTTTCCACAAAATTAAATACAGCAGTTAAGGAACAAAAAGGATGAATGCAACATTGATGCTAAAAAGGAAATGGTAAATACTAGGCTGTCTTTCATATTTAGGAAAACTTGTTCAAATATCTTGAATTTCAGTATACAAATAATCAAAAATTCAATTTTAAAATGCAGAAAAAAATTAACTAAATGTTTTGAACATTTTAAGGTTTTTCAGAATTATTCTCAGAACCAGTCTGACAAGATAAATACAGCAGCTTGTCTATCACATGGATGGTCATGGTGTATAAGGAAAAGGAACATAAATGTTTAGTCTTCATCCACACATAATGCGTGATTTGAAATGAAATATATATATGTAAATTACAATATATTATCTGGACTGTGCTGTCTGTATTTTGTACAGCACTGTTTTATGTGTTTTGTAAAAAAATTGGACAGTCCTTAATAATTGTATTGATATACTAATTTAGAAAAGCAAGATAGGAAACTAAAGTAATTGATCTGAAGCACCTATTATCAAGAGTCTGATTCTATAACAGGAAAACAACTGAAAACTTGTAGAAAACCTGTAAACCTGTAAACGTTATTGAAAATTCTATTTCCACAGATTGGACCTTTATAGAATAACACCTAATCTGTGGAAATAGAATTTTCAATAACGTCTTGGGTCTCTCAAAGGCTGTAACAAGTGAAGTATCCCACTGGGACGAATATATTAATTTGTACTTCTTCTATAGTATATAGGACTTTTTTTTTTTAGTAGTAGTTCAAATGGTACTGTTCCTGTAGCCTATCAGGAGGGAGTATTTCTTAATCTGTACCTTTACCTATTGCACTTTGGAAAAGTCTAGTATATTTGAGATTTGGAAGGGGAAAGAAGATTTCTAATAGTAAGTTGGATTTTTTTTTAAATAGAAACACACACTCCCTGTTTCATTATCATTCTCACCCTGATTCTCTCACCAGCCAACCAACAGGCAGATATTTTATTGTTTGTTCATGTGGTTGGAAGGCTTAAGTATTATTCCTACTAGAGATAGCTTAATACTTATCTAGGTTAGGATAAAAGTATACATTAAAAACACATTACCTTCTTATTCTGTAGGCACAGTAAGTTGTATTTTAACACATTTTAGCAGGGGAGGCGAACCCCATTGGGGAGCATGGGGTTCATGTCTCCCAGCTAAAATTCATCTTGCCCTGTCTGTAGTAGGGGCTTAACATTTTAAATAAGCACCATTCAGTCTAGACTTACAGTCAAAAAACTGAGATGGACAAAAGTAAAAGATAAATGCTATTTATTGCGTGGCTTTGAAATGTTTCTACATGTAATGACGGTGACACATGTATGAATGTGTGTCTGTCTATTCCTCATACAAAACACCCTTCTTACGAATTCTTTATATTGCTTACATAAAAGAAATAGTAAAAATAACTGAAAATGTTACGTTGAAAAACATTTTTTTTTCTAAATTTAGGATTTTTTGAGGTGGGGGGGAACTACAGATAAATCTACTATTCATTATTACTGGCTATACTTTGTGATACAACTAATTCATTAACAGGTGATTATACTTGTCCCCCTCATGCAAATTAATCTTCTACCCACATTTCAAAATAAATAGCCTCATGTAGCTAAAAGTAGTGCTTTCCGCTCTAGTCATGTCATTAATTGTATTAATTAAAACTTATACAGCATATTTCAGAAAATCTGACACTTTAACAGTGAATATGATACTACAGCTCAGTCTGTACAGAAATATTAGTTTAGTGAGAGATGTTAGTTCGAGATGAAATTTTGTAATTATGTTACTATATGTGTAGGAATTAAATATTAAGAATATGTTGGTGTCAAAATTATCAGCAGAATTATTTGGTGTATTCTAATATTGTAATCAACAATGGATAAGAACTAAACCTGATTCCCCCAAACTATGAGCAAATTTGGGTCCATGCTTTGAGGTTCAGGACCATTTCCAATTGTAAAAAATACTTAAATAGCTTACATAGGAAGTAGTAGAAAAAAACACCGTAGTTTGGGTACGAGGCCTGCATGGTTCTGTAGGGGTAATGTTGTGGGCCACCCAGGAAGAAGCAGGCCATCAGGCGGAAGGGGCGGGGCCTTGGGCAGAATGGGTGGTGTTGATGCTTTGCTTTGGGCATGGGTTCTCGCCCCCTGAGTTTCAGCCAATGAAAGAGGCGGGACCTGGAGCAGATGGGATGGTGCTGGGAACTATCCTCCTCCCAGAGTTGGAATTAAAGACACACCAAAGGGCTCACAGCTCCTGGCTCCGCTGCCTACCTGTTGCCTGGCAGCCATCTGGCAGATGCAAGCCAGGAGCCCTTTCAACTGCTGCTATTTAAAAGGTTCCCAGCTCATGGCTCCAGGCAGTTGCAAGGCAACATGTTACCGGTGGGGCCAGGAGCTGCGAGCCCTTTCAGTTGCTTCTATTTAAAAGGCTTGCACCTGCTGGGTGGCTGCTACCATGTTGCCTGGCAGCTTCCCGGAAGGCACAAGCCCTTCAAATAGAAGCCATTGAAAGGGCTCACACCTCCCCGGTGGTTCTCAGTCAATGCATTATCGGGGAGCCGGGAGCTGCCACAGGCTGGGATGAAAGTGCTAGGTGGGCCAGAGCCAGCCTGCTGCCCAGCCCCGCTGAAGACTCAAGTCCTGATTAAGCAATGCACTTAAGCACATGCTTAATTTTAAGCATACATTTATGTCCATCCCTATTCCGCAAGGCACTTATGACTGTTAAGCAACCACTTAAGCACTTTGCAGAATTGGAGCCTAAGTGATGATATTTTCCACTGAGTCAACATTAAAATGGTGTGTCCAGCGTAACAGTTAGAGGCTGCTGTGCTAATGTGAAGATGTGTCACAGTCCAAAATGCTTTTTCTGCTGGTTAGGATTTTCAAACTGTTTGTGCTATTTTATTTTTTACATTCCTGCTCTGTCTGTCCACTCATAAGCAGGGGTTCAGGAACAATTTTTATAGTGGGGGTACTGACAGCCATTGAGCCAAACTGTAAAACCTGTGTATAATGGAAACTATTTCAAGTCAAGGAGGTGCTGCAGTATCTATGCTCATGAGAAACAGAAAATCAGAAATTCAATGTTGTGTTTTCAGAGTCTTCCTCACAAACAACACTTGAGTGTTCTACACGGGGGGATATACAATTAATCCTAGAGGTTTCAATGATGGGGGGGGGGGAGATTAATGAATTAAATGGAAATATTACATTCAATGTAATGGGTGCAAAATCTAGCCCTTGAGTGAGAAAGTAGCTATACAATTATTCCCAAGTTTAAAAACTGTATGGATCATATGCATTTGGTATCAGTAAATCCCACAAGAATATTTTCTGAGCCACTGCCCCTCAGCCTTATCACACAGTTTAAATCTCCTAATGGTTGTTCAGAAGGTTTTAGGGTCATCACAACATCTACTTCTGCTTTTTACTGCAAGAGAGGAGTAATTTATCTATAGAGGCCTCGTAGCCAGTAAGCAGTTCTTAATGTACGATTAGCCTTTTTATTTTTCCAAATACTTCATCAGTGTGCAGGGCCATCGATGGGAGAGGGCAAAGGAAAGGGGCAAGTTGCTCTGGGGCCTGGCAATTTAAAAGGGCCCTGGGGCTCTGGACTGCCATTGCGGTTACTGTGACAGCAGCAGGAGCTGGAGCCCTGTGGGATGGAAAGATCTCTGGAAATGGTTTCCATATTCAGAAGCTCTGCTGGCAGGTCCATAACAAATAATCCTCCCTGTCTTGATAAATGCATTTCATTACTCGACTCTCCATAACAATGTAATAATAGTACACACTTACATAATCCCTTCTGAGGCTCTCTTCTTCTCTGCTTTAACATTAAAAACCAGATTCTGCCACCCTCATCTATATCGAATAATAGCTTACTCCTTAGTCCAGTGAAAATCAGTAGTCCCTTAAGGTAGCATTCAAGGGCATAACCTGGCCCTAATTGTGATTAGTAGTAAAGGAAACATTATCATTCCAATACAGACACAGAGGAACAGATGTTATATGTTATTGCTTAAAAGGAGAGTAAATGTCAGAGCTGGAATTAGAACCTAGGTCTCTTGATTTCTCTTCATATGCATGCTATAACTACTAGAAAAGCTACAGTAAGGGGAAGAGGATTAATTTGAGGGCCAGAGATAAGCCAGAGTTCTACATATTTTGAATCAAATGAAAATATTGGGTGAAATCTTGAGTCCACTGATGACAATGAGGCTAGAATGTCACCCATTAGTCATTATGTTAGAGGGGCAGGTGATACCTATTAATAATATTTCAGAGATAAATGCAGAAGTGATGTGTGTGAGATGCTTGAGACCAAAGATTGATGCTTGATAGTGTTTTTCCTGTGGCTCTCCACTGTCAGCTTCATCTCATGTTTTATTATTTCACCAAATGCCTTTATAGCCAAGAAATCCCCTGCAGCATCTGCTCATCAATCTGACACATGCATGTTTGATATAAAACAAAATGTAACATGAACAAAGTAGGATTAAAATATCTGTTCACATTTTGTATTAATAATATTTTACACTAACATATTTAGCTCATCATCTGATGAGAAATATAGGAGTATTTCCGAAAGGTTACCATGGAATTTTAAATGAAGAGAACAGCAAAATAAAATTTAAACAAGTGTCTCCTTTTGAATTTCATCACCGCAAAATTTCAGATGCTTTACAGAGATTCACTTAATTTTCCTAAGGTAGCTTTGCAATTCTAGGTGTTTGCTAATTCACCTTGTAACAGCACTACATGCTTCCTGTGAATGCCCAACTGGTTTCTGAGCTGCAGTATTTGTATGTGCTTAGGAATACATCTTTTCATATTTATAAATAATGCATTTATTTTTATGGTGCTAATCTACACTAGCATGCCTAAGATGCCTTCCAAAAGCAAAAAGAGAGCTTGCTACTAGTGCTTTTCCCATTGACTTGAATGGGAGTGGTACAATACTGATAAAAGGGTCAGGTTATGGCATAGATACTATGAGCAGTGCACTGGATTAGAGTGCCAGCTGCTGGAGTCATGTGATGGTAATCAGAATATCTGCTTTCATTATTTAAAATTGTTTCTACCAGTCATAATTTTAAAGAAAAGCCTGAAAAATTCCACATGTGTAACTGAGGAAGGGGTGTGTGCCTGAACATGCACTTAGCTCTGAGAAGGGCAAGCTATACACCATTTATCTTAATGGGTTAGTAACTCTGAGATATATTCCACTTTGGGCATCAACATTAACCCATCAGAGCATGGCCGTTGCTGTTGTCACTCCATCTTGACTGTGAGTATGGTGTGAGCTGAAGATTCCTTTTCAGTTCCACTAGAATCCTCTAGCTGGTTGGATGGGGGAAGAGTTCTCCTCGTTCTAGGGCAGACTGCAATTCTTCTGAAGACAGAGAAGAGTATTCTGTGGAGGGGGAAGGCCTCTATAAGTCTCCAAGAGGAGTGGTGGTAGTTCTCATCAGCCCAACAGATGGCTCATGAGTAGGTTGTTCTTACCACTTTCATCCCAAATAGCGCCTTTCAAGGCAGCCCCATGTTTTAAAGTAACTCCTCTGACAATTTCTTGATGCTTCAAGCAAGAAGTACTGCCAACCAGGAGCCAGTCATTTTATCCAGAGTATGTCTACTTCACGTGAGAAACTTGCATTCCTGAAAAATCTGGCAAGATTAGCAAATTGTGTCCTTTGGGATGGTAGTCCCCTTTTTACATGTTCGTTTCAATTCAGTTTACAGCAGAACAAGTGCTGGACTTGACCATTGGTGGAACTACTATGATGACAACCTTCTCCTTTTCAAGTATTTCAAGCTGTCTACTTTAAAATAATGATCAAGCTCTTTTTGGTGTTTTGTGTTTTGTTCAAACATTTCATTAAACTTTTTATAAAGAAAAAGAAGCACAGGCAGTTAAGAAGAAAATACATGAATATGAAACTATGGATAAGTAAAAGTACATCATTGTGAAATACAGCCTAAGCACGTAAACATTATAGTCAATAAATGGTCCAACAACATCTATGGTTCAGCATGATTTTAGTTAGCTAAGTGTCACCTAATTATGGGTGTTGCCAAGTTTCCCACAGTCCCATGAAGTTTGTTTACAGCCACCAGTCCTGTCTCTCAGTGACCTGTGCTGTTATTTAGTTCTAATTTACCCCTAAATGTTTTCTAAGAGCCCCATAAGCAGTAGAAGTATTGATACTGATGCTAGACAAGATTGGCCTCCCATAGTCCAAACATTGTCTGGTTCAGCACCAGTCAGGTCTCAAGGGTGCCGGATAAGAGAGGTTCAACCTGTAATAAGGTTGTACCAATTATATAGCTGTTAAGAGAATTTCTCTTTGTGAAATAGTACATGTAAAAGATGAAATAATGGGTAGTAGTTGATCTGTTTTTCATGTCTCTGATTTTATGCTAACACTATTTCTTTCCCATTCATGAACTGCAACAAAAGATTGATTGTAGAACTGTATAAACTAAAATATCAATTCAACTTTTCATGTTATTTCCAGAGTTGTCAGATAGACCTGATCATTTCATTACTGTAACACTGTAGTTATGTTTAAATATTTTTATTTTTTAAAAAGATCAGATCATGAATTCTGTCATTTGTGCTTTATGCGTGATTTTTGGTTTCACTCCTCAGGTTGTTGTCACCTTAAGGGTAGCACTGAGTTGAACACATTTACCTGTGACTTCACTTGAAGTCCATCAGAAATTTAAGCTGGTGCACAATGCACCTGCTCGCTCATTAAATGGTGCTTCATGCATATAGACTCGTGCTCTATGGTCTGCACTAGCCTCTGATTACTTTTTGGTTGGAATGTAACGTAATCGGGTTGACCTGTAAAGCCCTAAATATTTTGAGTCCTGGTGACCTGAAAGACTGACTCTCCTCGTATGACTTCATTGCAGTTGCAATCAGCAGAGATGTTAGTAGTTTGTCCTCCATTCGAAAGGGAAGGGCCAGTGGCAGGTCATTGAGAATACCCTTCACTCTGCAATTTTGTACTCCTTATTTCAGCAGATCCCAACTTTAGCATCAAAGCACTTAGCAAAGCTTGTCTATCTTCCAGGAGGGATTTGAGGTTGTTGGTTGTGAGAAATTATTCATGGTGATTTCATTGGTCTTGTATGTGGATTGGTTCACCTTTTGAGTAGGCTTGCTGAAAAGTCCTTTGTACAGTTGCTATTTAACTCTTTTCCTAATATTTGTGTAGATGCCTAGGTTTTGGACAGGAATTTAATACGTTGAATGTTCTACTGGAAAACAAGAAGAGCAGCGGAGGTCATGGAGACAATCTAGAAGCACATGGATAGCCCTGTAATGTAGCAGACTCCTAGGTATCTGTGGAATTGTCTGGATTATGTGGATGGAACTGTTTGTGCCACCTGTAGTGAAGGCTGCTGGCTGCTTTCCATTATGCAATACTGATTTGAGTTGCTTTCAACTTTCCCAAATGTTACTCATTTGGACTGACATTTTTCATGCCAAGGTGTCTGCTCAGGCTGTTTTGGGGAAGTTTCTACTAAAATAACGTATTAAGAACAAGATCTGGGCAAAATAAGTTATTTTGCTCAGGTTAAAAATATTCTCACAACCATTTACCTTACAAATGGTTACCCAGGCAAAATAGTATGGGATCATGTAATTAAAGACACCGTCGTAATGCGTGCACGAGGGGACCAATTCAAGGTTTCACAGGAAACCCTAGTCTCCAGCAGTCTACCAGGTGAGCTGGCAAGAAACCAGGCAGAAGTTTTGTCAGAATCATATCATTTCTGCAAAATGTTTTTGTTCTCACAAATCAGCATTTTCCAATGAAAACCATGTTGTGGGAAATTTTCCAACCAACTTTACTGCAGAGTTTTCTTTCGCAGCAGGGAACAGTGGTCATTGATAGACATCCCACCCCCAGCCGCAGGGTGCCTTCTCATGTGGGCCCAGCATGGTGCAAGGCCACTTGCTCTAACTATGGCCTCCAGCGCTGTTCAAGTGCATGAATGGCAGGTGGGAAACTTAGTGGGCCCCTTTTCTCTCAGATGCTGTCATGATCTTGCTCACCATGTTCCTGGTTAAGTGGGACTAGAAGGGGTGAGACCTTCTCTTTCTTCTGAGATGGGGAGGTCAGAGTGACCTCACCCATGCAGCAGAAACATTTCACCTTCCTCCCTTAAATTTTATAATATTGTATAATTTTAAACAGTCAGGGGCTATTATCTACCACGAGTTGGTGCATCAAGGTCCATGGGGTTTCTGATCCTGATTTGGAGTCTTGGGTTGCTGTTATAGAAATAATTTCTTAAACTTTTTCAACAAGCATAGTTTTGTTTTGTTTGGATTCAGGCTGCTGCAGAGCCTGTAACTGCTGTTAATTTGTGGAGGCCAGTATTTTGATGTCGTCTTCTGTCCTGAATTAAACCAGTTGAAATCACGAGTAACTCTGTTCTTGTTAGTGGAAATTGAGAGACCAGAAACAGGCCCTTAAAATTCCTCTTGGATTGACAATAAGAAAGAGGCTTGACTTTCAGTCAAGCATTTCTTAAAGGATCAAGTGGAAATGATGATCAAAGCTAGAAGGTTTCTCAGAGTATGTGGAAACATTCCCGTTAGTTGGAAGGCAGGGATTTTTAAAGCAGTATTTTTGCATTACTACTTTTTGCATTTGCATTTTTTGAGTCTCCATTTGAAGCTATTCAGGGGAAAGATTTCAAACCTGTTGTAGAACAGCTGTGCTGATTGAAAAAATCAGTTAATGTCCATGATGTCAACTGAGTGTCTCTCAAGTTTATTAGCTACTGGTGACTACAAATTGAAAAAGAAAAACAAGGTTTGAAACAACCTTTTCCTAAAGCCAGCTACAAGAAACTTTGGGGCTCAAAGAACTGTATTGCTGGCTTTCACAAAATCTTAATCTGATATATTTTAGGTTATTTTTCAGGTCAAAACTTTAAAATTAGATTTCTAAATCCATTTGGAGCTCCTCAACAAAAGTGCTCTTTTTTTTTTCAGAGGTGCTGAATGCTTGCAGTTCTATTGACTCGGTTTATTGTTTCAAGTTTATGGCTTTAGGATTATTTCTTTGGATACCTAGGTTTTTAAATTTTGGCCTCAGTCTTTCTCTTTTCAATGACTGAACTATAAAATCAAGAATAGTTAATAATCATCAGTGTCTCATCCCATCCCAATGTGTACAGAGGTGAGTCTGCCAGGTAATAACAAAACAATGAGCATGAATAAAATGCAACATCCTAAATGTTGTCTTGTTTCCCCCTTTTTAATTGTTTTAAATTGCTTCATTTTCCTTTTCCTCAGCCATTGTTGAAACTTTCTGTTCATCCCATCTCTGTTCTATCTTCTTTCTCCCTTCTTATCTTCCTTTTCCTTTCGCTGAAAAAAAAAGAAAAAAAAAGGCCATCTTTCCTTTCTCTTTAGAGTCATCTGGGGATCCTGTTCTCTTCTTTTGTGGTGATTCCTCTATTAACCTTCCGTCCCTTTTGATCAAATTTCATGAAGGTAGCTCAGAGGAGGAGCTAACCCATGTCCAGTCAGTCAACTAGGATGGATCTTGTGGCAATTCAAGGTACAGAAAGGCCCATATAAGCATGAAAGGTGAACAATTTAAGAGTTTGTCCTGGTGCCAGTTATATTTAAAGTTGAAATGTAAGAAACTAGGCTTGCCAATATGTTAAAATCTAATAGGATCACCCCTTTTATTGAGTCCAAGGAGCAATAGCATACTAGTTTATTGCCAGATTGTTTTCATGTCAACTTTTAATTTGAACAGTATTTCTCAGTTCAGGACACTTGCTTATGTTTAAACAAACAACTTTTTTTAATTCATTCAGAACCACATTTAATATTTAATCAACATTTCACCATTTTGATGTGGACACAACCAATTGTGCATCCTGCACACACAGTACAGTTCTGCAGGTAATTATCACAGACTAGAGTTCAGGTTCAGTAGTTTCATCAAAGCACAATATAAATTACCAAGGTTTCCTATTGAAATCTATATTACTTGAAATCAGTAATACAGATTTCTGATGACTTCTGATGAACAATTTTCAGGTAGGGTTGCCAGGTGTCCAGTTTTGAACTGGTCAGTCCAGTATTTGAGCTTTCTGTTTGGGAAACAAATTGATAAAATATAAATGAGAAAATATAAATGTCTGGTATTTTCTAAAGATGAAATGTAGATTGTGATGTAATGTCAAGAGTGTCCGGTATTTTTGTTAAAACCATCCGGCAAGCCTATTTCCAGGTCTTTAGTACCTTAGCACACTTTTAGATGTGCTTTTGTCTTTAAGGCATGTTGTAGAGTGAGGTTATTTCTCTCTGACTAGATTGGTCTAAGAGACACAAATTTAGAAAAATAAAAACTATCACTGAAAACAATTCTTTTCAGTCTCCCTTAGGCTAATGTTCTCTGACTTATAATGAAGTTAAAATCTAAACTATGGCTACCTGAAGCCTTGCTACAGAATGTAGACTCAGCAATATAACTGATAAGCTATAGGCAAGGCAGAGAAGGCCTGCTCTGTGACCTCAGAAGGGATGAGGCCTTGGGTGAAAGGGCCAATACTGAGACTAAGCAGTCCTCAGCACTGGCCAGAAAGTGTTGTGTCCCACCCAGGCAGCCTTCCGTGCTGCCTAGAGTGTGTTGCGGTGCTCCAGCAGCAACTTAAAGGGCCTGGGGCTCGGTCGGTGGGACTGATTAAAGAATAAAAGGGGAAATACAATATTTTAAATTAAGTCTCACCACTTCTTCTTATCCTTTTAACAACAGGAAGGGACAGATGATTCCCACACAGCTGGTTCATGTGTAGGTCACTTTAGAATGGAAGGGGGAAACCCTCTGAATCCTATTGGATACATGCCAGGTGGCGCCTCAGATGTTGGCACTTATTTTCTCTGCTGCTTCCATTGGAATCCAGGGGATGGCACTAGTGTATAGCAAATTTCCTAACCCCTTTTCATTTCAAGGACCGTTTCTCATTATTTGCCCCCACTATCAACTGTGACACCCCTGTTAAGAAATTTCTGTTAATATCCCAAAACTATATTCTGGTTTCTCTTTTAACCTTTCTCCTTCCTTGTGCCACGCTATTCCTGTTATTTCTAGACTGCAACACTTATTTACAATGAAAATAAATAAAATCTTTATAGTCTTCTAAATCTGGAGGCATATAATATACATTCTTCGATTATGCTAAGAATTTCAGATTATTTGAGACTTAGAAGAAGAGACATTTTCTACATATAAAGGATATAGATTGAGTCACAAGGAAACAAATATGCAGATTCCAATTTGGGATAAAGAGAGATTATTCATAGTATATGTGATTTACAAGCAAACAGTGGGTAGTTCATAATTTGGGATTTTATTAAGAGAAGGATTGAGTGTGTAACTGCAACCAGAGTTCAAAAACACATGTGCACAACTTTCTTAATAAAACTTTTGCAGTCCTAACATATCCTATTATCCAAACTAAAGATATTTTTCTAGAGGGAAATAACTATTGGCATGCATTACAGAATATTTTTTAATAAGGACACACTTCAAATATCTGAACAAAGTAACGCAGAAAGTTAATGCAGCTATACTTCATCTGTGAAGATATGAATTCTGGTTTAGGCACCCAAGGAAAATGTGTTTGATGCCTGATTCTGTTCTCATTGAGACCAGTGGTGAAGGCCATTATTTTCAAATGGATACCTAAAGTTAGATTGTTAGTGTATATTTGAGCACTTAAATTACCAGTTTTGCACAAGTGCTCAGGACACAATAGCTCCCACTGATTTTGGTGGTGGAGGCTTAAGCCTTTCACAAATCAGAAGACTCAGCAGTATTTGCTGAGGAGAAGTCCCAATAACTAGTGGTGCAGAACATAACCCTTGAATTGGCTGAGCCTTGCAGGGGACTTACATAGCATCTGCTTGTGCAATACTTGGCTATCGTCATAGTTATTAATTCCCCCCTTTGTGAGCCCTGAATTCACTCTCAGAATTTAATATTTGTATTATTATAACATTTGGCTGCTCTTACATTTTACATCACAAATTTGACTGAATAGTACAGACTTCATTTATTATAAAAAGAAATGTTACATTCCATGATGTCATGCAAATGCTTCAGCACAAACATTCAATAATTGAGTAGTCTGATTGAATTCACTCTAATTAGATTATTTGCTTGTAAGTTTTCTTTGCATTATCCAAGCCATAACTTGCATTATTTTTAACAATACTATGATGCATTGAGTATAATGACCTACATAATAATATGTCTGTCTTTTTCAAAAAATTAAGAGGCAAAATGTGAAGCAGCTTGCAAATTTTATAGGTAGCATTATCTCTTATCAAAAGTCAGAAAATCCTCACCACTTTTCCCTGGATTTTTAATTTTAGGGGTTTTTTTTTTCATTTTTTTCCAACCCCCACTGAGAGTTTTGAACTCAGTATCTGATTACAGAATTTATAATCAATATATTATTTTAATCTGACTGACTCTGGTTTCTGGCCTGAAACACAATTTACACACAAAGGCGTAAGATTACTTTTTTCTTCTTGAAAGAGGATTATTTTACTTAACCAGCATGTTTGATTTACTTTAAAGATGGGTAAGTTCCATGGTTTGGTCACTAACTCTAACAGACAGCTCAATAATTTTTTTAACACAAATCTCAGTGCTTCATTCAAGCTTGAATAAGACTATTGAATATTTCTCTATCATTAATAATGTCCTTGTATTTTTAGTTTTGTTTATTGATGACTGACCTTGCAGGAAAGCAGTCAGGTCACAGACAAATAGAACTGTGGTATTTTGATACACTAACAAATGCGTAATACATTTAAAGGGATTAAAAGAAACAAAAAATAAAAACATAGGGAAGGACTTCCAAAAGCCTCAATTATAGTATAGAAACCAAATGTCACCTGTGCAGCTCTTTCAGATAAGATCCTTGAACTTTGAACTATAAAGGGGTCACCTCTATCTTGACCTTGGATATAGAGGCTCACCAAGACAGACATGTAAATGTTGGAGTCACTGACCTGAATGGAAAGTAAAATGTTTAACTCCCAAGGAGCAGATACAGGATTTGGAGAGGTTTCCCCCCCCATCACCATCATCTTTGTTTTGTTGTTTGTTATGATTTCCCTGCCGGAAGAGTGCCAGGTCCATGTTGTTTGAGGGTGAGGCTTGAATCTTTGATCTCTGGCTCTGAACGCAGGTCCTTATCCACAGCACCAGTGGAGGAGCCCCTCAACCTGTCCTGTGGCACTTTAAAGACTAACGAATGTAAGGAATAAGCTTGGTGAGCTACAGATCACTTCTTCAAATGCTTGAGGAGAAAAGAAAAAAAAAAAGGAAGAGATACAGAGATGGGAGTGTGATAACAGTGCTAAATAAATCAGAGTGAATGTGGCTGGCTTACAGCAGTGATGAAAGGGTGAAAGTACCAGAAGAGGAAATTACCTATTGTAATGACAGAGCCATTCCATTTTCCTATTTAAACCTCTTTTTGATGGTGTCAAATTTGCATATGAGTTTGAGCTCAGCAGTTTGTCATTGTAGTTTGTTTTTGGAAGATTTTTTTGCCTGAGAATGGTAACTTGCAAGTCAAACTGTGTATCCGGTGGGGAGGTTAAAGTGCTCCCCACTGGGTTTTTTATATTGCCAACTTTGATGTCTGATTTGTGTCCATTTATTCGTTTGCGTAGAGACAGTCCAGTTTGTCCAATGTACATGGCAGAGGGGCATTGCTGGCACATAATTAGTAGATATACATGTGAACAAGCCTTCAGTGGTATAGGTGTTTAGGTCCTGTAATGGTGCCACTAGGGAAAAAGCGTGGATAGAGTTGACAACACGATTTGTTACAGGGATTGGTTCCTGAGTTAGTGTTTTTGTGTTGGGGTGTGAAGTTGGTGGTATTGTCTCAGGTTTAGGGGCTGTCTGTAAGCAAGGTCTGGCCTGCCTTCCAAAGTCTATGAAAGTGAAGGATCATCATCTGTGATAGGTTGTAGTTCCTTGATGATGAGTAAGAGAGGTTCTCCTTCAAGAGGCATCGCTGGGGGTGCTCCACATCAGGTATAGAGCATCCCAGGGCCTCTCAACAGAGTTTCTTAGCAGTTCCTCAGTGGGCACTAGCTATGCGCAGGCGCAGCCCCCGTCTCCCTTCAGTTCCTTTCTACTGTCCCCGGCTGCGGATGGAATGCAGCAGTGCTCTTCTCTCGTCAGCACACTTAGTTCTTAAAATAGTTAGAATTTAGTTAGTTACTAGTTTCTGGTTAAGTCTTTCACTGTTTGCTGTTATTTAGATTAGATTAGTACTAGTTTGACCAAAAAAAAAAAAAAAGCGGCATGGGGTTTGAACTGCTGCTTCAGCATACAAAGGTTATCCTTCGATCCTTGGGAATTCAGGCCCCTACAACAAGAACCAGACAATATAGGTATCAGCCTTACCACAGACCAAGGTACCAACAACCCCCGTACCAGTACCACAGACAAGAACAACCTCCTTACCAATAGCAGGGTCGAAACAGGCAGCAGAGATGGCGGTCTCAAACTAACACCCCCAACCTTCAGGAGCAATCCCATAAGCAAATTTGAAAATATAGTCAAGAGATCGAAAACCAGATTGCTATCTCCAGAAAGTCATAAACCTTCCAATCTCTTTCAGTTTTATTTACTTCCCTTCCTTCACCAATGGGAAATAATTACCTCAAATAAATGGATACTTCAAGCTATCTCCCTGGGATACACCATCCCCTTTTTTTCCCTCCTACCTCATCCCTCTTTAGGGACCCATCTCACAAGATCATCTTACAACAAGAGAGAGAGAACCTGTTACAAATAGGAGTCATAGAACCTGTTCCTTCCCAATTCCACAGAACAGGGTTCTATTCCCACTCTTTTCTAATTGAAAAGAAGACTGGCGGGTGGAGACCTATCCTGGGCCTCAGATACCTAAATAGCTTCATAAAGAAGCAGAGATTTAAGATGGTTACACTAAATACAATCACCCCAGCTCTGGAGGTGAGTGATTGGTTTTCCTTTCTCAACTTACAAGATGCCTATTTTCATGTTCCTATCAGACCATCTCATAGACATTTTCTCCATTTTACTTGAAAATGGTGTAAGCCTAAATACACGGTCCTGCCCTTCAGACTCTCTACAGCTCCGAGAGTTTTTTCCAAAATCCTAGCAGTAGTCACTGCCCACCTAAGGAGACAAGGGATTACATATATCCCCACCCGGATGACTGCCTAGTAAAAGCAAGGTCCAGAAAGGAGTGTCGCCAGCATACTCACATGGTGCTAGACTATTTCTGCTCTCTAGGGCTTCTGGTGAACCACCCCAAATCGATGCTTACTCCCTCGCAGACCATCCAATTTATTGGGGTACATCTCTGTCACAGCCAAAGTCTCCCTCTACTCACACCAGGCACCTGGCATTATCCCTACAGGACATGCCTACAGTCACCACACTCGACTGCCTCTGACTTCTAGGCCATATGGCTTCCTGAAACTCGGTGGTACCCAATGCGAGACTGTTTGAGGTATCTCCAAGGCTGGCTCCTAACCCAGTACAAAACAAACATTCATTCACTGACAAAGCGGCTACCTATGCCTTCATCTGTCAAAGCATCATTAAAATGGTGGACAGAGGTGTCCAACCTAATTACAGGCACGCCCTTCCAATCCACAGAGCCCACAGTGGTCATTACCCACAGATGCCTTGCTCACAGGCTGGGGCGCTCACATAGAAAGGAGAACAGTTCAAGGACTGTGGTCCCCTGCGGAGTGTGCTCTGCATATAAATATCTTAGAACTGAGGGCTGTTGGCCTACCATGTCAAAAGCTACTCCCTCAGGCAAAAGGAATACACGTCCGTGTCTTCATGGACAACATGGCATGCATGTTTATGTAAACCGACAAGGCAGAGCTCAGTCACAGCCCCTGTGCAGAGAAGCCATAGTCCTTTGGAACTGGGCAATAGCATAAGATATTCAATTATCCGCATGCCATATACCTTGGGCTTTCAATACAACAGCAGATGCCCTAAGCAGGGCCTTCTCCCAGGAACATGAATGGGTGATGGACCATACAGTTTTACAGGAAATATTCAGCCAATGGGGCCACCCTTGAATAGATCTATTTGCCACCAGATCCAACAAAAATGCATGATGTATTGCTCCAGAGCGGGCATGGGCAAACACTCCCTAGGAGACGCTCTGACTCTGTCATGGAATGCAGCCCTACTGTACGCATTCCCTCCATTTCTCCTCCTGAACAGAGTCGTCATAAAGATAAGGGACAAATCAAAGATCATCTCTTAGCTCTGTGCTGGCTGCGACAGCCTTGGTTTCCCCTATTACTCAGGATGACACAGAGCCATCCAATCACATTACCACAAGTACCTCACATCCTCTATCACCCGCAAATCAGGACACCCTCACCCTCAACTCTCGATGTTCCATCTAAAAGTGTGGCACCTCAATGGTTCACTGGCACAGAGCTTCAGTGCTCCCAACAAGTCCGGGAAGTTCTTCTGCACAGCAGAGCTCCTGCAACAAGGAAAACATATATCAGTAAATGGATACAATTTACACACTGGGCCTGCAAGCGCAATATATCGCCACAAATAGCCCCACCCCCAGTAATATTGGACTATTTACTGCACCTGAAGCAGTCTCATCTCTCAGCCTCAGTGAGAGTGCACCTAGCAGCTAAAGCACCTACAACAGGACAGATCCAATAAAGAAAACAGAAAAACCTGCCTGGCTTTCTCAATCTGTTTTTTCTCTTCTCCAGGTGGGTATTGTAGTTTTAAGAATGCT
>JANRFK010004149.1:89235827-89259983 GCA_030068395.1 Apalone spinifera
TCACTCACAAACACAAGCTCAGCACATAGCAAGAAAGCCCCAAACACAACACACCCTTCCCTGAAGAGTCCTGTATCTGATTCTCCTTTACCTGGAGAACTCCCTCTCTAAACTCCCTGTTAGCACTCACCTGTTTGCAATCCCTGGTGGCTCTAAGCAGCAGATCCACAGCAGCTCTGGGCAGCCCGGGAGTAGCAAAGCCATGAAAGCACTGGCGGCCTCAAGAAGCGGAGCCCTGGTGGTTCTGGGGAGTGGACCACAGCTGCTGCAGCACAATCGAACCCCTTCCTCCCCAGTGCCGTGATCCCCGGCAGCACTAGAGCTGGGAAGTTGCTGCAGCCCTGGGATAATAAAATCCAGGAGTCCTGGGCTATGGAGCCCCGGTAGCTCCATAGCCACAGCAGCCCTGGCACCCTTTGCCTGAGAGCTGCAATGGCCCTGCAACAGTGGAGTCCTAGGAGTCCTTGGGCATTGGAGCTGTGGCAGCCCTAGGGTGAGCAGAGCATGATGACCCTGGGACAGCAGAGCTGCAGTGGTGGGGACTGGCCAGCAGAGCTGGGAGCCAGTGGAGTGAGGGCAAGGGAGCTCTACTTAGTCTGCTATGGAACTGACCTCCCTGGTCCAGCAAACTCCCTTATTTGGGACCACTCAGGTGCAGACAGGGACGTCCAACCTGTACTGTGTGAGCATGCTGGTAGTGGTGCATTATATTTTAAACATGGAAACACCCTTTTAAAGAATACAAAATTTGCTACTGGTCAAATCCTACCGTCTGGCTTTCTGTTCTCCATACTGCAGCTTCTCAATATTTCTATTGATTTCTGCAGAAGTTCTGCCTATGTTAAAGACTGTAGGATTTGGCATGTAATTCACACTTGCTTTCTCCTATGAATTATGGCTGTTAAAATCAACCTAACAAGCAAAGAAAACAAAAATAAACCACCATTTTTTTACTTTTTTTTTTCCTGTTATAATGACTTATTTTGCTTTTGTTCTTTTGAGTTTCTTTTGAAGTCAGGATAGTGAAGTCATTATAAAACATTCGTTTAGATCTTCAAGTTTCACTGACTGGTTTGAATATTTTAGACAATGGACAAAGTTAAACTGAATTGATTTTTGTTTTTAATATATTGCTGGATTATCCACCAAGCTCTGCTTTAGTGGTGTCTGCTGCAATAACAAGAAATAATGTCACAATGCCTAACAAATATCTGTCCCAATTGTCACCAGGATGCTGTTTGCTTGGTATGACAAATGTCAACACTTCAGTCAGATGAATAGATGGCTGTGGCCTGCTAGACACAGCTGTTGAATTGATGAGAGTTTTGGGAGTATTAAAAAAAAATTCTGTGACAAAACTCCTTTAATAACCAGCTTTTAAAATAACAAGCAGCTCTTTCTAACTGCTTTCACAGAGTTACTCTAAAGCTATCTAGGTGACCAGTTACTTTTTAAGAGTTGCTAGGATAGCATTTTAAGCTTATTATGAAAATTTGGTATAATTAAAACCTTTCTTGAAACAACACTGAGGCTTCAAATTTGCTGTGAGCTCTATGTGAGTTAGGGTTACCAGATGTCATGTTTTTAAATGGACAGACCAGTATTTAAGCCCTTCTGCAGGTGTCCTGACTCTCTTGGAGACAGGCAAATTACCAATTACCTCATTGCTGTACTGAATATTAACAAGACAGATGTGCTGTCCCAAGTATCTTAAAATCTAATATAGGCTGACATGATCTGGGATGACAGTTGATTTGGTAGCAGGTGCAGAGACAATGCTGCTGAGGTGATCAGTGCAGTAAGGTTTTATGACAGTGTCATCTTAAAAGGGGATTTTGGACTCTGTTAATAGGCCGTGCTAGATTTCTTTTATTCTAAAAATTCTTCATGACTTAGTTTGTATACTTTAATGTTTATAGTGTTTGAACTGAATGTATATTCATTGAAATAAGTGACCTTCAAGACCAAAGACAAGAAATTGCTATTAACTGTTTGGAACAGAGGTTGGAAAACATACCAAAGTTGTCAGAAATATTATTAATGAAAAACCTTCAGATAAGGCCAATGGCTCGTACTGCTTATTTCCTTCCTTCCAGTTTGCAGTGTTAGGGCTGCCAATTGTCCTGATTTCACGGGGAGGTACTGAAACCTTGCTAGAGCCCAGCAGCACTGCACAGCCCCTGATATCCTGACCCCCTGACGTAGTCCTAAGCCCCCTCCTGCACCTGAGCTCCCTCCCAGAGCCTGCACTTACTCCTGCCCCCAAACCCTTCAGCCCTAGCCCAGAGGCCAAACCCTATCCTGGTGAAAGTGAGTGAGGTTGGGAGACAGCAAATGGAAGAGGGAAGAGGGGATGGAGGGAGCAGAGGCAAGATCTTGGAGAAGTGGGGAAGGGGCATGACCTCAGGAAAGTGGTGGGGCAGCATGTAGAACAGAGGTGTTTCAGTTTGTGTGCATGGGTGGTGGCTATGATAGGCCAGGGAAGGCATTGCTTTCCCTGATGCTGCCATCGACCTGCTGTCAGACAATGGGCCACAGTGCCCCACCCTTCCCCAAGAAGCCTACTGCCTCCTCTGCTCCATCCCCCCAAAGGTCCCTGCAGCTCATTGTGTCCCTCTTCCTAGGATTGGGAAGTGAGGAGTGACATGGAGAGCTAGTGGCTGGAAGAGGGTTTGCCCAGTGCTCAGTGGGGTGAGTCGGAGGAGCTTCAGGGTGGAAGCTTCCGGGTGAAAGGAGCTGGCATTTGGGAGGCTGCCAGCTGGCTGCTCAGATTCTGGCACTGGGGCCAAACAGGGAGACTGATGTCTCAGCCAGGTGCTGGGGTCAGCCCAATGCTCAGGGGCTAGCAGAGTGGAGCGTGGTGCTGGGGCTCCAGCATGGCTCAGCCTACTGTGGTGGAGTGGGTGAATCAGGATACCTCCAGTCCAGGGGACCCATCAGAGCTTTTCTTTTTACAGTGAGGGGTTGTTTGGGGCTCCAGCTTGCGAGAGCAGGACCTTGTGCAGAAGGGACGGGGAGGCAGGCTTTCCTCTCCAAAGGAGGGGATGACCCACTGCCCATATTTGTGTCATTAGATAGTTGGCAACTCTGTGCTGTGGAGTTATACTTTTGTGAGGATATTAGAAAGGATATTAGAAAGACAAGATACTTTTTATTGCACACACTTCTGTTGGCGAGAGAGATGCTTTCCAGCCATACGTAGCTCTTCTTCAGTTCTGGGAAAAGTACTCGGGACATCACAGCAGAATGACACGTGGAACATTGTTTAGCATCAATAGTTAGTACATATTGTAATGGACCAGTCAAGGTAGTTATCAACCTTGCAGCCATAGGACAAATAGAGGGGGTTAGTGGGTTGCAGATTGTAATAAGCCACATATCCAGCGTATCTGTTCAGTCCATTTTTTGTAAGTATCTAGCAGAGTAATGAAGAGCTCACAGGCTCATCTTTTGAAAATGTTGTGCTGGTTTCCTTTGAGAATATGGGCTGGTAAGTCAGAGATGGAAAGTGATTGCTTTCTGAAATGTGTTCACCTGCAGGCAGTAGGGTGTTCTTGTCTTAACATTGTCTTAACATTTTCTGAACATGTGAGTTCATCGGGCAGGCAGTTTTGGTGTCACTGTTTCAATCACTTGGGGTAGAATGGACCAATCAATGGACCATGGACTTCATTTATAAACACTGGGAAAACTATTAGAGCCTGATTCCACAGCTTCTAGCTCACATGTTCAGTCCTATTGAAATGGATACAAATATCAGGGAAACTACTCTCTTTAATGCTTCCAAAAATCACATCAATCTTTATGCTTTATCCCAAAATTAAATGCAGAAATCTCCAATATATAGTGTTATCTGTGCTTTGAACGTAACTTCTGGATGGAGGGTCTTTTCTTTCTTTTCTAGTCCTGTTTTCTTAAGGTTCAATCTTTTGCCTGTTCAGGCTAAAACTCAGACACTATTCTCCTCATTACTTCTCCATCATCATAAAATACTACTGGTAACAGGACTGCAAACATTACACACGTTAAACTCAAATGTTATAGTTATAGTTAGTCATAAATTATCCAACAGAACATTTTTTCTGACCTACAAAGTCTATTAGTCAAAAACAAATGTTAAGTGTTGTTTTCAACAAAAATGTTTTAAAAGAAAGAGAAAAAATAAAGGGAATATTCCAATAAGATCAACATGGAATGTTGTAATTTTTCACGCTGAATTTACTTTTTATCAGCTTTTTATATTTTATAACCAGCATTGCTTGGGTCCTTACGTGAAATAATTTTTGTTTTTCTTCATTTAAATCATTGCTGTCAGGTTGGGGTAGGGATGAGGGGCTCAGTATAGAGGCTGCCCTGGGCAAAGAAGACAACCCCAGCCCTCTCTCACCGCAGTAGCGTCGGGCCAGGTGAGAAGTGCCTCTCCATGGCCTATGCAGCTCCAGCAGGCACAGCCAAGGGAGGGATGCATAACCTCTAGCTAAGGCAAGTTCATCTGCCCCTAGCCAGATTGAGAAATCCAGCAAACTGTGCACTTCTCACTGCTCCCTGATGAAGGGGAACAGCCAGTAATGTTCCCTCTATGAATCAGGGAGAAGGGGAATATAAGCCCCTCCCCCCCAAGGGCATCTGGGAAGTGGGAGACTGGGGCAGTCCTGGTTGGGGTGGGCACACCCCCAGCCAGCCCCTTTCACTCACCTGTCGATTCTGTCTCTTTTCTATATTCTGGGTACTCCCATATATTTAGGTGAATAGAGTTGAGGCTAATCAAACAACATCCACGGCATTCTATCCTTCTCCTGGTGTAACTGGACAATCAGATTCCTGCCCAGCTCTAATTTAGGTCACCAATCAGCCAATAGTGGAGGGGTAACAACTTTTGATCACTACTAAGTTGGATGGGATTTGCAATGATGGCATGCAGAGGTGGAAGGGTTCTACACATTTTTGGTACTTATAGGTACAGGTTGGACCTCTCTTGTCCGGCAAACTCAGGACCTGACTGGTCCCGAACAAGGGGATTTGCCAAATGAGGAGACGTCCCTCCCAACATGGCCTGTGCTACCCCTGGCTAAGACTCCAGCCAAGCTCCACTGCTGCTTTTCCAGCCATGGCTCCCCAGACTGGAGCTCTGGGGCTGCCGGGACTCCACAGCTGCTGGGGCATTGCGGCCGCTGCCAGCCCCCCGACTGCCCTGACAATTTTCTCACTACAGAAAAGATGCAGGGAGTCTATATTGCTGTCCTAACATTACTTCTCATATGAACTAAATTCACTTAATTTCCCACAGCACACATACTGGTTTATTCAGTACATTGCCTCATCTTATCCTGAGCATTACCCTTAGTTCTGGTGTTAGAGGCATCAGAATGAAAGGAGAGTGACAACATGAGCATTGCAGCTGATAATAACTAAATACATCATTTTGTTACTCCATCACAGGATTTTCAAACCTCTAGTACACTGATGCCTTTCAGGAGTCCCAAAGGAGCATTTTCAACTGCAGCCTCTATCTTGAGGGGAGAAGACTATTTTTTACTTAAAAAGAACTGTCACATTGATCAAGGGAAGCACAAATCTACGCAACTAAGGCACAAAGTATTTTGACATTAAATTATAACACTTTCAGAATATTATTAATTTTAGCTCTATTCTGAGCCACTAAGAGGGTGATTAAGTGCTTTGTTGGTAATGTCTTTTGATTTGCTCTGAGACAAGAAAGAGAGATCTAATATTTTGGGGGGTTATACTGTATCATTTTCTTCCCTTTATTTTCCCTATTTTTTCCCTCTTATTTAATTTTTCCATGGACTTCAGTTTACCTCACCAAGCAGATCTTTCTTAACTTTGGTGGGCCATTCTGGCAGAAACTCCATTATGAAGCACAGCTTGGTCCTGAAACTGACTTCACAACAGATTTCCAATGATTTCATCTACACTACAATTGATTTACCCCAGAATAAGTAAGATCATAATGTGATATCCTGGCATTCCCATATTCACCATAGTCATATAATTATAATGTGCTTTATACAAAATATGTCCTGTGAGGTAGCATTCTAAAAGTTTTGATCTGCTAGCTATTAATATGTCATTAGGTTGTATGTGATAACATTGTACGTGAAGTTATGAAGTTTTTCGATGTATGTGTTACTGAAATATGTTGTGAGATTAAGAACACCCACAAGCAGCCTTTCAGATACAACAGTTAATAGGCCAAAGGTATTAAGGGCTGATTGAGGAAATGCACACAGACATAAGGATTACCGCAGGAATGGAGTACAATAGAAGCCTTTCAGAGATAGCACTGCACAATGGAAACTGTTTGACCTTGGTCACAACAAAAGAGCTTTCCAGCAGGTTGGAAGAAGATATAAAATGAGGAAATGCCAACATGATTGCACCTCACGCACCCTACAAAAACACACCTTGAAAGTACTGGAGGCAAAAGATTGAACTGGGGGAAGTGCTGGTCCCAAGCTAAAGGGATTTCTAATGTGTGTGCAAACCTTGTGGATTGCATGTATCATCCGTCAGAGTGAGATTTTACTGATTCAGATTCTATATAGAATTGTAGGCTCAGTTTGTGTTTTTGTTTTCTTATGGTAATCTACTTTGACCTGTTTGCTATCCTTTATAAAATAGATTAATGACAGAAAGATAGCTTTTTATTTTACCTATAACACTCCATGTGGTTAGAAGTGCAAAGAGGATAAATCTCAGCTCATGTCCACAGGCCCGGCCAAACAATGTGCGGGGCCTAAGGCAGCATGTTGAGCTGTGCAGCTCCTGACTGGGTGGATGGAGCTGGGCAGCACAGGCCTTGAATGCACGGGGCCCAAAGCAACCACCTCGCTCACCTTGCTCAAAGGCCGGGCCTGCATGTCCACTTTCCTTTATAGCTGTGGCAGACTGGGTAATAAATTCATACTGCTTCGGTTTTGACCAGGACAGGATGGTACAGTTTTGGGATATTAGGCTGGAAAGCTAGAAGCCATTTGGGCAGTAGACTCTTTCTTGTGGGTTCATGGCTGCCAGAGTATTCATGATCAGAGCTGGGTGTGATATCTGCCTGTGGAGGTGGTGTGAGGGAAAGCCTGAAGAGGGAACCCACATTGGTGAGACAGAAGGTTCAGTTGAGTCAGTCCCTGGTAGCATCTCAGGTGAACCCATTGCACATAAAGATCCCTAAAAGTTGGTTTAATTCACATTTGCACCTATAGCTGTTCCCGAGAAAAGAGTTCCAGAAGAGAAATTGGGGATAGAAGGAGAAAAGGAAGGAGATGAAAGAAAATAGCACTCATGAGAAGAGATAAGGAGAGATGCTAAAGAACTGAAGATTTATTTTTCATATGCTAGTTGATTAATTTGTGAATTGAGAAGCTTAGGCAATGCAGACATTTAAAAAAAAAATCTGTTCTGTCCCTAAATAGCTCCACATTTGCCCTGCAGTCACACCATGCCTTCTCTCTTTGTCTTCAGTAAGCCAGATGGCTGCAGCAGGGACTGCTGCAGCAGAGGGTCTGAATCAACTGAAGAAACTTGTGTAGAAATATATTAAATAATAAAATTCTGGGAGATGAGAGAGGGAGGGAAGTCTGAAGGATATGATAGAGTTTCTTTGGCAGGAAAATGCTTCCAGATTGAATTTACTTAGGTAAGAGCAACTCCCATCTCCCATTTGTTTACTACTGTGTGACAGCTGTAGCACTGGTGATGTAAGATCACTTTGTCTGCAATGGTTGTGCTCAACCCAAATGTAGAAGTGCCTCCTTGAGGCTGATTCTGACAGCACCTTTGGAAGAAAAATGCTACTCTGCACCTTTCTTCTCAGAGAAGTTGGTGTGCCATCTTTTTCTTAATCTTCTATATATTTGAGAGAGCCTGTCTGTGTGCCTACCTTGGCTATCTGTTCAAGAACTCTTCCTAAATGGTAAGAGCTAGGATCACCAAATTCATTATTCAGCTTCCTCCTATAACTCTTACAAACAATTTTTGGCTTTGAAATTTGAAAATAAGAGAGTTTTAATTTTTCTGAGTGTTCTTCATGAAAGAATCTACAACTTTCATTGGAAATTTTCATCTTTTTAAAGTCTACTTTTTTCAATAAAATATTTTCTCAATGTATATAGCAACCAGTTCTAGAACTAATTTAAGAAATAAGTAAAAAAACTAACTTTACTAGGCCATACTATTACAAGAAATAGTATACAGAGCTAATAACACAATTTCCTTCTGCACTAGTTCTAAAATCTATTTCTATTGCCAAAGCCTTCATCAACATGATAGTTATTTCTGACCTGGGCTCAATAACACTATGAATGATTTAGTCCAGGGGTATGCAATAATTTTTGATGGGGGGGGCACTCCAAGATTTTGGTAAGTGGTCAAGGACTGCACTTTTCTATTGATGAGGTGCAGGGTCTAGGCTGGAGGTTAGGTGCAGAAGGAAGATTGGGTGCAGGAGAGGGTAAGGGGTATGAGAGGGAGTTTGGGTGAAGGGAGGAGGTTGTAACCTTGGGCAGGAAATAGGGTTGCAAGATCCAGGAGGGGGGTATGGGTGCAGGAGAGTATTATGGCCTCTGGGAGGGGTTTAGTAGGGATGCAGGGTCTGGAACAGATTTGGAGTATGGGCAGTGATGGAGTACCAGAGGCAGGCTCTGGCCATGAGATTCTTATCTAAGCAGCTGCCAGCCAGCAGTACTCTGAAGCAGGCTTCCCTACCTGCCAGCAGCCCCAGACTGCTATATTCCACGTGGCTCTCTGTGCTGTAGTTGGAGGCTTTGTGCACTGCCTCTACCCCCGCTCCCAGCAAAATCTTTCAGCTCCTATTCGCTGAAAACCAGCCAACTGGCGTTGAGAAATTGTGCTGCACTTCCCACACTCCAGCAAAATCTCTCAGCTCCTATTGTCTGGTTCTAGGAAGAGATTTTGTTGGGGATGTGGCAGTGTGTGAAGCTTTTCCCCCTTCCTAGCAGTGTATAGAGCCATAGTCATTTTGAGCAGTTCTGCTCTCTCCTGCAGTGGGAGAAGGGGGAACATGTAATGGAGTAAAAGGCTTAGCAGGCCTGATTCAGGCCACAGGTGGTATCTTGCCCTCTCCTGATTTAGTCCATGGTTTCTACCTTTGTATCTTCCTCCCACACTTATCATTGTCATCTTCCAATTGTGTCTGTCCTTTGCCCTACACCTGCTACTCGCAGGGACACACATCCCTCCAAAAGTGCACTATAATAGGTTTGGTTAAGGAAAACACTGTTGTCACTGTGGCACTGTTAGATTATATGCAAAGATATATAGTAAAGTACATATTAAAACTATAGAATGCAATGTAAAACAATATATTATCTTTAGTATGTATGCACTACTTGTCTTGTAATATATTATCTTTAGTATGTATGCACACATCACTATCATTAAAGGTTTGGTTTTTGTGTGCATCTAATGCCCATTGTAACAGTACTCAGAGAGCATGTTGGAGTCATGGTGTTCTCTGCTGTCTGTAGGCATTTTAAGAGAATGGGTGTTTGTCTTGTGGTTTGGGAATGAAACAAGACCTTGGGTGGCTTTAGGTTTTTAAACTTTAACCCTGTAGATTAGAAGAGGAACATAAATCTACTGGCTCTTTTTCAAGCTCTTGAAGAGTAAAATATGGAAAACCCTAAATGATGATTTTGCTGGAAATGTAAATTAAGAGTTCCAAGAGTTTTGTAAGAGTTTTACAAAACCATTTGCACAGGTTGAGGAGCTTTATTTACTTATAAATTGTATTTCTGCTATGCCTACACATTATTTGCCAACTATTCTCTCTAGGTCTCTGCTGAATATTGCCTATCATAGCTGGTTAATACATTAATATCTATTGTATAGACTCTAGTGTATGATACAAACGTGGTTATTTGAGAACATCTGAACGTGGCATAAGCCAAAGACTCCTTCACCTGAAGAATGTATAATTTAGAAATCTGTATAAATAGACGTGTGTAACACCCAAGTAGGAGACCCAACATAAAACTGGTTTTAAATGTTAGGATGGAGAAGCCAGTCAATATTCAGTGTTTTTGTTTGCATTGTAAGGGTATTTTTATCTTTGACAAAATTAATTACAATTTCTTTCTCATCTGCATTGGTTTCTTTTTGTTTGTTTGTTTCTTTGTTTTTTAAATCCTTACTGTATATTGTTCTCCTTGGCAGCAAATGCTTCATAGAATTTATCTTATTTAAGAGTTTTGTTGGGATTTTTTTTTCTGGTATGTTGAGGTGTGGGGTTTCTTTTTTTCTGTTTCTGTACTATTTTCCTCTTGCAAAAAATAATTGAAACATTTGTGGGTGCTAACGGAGGGGGGGGGGCGGGACAGTGCATTTAGGAGCATTCATCAGTGCACTTGCAACATTCTAAAAACATGGCTAAATTCATCTATTTGCACATTTAAAAATCCATTAAAGTGTTTCTGAGATCCACATTTGAATGCAGTTCAAGTTCAGAGTGCATTTTAAGATTGTTATATAACCTTCCTGAAAAGAGACATTGGGGATAAAAATGCTGACAGATCTTTAGCCACAGAAGCATGAACAGCACCACTATAATAATATATAAGATTACAAACAATCAAGAATCAGTAGGTGAAAGGAATCTTGAAGATACGGAGCCTGATTCTCCTATGTGCTGAATACTTCATTTGAAACTGTTCAGGATTTCTGACTCCTATATGGAGTGAGCAAATCCCATGATAGGATTCAAAGCATTCATCAGTAACTGACCTTGCATTTGACCTACATGAGTAATATTTTGGAGTTAGCAATCAGGATTCTATGTAGGATCACAAAGCAGAAAACTTTGGGGGAGAAATTGTGCAGTTAGATTGAAAATTGAATACAAAACAGACCATTTCTGTCTTGTTCTGGTCTTTTAAATACACAGTCAAATACTCTACAGTACAAGGCAATGCTACTATCACATTACCCTTTGTACCAAGGTATCCCAGGGGACCTTATCAGTAGAGGGGGAGGGCAGCTTCTTCTTTAAGTTCAAAAGTTAATTGATTATGCAAAGTATTGGGATCTATTTTCTGTTTAAGCAATTAATGAGGGACGTGGGTGAGGTGTTTCAGACAGGTGTAGAAACATTTGGAGGCAGTTGCAGATGGGAAAAAGGCTGGAATTGGTTGAGAAAATTATAAAAGGACTATATGATATTAGAAAATATTTTCTGCGTGTGGCTGAAGTGACAGGAAATTTGTTTTTGAAAAAAAATGGGCCTTTCTCCACATTACCCAAACCATCAAATTTTAGTGTGTACTACTATCCCATTATTAAACTGTCACAAGAAATGCAGACAAAGATGTAAGTGGAAAAATTAGAATTAAAAAGTAATGTTAGCTGTGCTTAGTGGCAACATGTGAGAGAGACAAATTTAATTTCTGAGACCACTATCTCCTCTGAGCTGTCAGAGCACCAAGAAAGGAGATCAGTCACCACCAGAAAAGGGACTTGCTCTCCAGCAGTCCTTTTGGCTAAGTAAGGAGCAGTATAGGTAGGAACTGAAAAGAGCCCTATCTACACTTCCTCAGTTTAGTGTACCTTTGAGAACTGGGACAGGAGGGAACATTTCCCTTTGAGGACCATGTGAAGGAGAGGCCACTATTGGGGACAAGGTGGCAGCAATCAATGCATACCCTGATACCGACTTGGAAATTTTTACTGCCTTTCTATGGCTTGTGCCACCAGAAGCTGTTGCAGTCCAATGTTTTAATTGGCTCAGCAGTGCATACTGGGTCTCTTTCACTGTTATTTTACCCCACAGGTAGCCATTGTCATCAGTGCAAAGTGGGCATAAAACATTACTAAATCAGAATGGTCTCATTTGACATTCAGTTTGCATGAGTGAAATGATTATGCAAGGTGCAGAGCAATGGTGAAATAGGCCCATTCCCTTTTCACAATTTAATATTTTCATCTTTCCTTGGAGAAACTGCCAGCAGAATCCATTTCCAACATTAACTGCTGAAATACAATGCTTAGTATATGAAGGAAAGATTTGTAGGATGGCCCTGGCCTCTCACCCAGGACTACTGCTATCACAGAAGCATATCTGTCAAGTAATTTAGTTTTTCTTATCTCGACAGCAGATTTTCTTGCTCTTTTGACAGTGTATTTGATGGTGGGTCTGGGAGAAGAAACGGAGGAAAGAGAACAAACAGTACTTCCACTGGCAATGTTCAGAAATGTGGTGTGTTTTGCCAAATTTGACAGCTGGCATTGTGATTCTTATTATGCCTTTTACACTCAGAGAGACAACAATACTTAGTATTTTTGTGAGCACTTATTTGTGATTACAAAAAACCAGCAATTGGGAAAAATGCTGTTTCTAGGGGGGAAAAGTGCTGTGTGGTGCTTTCTCTCATACATTGATTATGAACACATATCAACTCCACAGGGAACTCTTTTTAACAGGCACAGTTTTTACAGACTTACCAGGAGAACTATTTCACATTTAAGGTTGATGTACCTACAAAAGAGAAGCATGACTTCTCTGTAAGCTTTTATGCACAGGATGTTCTTCAGCAAGTGTTTATTGGATTAATAAAAAACAGAAAATGCCGCCTGCAAAGGTGACAGCATGACAAAAACAGAGGTGGTTATGTAATATTCAAATTTGTCTCGGGTTGTTGAACTAAAAGAATCTCTATAAGTTATTACAGTTGTATCCACAGTAAGAGCTCTGGTTATTAACTTCCCATTAGTTATTTTCCCCTTTTGAGTTTGAGATTCAGAATGAAATTTCTTGCAAACAATTACCTCTACTGCCTATTGCACTAAATTCAAGCTACCTTGAGATACATAACAGAGAGAAAATGGGAGGAAAAGTGAAGTGCAAGTCTTGTTACTTTTAAACAAGGTGATATATATCAAGGCATAGTGTCTGAAGTATACTAACAAACAGATTAACGCATCAACAATAAATGCCTATTTTTTCCTGTTTATTCTCAAGACCTTTACTATCAGTGCAGTTAACATGAAATTAAACACTATATCCAGCTTGCAAGCAACCATGTGCAGACATCTTGAAATATCTAAACGTAAATATAAAAAAGAAAACTTGAGTCATCCCAGTCTATCTCTACGGAGCCACAACAGCTGTTCCAAAAATAAAATATATAGTGTTTTGTCCATTCTAGTTTTAAAGTTCACAGGAGAATGGGACCTTATCCCATGACTGCTTTACTTTGCTTGCAAGCCTGGATCATCCTGATCCCCATGTGAATTGACCCCGTCAAAGAATTCTAAAAGATCGGTAAGGCATGATTTCCCTTTATAAAAGCTATGTTGACTATTCCCCAACATATTGTGTGGACCCATGTGTCTTATAGTTTCAACCAGTTTGCCTGGAGCTCAAAATAGGCTTACTGGCTTGTTACCAGGATGGCCTCTGCCGCCTTTTTTTTTTTTTTTTTTTTTTTTAAATCCGCATCATGTTAGCTCTCTGTCAGTCATCTGGTACACAGCTCCTGGGTCAGTAAGAAAATAGGCAGCTAGATACAACGATGGTGGTCATAATGTGCAATCAAATCACAGGCAAATTATTGTAGTTAGAAAAAGGCAGACCTTTTGTTTCACAAGTTTTAACAATATTTCAGAGTCATGACATATATAGAATTCTTCATTTACATATGCACCCAAAACAGTAGAAAATAAATATATTTGAGAAGTTTGTCAAATTAGAAATTCAAAGAAATTGAGGCTGTGAGGCTAAGAAAGATTAGAAGGATAAATATGTATAGTTTCACTGAGCATAAACTTCTAAGAGGCTGAACTGGGAGAAGCTGGGCAAGCTACTGCCTAGAGGAGAGATCCTAGTCAGAGCAACAGAGGTACTCTCATGGATCAATTACTGGTTAAAAGATAGGAAGCAAAGGGTACAACTAAATGGTCAGTTTTCACAGTGGAGAAAGGTAAATAGTAGGGTTCCCCTAAGAATCTGTACTGAGACTAATGTTGCTCAGCATATCTGTGATCTGGAAAAGGGGGAAAAGAGTGAGGTGAGAGAGTTTGCAACTGATACTGTTACTCAAAATAGTTAAGTCCAAAGCTGACCACAAACAATGGAATCTCAAAAAAAGGGATGATTGGGCCAGATTGTGTTGATAAATTCAAAAGTTATGCATGCTGAAAAACAAACACAATCCTAACTACAGTTACAAAATGATGGTTTCTAAATTAGCATTTACCACTCAAGAAGGAGTCATTGTGGATAGTTCGCTAGAAATATCGGCTTTCTGTGAAGTGGCAGGTCAATAATAATAAAGTCCTAACTATGTTCTAATAATGTCAAGACCTTTGGAAACCGAGAGATAACTGAAAATATCATGCCACTATATATATCATAATACATCCTCCCCCTTGAATACGCTGTGCAGTTCTAGTTGCCCCATCTTAGAAAACATCTATTCGAATTAGAACGAGTACAGAGAAGGGCAACAAAAATGTTTAGGATTATGGAACAGTTTCCATATGATGGGAGATTAAAAAGCCTGGGACAGTTCAGCTTTAAGAGACACCCAAAGGGAGACATGATACAAGTATGTAAATGTATTAATGGAATGCAGATAGGAAAGAAGAAAGTGTCATTTTACCCCTTCACATAATAATGAACTAAGGCTCATCCAGCTAAATGAATAGGGAGTATTCTATTAGTTCCCATAATAGAGGAACTAGAGGACACCAAATGAAATTAATGGATAGCAGGTTTAAAACTAATAAAAGAAAGTTCTTCTTCACACAGTGTTTAGTCAACCTGTGGAACTCCTTGCCATAGGAGGCTGTGAAGGCTAGGACTATAATAGAGTTTAAAGAGAAGCTAGATAATTTCACAGAGGTTAGGTCTATAAAAGGATAGAAATGGTGTCCCTGGCCTCTGTTTGTCAGAGGCTGGAGATGGATGGCATGAGACAAATCGCTTGATCATTATCTTCGGTCCACCCTCTCTGGGGCACCTGGTGTTGGCCACTGTCGGTAGACAGGCTACTGGGTTAGAGGGACCTTTGGTCTGACCCAGTACGGCTGTTCTTATGTTCTAGGTTTAAAAAAAAAAAGGAAGTAATTCCTTGTCAACCTATGGAACTCATTGCCATTGGATGTTGTAACGTCCAAAACCATAACTGGGTTCAAAAAAAGGATTAAATATATTCAAAAAGGATACAGCCATCACTGGTGCAAGGAACTTGGGCATACGCAGTTTGGTGTAGTGGTCACAGCTAGGTTGAGCTCTGCCAACTAGGATCAGTAGTCAACAGATAGGAATCGGAGGAATCACAGGAACCACGTTCTGTATGCAAGAGTCAGGATCAGAGGCAGACAGGATTCAAAAATCAAGAGATAATGCAAAGTCTGACACTGCTTCAAGACAAAGTCTATGTGTTTGCTCAGACAACTTCCTAGGGCAACTCCCAGGGTTAAATGTGGTGTGTGGCCAATTGGAGTGCTTCAGGGTACCGTTATTCTGGGTCTCCTGAATAGTACATCATGTGGAGCCTACTGTCCAAAATAGTTCCTGGCTGTGCCTCCTGCTGGCATTCTGGGAGTGTTAATTTTCCCAGCCTCTGCTAATCCAGGTTTTATTCTTGGGTCCTTATATTAACTGTTAGCCAAGGTGATCAAGAATAGTGACTTAAGTCTCTGATTGACAAAAGTTGGGACTAGATGACAGGATGGATCACTCACTTCGGATTAAACAGAACAGGACAATTTATTATCTGAAATAGTTGGAAGACAGAATAGTGGGCTAGATAAACCAGTGTCTGGCCAGTATGCCTCTTCTGATGCTCACAAAGCAAGTATCTATTTTAAATTGTATAAACCTTTGAGAACTCATAGCATGAGTTTCAAGTCATAAACGCACACCTCTTGAATATTAGTATATTGTGCTATAGATACACTTGCAGTTAGCTGTGTTGATTTTATTTTATTTTATTTTATTTTGTATTTTGTAAAAACATGTAATGTGTTTTATTAAGAGGACAATACAATCTGAAATAAATTTGGAAGAAATACTACCTTTTTCTAGATTTCTTGGAAATCTATTTTCTTTCAAGTTTTTTAAAATGACAACAAAGATATTTCTGTATATTTTTAAAACAAATTGAGGTTCATTAGTCACTTACTCCTTTGAAAAGCATTGACTCTTGCGCTGTTTGGAAAAGAGCTCTTGAAATCCAGTTAGAAAGCATTTGCTTTCAAAATATGACACAATACTTTTAAATAAAGACTTTTACATAAAACAAAAGTATTTTGGATTTTTTTCCTGAAGAGTGGATATCTGTCAGTGATGATGTCAGTGTACGGTATGTAAATGTGGAATTTGGTCTTATGCATCTTTTTCATGAAAAAAGGTGAATTTCATTTTATTTTGCCTCATACTCTGTGTGTGTGTGTGTGTGTGTGTGTGTGTGTGTGTAGGTGTAGTAAGAGAGAAGATTATCATTCTGTGAAAAATTATTTAATTTGGTATGCAATCCCAAATTTATAACATCGAATATGTACATAAATAAATGAAGCAATATATTCTGGATAACATTTATGTTTTTGTTGTTCACTTACACAGGGTAAACAAATTTAAATGGTATGAAAAGTATCCAGCTCCTCTGGAAAGAGAACTTCACAGTTTAAGCATCACAACAGATATAATATAGCATGGTGACTGATGACACAGGCTTCCCTATTCCACTTCAGCATTGTGCCCTACCATTTTAAGATCATTAATTCTCCATGGCCATTCAGCCTTTGTTCCCAATGTTGAGGCTATCAATAAGGGTGACAATTAGTACCAATCATACTTAAGGCTTTCTGTGCTGTGACTGTATATCACTTAGCAACTGGACTAAGCATACCTACTCATTTCAAATTAATGTTGTTTTTGGCATCGATAATTCAAATATTGTAAAAGCTGATATATAAAAACAATATTTTTACTTTTTTAGAATTCATAACCAAAGAAAGACGCATGAACTAAGGCACATAGTCAGGTAGCTGTTGCTAACGTCTGATTTTTATGACATTACATTTCACATAGGTATCAAACAGCCACAGATATGTAGTCACGCTGACCTTAAGACAGATTTGATGCTAGAAGTTAAAGACTTCATAATATAGTGCAGGTGTGGGGAACCTAAGGCCTAGGGTCAGGATGCAGCCCCTGGCCTGCCTGGATCAAGTCCCTGAAGCTCAGGCCTCCCCCATTCCCCCAGCATTAAGAAGCCCATGTTGGCACTCCAAAATCTACCAGCCTAGGCCCCTGACTTCAGTGGCCCCAAACCCCAAAAAGGTTCCCCACCCCGATATAGTGCAATGGATGTCCAATGTGACCTTGTAGATCTTTTCTATCTTTAACTTTTGTAAGTCACTTTAATTGCTTGTTCACTTGTGATTATTTGTGATTGTTCTTAGGGTCCTCTATATTACTACTTTTTGTTGATGTAGTCAGTACAAGTGACAACCCGCTCATAGGTTGTCAAGGTCATATATTTACATCAGACTACAGCAGATGTGTTCCATGTTATCCATTTAAATCAGAGAGATTTCAGTGATAGTTGTTCTTGTACCTATGTTTCTTGTCTCCCTCCTTGGCCCCACCCCCAAATAAAGTAGTCCTGTAGCACCTTAAAGACTAACAAATTATAGTATCATGAGCTTTCATGGGCAAAACCCACTTTCTCAGATGTGCAGAGTGGAGACATCTGGAGAAGTGGGTTTTCCACATGAAAGTTTATGATACTATATATTAGGGATGTTAAATTGCGGTTAATAAGCTAATCGAGTAGTTAATGGAATTTCCATCGACTAATCGATTAGTTGATGATGGGAGGGATTCGCTACTCCCACTGCAGCTCGGCAAAGCTGCAGTAGTCCCGGAGCCTGTGCAAACCGAGACTGGTTAATGCCGGCTTGCACCAGCCCCAAGAGAGAATCTGGCTGCTCTTACTACATTTCAAAGGCAGAACCACAGCAGGGTTAGCTTCCGGGGCTGGCACGAGCCAGGACAAAACAGTCCCAGTTCGTGTTAACTCTGAGACCTCTGCCTCCCTCCTCCCTCCTGCACCACAGAGATGGTGCTGGGGGGAACTGGCTTGTAAGCTGGCTTGCACTAGCTCCTGCATCCCATCCCCTTGTTGCCTCTGACACAGAGGCAGTAAGGGGGTGAAAGCAAGTAGTCAACTTGACTACCTGATAAACATATGCCTATGTGGTAGTCAACTACTCTCTCATATATAAGTCTATGCTGGTCAGTTATATATCACTGTACAGTTCTATATCACTGCCAGTCCCTGAGGCGTGTAAGAAGAATTTTGAACCCATTTATGTATTGATTTGGTGGGAAATTCATTAAACCAGTTTACACAGCTGCACACTATGTTTATGATAGGAATATCTGATATCCGAGATTATTTTAATGAAATGGGTCTCAGTAAAGCATTCTTTGACTACGGTTAATGCCCTGATCTGTATTTTATTCTTTATTAGGAAAGAAACTTCTTGCTATTTTATTTATGATGTAGATCAGCTTGTTTAATAATAAGATCAAAAAGCAGCAGAGATTTTCTTATTTTAAATCCTATAGGGAGTTCCACAATTTAGCTTAACTGAGTTTAGGAAGCAGGTCATGGCTGCTTAGAAAATATTTCATACAATTTAAACTACTTGGCAAACAGGGCATCAGCCATTCTGAAGCATGTTGCATTCATATAATTCCAGTGGATAATGTCATAGCTTCAGAGATTTACAGTTTGCAAAGGTACTGTAGAATATGTAAGCACAGCAGAGAACTAGATAGTTTCTAGTCTAAACAGAAACTCCACTCCTGTCACAGGTGAGAATTGTTTGTCACACAGTTGCAACAAATAGAAGGCAGACATTCCAGATGATTCCCTCCATTTGTTTGTTTCTTTGTGATCATTCATTAAAGAACACCTGTCACCTATGACAGTCACAGTTATTCCAGATAGGATTTTTCTCTCTCCTTTTATTCACAGGGAGTGAGGGTGAGCTATTCAAAGCGGGAGGTTTGGTGACAGGGGAGACAGAAGAGAATCAGAAGAGAGCAAGTCTGTCAAACTCATTTTTGCATGGATTTTACTTGTGCCTTTTCCTTCCAGATTTTGTAAAAAGTTGAACAGAGCTGCTGTGACCTGCCAGGCATATAGGCTGAGGAGTTTACTTTTCACCTCTGAATCAATCAACCTTCTATCTATCTCTCTCGTATCTCATCCAACTTGACTATTCTGGCATTTATATTGCACTTATCAAAGCTGAATTTCAATTTCTAGCTTAGTATGGAATATAAAGACAGGGAAAATGAGATGGAAAGTGGGCTTTTGTGCTTTACCTGAATTCCAATGTATCTCAAACAGAAACAGTGCCTTTATCTGCTCCTTACCAGTGTCTTTATCTTGGGCCAGTATCATTTTCATCAACATAACAGTGCTCTAAACAAATTTTATGCTCTAAACAAAAAAAAAATCAATCTTAATTTGTGAGACAGCCTAGTCTCTTGTCAGCCTCATATAAGTAAACTGAACACTTATAAAACCCAGGGAAGAATGACCAAAATCATAGGAGTTCAGAAACCCTATATTCCAGGTGGGAAATTGTTAGATTCATGTGTTGGTGACTTGAGCAGCTATTTCTGGTACAAAGAATAGACAGGTATCATCAGATCAAGAAATTTGCCTTTAGACTATTGCTGATGGTGGATTTGGGCCATTTGATCTTTTTTCCCAGAACTGAAACTTGCCTAGAGTTGGGTTGTAAGGCTTCCGAGAATAGCCATTAATACTTCAATAACTTATGATTGGGGTTTGTTTTCCATGCACATTCCTGTGGGAAAGCACACAGTGATGCTTGTAGGTTCTTATAAAATTCCCGCAGGCAATTCCAGTGAGGAATTGGAGCTGCTGACTGTTTCATGTGTGGAACTCAGTGCAGCTTACACTGAACTGGTGAAATGTCATTAAATCCTGTAGACTGTATTGCCCATTTGTCTGAATTGCTTGAAGGCTAATCCCTAACTGGTCTCTGTCCACTCCTGTCCTTTAATAACAGTTCCTCCAGGAAACACTGTCCCTCTACTCCAGTTCAACTGAGCATGATACATCTTCCCTATTTTACAGACATTTTAATTTAAATATTACAAAACAAATAATTGATGCCCAGGATCCAGGCCTGCTCACAGTTTCGGGGGGGAGGGGCGCAAAGAGGAGCATTTAAAAAGACCTGGGGCTCCTGGCCACCATCACTACAGAAGCAGCAGCAGGAGTTCCATGCTCTTTAAATCACCACCAGAACCCCAGGTGCTGCTGACAAGCTCTCTGGGGGGAGTATAACTCCCAGCCCTGCCCCTTCTGCCTGAGTCTCTGCATCTTCTGAAGGCCTGTAAGCTTGCCCAGGGCCTGGTGAAGTCTCTCAGCACCCTATCCAGACTTCCACCCCATACCACTTTGGCCAGAGGCTGCGGGCACATAGCTCATTGGAATTTCATCTTTATCACAGACTCAACTGGTTACAAAGCCTTTGGAGATATTTTGGTCTTTTCAATAGGAAACCACACCAGCAACAATCTCTCTGTTTTCCTGTCCTTTGTCTCTGACTGAAGTCTGTCCTTCCTTGTGGGACTGTCTGTGCTCTGCGATGTGCTCTGAGTCTGGATGCCACTCTACCCATTACTTCACCTTTAGTCGTGTGTGTGTGAGAGTGTAAAAGTAATGGCTGGATCCTCCCAGGACTGCCTCTCTCCAGGACCACAAGGTCTTTGGTTGACCTGATATAATCCAGTATTTGCTTTTTTTGATTGCTTGGCTTCTCCTCTCAGCAGGAACAGGTCTGCCCTCATTGGTAGCAGGGTTTTGACCCTTTCCTCCAGCAAGGCCTATGAAGAGGTCTGAACCAGAAGAAATAAACTTGTGTAACAATCTCGCAGCTAAGTCCAACTTCCCTTTAGTCTGTGAACATGCCAAAGGGGAAGAGAGAGAGTCAAAGTCCCCCATTTGCATACACATTCCTTGAATTCTTCTGTGGCAAACTGGGCTCCATTGGTGGTGAATTCAGAGTCTGGAATGCTGTATGTCACAAAGTGGACACATGGTTTGCCAGGCTCTGGCTTGCTTCTTGTATGAGGCAAGCCATCGACCTTCTGAAAATGTGAATAGTAGTCTACTGCAATGAAAAATTCTGCTGGTCAAGCCAAAAGGGCAGCTTACGTGGTAAGAGTCCCTTTCTGCTGGCAATTTATAATATGAGCAGCAGGTGTCACATATTTCTGTCATTCACATCCACTAAATGCACACTAAAGCCCATCTAAGACCACTATCAAAGCCCAGAAGAGGCGTTTATTTTTTTTGCATGTCATTCTTGCGAATTGAGATGGGCAACAACACCTTTGCTCTTAACATGTGACTTCAAGCTGCATATTCATAGCTTTAATTTGAAAATATGGTTCTACTGCTACTGGGGGTAGGTTTTTGTCTTCTGGGCACAAAAAAACTGGGAGATAGTGCAGTATGTAAATAGACTCGGTGTCCTGATGCCTTTCCCACCACTCACTGATACTAGTTGTATTTGTCCTGCTCATGGCACCAGCCAACAGCAGTCGTCATCCTGGACAAAATCTGGTCTGTACTTGGCAGTGCTGGAGTTGCATAAACATGTGCTGCAGTCTTTTTGGTGCAACAAATAGGAGCTTAGCCATCACCGTATTTAGGGGCAGTCTGATCTGATGGCAGTATTACCAGATGGTGATGGGGTTACTGATAGAATTGCCGTACTTCACATACCACAGTCAGGGGTTCTTGTTCCATTTGGGCATAGCCATTTAATCTCTGATAGGGCTGTGCTGGCATAAGCAACTGGCTGTTCCTGCAAAAAAGTTACATTCAACCCTTTCGTTGATGCATCACATGGGGGTCTCAAATGGTTCTGCAGCCATTATTTATTTTAGCATATTCAATACTGGTAGTTGAGGATGTGCTACCAGTGCTACTCAACATCCTATCTTGTCAGCTGACATATGCATTCCTCTACTGCAGCCAGGTGTGGCCAGAACTTGGATAAAAATTTTATCATCCCTATGAAGCGCTATCACCCTTTCACAGCCACTGGAGCTGGCATGTCTCTGAGTAGACATCTGCTGGCGTGATCTTCAAGGGATCTGCTTTCAGTCTCTGATGTGAGCAGGTGTCCAATCTATGTAACCTTGCACTGTTTGAGTCTGGAGGGCCTTATACTTTTTGTGGGTAGAGTTTTGTTCTTGTCCTTGCATCACGGGAGGAAACCCTGTACATTTCTTTCCCGGTCTCATTTATCTTCTGTGTCATTGCCAATTTTCCCTACGATGATACTATATGCAATTGTTTTCACTCCAGGGAGCCTTTCAGCATTTTGTTTGAATCTTCAACGCCTTTGGGGTTGGGTCTACATGCACAAGCATGTGCAGTCATTTGTAGTAACCAAATGGTGTTGCAAAGGTTTTAAGCATGATGTACCCTTCATCTGGGATTATGTATCAAAACTCATTCCTATAAAAATTGTGGCATTGGGGAGTTTGGGCAAAATGTCATCAACTGTGGTTAGTGAATAGTTGCATCTTTTCAAAGCTTGGGTCAGTGGCTTTGGGTCTATGCAATTTGCCAAATGGTTTCTTTATCACTACCAAAGGAGTCAACAGGCACGCTGGGTCCCTAGGCAAGGTAGAGGAACCTGGCTCCATGCTTCTGGAAGGGGCAGGGCCTCTGATGGAAGGGGCCGGGGCTTCTGCTGCATACCCAATGTATAAATCTGTGTCTAATGTGAGATCACATTTCTGCATGTTACCTCAGAGACTTCAGGTAAACGAGATATTGTGGCCAATTTGGTGGAATAATAAAGGTAAAGGGGTGTCTCCATCAGAAGCCAGATTTGGCCTGGTATAACGTATCTATCACCGCTAGATTTAACTAGTCTCAGAATGAAAACAGAGACAGACGTTTAGGGCCAAACCATATATTTTGAAATCAGTTGAGCACAACAATAATATCAAATAACAAACCCACTCTAACCCTGAAAAGAAGAATGATAGACAGATCCCAACACACTAGGATAATAGACCTTACAGATGAGGTTGCGATGGATGCCTTTTACCTACAACCTCTTAGCTATTTAGAAGCCTTAAGGGAGGACAAACAGGGAGATCCCTCGGAGCGAATCCTTCTGTCCGGAGAGGCTGCTGTGAAAGGAAGGGATCCTTGCCTCCGTTGTGGATGGCACTCTCGAATAAGAACCACACCAGTCTGTTGACTCCGCGGGTAATCTAAGGTGAAGTTGGGACGAGTTAGATGTTGAAGTCCAAAGTCCAGTCCTAATGATATCCAACACTGATCTTGTGCAGACACACACAGCAGAAGCAGTACCTAAACCAGGCTTTGATATCTCCAAAGCAAGGGCAATACCACAAACCGAAATGGTGGATCTTCTCAGGGAAGTGGAACAGAACTTGACAGACAGACGAAGGAGTGAGAAGAACCCGAGTTCCTCTCAGACTAGGGTTATAAAAGGCCTAAGGAGGGAAAATCTGAAGTAGAATGCTGAGTGTAAAAATAGGGGACGTGTGCAGGACTTAGTGGGCTGAGTGAACCTGTTGGCTGCGTGCGCATCTAAAAAGGGTGGAGTGCAAAGGTTCTTCTCAGCCTGTTTTGGCGGGAAAACCTAACTGTCAAGGAGAGCCAAAATGGAATCCAACATAACCTCCATTTTATAAAATAAATCAGGGTAACATGGAGCAGCCATTCCTGTAGGACAGGCTGTAATCCCAAGTGCTGCAAACCATCCTGTCCTAAATCAGTCAGTCTGTCAAGTCTCCAAAATTGCACATAGCAGTCAATGTGCATAAGGCTGTATCACCCATTCATACATTATTTCATATTTAAGTTTAAGTACAATTGCAGTATTAAGTGGTAATTACATGCCTTTTTGCTTAAATAATTATTTTCCTTTAAATACAAGTTTTATATAAATCATTTAAAGGGTTGTCAACTGGTCCTCTACCAAATTAGTTTTGTGACCAAAAGGCTCAAATGTAAAAAAACCTGAGGGCTACGTCTAGACTGGCATGATTTTGCGGAAATACTTTTAACGGAA
>JANRFK010004149.1:89264104-89286015 GCA_030068395.1 Apalone spinifera
ACTCCAACTCCTAGCCCCTTAAAGGGCCAGTGGAGGGCAATGCCCTGCCACACTTAGTTTAGTAGAGAAAGCCCTGCTTACCAATCAGCTGCTTGTACATTAATTTCATTCTAATTCCACTCTTTTCATTTTGTTTTATTTGGCTTTAAGGAGCTTCAAATGTGTTCCATCGACACGAAACAACTCACATGTCTGGGGGCTTACCATGTATGTGTGCTAGTAATTTTAAAAGGTGAACTATTTTGTTCTTTGTATAAATCAACATTTTAGTTATAAAATTGATATAATCTGATTAATCAAATCTCTGTCTTGAGGTTTAAATTGATCATCTGCACAGCCATTTGTTCACACAATTTTTTTTAAATCAAAATGTAGAATTATTAATATAGGAGTAGTGTGTATCTGCTCAGTCTCACTGGTTTTGTTTCTCCTCATTCCTGCCGTTCTCTCTATGTATATATTATCTACTCAGGGCAGGCCTATACTAGATATGTTATATCAGCACAACCGCACCAATGCATGTGTGTCACTGTAGCGCATCTGGTGAGTACTCTTTATGCCAACAGGAAAGCGCAATGTCGTAGACATAATTCCTCCACCGCCGCGAGGTGTGGAAGCTGTATTGGTGGGAGAGTGCTTTCTTGTCAACATAGCACCAGTGTGGACAGCGTTTAGGTCACTTTAAGTGCATCACTTAGGGGATTGTCTTTTTCATACCCCTGAGCTATGTAACTTAGATTGACTGACATAAGCAGTAGCGTCGACCTGCGCTTAGATTGCAAACTCTTCAGAGTGGGGAGCTTCTCTTTATACTTGTTTGTAAAGCATCTAGTGTTCTGCTGCTACTCTACAATTCACACATCATAATGTCAGTGACTCAGCAGAGTGCAGAGGAATTCACTAATTGGAGAATACTGAAAAGAGCACTTATAAATCATGTTGGAAAATGATTGGTGGCTCTGAATGTACTGTATGCACTTAGGCATATTTTACTTAAACTATTCTATGCTTTGGGTGGCTCTTCTACATCATCACTTACACAGGGCTCAGTGCTAAACACACAGTCTACTCTAACAAAATGTTGTCTATTCTCTGAAGGTCTGAATACCATCAAATAGGAAAAGACCCAGTGCAAGGGTGGGCAATAATTTTTGCAGGGGAGGGCCACGTCACCAATTTTGGAAGTGGTCTTGGGCAATAATTTTTGAAGGGGCGGGGCCTCGGGTGGAAAGGAGCTGTTCCCTCTAGACTGCCCCTGTTTGAGGGAGGAGACTTCACGTGCTTCCCTGCCCCCAGGCCTGATTGGCCTGGGATGGGGGAGCGCACGAAGTCTTAGCCTCCTGCCCCCACACTGCCAGGGCTTGCAGTGCCTAGAGAAAATCTAGCTGTTTTGAACAGCTGGCCATGTGCTCCTAGTGGAGGGGGGGGAGGGAGGAGGAGACTTTGTGCTCTCTCCTCAGGCCTGCCAAGGGTGTGTGGCTGGAGGGAATCACCAGCCATTTTGAACACCTGGCACCCCTGATTGGCCGGGGGAGTGGCAGGGCAGCTGTGGAGTGGATCAAACAGCTTGGCGGGCCGGATCTGGCCCGCGGACCCTATCTTGCCCACCCCTAACCCAGTGTGTGTGTTAAATAATAAGAGACAAAATCTATGGAAAAGTCGTAATTTAATTTTCCTAACTGTATATGCAAGATTCTGGGGGTACCGAATAACTGTTATAACAGTTCCTTGTCCAAACACACTCTTCTGGCCAGTGTAGGGGCATGAGACTAAGAGCAAAGGATATTGCCAGGGCCTCTCTGGACTCATGCTGTCTCTGGGGCAATTGCTGGTGTGAGTCAGAGCATCCTTCAGGAACCAAGTCAACAAAAAAATATCCCTATGACTGGGGAGTGCAATATTTTCAATCCACCATTGTCCTCTGCCCTGCCCTTTGCTGCAGTAAGTAATCCTCACTCACAGCTGAGGATCTGTTAATTGTCTGTGGGTGGGGGAGCATGTAAAGTCTTTGCCCCCGCAGCTCCCCCTAAACAGAACCGCTAGTTGTTCTGAACAGCTGGAGGTTCCCTCTAGGCACCCATACCCCTGGTGGTGGGAGGAGACTTCCCTTGTTCTTCCCCTTCTCCCAGGTTAATCAGGGTCTGGGGGCAGAAAGAGCAAACCAAGTCTGCCCCTGCCCTGCAAGGGAGTGCTGTACTTAGTTATCTGCCAGCTGAGCAGCAGCTAATGGTTGACTCTAAGGCTATGTCTAAACTACAAAGATTTTTCGAAAAAGGATATGCAAATTCCGTGGCACTTTGCATATCTTCTTCCGATCGCATTTTCAAAAGAGAATCTTTCAAAAATAAAAGTAGTCTGGATGCGGGTTTTTTGGGGAAAAAACCCTTTTTTGAAAAACCGTGTAAACCTCCTTTTTTTAGGAACAGTATTTTTTTTGAAAAAGGGTTTTTTTCCTAAAAAAAAAAAAAAAAAAAAGTGTCCAGACTACTTTCATTTTTGAAAGCTCCTCTTTTGAAAATGCGATCGGAAGAAGATATGCAAATTTCCGCTGAATTAGCATATCCTCTTTCGAAAAATCTTTGTAGTTTAGATGTAGCCTTTTGAGCCCTTTGCAGAGTGGGAGGAGACTTTGCACGCTCTCCCTGCCTCCAGGCCAGTCAGGGTTTGGAGGTAAGGGGAGCATGTGAAGTCTCTTCCTGCCCTGCCTCTGTCCTGCAAGGAGTACTTGCACTAAAGACACTAAAACCTGAGAAACCTTAGTATAGTGGGAATAGTCAAGTGACAATGTAGCATTTTTATTCTAATCTCCCACTATTATGACACCTAGGACAGAGGGTGACCCCAGGAAAAGTAGGCATGCTTTATTCCTTTTTTAACTAAATAGTATCTCAATAATTCCATGGTCAATTTCCTGTATAGCTTTGTCAGAAAGTAGTTTTTTGCAAATGTAGTAATTTATGTCCACCTTGATCTGTTGTTTTGTTGCTTGTTCTAAGAATTCAATTTGGTTATAAAGGTGTAATTTTTTTTCCTTTCTAGAACCGTGTGGGTTTTTTATCTTAGAAAGTCAGTCTTGTCAAGTCTTTATACTATTTCACCCTTTATTGGCCTTCCTTGATCTATACTTACTGCTGCTCTCATCTCTAGCAGCTTATCAATAAGAGAGCAATCACCATGACAGATTTGTGTTGCTCCTCTGGCCCTCTCTTTGCAGTTCATGGATCATCTCTGATATCCATAAAAATAGAAATAAAGGGTGAAAGTCAAAAAATAATTCTTTGTAGCTTGTTCACAACTCTTAGATGCTCCTTTGTTCACTAAGAACACAACTTCAAACAGCAGATTTGTGCATATGGGAGAATGGCTGCCTGATCTGGTAAATGGCCATCTTCTTTGTAAGAAGATAAAGCAACAAGCCCAGGTCACATTTCATCTGGCTATGACAGCATTGGCGCTGTGCGGCGAATGATAATCTTGGTATCTCTGAGCAGGAATTCTAAGGGGGATGTATTTTAAGCAAGTGTTATGCAAATCTTGGCTGAATGATTTTTCTTTCTGTGGATGCATGGAGAGCTATTTTGGTACTTTTGTAAATGTAAAGACAGAAGGCACTATTATGACAATTGAATCTGATCTCCCTATGTAACAGGAGCCATAATATTTCACTAAATAGGGTAATCAAACCCAGTTAATTAAACTGTTTATATAATGTATATTGCAGCATTCAGTTACTACTAAAACACTTTTTCTCATGCACAATGTCTTTAGTGCAGTTCTATTTTACTATAGAGTATAATTTAACTGGCTATAATAAAATGCAGACAAATGTGTTGCACAGTGCTTAACAGCAAAAAGTAACATGTACATGTAAATAACAGTAAATGGTACAGTTCACAAAATAGTGTAACTCTAACATCAGTAGATAATGACACAGGCTTAGACTTTGTGCCTAGATAGTGGACTTAATCTAAACCAATGTACAGAGTTTGGGGCAAATGTAAACATTGTGGGGCAAATGTAAATAACTGCAATTTCAGGTTTCAGAGAGAAAACTGAAACTATTTGAATAGAACAGAAATGAAAATATACTTTTCTTTTAAAAATAGTTTGGGTTAATGTACATCTCTATCTTCAGCTAGGCTAAAAAGCAAGGCAAAGCTGTTGTGTATTATGAATCTGCAGGAGGTACCAAAAGCAAGGAGATATGAATCTAAGTACAAAGGTTGACTGGGGGATTATTTTTTGGGGGGTGGGGGAGAGTATGGGGAGGAGACTTGAAGGAGGAATTTGTCTGTAAGTGTATGTGTGAGGGGGAAGGCATCTCATAGTCTGACCCTATTTTTCAAGTTTCAGGTTAGAAATTGTAGCGGTGGGATAATTCTGTGTATTAATGAGGAGTAAACATTAAGAGTATTTAAAGGTTTCATTCAGATAAACTCTGCTAGGGAAATACATACTGTAAGAATCTTTCTTGGCTTCAGGAAAATTTAGACCACCACTAAGAAGGGAGAATAGGGGAGAGATAGGAAAGACTCATATTTATTGCATCAAACCTAATCAATACAAATGTAAAGCAAATTGACACCAGAGCAATTGGAAAGAAAGGGTGAACTGACATAAATGAACATCTTAATAGAACTGATGTTTTCTCTAAGGCTTTGTCCACACTACAAAGTTTTGGTGACAAAACAGTGAGAGGTATTGAAAAGCAGAACACTGAAAAGCAGAACCAAACCTGGCATGCATGAACCTCTACACCTTGAGCTATAAAGCCAGCTGGCTTTCAGCTAAGGCTGTAGAGCGCATTCATTCTTTCTGTAAGTGCCACTACATGGGATGGTGAATCACATCCAATAGGTGTGTGGGTTACACATACCCAGTGCATTGGGACTTCTGTCAGGAAAAATGCCTAATCTGAGAGACAAAAAACTTCCAACCCAGTGAGAGATTTTTTTTCTTTCTCTCTCTTGTAGACAGGGAGCCAGTGAAAAGACTGCTGTTTTTGTGGACAGAACTAGCTTTCCCCAGTTTCCCACAATGCCTACCTTGATGGCTCTGCTCAGCTTTGATCTCTGCTGCCCTGCAAGCATGCACCCCTCCCTTTCAAAGCACGAAGACATACCTGACAGCTGAGTGAGCTGCTCCCTTTGGGGACCAAAGAGCAAATCATTGGAGTGTTCCTGTTCTGTCCTGCACTAGGAATACAGCAACAGGCAGGCTACTGCTGCAGGGGGAGGGAGGCAGACGGCTGTGCTGCTTTGACATTCCTCAGTACCAAGAGCTCACAGACCTAGTCATGATGCTGCTCCTGACAGCTGAAGAGGCTGTGGGAGAACTGAGGGGGAATCTGTGGGAGAGGCTGTGGGAGAACTAAGATGCACAGAGATCAGCTCTGCCTTCCCACAACACGGCACTGTGAGATACATACCCATAATACATTGCTCCCATTGTCAATGATGCTGGCCCCAGCGTGGACATGATCTGTCAACAGAAGGAGCACATGTGAACGTCCTCTGGTGACTTTTGTTTTGTTGACTTTTAGATGTCGACATAATTTTGCTGACAAAACTTGGTACTGTAGACATACCATAAGATTCTTAAGCAAATATTCCTTTCCGTTTGGATAGGTGATGATCTCTCTCATCATTTTTCACATATCATGAAATATCTTCATCACCAGGCTAACTAATTTAGTTGAAATTGTGTGGTGAGGTATCCAGCCTGCACAGGCTTGGAAGGGGTTAAGATGGCCAGGCAGGCCAATTAATTCCACAGGCTGCACCTGGAGGAGGAGTTAGGGAGCAGGGAACTAATTGAAAGCAGGCTCAGCTGTGCAGGAACAAGCAGGGCCTATATAAAACCAAGTAGTTAGCAACAGACAGGGTCTGCTGGGAAAGGCTGCAGGAAGGTAGGCAACGGTTACTCCCTAGAAAGAGAGAGAGAGAGAGAGAGAGAGAGAGGAGGGTTTTGGAGCTGGCACACCCAGAGGGTGAAGGGAAACCAAGTGTGGTAGAAAGCAGTCCAGGGAACAGTGAAGGCTGAGAGGAAAGCCCTGACCTGCTGGGCTGAAGGTGCCTGGAGCAGAGGGTGGGCTCATGTTCCCTTTCTTGCTACTGGAGGAGTGGTACTAAAGCAGTGAAAGGGAAGACTGTGTAGGACTGTGAGGAAGAAGGGCTGTTGATATCCCGGAACGGGGGAACACAGAGTGACCTGGCTGGAAGGCTAAGTCACAAAGAGGAAAGTGCGGCTCCTGGCGCAAAGAGAAGGGCTGCAGATCAGACAGAGAAAGACAGAGCAACAGTGTGCGAACCACAGAAGGGTGCATTGTACTGAAGAGCTAATCCCCAGAGTAACCAGGAGGCGGTACCAGACAAGTGGTGAGTGGTACACCCTTTAGCAGCTAGTGAGGGACCCTGTAACTGAAAGAATTCTCCTGTACTGGCTGACATTCCTCTCTAGTAGAGTTCATAGATGTAGTGCCTTTTTCCTCTCTGGCCTTTTCTGTAAAGTGGACAAACACTAGAGGATTGGCCTGGTGGTGGGTCCTGTGGCCTCATGCACAATGGTATACCCTCTGCACCGTGTGGGCTCTCAGATTCCTGGCTTCCATATACAACAGAATGCCATCAAATCCATGGCAACAAGGGCCTCCACCTTCAGGAAAGCAATTTTTCCTCCCTTGTTTTCCAGTGCTATTGAAGCATTCAGTCACCAGACAAGGGTTACCATTCATGTCTTCACTATTCCCTTTTGTATAATTAATGTATTACATAAGTAATACGGCATGTCACAAGGTGACATTAATTTTCAGAAAACAGGCAATTGTAACAATTCTGTTGGTAACTATTGCACTCCTCTCAGTTCTTCAAGTATGAAAAAGCTTGTAAGTCACTCAAAAGCCTAGTGACTTATAAAGTCTATGGAAATTTACTAGTATGTTTTTGTGTTTTATTTTGTATACTATGTATGTTTTTGATTTAGAAAAATCTCATATGTTTTGGATTAGTTGCTCTGTGGAAGCAAGAGTCTATCAAATATATATATTTTTTAAATTTGGTATCATGGTTGTTTGAAAGCACTTATTCTGTCATTGCCTTTGCGTGCACATATTCTGTACACTCTGAACTAGTAAGCTATTGCTGCAGGCACAACATTGTCCATGTAACAAGATGGGCTGGAGAGCCTGGGGCTAAGCCAATCTGATTGCAGAAAGAGCCCCCCTCTGAGGAAAATTTAGGGAGCAGAAAGTATCTGTATTGAAGGGGGAATGAGTCAGGCTTAAGTGATGAGAGAGCCCAGCTGGAGAAGGAAAAACTGGCAAAAAGCTCAGAGTAAAGAAAGCTCTCCAGCTGAGACTCTGGCCAAACTGGGAAGAGCCTAAGAAAAGCTCTCCAGGCAGGGGAGCCTGGGAGAAATCCTGACAAAGCAGGGAAGACGGACCTCTTCAGAAGAAAACTTAAAAGGGTGGGTAGGATATAGCCTGGGGAAAACTACAACACAGGTAAAGGAGCAAACCCAGTACAGGCCCCACAGCCTGAATCCTATGGTCAATGGTGGGACCAGGTTCCCCTACCTAGCTCAGGGAAGGGGGCATACGAGCCCGCCACATGGTTATTGGACTGCTGGCTGAATTGAAGACAAGCTGAGGAAGAGCCATAGAAAGGAGGAACGATTTTTGTTTGTTAAACATTTTGGGGATTTTCAATTGAGGCTATAGTGACCACAGAAGGGGTGGACATAAGATGGTGATGCAGCCATAGGGCCAAGTTACTGGAAGAGGAACTACCAGAGCAACCATTAATGGGGGGGGGGGCACTAGACCAGCGAGGGAGTGATTATGCTACACCTACCCATGCAGCGGAACATTGCAGTGAATGGATTCTACTACAGTCTGATACACTTACAGCTCAGTGTATGAATATCCTGCCTCCCTATTACAGAAAGAGTTTAAATTAGATTGAAAATGATTCATTTTCTTTGCTGCTGCTGTTGGAAAGTCAGCAAAAGTTAGTCTAACATCTTGGTTTGAAGTGTCTGATTATTTTTATTTTTCCCAAATGGGAGCTCCATAGCTGTATTCCCATTGCTGGGGCAGCTCTGACTTCTGCTATCCTTCATTTGACTTCTAAGCTTGATAGTTTCATGATGCCCATGAAACATAATCATCCAGGCCAGGAAGGTCATAGTCCCTTAGTGAGAGTCAAACTTTTTGTGGTCCAGTGTTACGGAGGGACATTTTGGGGACCACCTGAACTGGTAAGGACTTCTTTCGCCACCTGCCCTATAACCCTGGGGGCCTTAAAGCTGTGTAGCTGTGGTTTGGATCCCTGATCCCAGTAGTGAGCCAACAAGCATAGTGTTTGACCTTGGCTTTCACCAGCCCTGTTACCCACTTGCATGGATACTAACAGGCCATCCAAGTCTGAGCCTCCCCAAATTCATTATCAGTGAATTATTAAACACCAGACACCTAGACCAGTGGTCCACAGCGCGGTGCCTGCAGAAGCCATGGTGCCCACCGGGGCATTTATGTGCGCCTGTCTAGTGACCAGATCCAGCCCGAGCCATTCTTACAGGCCGGGCGCCCGGCACATCGCAGCCCCAGGCGCCTTGCGCATGTGCGGCCCTTGCCCTGTGTGCCCGGCAGCCCCAAAAGGTTGGGGACCACTGAGCTAGACCATTGCCCTCTGGTTTGTCACCCCAAAAAGGCATGAAATCAGACCCTCCCCCCCACCACCAACCTGGTTATTAGCTCTTTGGCACATATGTACTCCGTAACAGTTTGCACACTAGAAATCTGTTTGGTATATTGAATAGAAAAAACACCAATTCGAAGATGAAACAATATGGGAAAGTAGAAGAAAACAGTCTCCATTTCGATTTTCTATCTCAGGTTTTACATTTTCATATTGGATAACCTTCTTTTTCTAGTGAATTACCTGTTGCCTTAAAACCATGTCCCAGTATGCCCTCTAAATATGAGGGATCCAGTACGTCCATTATGGACAGCCTCCTACCTTCAGACTGTCCCCCATATTCTGGATTTAAAAAAAAAAAATCTTCGTTCCAAATTGTTCTTAAAAGCCTTCTCCATTACTCTTCGTGGTTTTTTTTTTTTTTTTTTTGGTTTTTTTTGGAAGCTGAGGTGTTCATCTGAATTTCGAGTTGTCGGTGTTTTTTCCATTAACTCTAATGATCCAAAAATGTCCTTTCTTGGACTGCAGAAAATGGATAGTTATTTGAAGCCGGTTTCAGGTAAAAAACCCGCTGATTTGGGAGGTGCTCCTGCCTGCTCGCAACCCTACTGTGTGGTGGTAGTGAAGTTGCAACACAGGTTATAAGCATCTTTTTCTGAATGATGAAATTGACAGCTACGGACTGGATAGATACTGAGTTTAGAACACTACAGGATTTCATAAAGGATATTACTCTGTATTTCAGGTTATTATACTCTAAAAATGATCAGTTGACTTGTGTGATTATTCTGGTGTGGGGAGGGTTATATCTATTGTCCCCTGGTGACATCTGGACCCTAATTGTCACAGAGGAGGAGGTTTGGAATTAACCGTCTTCTATGAGGAGCAAGAACGAGCAGTATTGTTCAGGAGGATTTATCCAGTGTTGATTGGGTTCTTATTGGAAATATTTTTTTTCATTTAAATTATTGCTCTGAAGTGTGGCTGGAGATGAAGGGTTCGATATGAGGGCTGCATGGGGAGAGAAGAGACCTCCAGCCCCCCTCTGACTGCAGCATGTTGGGGCCAGGTGAGAAACACCTTGCCATAACTGCTGCAGATATAGCAGACACAGCTGGGGAAGGGGTTCATGTCCCCCAGCTGCTGGACAGAATTACACCAGACAGAAACACACACACATTCTGTCATATATAATAGCTATCCTGGTCCCTATCTCCAGACCCTTGCTGCCTACCTGTAGTCATTATCCAGTATAACTGTCCCTGCTACTAGACCCTCCCTTTATGGTTTATGAGAGAGTTGCATTCCAGGCACATCCTATTGTCCTGGCACAACCCTTTACTTTGCTTTAAGTTATGATAAGAGGAAACTGCATACCTAATTCAGTCCTACATCTTACTGTTTAGGAGGAGTTCTTGAACAGATGGGCAAACTCTCTCAAATATATATTATACATTATATTGTGTGTATGTAAATCCACAACCATTGCCTACCAGTATGTCCCTAAAGAATGATTAATCCTTTCTGGTCCTATGTCACAAGTGCCCATTGTGAAGGGCTGAAGCTGTAGGTTCCTTCTTCCTTGTGGTGTACAAAGGAGCATCTATGTCCTGCAGCATATATGGTATCCCGATCAATTTAAATGAGGGCATTAATTAAGCACAAGTAAATGCCCAGCTTGGAAGTGCTAAAGCTTTGTTTAACCTTACTATGCTCCACATCAGAAAGAAAAGGGTAAATTTTCCAGAAACTAAAAGATGGTAATAGCCAATATATTGAACTTTTGCTATGAGCCTTTCTATGCTGGGAACACACCTGAGTGATAGTAATTCATCCCTCTCGCTTCCCCTGTGTCAGTACTTCCTTTCTTCTTCTGCCACTAAAAAATCTCCTCCTCCCGCCCCCACCATCATATGCACAGCAAGAGATGCCAACATAGTAATTATGTTATGGCCTAGTTTATGCTCTTGGGCCTTTAAAGTATATGTTAATACAGAAAACAAATATTTCTCTTGCAATATTCACAAGATTACCACTGAGAAACAGACTTTAAAACCTTTATTTTGCAATTACTTAATGTAATTTTAAAAAGATAATGTTCTAGTACATCCTGTTGTAGCCCTAAGTTATGCAAGCAATTAACTGTCATTAATTACTGATTAACCATCATTAAAAATTTGTAGATCACCAGCAGGTCAAGTGACTTAATAGCCTTGAGTGGTCTGTTCTTTTCTAACACTAAAATATATTGATCCGAGCACATCTACAAAGAAATTCCAAACTGAAGCTTTTATGCCTCTTGAAATAATCCACCTAGCTTGAAGGTTTTTTTTTCTTTCTTGAATCTTTAATACAGAAATACCTGGAAGTAATTCTGCTGTCAACTAACTGTGGTGCAAACTCATGGAAATAACTAGTAGCATAATAGCATGGCAGATTCTAACAGATGCCATATATGATATCTCAGGGCCCTTCCATAAAGTCATTGTGATATCAGGTGCTGGGCTGCAGAGAGACTTGCTGGGACCCTGGACAAGGGGGGAGGGAGCCTGGCTCTATGCCCCCAAAGGGGGCAGGACTTGGGTTAGCCTCCTCCAGCCAGGCTTTCAGGGGCTCTCGCATGGTGATTTTAAGGGTCCTGCAGTAGCAGCTGTGGTGGCTGGAAGACCTGGGCCCTTTTAAATCACTGGGCTCTCTGGCAGCTACCCTCTTCATGCCCCTGTCAGTGGCCCTGAATAGGTGTATGAACTTTGTAGGAAGATGTAGGAAAATTACTGCTGAATCGTATCTTGTTCCCTTCAATAAAGAATATAGGAGGGGGAGGATGTACTTAGCAGTTGAGAGAAACTTCAGAAATGGGGATGGTTTGGACTATTACAATGTGTGAAGATTTGTTCAGAACGGGGGGGGGGGGGGGGGGGGGGGGGGGGACTCAACCTGCTTACAGGAAATGACAGTGTAAACTGACTTGAATTTTCTGACTGAAGCACATGTGTTGAAGTTTGAGTAATGCTGGAAATGCTTGATTGATTTAAACTCTAGTTACCTAGTACCTGGCCAGGGCCCTGAGCATATTATCACTATGTCCATGCAAATTGGTATGTTTGCAGCATTGTTCAGCTCTAGGGGATCATGTGATGTTGAAGAAGCAGGATGTCTGGTTCTGAGCACCTTGTGAGGTCTTTCATTCTTTCCTCCTCCTCTTTTGTGTTTTTTATGTCTGAGTTCAGACTGGGCACTGTATGTGGCAGATTTTTATATTTAATTTATTATTAATACAAGATGCCTCTTACCTAAGTTCCTTTGCATTGATTTAATTCTTCTGCAGAATTTACAGCAGCGATGCAAGCTGGGATGAGTGTGGAAAGGGTATTTTTGTTATACGACTAGAATGTTGAGTTCCAAAAAAATTGGCACTCCAGTTATTACTAAAAATAGATAATAATCTGGAAAAATGCCTTGTGATCTACATTAATTTTTCACGATTTAATGTCAGGGGTTTAATTTCACTATCTGTCTCAAGGTTTTTTCTTTAAATACTTCAAGGCATGTCATGACTCTCATAAGCAAATATTCAGTTATTGATGTAAAATGTATTCTCAAAGAAGATGACTGATCTTAAGATTCCCAATGGAGAAGTGTTTATTTACCTGCAGCCTCCTTTCTAATGCATCTTGCATTGAGATTACATCTAGAAGAACAAGATTCTTCTAGTTAAGTGAATCTTACCCAAAGGTGGATTTGGTTCTAAAAGTAAGTGATTTTGCTAACCTGTTTTGCTTGTACCATTGCCAACTTTTTATTGGAAAATTCAGTAATTGGAGGATTGTTTTCATTCAGTTATTTCAAGTAGCAGCTCAACAAGTATTTGCTTGAGTGCTCAGTGTCTCTTTAAACTCACCAGCTCACTCAAAGAGTACTCTGAATTAAGTTGCTGAGCAAAGACAATCTATCCAGAATTTAGCCAAAGAAATTAATAAAATTGGACACTCAATAACCGTTTAGAACCTCAGTTAAACTGCATTTTGGCAGCAGTCATTCAAATTCTGGGCAGTGTTTATGCAGCTCTTCAGTCTCACCAGTGGAAGCTTACTGCTAGGGAAGGGTTGTTTCGTTGAAAGACTATTTAGCAAGTAGCCTCTTTCCTGATCTTTAGTGTGTTTTTTAGTTGTTGAGGAACTGCTGTGTGTAGCCTGTGACTGAGAAACTTCTTTCTCTCTAGCTCAAGCTTCATGAATTTTAGGAGGCTCTCTCACCAGGGGTTCTATTACTGGCATTCTTCTGCATCAGTGCAGCTTCATCTGAAGTATCAACTGTGGAAAATAGTGTTGCTGGATCCCAAGAGTTTTTACAACCCTATAACTCTGCTTTACTCAGTGACTTTTTAAAAAAAATGCTGGTGAATTGTCCTGATGTAGCAAAAGCCATTGAATTCCTTGACATCTAAGAGGCTTCAGGACTGGGGGGGGTTGCTTTGACTCAGGTTGGAGTATCTTTTACATGCAGGCTGGTCTTTGGTCCTTCAGCTAATGTACGTGCTTTAGAATAATAAATCTTAAAGAGAATTTAATAAACAGGAATTTATTACCTTTTCTCTTGAAGGGGAGAGTTCCTTATTTTTCCTTTTAACCTTCTTCCTCTCTTAATTTTCTGGAATATCATGCCAGTTCCACAAATATTGGAAAAACTTGAGAGCTCTTTTTAATTAAAAAAAATCTGTATCAAAGTGGCCTAAGCATGCCACTCAGTTAATTAGTTCCCCAATTAAAATATTATGTAGTCATGCAGCTTAAGTATCACTCAAACATCAATCTCTAACAAAGTATGGTTACATAATTGTGACTAATATACCTCATTGTTCACATTAAAACTGAATTTAGGAAAAAACATAAATGTAACTTTTTTCTATCTTTTTATGCTTACAACCATTTTGTGTCTCAAAAGTAGATTGTACACTGGTACAGTTTGAACCTCCCTGCTCCAGCATCCTTGGGACCTGACCAGTTCTGAATGCGGGATTTTGCCAGACCAGGGGAGGTCACTTCTGGCACCCCTGACACTGACCTCCTGGCTGGCTCCCCCCGACACTGGCCTAGGTGGGCTCTCGGCCAGAAAAAGATTTCTGGCTCTCCTGGCACCAGCCTCCCTGTTGTCTGCCCCTCTGCTGCCAGCCCCACTGACTCACCAGGCTTCCAGCCCTGCCAGAGCCTGCTGATGTTCCGGCCACCTTGCCACTGGGCCACCTGGTCTCTCATGACTGCGCTCCTGGCCACTGGCCCCTCTGCAGCTAGTACAACTGGACTTCTGGCCCCCACAGGGCTACTACTGCCAGGTCTCCACTGGGATTCTCTGGTCCAGGAACATCTGTGGTCCTGAAAGACCACAGATGTTGCCGAACCAGAGAGTATAACTGACCCAGTGTAGGAGAACTCAGAATCAGCATGTATAATTCATTAAAGATAAATGTCAGTCTTCAAATCATGTCAATCACTCAAAGAACATACACAGCGACTGAGTCAATTTTGAAGTTTTCAAATACGGGAATAAGGCTGATAACTTTGAGGGCTTTTTTTATTATTTTGAAAGCATATTTAGCATTTTATTGGATTTTTTTTTTTCCTGAATGTCCTTCTGCTCTCGATTTGAACTTTATATTTGAAAATGTTTTCAGGGTCATTTTAAGGTAATCTTGTAGGGAGAAACTATGAACAATTAATTCTTCAGTCAGCTAAGTGCACCATAGCAGGTAACAGAGCAGTTGCTTGTGAATGGAGGAATTATGAAACAACAGATAGAAACAGCTATCTTTGGCATTTTAAAAGGTGTAGGGTTTGAAAGAAAAAGGTATTCAGTTGCTAGAGGGAAGACACGAAACAGAGAGAAGTAAGAAAGAGGAAAGTGTCAGGCTGGCTGCTGAAATAGAAGACAACAGAACAAGAGCTCTCTGACTTAAAAACAGAAAGGGAATGGGTCTGACCTTTATGGTGGAGGGGAACCTTCGAATTTTGGCCAAAAGTACATAATCAAATGGTCCTGAAGCCTGCAAGCTTATTTATTTGTTTTTTTTGGGGGGGGGTGGCGGCACTAAGTCTTCATAATAATGACATGCCGGTATTTTGATACACTACTATAGGTAATGTTTTCTGTAATTTATTAAGTAAAGTATATTTTATTGTTCTTGAGGTACTTCCCCTTCAGCATATATGGTAATAACATGTTAATGTCCATATGTCCTCACCTCTTGGGTGTGCAGGTCTAGCACAGTCACTTATACTGTTAGTTCTACACTGTGTTTATATATACCTGTTTTGCCCTTCTAATCATAAAAATGTGACATTATACAGGGTGCAGCTCCAAAAACCCACACTCTGATCCTGGCACATCCGTGGTATGGTAGGACCATGGTTGCTTCTGGACTAGAGCCCAAGAGCCTATTGGTAGGAGGGCCAGCTAGTGCAGGGGCAGCAGAGCCAGCAGCCTGGCTAGGGTCAGAGCCCTCCAGCAGCACGGGGCCGAGGCTGTAGACCTATGGCAAGCGGGGCTAGGACCCCGTGACAGCTCCCCACCAACAAGTGGGGCCGGAGCCAAAGCACTGTAGCAGCCCCCTGTAGTTGCCAGCAAGCAGAGTCGGGGCCCTATAGCAGCCCTTTGCAGTCCCCGGCAAATGGGACCAGAGCCCCGTGGCAGCCCAGCTGGCTGGGGAGAAGTGACAGCTGGGCAAGCAGCCTTGCTAGGCTAGTGGTGTCATGGGGGTAAACGGGGTACCTGCTGGGTAGGTAATTTAGCTGGCAGCAGACAAGGGTTTGGGGGCCAGTGGCAGGGACCTCCATGGGTCAGCAAATTTTTTCTTTCGGGAAAAATCAGGTCCCAAGGGTGCCAGACCAGGGAGCTGCAACCTGTATTAACCAAAGGGGCCTGGAGCAGCCCCTGCCTGTGGTTAATTCTGTCCATGGTGGGCAAGGATCTGCTCCAGTCCCAATTGGTTAATTCACACCCTTAATAAGAGGAACCTGGATACCAAATTTGGTAGTCATAGGTCTTACTGTTTAGGAGGTGTTCTTGAACAAATGGGTCACAGACAGTCACGCAGATCCCAGAAATCCCCAATCCCTCATCATTAGCACCAGATTTCCTTTATCCAGCAAAAATACTTACTAATTCTATGACTCTGTAGTATTTGAAGCCTCCTCAAATAGTAAGAGGATCTTCCAGAAAAGGCCTAATTAGGGTATAAAATCTGAGCTAAGAAGAGAACTGGGCTGAAAGTGACATGACATTAAAAGATTGTTTTTATATCGTATTCACTGCACTTTTCACTGTTGGCTTCATTTACATTACAAGTTTTATTATATTTTCTAACAAATTCATGACACATTCATAAATTGCCTAGGGAGGTTGTGGAATCTCCATCATTGGAAATATTTAAGAGCAGATTAGGCAGACACCTGTCAGGGATGATGTAGATGGGTGCTTGCTTGTGTATAATCATGCCCGTTTTAATGATTTTTGGTAGTTTATTTCAAAATACCTGTTAGCAAGCATGCCTGTAACACACACGTGTGCAATTCCTATGAGTAGAGAGTTAAAGAAATCCCATACAACAGCCCAGTTCCAAATTCTCTGTCCTGTCCTGCATGGAGCTCAGCCAGGGACCAAACTCACAACCCCTCACTCCCTGGAGACCAGCCTTCCTGGCCCAGACACACTCAGCCTCTGTCCCCCTATTCCAGGGGACAGCTGCAGGGTCCTCCCAACTTAGATATTTTCACTGTCTGCCCCCCAGAGCCTAAGGATCCAGAGGAAGAAACAGCCTGATGCTGGGTTCCAAGCTGACAGATTCCTGCACATCACTGCAGCTGCTGGGAAATGTCCAGTTCCATCCATCCCTTTTCCTTGTCTTATGTTTGTGAGTTTAGGCTTTGCGGGGTCCAGCAGACCATAGAGACAGCCACTATCTGCAAAAGGAAATTGTGTGCTCACATCAATTTCTGTAAAGTTCTGCATTTCACAGTGGTGCAGAATTCCCCCCGGGTGTAATGGGTTGGAGTATTGTTTGTGTGTGTGTTCAAAAGCAGATTTAGAACCAAGGTCGATAACTGGTTATAAACTTTGCTTAAAGTGTTTATAACTTATAGTACCATTGTAGCATCAGCATAACTCCCTAGATTAACAGGGCTTAACTCATTAGCAGTTGTTTCTGAAAGAAAATGTAAATAGATGTGATTACAATTATTTTAAAAATAAATGTGTACATTTATAAACAGTATAATCTCTAAAATAGGAAAAAATGGAGATGGCCCATTTCTTTTGTGTGCAAATTATGGAGTATATGGCATGAAACATTAAATGATGGCCCTTTTTTTGAAAACTACACTTCAGGGATAGTCAATTATTTTCGTCAAAGTTCAGATTTCTTGTCAAGGTATATTTAGGGTCCAGACTCCAGAGAAAATTAATTCTGATAAAATAAATAAGTGAATAATAAGATTTGGGGTGTGTTCAGAATCAGCTGGTGGTCTGAGTTTAGCAATGGTCCACCTATTGACTACCCCAATTCAGCTAATGGACTGTTTGCATGGGTAGTTAGTGCACAACAAGCCAGGGTGTCAATCTTTAGCATGTCTACTTGCATGCACTAACATGCCATGTAGACAAGCCCCATATTAAATATTTGGTGTGGGGCTACAGTAATAGTAGTAACTACTAGATAGCTAATACTGTGTCACAATGATCTGTGTAACTTCATTCTGTCTTCATTCAAATGATCTGTCTAGGCACTACGGTTGCTAGGTGTCCAGTTTTGAACTGGACAGTCCAGTATTTGAGCTTTCTGTCTGGGAAACAAATTGAGAAAATATAAATGTCCGGTATTTTCTAAATAAGGTGTAATGTAGATTGTGATGTAATGTCAAGTGTGTCCAGTATTTTTGTTGAAACCATCTGGCAACCCTATTAGGCACAGTCCCAGGATGAAGTATCTAGGTTTTGGCCAGACTCCCTTAGCGCTGCACTTCGGTCTAAATTTACACGCCAAATGAAAATATTAACATAGATTTGACTCTCTCTCTCTCTCAAACCATACATATAACAAGATCCATAGATGTCTGTAATACACCTATGTTGTGTCTGTATATCTGCCTGTTAGGGTGCTAACAAGTCCTAATTTTATATGTAGTCTGTATTGCTACACCTTTTAGTATTACAGGAATAATATTTAGTTTTAACCACACTTGCTTTGTGCTTCTGGAGGCGATCCTGATGCCACCCAAAGTCAAAAGCATAACCCTGTGTAACTCAGACAGCAGTAGGCCTTTCATGCCCATGTATGAGAATTTACCATGGGTAACACAGGAACTACAGTGCACAAATCATGTTTATTAAGGTAGTGCCTAAGACAAAGCAAATATACGATCCTTTTGTGCTAGGTGCCATATAGGCAAGACTAGCCAACAGTGCCTCCTGCTCCAGAGAGTTTATAATAGACACAGATCAGTCAGACTCAGGCAGGGAAAGGAGCATAAGACACAAGCACATTGAACAAATATGGTGGGAAAATGTCAGCAATTTTTAGCGAGCGAGAGCGAGCGAGCGCGCGTCCTTTCATCTCTGCTCCAGCAACCAACTCTATCCACCCAAACTAAGAATGAGAATCTGGCCTGACAGATGCTTTAGGTCAAGCTGATCACCTATGTATGGGATGAGGAAGGATTTTTTTTTTTCTCCCATGGGCCAGTTGGCAAAGGATCAGGGAGTTCTTGCTTTCCTTGCAACTCTTTCAAGCGACAGAGGGTTGAGTAGGAACATGCTTGGTACCTAACTGAGGTACAGGGGCAGAGTTGTTTGTTTGTCTCAACTTGTAGTCCATTTCCAATACTCTTAAAAGAATAAAATGAACAGTTCCCAGAGGAGAAGACCTAGAATTTCAGTTTTGGGCTTTGAGCCCATGAGAGAGGATGAGACCCCATGGCCTTCACAAGTTCAGATCTCCAGCCTGCTGCACCCTCTGTCCCCCTTTTGGGAGGTAGTGCTAGGACTCAGATGGCTGAGACCTTGGGATTCAGGTGGGGTAAGTCTACCCTACATTATGGGTTATATGGAAAGGAGTCCTGTAACTTGGGCATCAGGTAAATGTTCTATAAGAGCCTGGTAATTTATGCACTGAAATCAATTAAATGCCCATTAAAGGAGAATATGGGTGATAGGTATGTAGGACCCCTCCACTTCGTTAAAGTTTACAAAAATTATGGCCTAAGCCTGTTCTGTGCTTGTCTGGCCTCCTTTTTCTGCTGTGTCCACATTAATAACTACCTGCACTATAGTTTGAGCAGACGTTAAACAAACAATGCTCTGTTACTTTCTGAGGAGCATAAATGTTTCACATGGTGACAGAAAGGCAGAGACCATATTAAAAATTAAAATCCCACAAAACATTGTGTGAGAATGGCCGCCATGCAAATTTGATAGCTAATGGGAACAGCACATTTACAGACCAACAGCTCACTCTGAAAATTATGAAATGTAATATGACTCAGTTTTGTTTCAAACCAGTGAGTAGAATTATCAACATTACCTAAATGTGGTTGTGGATATTGTGTGACGGTAGTCTGAAGAGTGACAAGATATGGATATTGACACATGGTGTCAAAGCATACATTCTTATATCTAAAATCTAAATTGATTCCTTTGACAGAACACTTCCAATATTTAAACAAAAGAGCAAAAAATACATTACTCTTCTGGTAATTTGATATGTTTCTGATTTCTCTGTATTCTATTCTACAATCCATTCTCCTGTTCTAATGTTGTTGTTTTAAATTATTTTTCCTGGAGCTGTCTGTGAAAGAGAATCCAGGATCTTTTTGGGATCACACAGAGTGTGAATGGACAGGTTAAAGAATAGGCTGCACTGCGCTATCCATTTCAGATTTTATAAGATTTCTGGGCAGAAACCATTCCATGCTTTATACATATCAAAGCTGCATTCGTTGCCTTTGCGTGTCGTGTGCTGCCGCTTTGGCGAAGCCACAGAAAGCTGCAACCAAGAGCAGCATAACTCTTGCAGGAGACCTGTTGCCATCATCAGATGCTACCTGCCTCGATCTAGGGGTTCCCTTCTCTGTGAATTCCTATGATCTTCTGGATTAGAGGACTCTGTCTTCAGTGAATTTTGGTGACCTGAAAGACAACCTCCTTGATGAAATGCTTTATTGTAAACTCTGCAGGGTTTACCTCGATGAGTAGTTCCTGCCTGTCTGGCTCATGTAGAGTTTCAATTCTTTGACAGGAACATGGATGTTACTATGCTGTGTAAGATCCATCCCATTTTATATATTGCTGATGGCAATGGACAATACCAGTGCTTCTATGGAAGACAGAACTGCTTTATGGATAATGCATGATAATACCGCATTCAACTAAAAACAGTAGTAAAAGAACCCCCACATTTATATATTATGCATTTCATTAGAAATTTGAGTGAAACCAGTGGAGATGAAGCCTACACCTAAAACATCCCTGCTTCTATATAGAAGGGGTAGATTCATCTGTCTACATAACACCATTCCTTTTTCTCCAGACCTCAAAGAAGGCTCTATGCCTAACAGAGCAGGGGAGCTGCGTTCCAAAGAGAAAAAATAAATGCTTTGCATGAATTCTAGTAGAAAGGGAATTGAGCAAGCAGAATAAGGATCTGACTCCCATCTCCCATTCATTAAAAGGATATCTCCCCATGAGAGATTCAAAGCCCTTCATGTCCTATTTCTAACTTCTCTAGTCAGGGAACAGAAACAAATCCATGTGACTTATGCAACAAATCACAGCTAACCAAAAGAGATCAGGTAGCTAATACTCACAGAAAAGTATTTCTGATTAATCCTTCTGTTTAAAAAAAAAAAAAAAAAAGAATAATTTTGATTGAATTAGACAAAAATCACAATCTGTTCTCAGACACACTGGGAACACAGTCTAAATTCATTATGTAAATTATTCATTGAATTATTTGCTCATTTATGAGAGGTTAGTACCATCAGTAAAACCATAAGCAACTGAACCAATAGCCTTTGTGCAACGTGAGAGAGTCTTGTAGTGAACATTGAGATGACAGCTAAAGAGTGTAATCAGTGGAGTGTAAATTTTAAAATGCAATAATCATGAATGTGTCTTACTGAATATGTATTAAGAGACTACAACTTTTAACAAAGCTGGAGACCATTCTACATGGCTGAGAGTTCATAAGCTGTAGCTTGCAAATGTTAAAATAATCAAATAGTTTGCAAAGTATTCATGCAGAGGGATTTGCTGTAATTTCCAGAAAAAGCAGAAACTAACTGGTACAGTGGACCTGAGATTAAAGTATTCCATAAGAAAGTCTGAAACCTGACTGAACTAAATGATTGTACTAGAAGGAAGCAATGATGCCATTCTGCAGTAGCCAAAATAAGATGGCCAAATATGAAGAAAGTAGCTAACAGAATCCTCTATCTGCCTTCTGTTCTTCGCCACACATTGTCAATTAATGAAGCTGTCCAAACTGAAGCATATGAAGCACTGTAAACATTTTCTGTGGTACAAGTTGTGACCTTACATGAGTAAAATACAGGATCAATTCTTAGGGAAAATTTCTGAAAACGCAAACCTGTTCCTCGCTTAGTCTATGTCTATGCTACCACTTATGCAAGTATAATTTATGTCCCGTGGGATGTAAATAAGCCATTCCAATGAGCAACATAAGTTACACCAATCTTGGTGCTGCTGTGGACAGTTGGCTGTTGCTAGCATAGCTACCACTGCTTCTTAGGGTGGATTAAGTCAATGGGAGCATAAGCAACAATCCAGTGGGTGCTCTGGGCTCAAGCACCCCTAGGGGAAAAAACAGTTGGTCAGCACCCACCAGCCACAGTGATTCTGCCTTGCGGCTGGCTGCTTTATCAGCTGGTTGGCAGCCCTGTGGCATTGGCAGGTGGGCCCTGGAGGAATAGGGGCAGGAAGAGCAGAGAAGTGGGACTTGGAGCATCTCCCAGGAAACATAAGTCCACAGCTGTGAATGGCGGAGCTCTCTACCACTGGTTTCAGGTGGCTTCACTAGAGAGTTACAGAAAATTCTTTTCTGATTCTAAATATGGTGATCAATTATACCCTGAGCATCTGGCCAAAACTCACCAGCCAGATACCAGAGAGAATTTTCTGTATAAATCGGAGCCCCCCCCCCCCCCCCCC
>JANRFK010004149.1:89307450-89318872 GCA_030068395.1 Apalone spinifera
GGAGGAATAAAAAAAAATAAATAAGGGAGAGTTTCAAGAATTCATCCGAAATGGTAAGAGCTAGGACCACCAAATTCAGTATACAGCTTCCTTTGGTTGTGCCAAGAATGGGATTGCTTCCCATAAAACCATACAGGAAAGAGACAGAATCACCAGATGGGTGAAAGGGACTGGCTGAGCCTCTCACCCCCAAAGCCCCTTTAGGTTGCGTAGGTAGGCTGGAGTACCCTTCCCTCCCCCACCCGCTGTGTGGTGTGGCAAGGTGGCCTATCCCTCCCGGTGCAGACGACTACTGTCAGCCAGGCCCACCACAGGTGGCGATCAGTCTGGTTGGGCTGGAGCACCCTCTGCCCACCATATAGTGAGACAGGCCCATCCTTACCTGCCATGGTGGTCCTTACTGGTTAACCACTCACCTCTTTAATCTAGGATGTTAACCTTGCTAGCTGTACCCTTTCATCATAAAATGAGGGGGAAATGCAGTTTGCTGCATTCCTCACTCTGGCTAAGGAGTGCCGGGGGCAGCTGGACCTGGACCTGTCCCAGGAAGGGAAACATGCACCCATCCTCATCTGTGCCCACTGGAGCTGCAATGGCTTTGGAGAGGTGTTTCTCAACTGGCCCCAAACTGCTATGGTGAGAGCAGGAGCGGCCCGGGGTGCCCGATGATGACATCACGGCCATTGATGGCTGTGCAGGCGGGGGCGCCAATCGCGCCTTCCGCCTGGGGCGCCAGCTGCCGGAGCTGGCCTTGGGCCACTCCTGGGGGTGAGAGGACTGAGGTAATCCTCTCCCCAGAGTAACCCTCATACTAAACCTTCCGTCCCCAACCCACCCCATCCTAGAGCAATGATTCAAATGAAGCATATACACTTTCACTTTGTTTTCCAAAAAACAAAAATTAAGAACCTGAATAAAAGACAGATAAATCCTAGTGTGTGTATCTATCTGTAGTTGCTCGTTTATCTTGCTTTCGTGTGTGTGTGTGTGTGTGTGTGTGTGTGTGTGTGTGTGTGTGTGTGTATATATATATTGAAGCGATGCTTCAATATTCTACTCATAGGTGCTGTGTGGTTGGAGTCAGGTAAGGAGGAGGCAAATTGAGGATATTCCAGTTCTGCTAGGACTTTATGATAACTTTATGGTAAGCGTGCTCTACTCTCTACTACTCCACGTTGTGAATGTAGTACAAGGTCATAGAAATATAAAGGAGGGGGGTGTGTGTGGGGGGGGGGGGGATGTAAGTCTTGGCGATCACTTGCCCCTCCTCCAGTTGAAATATGGGCTCCCATTTTTTTTCTTTCTAGTTGAGAATCTGGCCTGTGCACTAGAATAGATAGTCAGCAATGTAGCATAAGGAGATGAAAATCTCTCTCCTCATTTTCAGATTTTTCTTCTTTCTACATACCTCTCTCATTCAATGCCTTCAGTTCCTGTGCCTTCAAAGCTTGGTGTCTGAATTGGAGTTGGCTGAATCAGAGAGTTCCAAAAGGGAAAAAAAGATGACGCCTGTGTTTAGAAGCAGGAGTTCAGTGAAGCAAAAAAAGCATCTGGAGGGGAAAGAGGACTGGAGGCATACAGAAGAAGAATACCCTGCAGAAAAGAGAGCTTGGTACTTGAGTGTGTCATTTGTGGATGAAATAGTCACTAAACAGATAAGCTTCAGGGGATAGCCGAGTTCCTCTGTACAGGAAAAAAACAAATGGTCTGGTAGCACTTTATAGACTAACAAAACCTGTAGATGGTATCATGAGCTTTTGTGTGCACAGCCCACTTCTTCAGATGACTGGAGTTTTTAAACAGATATCATTCTAGTAATGTGCTGGATTTTTTTAGTTGTATTTGATATGGCAAATCAAACTTCAGTTTAATGCACTAATTGTGAATTAAGATGTTAAGTCGTTGAAACCTGGAAATTTGAGCTCAATTCGATTTCACTGGTAAAGTAACTTTTTGGTGGTCTGAACATAGCTAAATAAGTTTTGGTTCAGCATGGTTGGTATTGTCCATTCAAATGAAATCTCAGGCTGGAATTGTAAACTATGATAGGTCAGGACTGAGATGCTCAAAAAATGTAAAAAGCTACATAGAAAATCTAGGGCTTGTTTAGCCTGTCATAAGCTTGTCTTTTGCTCATTTTCACATTCTCCAAATATTAAGAAAAACTAGTTTGTGAATTGTTTATCAAGATTTCTAGAGCATAACATTTTTTAAAGCGTGCTAGACTGATGGCATGCTGAGGCATTATTTTCCCTTCTAGGAATTTCAACTCTGATCATTTTTTACTGTCTTTAGCAGGGATGGGCAATAATTTTTTGCTGGGGGCCACTTCAGAAATTTTTGAAGTGGCCCCAGGCTGCACAGGAAGGGGCAGAGCATCGAGTGGAAGGAGCGGGGTATCTAGCAGAAGGGGCGGATCCAATACATTTCCAGGTTCCCCACCCCCATACAATGATTGGTCTGGGGGTGAGGGAGTGCCTTTGCCCCCACCCCACGATCCTCCAAGGTGTCATGCCCCTGGCATGGGAGGAGACTTCCCTCTCTCCCCTGCCCCTAGGCCAGTTAGAGCCTGGGAGCAGGGGAGTGTGTAAAGCCTCCTCTGCTCTCCCTCCCACCCTGCTTGCAGTGTACAGTGCTTCGAAGTGCCGCACGCTGCTCACGGGATGGGGCGGAGCGGAGAAGGCTTCGCATGCTCCCCCGCCCCCAGATCCTAATTGTCTTAGGGGCAGAGAAGCAGTAGGGCCTCCACAGGCCAGATCCACCCGCTTGGTGGGCCGGATCCAGCCCATGCGGGCCCTTTTGCGCACCCCCGGTCTTCAGTGGATGATGGCCATCTTATAGGAACTCTTTTTCCCATCATGCCTTCCTGGGGGTCTATCTAACCCATCTGGGCTTCAGCAGTGTACCAGTTCTAAAATAGCCATTTTATAACTGACCACTGCCTCTTCCTCTCTTCCAGCAGGTTAACGTTCTTCCATTTTTTATTGCATCATCTTTTTCTAATTCCTGAGGAGATGGCACAATGCAGTTTTCAAGAAAACCTCACAGATTCTATTAGCTGTGGTTCACATCCCCCTACATAAATAAATTGCCTAAAAGTGTGCATACAGGGAACACAAACTGAGTTTTATTCTTTTTTTACAAATATTTATCCCAACACTTCAGCTCTTTTATTTCCCTCTCTCAATCCTTACTGCATTTTCTCCACCTCCTTCCTCTACCCCGTTCCCCCTTCAATGAAGTCTTCCTCTTCATAATTTTAAACTTCATTAGTTTGGAATGGGAGGAGGGCTGCTTATTAATTTTTCCTTCCCTGAAAGGGTATTATGTCATGTCCTGGGGAGTTTCACAGTATAGGAAGAAATCAGTGGAAATGCAGAGAGCTGGAGTAGTTGCAAGCGTCTATTTTATTGCATAGCACAGAACTAACTAGAATAAGCCCAGACTAGCAGGGCTGACCCCAGTGACCTACTCAGTTACTATAACAACAAGATCTATATCTACAACCCAATATACAACAGGTATGACTTTGTATAACTGCCATTTAAGTGTATGTTATATGTCTCTAGATGTTATCTACTATTTTTCTATATATTTAATTGCTCTGTTAAACTGAGTATTCTGGTAATGCATGTACTAGTATTTTTGGATGACTTTCTCATTCTTCTTATCAATGTATTCATAGAAGAGAGATATAATGCATTCACATTTGAATAATCCTCCTATAGTATGACCAGTTACATATTGTGATCCCTTACCCCTCCAAAATTACGTTTGTATACCCCATTTCTAGGGAAATGTTGATAGGAAACGCTTCAAAGATTTGTCCATCTAGGTCAGTCTTCTGAGTGTGGCCAATGCCAGGTGCCCCAAAGGGAATGAATAGAACAGGCAATCATCAAGTGATCCATCTCTTGAGACCCATTGCCAGGTTCTGGCAGATGGAGGCTAGGGACATCATCCATGCCAACCTGACTTATGGTCATTGATGATCCTATCCTCCATTGATGTATTTAGTTCTTATTTGATCCCTGTTGTTATCTTGACCTTCACAATGTCCTCTAGCAAAGAATTCCACTTGCTGACTTAGCACTGTCGGGGAAAAAATACTTTCTTTGTTTGTTTTAAATCTGCTGCCTATTAATTTCACTGAGTGTCCCACTAGTTCTTGTGTTACGAGGAATCCATAACACTTCGCTATTCACTTTCACCACACTAGTTGTGATTTTTTTTATAGACCTCTGTCATATTGCCTCTTGGTCATCACTTTTCCAAGCCGAAAAGTCCCAGTCTTATTAAATCTCTCCTCCTATAGAAGTCATTCTATAGCCCTAATCAGGGGAGCCAAGACATGAGAAATCCACTATTTTCCTCGCAGGTTATGAGTTCCAGATGGATAGCATCAAACAGTTTGTTTCAGTATCTCGGGTGTGTTATACTCCTCCACTAGGCAGGATGCATGGTGTATGGGATCCCCCAGGCTCCTAAGCCCACGTCCCGCTAGACAAGAGGCTAATCTGTTGTTGACCATGACCCCCTAAAATAATCTTGTGCCCCCCACTTCAATTTTATTTTAGGTCAGAAGTCAGGACCCCCTAATTCGAGAAACATTTGTCTCCCCCTGTGAAATGTCAATACTATAGAGTAAAAGCCAACAATAAGACCATGTTTCTCAATCTATCATGCATTTTTCATGGCCTTGAATTTGCTGGGCCCTATTTATAGTCATTAATAAAATATTGCCTTAAAGGGGCTTATCCATCTGCTGTTTTGCAGATGTATTTAATCATTTCAGCACCTTCCTTTTAAAGTAGTGGTGCAGAAAGTTTCTGGTACCATTATAACAAAATGCAATTTTGGATTTGGAATAAAATGCTTTGTTTGGCTTTGCATGAAAAGGAAAATATAGGGAGCAGTGGTGGAATCTACCTCTTTTTTTTGAATGAATTTAATATATGTTTAAACTTTCAAATCAACAACTCTGGAATTGAAGTTACCTATTTGTCCATAGAACTGGTACAGCATGGGCAGCAGCAAGCGTCCATAAATCACACCGTGCTCTGCCTTTCTTTCAATCTTGGGACAGTGTCTGGAGAGGACAGGGTATATGACTTCCTGTGCTAAACCAATCCTTGGTCTCCAGGCTATGTGTCAGTTGTGATGGTGGGTTTTGTGGATGGTGTGGATATTGTCCCCCTAGAACTGGATTTGAACTGGAGACCAAACAATGAACATGTTATCCAATTACCAGTTCCCAGAGTCATCCAGGGTTTGAGTTTAACCTCTCCTTTATAGCCAGCTGATTAAACTGATGAAATTTACTGAGCTGTCTCTCTTCAAGTTTCTGGGCTGGACATTTGATAGGAATGATGCCTTGTATCCACGACAGCAGCAAATTTATCTTTAAATCGCCAATCCCACTCCAAGCTCTGTCAGCATAGACTATTGTGTACACAAAGGGTGCCAAGCGGACTGAAGTCCTTGACAGTTTTCACAGCTCCTATTCAGAACAACTTGTGTCAGTTTCACAATCATTATGCAGTTGCGTTCTGTTGATGCTCAAGAAAGCTCTTAACTGCAGTGAAAGCAGGCAGGACGGCTGCTCACAGGAAAGGACCACATGAAAACGGAGGCTGTGAAAAGTCACTGTTAAATGAAGGGCCTTATCCTATGAGGTGCTGACTGCCTGAATCTTCCACTGATTTCAACAGGAGTGAAAGACACTTAGCATTTTTAACATCAGGAGATGCTAGGACAGAAAAACAGTTACCATCCAATGAGTCTGCAGTATTAGTTAGTGTTACTTGGTACTTACTGAGCATTAAAAGGGCCATAAAACTAAGTAATATTTGTGAAACATCATTACAATTATTTTGTTATAGCACAATACAGTTAATATTACTGGTTTTGGCTTAATGAAGCTTGCTGTAGTCTGTGCCAGAGGTAATTAAAGAATGGTTCAAATGGCAGTCTGGAAAGCTTTGAAGTCATCTGTGGGAAATAGGCTGGTCAGTGGTTCTTTACTACCATTATGTATTAGAAGTGACATTACTAAAAACAAACTTGTTTCTCTGGTCTGGTAGACCAATTAAGGCATTCACATTTGTCATCCCATGATTGCATAACTGTTAGTACTACTTATAATGGCTTCAAGGAAAGATTTATAATTTTATGTGAAATCTTTTTATACTTGTGCTTCAGGAAAAAAAAGTATAAGCAAAAGAATAAAATGCTGTCTAGGAGAAATGAAGAGGAAAAACAGATTTTAAAAAAAAGTTTGACAAGTAAGAAGAACACGTGTCATTTTCATATGCTAAGTCTGAGTAAGTTAAATGGTGTACACTGAAATTGTATATTGTTATAGTTGTACCCCTCCGGTATGAAAAATCTACACCCCAGAGAGGCATAGCTATGCTGACCCTAACCCCTGGTGTAGACATGGGGGGGAAAAAAACTTCCATTGACCTAGCTGCTGCCTCTCAAGGAGGTAGATTAACTACAGCAATGGGAGAACCACTCCCACTTCTGTTGTGAGGGTCTATACTGAAGCACTACAGCGGTGCAGCTACCATTGTGTCATGATAGTAGTTTAAGTGTAGACATACCCTGAGGCTACATCTCTAGTGCAAGGCATGCCTCTGAGGGTGGGTTGGGTGAATTAAAGTGTACCATTTTAGTGTGCCCTACAGCTGCCCTGCGTGGACACTGCTTATGTAAACTGAAAAATAGCTAATTCATGTTAACATAGATCTCATTATCACAAATAGGCACTACTTAATTTATGCCAATAGAGTCAACGTAGGGAGAATGCAGTTCAGAACCCAATAGACTACAGTATGGCTTAGTGCAGACAAACCCTAAGTAAAGAAGATTAGATGTGGTCAGAAAGATGCCTGCCCTGATAGTAGAACAGTTGATCTTTGCAGTTTAGTTCAGTTTTTTTAATTTCTGTTAAACTCCGTCTGAACTCCTCAGCCTGACTTAGGGCTTAAGGATTTACGTCATGCACAGTTATAGATGAGTGCCTTTACTTAATCATAGATTCCATAAACAAAATATATTTCCCACTACAAATCTCACCTAGCAAATATACATTAATATTTAACCATGAATTAGTCCACAAAAGCAAGATGTTCAGTAACTGCTTTCAATTACTTTGTTTTAATATTTACAAAATTTACCTTTTTATAAAGAGTTTTTGGGTAAATAATTGATAGTTCCTAAATCCCCCTTTCAAAATTGGAATGTTAGATTTCTAGATGGCTGTCACATTTGAAAATAGGATTTGGTCTCCTAGGCCAGTTGGGGTATGTGTGTGCTGCAATTACAGGGTGTGACTACAGTTCAATAGACATGCCAGACAGTAGCTTTAATCTAGTTGGTCAAACCTTAGCAGTGAAGCCATGGCAGTGTGGGCTGGACTGGAACCCTGGGAAATTATTCATAGGACTAGGCCACACTGCATCCCCAGAGCTCCACTGCTCAAGCGAACTAGATTAAAATTAGCTTGGGTATATCTACTTGAGCTGCCTTCATTCTCTCCATGAGATTGCAGTATTCATATACTCCTAGGCACTTTTGAATCGTTATCTAGAGATGTATTTCATTCTGTCCCTGTTTAATTAGGCACTGCTGTCACATACATTATAGCATTAAGGTTTGATCCCTCTACTGCTAAAGACCCCTAACGAATGCAATAGGAGCTGTATTGTGACGTATATAAGAATGATATTGTAAAGTCACTTGGGGATGTTGACACCACTGGTTCCATGCTATTTATGGCAAGCAGTGTATCCAGAGCCGTTATTAGGACAAGAATCATAAGCAAAATAATCTGAATGTTACAGAAGATTTTACAAGCTTCAAGATGTAATTGTACACAGTACAAAACCTGTCATGCAATATGTCTGTCGTAATTTCTTTTTATGAAAGTATTAAAATTGACAGCTAAAGAAAAAACAGGTTTTATTTTAACTTGCTTTCCATTTTCAAAAGGCCAGAACTCCTGACAGGCACAGTAAATGGTTAGTCATTGTGGTGAAAATGTCAATGTATAAGACACAAGGAACTATGCAATAGTGTGTTCTGTTGTTTTTCAGGCATGTAACTGAGATTATTAGGTAAAGGTGAATAGCACGCCAGTGTTGTATAACATGCAGTTGAGGGCATAAGGCCATGATGGTAAAATGGAAGCAAGTTAATTACAGTAAATTATGGAAATTATTAAGCAGACTTTTCTATAGTCTTCGTTGTTGACGTTTCAGTAGAGATGTTAAAAAAATTGGCTCTGTCACTGCAATTAAATTAGTGTTTTTAGAAAATGATTTGAGGTATAATTCATTTCTACTAATGGAGAAACAATAATTAATGTTACCTAGTGGATTTGGGGAAAGCTTTTTTGTTGGTGGTGGTTGGTGGTGTTCTGAGGGTTTGTGTATATTCAAATTCTGTTAAACAGAAACAATAAAATAAAACCTCAAGGAAGCATGTTTTAAGCTAGTATCTGGAGATTGGTGTTCCTTGTAAGCTGTATGCTTGGGAAGCCACTCAGGAGAGATTCAAATGCTGATTAGTAGAGCACCCACACCTAGGTTTTGTTTATACTGGTGGTGCACATACACACATGGCTCAAGTTTACATACAAATTATTCTGCACATAGATGGAAAAGTTTGGAGGGAACGTTGCTGGAGATGCCCTTTCATTTAAAGTGAATGCCTTAGCTAGTACATGGATATTTGTTTCTTTGATTATTCTCTCTACCCAGATGTGTTAATATTAATAATACTCAGTACTGTAATGTGTGCACAGTTTATCTAAATGTAGAGCTACCCATTTCAAGTATAAGTGTGTAACACTTTTGTTTAATTTTAGTCCATATAAAGTCTTACAGTTATCTGACAGTGTTGCATGGTTGCTTCAACATAGCCTCACTACCATTTGGAACAGTTACCAGTTAATGTCTCTTGTGCAGTTTTTCTTCCTATTCCTTTTTGAACGTGAGCATCTTTTTATTGTGATGACCAATTGTTCTATTGCATAATGTGGAACCTGTGTAAAGTAATGACTGCCATTGGGAAATAGGACCAGTCTTTAATTGAATGGGGCCTTTAATGAGTCAGAAATGAACCCCAAAATTAAATTATCAATTGGGAATAAAAAAATTACATTGAACTTCTGTTGCGCCCCCCCCCCCCTCTCCTCTGCCTCTAATATCAAGGATCTGTTCAGGTTTCCAACACTAGCCATGTTTAGAACTTGCTCAGAATAATCACACTATACAATTCTCCAAGCAGATTACCTGAAAAGACCTGCCTAAAGGCCATATAAAATATTAATGCCATATCTAGGGTCTGAAAGATTTAATGTGGCAAGGACAGTGTAGATTTGCTTGCATTGAAAGGTAACTTAGAAGGCTATTAAGTCTGCCTGGGCAAACAGTTATTCTATTTCCTTGGACCAAAGTCAGTAGTGTTTTTAAGGCTGAATTCAACCCTCTGTGTTTCAAGCTAGATGTCAATTTTTATAAGATAACTCAGAAAGAAAATTCTATTACTGAAGAAGGATATAGTTGGGGGTGGGGGTTGGTCTTTTGACTTGCTTTTATTTCAAAGGTGAAATATTTGAGAGGAATAAAAACTGAGTCTAGTTCTAGGTGTAAGATTCTAACTAAGAGCGGGGGTACTCTGTTTTCAGATTTTTAGTGGCTAAGTAACAGTGATAATTCGGTAAGATTGTTTATCTTTTTCATAGTACTGGATATGCTTCGGCCATTTATTTAAATATTTTAAGAATGCTAAGAGGGATAATTCTTTAAAGCCCAACTGCTACAGAACAAACACTGTTATGAAGCAATTATATATTGTTTGGAGACTGGGGCTTTCCCTATTAACTACTAAATAAATACTGCTTTAAACATATTCTGTGTTAGCCAAACTAGAACTTGTCAAACTAAATTGACTGACTATAAAGACTGTAAAATAGATTGCATATCTGCCAGTGCACACTCCTTGTGGTCAGTGTCACGCTTTCTCTCTTTGTGGCCTCCCTAAATCTTTTTTTAATATGTGCTTGTTGTGATGGGCTGAATCCCTTGTGATGTCACCTGATGTACTGAAGATACCACTGAGCCCACCTTTTCTGCCAGCCTTGTTCCACTTTACCTAGTCTTGCTGAGCCAGGCTCACTGGCCTCTTCCAGCCATGCCACTCACACCCAACTGCAGAATGATACAGACACTGAGATCAGTTCTGGGAAGGCTCAGCTTAAGGCACTAGCCACAGCACCCAGATGTTCAAATCCACAGTTATATAAAATTTCCCTCCTCTCAGTTTTGACAGGTATGCACATTGTCCTGCCTCTGTCTGTCTGTTTTCCCCCACCTCTCAGTAGAATGATTCAGCACTCCAAGATGCAAGTTAGTATTGGGTGAGCAGGTCACCTGACTCTGTAGTATCACACCATGAGTATAGTGAGTCCCCAGGAAAGCCAAGCTTTTTCACAGACCATTATCATCACTAATGGGCCATCAGCCCTGTCTGGCTTTTCCAGGGTAGTACTTGAAGTGTTAGCAGTGGGCATTATCCAGAGCAGCATAGCTGTAATACAGATACAAATTTAATATTTTTAACTTAAGATACAAAAATGATACATGCATATAAATAGGATCAGTAAATCATAATCTTTCTATTGATACCTTACATGAGTTACCTTGCATGAAGTACATCTGTGATGTCATATTCACATCATAAGCATATTTTAATAAAGAACATGGAATGTAATGTCAATGCTCAATGGGTGTTTTTATGTATTTAACTGTTTTATGACTTAGCCACGTTTTCCATGTACATCTTGTTCAGTGGAATTTAGGGGCATGCAAAGTATTCAGGAATAGAGCGTCAGTACCCAGGCGACTGGACAAAATTTCAACCGCTTGTGTGGCCGTGCAGCTCGATTGTGTGCGGATACTCAGAAATAGCTTTGACTATTATTGCTAGTTCTTCCTCCTCCATTTTTCAAACTCATTCTTAGGGTACCAGAGAGGAAGATCAGCAGCGGCAGCTTCGATCTTCCAGGGTTCGAATTAGCGGTATAGTTAAAATGGCTAATTCAAACTGAGGGACACTCCGGTCAACACTGGTAACCCTGCTTTCAGGAGTAAGGGAAGTCAAAGGCAGAGTGTTCTTCCTTTGACTTCCTGCAATATAGACTGCACCAAAAGCTGAAATAAGCTACTTTGAGTTTAGCTACAACATAGCTGAAGTTGTCTTTTAATTCAACTTTGTCCTGTAATATAGACATACCCTTAGAATTTAATCCTGCATGTTGCTGAGCACTCCTGCAAGGAAGTACATAGGTTCTCACTCTCTTTGAAGTTAAAACAAAATACAGGACTATGTAGCACTTTAAAGACTAACAAGATGG
>JANRFK010004149.1:89318972-89334539 GCA_030068395.1 Apalone spinifera
TTACCTGCATCCTGCTTCAAAAGCCTTTTAAATCTGCACTTGAAAGGGAGTCCTGTGAACTGTCATTCATGCTAAAATTCGACAGTACAAAGATAGCTTCCCCACTTATCACCTCTAATACCATTAGCTCACAGACATTTACCTCCCCTCCGCTGCCCCCCCCCCCCCGCATCCCCCTTCTGTTCTGAAATGTGATTTGTCCTTTTCTTGTGTGTTCATTTTTTTAATTGTATCCTTTGGTATATACAGTTGTGACTATTTTCTTCCACTATTTGATCTGAGGAAGTGGGGCTGGCCCACGAAAGCTCATCTAATAAACCATCTTGTTAGTCTTTAAAGTGCTACATAGTCCTGTATTTTGTTTCAGCTACACCAGACTAACACGGCTACATTTCTATCTCTTTGAAGTTACTGAGAGTTGAGAACACTCAGCAACTTGCAGATTGAGCTCCTACATTGCTCATCTTAACCTTGGAATTCCCATTCGCCCTTCCTCAGCTCCTGCATTCCTATCTGTTTGTAACTTGACATTTCAGGGAATTTAGAGGTAAGGAAAAATACCCTGAACATATGCTCAAGTATTTATTTATAAAAATAAATTCATAAAAATAAACTGATTCTGATCCTAACACTGATGTAATTCCATTGACTTCAGTACAGTTATTCCTAATATACCCTGGTGTAGGATGATCAATATCCAGATTAACAAATCCAGTGGCACCTTAAAGATTAATCATTTGATTATTGCATAAGCTTTCATGAGTTGCAACTCCCTCTACACACAGTTGCCGACTTGAAAGGTTGCTGTCTTCAAGCAAAAAAACTTTAAAAAACAGGTGGCAATGTGAAACTGCTGCGCTGGAACTCATATGCAAATTTGATGTAATCAGAACAGGTCTGAATAGAGACTGGGAGTGGCTCTCATTCTAACAAGTAATTTTCCTCTTGAGGTATTCTCACCACCTTACGCACATCTCCACTGATTGAATTAGCTCTGATATACTTCCATCTCTGTTCCCCTGTAATCTATTTATTTTTCTTCATGCATCTGATGAAGTGAGTTGCAACTCATGAAAGCTTATGCCATAATAAAATTATTAGTCTTTTAGGGGCCACTCAATGCCTTTTTGTTCTTGTTGAGACAGACTAAGGTGGCTACCTCTGAAACCTAAGAGCAGGATTCTACAATTTGATTTAGCCATCAAGTAGTGCAGCAGATGTATGGCAGGAAATCAGTCATCCGGTAAATAACTGTCTGGGATCTATTGTATGACAAATTATTATGGCTCAGAGCTTAGGTGACCTATATTTCCCTAAGCTGACTATGGGACACCGGGTAAAATGACTCCTATTCAAGTGAGTTCAACAGCAAGCAATCATACAACCATTCAAATTAACATCAAATTGACTGAACTGTTAAAAAGAAAAACTGCATGGTTGGATTCTTTTTATTTACCGTATTTTTTAAGGCTTGAAGGAACAGACAGACAGATAGGAGCTTGTGTGATGGACTGACCTGATGCTCCCTGCCTGGCACACTCTGCCCTCCACACCTGGCTGGACTCCCAGGATGGATCCACTTCTTCTTGTACCTAGGGCAACATGTGGGTAGGGGGATTGTAAGGTCACATGCCCACTCCCCAGATTTCTGCCAGGAATCTTACCAGAATGTGGCCAGGAGCAGCCTGTAAGCACTGTGCAGGAGGGAAGGGGTGGGAGCTGATTCCAACTGCACGGGAGAAGGGGGGGAAGTTGGCAAGGGATGATTTGACAGAGCTCATCTTTTCCCTTCCTCCTCCCACCACTGCTTTAAAGTGGCTGGTAGCAGCTTGTGCTTGTCTGTTCCTGCCCACCCAGTGTGTCAAAAGGCAGCTAACATCTTCAGGCTGCTGCTGGCCACCAATATAACCCGACCACTAGCTCGCCCCTGCCTACAGCATATGCAGAAAGGAGTTAAGTCCTCAGCATGCAGTGTGCACTGGATCCCAGAGTACCTGACTGTAGAGGCTTCGGGAGGGTGCTTAGTGAATGGAGCATGACCCAGGCTGTGGTGAGGTGGGGGTGGGTGAAGAAGGTGCTAAGTCTCTGCCCAGGGGGATATGGTGGAGCCTGCAGGTTAAGGTTGTGAACAGGATGTGAATTGCTTCCCCCTCTCTTAGTATGCCAAAGTTCTGCTAAGGGGCAGAGAAGCTTCCTTGTGCCATACAGGGCTTGGCTCTTCCTGACCATTGCCCCAAGCCAGAGAGTCTTGGGCATTCTCAAGGTACTGCTCCAACCTGAAGCAGTGTGGGAAGGAAGAAGCCTGTCAGCCAGGCCATTGGTGAGCTTAGTACTTTGATCAGGGGCTGGTTCTCTGCACAGAGTTGGGAACTGGATATGCCCTACTGTGGAGTGGGATATGGAGGAGCATCTGGGCTGGAGTGGAAGCTGGGAAGACAGTGAGAAGGGAAACACAGAAAGGGCTGAGGGGTGTGCAGCGGAGGTGACATGTAACCGGCTGCTGTCTGGCACAGGGCCCTGCTTGCCAAGAGCCCATATGATGTCCTAGCAGAGGGAACATCTGGTTCCATGTGCTGTATTTCACCCCACCACTAGCAATGTTCCTTCTAATTTTTTCAATCCAGGTGTGAAATAAATTTTTATGTGCACCAAGGCATGTGAAGATGTGCACCACAGTAGAAACATATGCTGCCAGTTTAGCCAATCAGGTGAATGGCACCTGAATCTCTCCCGGGTGGTCTCCCAAGCAATCAGCTTACAGCGAACACTGGCCACCAGTCTTGCACCCCCATCATCAGCCACTGGATCCCCACCCCATTCACCACTGGTGGGCAGGCAGCTGGCAAGTAGAGAATCTGGCCAGCAACAGGACCTGCCTGCACTAATGCTGGGGAAGACATACAATATGGGACAGTTCTGCCCATTTTTAAGGAAGTCAGGACACATGGAGGAAGGCTTAAATAGGACATCTGGTCATCTTACTCTGGTCCAAATCTCATTGACTGAGTTTGAGCCCAACCTGTTTGGCAAATGCAGTTGTTACTTTTAACTTTGAGATTACATTCAGAATTTCTTTGATATTCATTCTGCTAAAAAACCTTCCCAATTCTTTATACCAAAGTCAATAGGAACCTGCTTGGGTTAGAGCTTAAATCAAATTCAAGATGCAGGGTCAGATATTTAATAAATATTTCGGCACTTAAAGATGGAGATAGGTGCCTAGAAGGATTTTCAAAAGTGTCTTCAAAAATCTGACTTGGAGTCCTGAACATACTGACAAAAGTGCCATTAGAAGCAAGTGTCTTAATCAGCTGAACAAAATGGATTTTTTTGTTTGTTTGTTTTTGGTGAGCATTTGGGTTGAAGATACTGCTCTTTGTGCCGAAAAACCACAGCTGTTCACGGTGGAATATTACAAAGATGTTAGGGGTTTTTTTGCTTTTGCGAAGTAAACAAGTTTTTCTGGAAGAATAAATATTCTTGTCACATACCATCCAGGGAAAATGTGAATTTGTTTTTGCCAAAATAAATGAAACATCTATGGAATTTTTTTTAAAAAAAAAAATCTATGAAACGGAAATATTATGGTTTTGGCTCATTTCTAATAAACAGAAATAGGTGAACTTGTTTTGTCTAATTTTAGCGGACTCAAACATCATGGGTTCAGACATTGAGTTTCTGTTCAGAGAATGTGAAATAAGGAAAAACTCGGAATACTTAATACAATTCTGGTGAATTACTAACTGCAAATGCTACTGCACTAGAGCTAGGAGTTCAAAGTGTTGAATATTGAATGGATGAAGGCAGATTTTCTATTTATTACAGAGTGCTGGTATGTTTATGTAATCACACATTACTCCATCTTGCCTTTTTGAAAAGACTGCCCAGAAGCTCAGAGAACCTTGAACAAACTCACCCTGGCACAGCTGTGCCCATGATTCTTGTTTTCATTGCTGTAGGTAGAAGAACATTTAAATTTTATAGGAAATTAAAAGAGAAATGTGTGTAAAGCTTACTTAAAGGTGAGCCATGGGACACAATTTTTATTATGAAAACTCATAGCTCACAAGAGGAAATTAGCTTACCGTGTTCTTCACGACAAATATATGAAGTGCATTTCTAAATAATTTTGATGGGTGTGCAAAAGGCCTCATTGGATTAGGGTGGGAAGAGAATAATGGTGAGCTAGGAGACGGATTTAAACTTTCCTATTTTGACAGCATTGGCCAGAATTGTCAAGCCTACGGTGCTGGCATTTAGGAAGAAGAGGGCATATTGGGGGAGGAGGAACGTTTACAGCAAAGCCTTAGGGTATGTGTACACTTTGAACTTACGGTATAAATCCAACTCATGGTTTTGAGCTCTGTTTGAGCTAGCATGCTAAAAATAGAAGTGTAGCCATGGGGGCTAGGATTGTATTGGGGTGGCTACTCCCTCCTACCCCTCATTCTACCACAGGCTCAACCAAACCTAGCATGTGCATTTCTTTTTGAGCAAGAATTTACACCTTCCAACTCTAGTGCAGGCATAACCTTGGTGAAGCAAGAATCTTCCCTGAGGAAGAGGCTGACTGTGCAGCAGGTGACAGAAATGAGAAGACTTGGATAAAAAGTAGATAAGTTGGGAAATGGGTAGATTTTTTTCCTCTGGAACTCACCCCCATGCCATCCCTGACTCAGGCAAGCATACTTCTTTTGTGGAATATTGGGCTTGCTTTCTTTGGGTAAACAGGATTTTTCATCCAAACCACCCAAAGACGTGTTTAGCTAACTGATTTACATAGTAACCAAAGTGGGTATTTTTCAGATTATGAAAGTAGAACACTTTTAAGAGATGAGTGAGAGAGAGAGGTGTGAATTTGCGTATACATAAACATCATAGCTTGCTCTGCTAACCAATGAATGGAACATATGTTGCTAATTCCTTCTCAGAAGCCATTGTTGTATGGGAAGTTTCAATTCATTTTTTGTGGTGATGAGCTTTAAAAGTATCAAAGCTTGTCTGATAGCTATTGTGGCTACTTTTTTTTCTTTTTTCTTTTTAGGCTTTCATCTCTGCTAGCTGGAATTTTCGTATTTTACTGTGTGGTTCATGGTCAAACCTTTAGGATTTCATTAAAAGGATAAATTGAATGCAAATTGTTCTCATTATAAGAGACGCACAAAATAACAGGTTTCCTAGATACATTTCTTTGTGAAATACCTTTTTTTTTCATCCCCAGGCTTTACAACTTTCCCACAGCACTTGAACATTTCAAGAAAGATGTGGAGAAACTGGAGAAGGTCCAGAGAAGAGCAACAAGACTGAAATAATTGGGCTTGTTTAGTTTGGAAAGGAGAAGACTGAGAGGGAATATGATAGCAGTTTTCGGTTATCTAAAAAGTCACAAGGAGGAGGGAGAAAATTTGTTCTTAACCTCCGAGACTAGGACAGGAAGCAATGGGCTTAAACTGCAGCAAGGGAGGATTAGGTTAGACACTAGGAAAAACTTGTTAACTGTCAGGGTGGTTAAACATTGGAATAAGTTGCCTAGGGAGGTTGTGGAATCTCTATCTCTGGAGATATTTAAGAGCAGGTTAGATAAACATTTATCAGGGATGGTCTAGATGGTGTTGGGCCCTGCCATGAGGGCAGTAGACTGGACTCGATGACCTCTCCAAGGTCCCTTCCATTTCTACTGTTCTATAATTTATTCAAATTTAAGTCTGTGAGCATGCTTCAAAGGGAATTGTGGTAACCACAATGTAAATTAGATGTTCAAAAATATATTTACATTTATTTTTAAAATTTTCTGTTCCTCTAATCTTATCATATCACTCACCATTTTTATGAAAAGTTTGTTTTTATAGTAAATTTGGATTCTGAACATAGTATGACAGACTGTCATGTCCCACACACAGCATAAGATTCTACTTTAACAAGTTGGCAGTGAGAAACCTGTGGCATTTCTTTCTGTGTTTATTGCAGTTAATAGCTTCAAAGCCTGTAAATAACTGGTCAGATCAATTGGTCAGACAGCTGGGGAATTCCCCCATATAGGAAATCCCTAGGTAACAAAGCCGACCATGCCAGAGTTGTAGCTGGGAGAGATGTACTTAGAGTGCGACTGTGCACCAGTGAGCCTCCGTCATTACTATATCGTAATAGTTCAGGATTTCCAATTCACACTCCCAGCCCACTCCACAGATATAGCGGGCACAGATGCATCTATCTAGCAGAATCACAGTTCCATTACCTTCAGGGAGAGAATTGCCCTTTAACGAACTTTTAATAGTATGGCTAATGCTTTATTAAAAAAAAGCAGTGTATGTGTGTTATGTCTGTGGTTTCTCTGTATGACACTTCTGACTTTGGTAGGAGTTCTTCCTGTGCGCAGACACAGCTTCTGTTTTGTTACCAGACCACTGTAGCCTGTATCATAGACGCTGGAACTAGAGGTGTGGAGAAGAGGGTGCTACAGTACGCGCACGGCCTGAAGTGGTTTCCATTGTATAGAAGGTTTACAGTTTTTGGTTCAATGGCTCTTAGCACCCCCATTGTACCAATTGTTCCCGCATGTCTGGCCCATATAGAAAAGATAGTGCTTTCTCAGTGACACTTAAATTATTTTTGTTGGTATCTTCCTTATTCTAACATAAACGTGATAAAGAATATGACTGCTCTTCTGGGGGGGGGGGAGGGATAAAAGAATGCTCAAAGTTTATGCCTATTATCAGTCGCAGCAAAAAAAAAAAAAAGATTGTGTGATAGTCTCTCACTTTCAATTTTTTTTTTAAATTGAATATTCAATTCTTTTCTTAAGATTATTGGTAGGTTTTGTGCAAGAATAAGGCAGAACATTTTGTTTTCTTGCAAATGACCTTTAGGTAATCTAAAATATGCTATGGTCTGTTTTTATAACTATTACAACTGAATGAGTGAGAAATGAAATCCTGGCTCCACTGAAGTCAATGGTAAAACTGCCATTGTTTTGGTTAGAGGTAGGATTTCAGCCTACTTCTTTGTAGTATACAGTAATATAGCATCCTACCTATTGCAAAATAACTGTTCTGAACTTATTTTAAATTAAGTACAACTTTTAAATATTGTTAACTTTCTGACAAGTGTGAACAATAAATGGAGCACAGTTTTTAATCATACAGTTAGCAAGGTGTTTCTGCTAGTGAACTTCAGCTGTTCTATTTAAAAGTTAAATCTTGGGGGAGGGGGGAGAATGCCATTGGAGGCAGTTTTGGAATCCAAGTTAATTGAAACATATGAACAACTGTAAGATAGAAAACTGTCTAGAAATATAGAAGTCCACAAGCACTATGGTAATGCCATCCCTTAGCAACCCAATGGGGAAAAATAATTGCTTTTTTCAACCTTTTTTTGAGAGAGCGCAACAAATTAAACCAACTAATCCACTTCACTGAGCAGCTCTTAATGAAGTTTAGAGGCTTCAATTAACCACAGTTTATTAAAAGTACTAATCTGTATTAAATGAAATACTTCAAGAAATCATATTGAAACAATGCTTCAGTAATAATCAGCAAGTCCTGACAGAGGAGCCTGTTGTGGTACATAGCTGGAATGCACTGTGTAATCAAATTCCACAAGATTCAAACCAAACAAAAATCAGAAAATTCCCAAGTTCTTTAAGTACAAAGTTTGTTTTCCATAGCTAAATTCTTATGTTTAGCATATTCAAAATGATGTATTTTAAAAAGTACAATTAAAATCAGTACTAGAGATGCAAGTCAAAACAAGAAAGTAATTTTAAGCTGCTTAAATATTCCCACTATGAATGACCTCCATTGTGCCGCTTTGATCTCCTGAGTTGTTTTTCATGTTTCTATCATACTGATATGCACTTTACCTAGAAGTTCTAATAAACAGTGTATGTTAATTTCTTTTCAGAGCCATCTTAGAAATAACAAACTTCAAATTACTTACAATGTAAAGAGCTCCAAAAACTTTCAGTCCAAGAAAGATAGAGTATAAAAAGAACCTTCATTAGGCAACAACATAATAACTTTTTAGGGTTCTTTTTAATTTTAGTTGCTTAACAAAGAAAAGGGATTTAAGATTAATTTAGTTTTATAGAGTTTTATTAAATGTCCTTAAACTAATAGTGTATGATGTAAGAATGCAAAAATTGTGTTGGTATAAGATTTGTGTAAAACTAAAAAAACTTGGCCAGCACGACTATTAAGGTTTTCAGAATCAAATCACATAAGTGCAATAAAAAATTTATACAGAAGTAGAGGCTGAACCTCTCTCCTCCAGCACCCTGGGCACCTGATAGATGCTGAACCAGAGAATTTGCTAAACCCAGGAGGTCATTATTGTCTAGCAGCATTACCAACACTTCCGCTGCTAACTGGGTTCTCAGAAGACATTTCAGAGTAAATTAGAGCTAAATAACAGCACAGAACACTGAGAGCCAGGGCTGGTGGCTGTAAACAAATTTTATGGGACTGTGGAAAACTTGGCCACACTCATAAGTGGACATCCGGCTAACTAAAATCATGCCAGATCACCAATTTTGCCGGACTAGAATATGGCAGACTTGAGAGGTTCAACCCTATACTATCTTGGGAAGCTGTCTTGGATTAGATTTTCCCTTAGAATAGGGAGCCACTTGGTTATCAGATTCTATGCTGCTAACACAACAGAGGAAAAATATTTCAGAACTGGTTCATAAGACAAATTGGTCAATTATGTGCCAACTCACCCACGTTTCCTGCACAATTGATCTGTAGTAGTCAACCTTTGTTATCTCTTTCCCATTGAATATTAGCCTCAGGATTTGGTTTACACTCCACATATCTAACAACCTCCTACATTTATGACTGATGGTACTAAGAAGTGCAGTTTGCAAAGCTTACTCACTTTTATGTCTGTCTATATCTAGAAAAATCTATAATCTTTAACAATGACTTTTGTTTTGTATTAAGACTATTGACAGCAGACTTATTTGAAACCTATCAGAAAACAAAGATCCACTGTAACTCTGTGACAATCTTTAGAACACATTCACAAGCAGAGTTGAAAATGGTCAACTGACTGATTTGTTTGCCACCTAAGCAGAAGTTTGTGTTACTTATCAACAGATCTTTGCTAAGCCATCAGCTTTCAGCTCAGTTATCATTCATGGCAAGAGTTGACACTGTGAATGCAGATGGAGTGAAGGACAGACATGACCATAGGCAGTGTTGTTACAGCCTTGACAGGATATAAGAAAGGTAAAGTGAGTGAAGGAATATCTTCTATTCGACCAGTTTTTTCCATTGCAGATCTTAACTGTAGGCCTCTACAGGGTAGAAAGAGCCACCCACAACAGCAAAGTGCTCAGTATCAACCAACAGATTCCTAAGTGTGAGCGGAATAGCTGGCAACAGGGAATAGCCATGCCACTCAGAACTGAACTCAGGATGTTATCCTGACAAATGGCTCAAACCCCTGCCAATAGATACTTGCTCTCTCCTGGGTTTCAGTTCTATTTCAGTTGTTTCTCTTCTAAACTCCCTGGGGCTGCGTCTAGACTGGCAAAAACTTGCCAGCTGTCTACACTGGCTGCTTGAATTTGCGCAAGAGCACTGCCTTTGTAATGTACAAAATCAATGCTTCTTGCGCACATATAATGACACTCCCACGGGCAAAAGCCCTCTTGTGCAAATGCTTTTGTGCAAGAGGGCCAGTGTAGATAACCTAGAACCATTTTGCGCAAAAAAGTCTCGATGGCTAAAATGGCGATCAGGGCTTTGTTGCGCAAAACCGCGTCTAGATTGGCACGGACACTTTTCCACAAAGAGTTCTTTTGCACAAAAGCATCCCTGCCAGTCTAGACACTCTTTTCTGCAAATACTTTTAACTGAAAAACTTTTCCGTTAAAAGCATTTGCAGAAAATCATGCCAGTCTAGACGTAGTCCCTGTATATAGTGGCCTTGTAAATCATCGATAGTGTATGTTGCCACTGTGTGATGAACTATTGTTGTCCAAGGCAACCTCAACATGCAATAATTTTATTGATGTATCACGGACCTCTCCAGGATTTCCTGTAATTCACTCACATTTCCTGTTTACACCTCCTACCTTGGTGCTCAACATGCTTAAGACATTTTGGATAGAAAAAGGATTAACAAAAATTACAAATATAATGCAAGATGATAGACTCCTTCTATTGTGTGAGACAAATATCACCCACTGGAGTCCATGCTCAAGGATTCATACAAGGATGGGGGATAATTGGTCTGTTACGGTTAGATCAACATAAGAAATAAGGAAACAAAAGCCACTTTGTAGGAATTACTCATAGGTAATGGTGATAATGATAGTGTTTGCTATCTTTCCTTTTGCAAGCTTGTGTATTTCAGAAATGTTGAATTAGTTGGTAGAAACAGCATTAAGAAATTGACTGTAATAACTCTTTGTGGGCAAAGAGTAGTTTTGAGGAAAATTGAAATCTTCAATTCTTCGAGTGGTGTCCCTATGGGTGCTCCAGTCATGTCTAGAGTGCATCCCTGTGCTAGTGATCAGAGAGTTTTGCATAGCAGTGCCCCTTGAGCCACTCCCGTGCACTCAGCCTGCCTCCCTCCCTCCCTTCCCCCAGAGGCCGTGGAGCGCGTGCACGGCGCGAGTCCCATCAGTTCGTTTTCAACTGTCCCTGGCTAAAGATGGAGCTCAGCAGTGCTCTTCCTCCTGAGGGAGAAAAGGTCAAGTCTTAGTTAATTCTTCCCCTGTTTAGTTAGTTTATCCTTTCTTTAACTGCGAAAAGAAGAAGAAAAAAAGTAGCAGCTGCAGACGCGGCGGCTTATCCTCTGCCACAATGCCAGACTCAGCCGGCTCTCTGTGATTCCTGCAGAGAGACTCTGCCTTCGTCTGATGGCCATGCCTCGTGTGTCAAATGCCTGGGGGAGCCTCACAAATGCCCGCATTGCCAGAGCATGTCAGCAAGGGCGAGAAAAGACCACGAAGTGCGGCTTAAAGCTATCCTCTGGGAAAAGTCTCTTCTCTCACCAAGGAACAAACCACAGGACATGTGGGTGCAGCAAATGCCCTCCGCCAGGGCAGTGTCACCACCCTGCAAAGGCTCTCAAGCCTCAAGGGCTTTCCCGGCACACTCTGTGTCTGAGCTGCCTGGAGTCTCTCGTTCCTTGGTACCATCAGTGTCTGGTACCGTGGAGAAACGCAAGCCACTACCGGCCAGGAGGGCTGAGGCACAAACTAAACATGCTGCTTTATCAGGCAATAGCGAGGCAGAGGCTTCAGACAAGTCATACATGCCTCTCCCATTTGCTCCAGCAAGCTCCTCCTCTGCACCCAACTTAACCGGGCAGAGTGATCATGACCGCCCTATGGCATAGCAGCACAAAAAAGTGCTGTGAAAGATAAGGCATCTACAAAAATCTCCTCAGCTTGAGTCTAGAGGAGTAACTACCTCACTTCGCTCCACGGTGCAGGGGCACTTTAACACCCCTCACCCCAAGGTGCCACTGTTCACCTATAGCTCTAGCCCTGGGCTCTGACTATGGTAGTGGGCATAGGAGCAGGTTTTCATCACACCATTCCTCCCCCGCCCCCTCACTATCCTCCTGGCATTCATACAGGGATTACTCCCTTCAACAACACTCCATGTGGTACAGCCAGCCATGGATGTATCCTCCACATCAACTCCCTCCTCAGTGGAGTCCCTGGGATACATGGCAGGCATATCGACCGCTGCCTGCTCACAACTATCAACCAAGGCACCTAGCCTCTACTTATAGGCAGCACTGCACTTCTAGGCACTCACCCCCAGTATCTGCATGCTCCTCATCATCTCACCCATCCTTAGTAAATTCTCAGGCAGGTTCCACTTAGCATGATGACATACCTCAGTCCAGCTCAGAGACCTCTTCTCCTGGGTCCAGACCTAAGCAGAGTGAAGCAGTCTTTCAGATTTCGCCTTCTCCTCCCAGTGGATGATCTGAAACATTTTCAAGAACTTTTCAAATGGGTAGCGCAGTCACAAAATATTACTCTACAAGAAGTGCAGGATAAACAATATAAATTACTTACCATCTTGCAGACCTCAGTATCCTCCAAAATAGCTTTACCTATCAATGAAGCTATTCTTGAACCTTCAGATGCTTTGTGGCAAAATCCAGCCTCTCTCCCGCCTACAAACTGTAGAGTGGTCAGCTGGGAGGAGAAGGCGAAATCCCCGCAAGGGACATGGACTTTCTATTTGCCCACTCTCAGCCATATTCGCTGGTGGTGGACTCCGTGAGCCACAAGGCAAAAAACCCACAATTTAAATCTACGCCCCAAGACAGGGAGCATAAACGCTTAGACACCTTGGGCTGCAAAGTATACTCCTTGACCACACTGCAATTCTGTATATCTAATTATACAGCATTGTTGGCCAATTACGATCATGCCAATTATTCCAAATTACAGGATCTCCTTCAAGATCTCCCTGAAAGCTAATGCCCTCTCCTTCAATCCATCATGAGGAAGGGCTTACCTATAGCAAAAACAGCTCTTCAGGCCACTATGGATGTTGCAGACACTGCGGCCGGAACCATAGCCACGGCCATAGTTATGCTCAAGGTCTACTGGCTACAATCCTCGGGGGTCCCAAAAGAATTGCAAGCAAAGGTGGAGGATCTCCCTTTTGATAGGAAACAGCTATTTGCTTCAAATACAGATGAGATCCTTCACTCTATGAAGGATTCTCACGCAACCTTGCATACCCTGGGGATGTACACCCCGCCCAACAAGAAACGCAAATTTACTCCTTATCAGAAACCAAGGAGTTATAGTTACAATTACAATCATTATAGGCAGCAACAGAAGCCATCCGATAACAGACCCAAGCAACATCCTAATAGGAGGAGGAACCACCCAAACCAGTCCATCTCTGGCAAACAGCAAATTTGAAGTTTTTGGTCGGGGGTCTGAGTGACCACCCTATATCCCCAGTGCAGTCCAATGTCATCTTTGGTCACGCCTGAGACCTTTCTACCACCAGTGTGCCCTAATTACTACAGACAAATGGGTCCTAGAAGTCATCAGACTGGGCTACACAATCCCCTTTACTTCATGCCCCCTTCCCATCCCCCCACCCCCTCCCTTCTCAGGGACCCCTCTCACAAATCTATGTTACGGGCGGAGGTCCTGAAGCTTCTTGCTCTAGGAGCGGTGGAACCCATACCTGAACAACATCATGGGAAGGGGTTCTGTTCCAATTACTCCAAAAATCAGGGGGCTGGAGACTGATTTTTAGACCTCAGGAACCTCAACAAGTTTATTCAAAATTCAGAATGGTGGCCTTAGCAGCAATAATACCTGCACTGGATGAGGGGGACTGGTTCTCAGCCCTCGACTTACAGGACATATATTTTCATGTGACTATACACCAGTCCCACAGAAGAGTCGGTCCTCTTCGCAAGACTGCACATGCGTTGCCTACAGAATTGGCTCGCAAACAACTATATACCAGCCCGACTGCATCACCAAACATCTCTCACCTTCTCCAATGGTATTATGGTCCCTAGACTGATGGACGTCCCCACAACCTTCTCACCAGTGTATCCTTCCACCGACCAAACCCCTCAGTTACTATAACAGATGCATACCTTATGGAATGGAAGCCCACTTCGGGTCAGCATCAATACAGGGCACATGGACCCAGCACGAGAGACAGCTCCATATCAATATCTTGGAGCTCAGAGCCATTCGCAAGGCGTGCACCCACTTTTTGCCTCTTATAAAGGGCAGAACGATTCGTGTCCTCACGGACAACACACCATCCATGTTTTATATCAGCCATCGGGGGGTGCCTGATCACGCTCTCTATGTGCCAAGGCAGTCAGATTTTGAATTGGTGCATCAGGAATCACGTAACGCCAACGGCAATGTATGTTCCAGGAGAACAGAATGTCGGGGCCAGCAGACTGAGCAGACATTTCTCAGATCAGCACGAGGGTGAGATGAATACTAATGTCCTTCTCACAATCTTCCGCAAATGGGGCTTCCTGACCATAGATCTCTTTGCAACACTGCACAACCGCAAGTGTCACAGATTCTGCTCTTGGGCAGGACTAGGCAAGAGTTCGGAAGGGGACGCTTTCACCATCAGCTGGACAGCTCCTCCTCTTTATTCCTTCCCATCATTCCCACTCATCTCCAGAGTCATCAACAAGATTGATCCGATCGGGCCACGGTAATCCTGATAACCCCAGCATGGCCGAGACAACCCTGGTTTCCTTACCTGTCCATAGATCAACCGAACCCTCTCGTTGCTGAATATCCACCTGCAATGCCGCGGTACTATGCACCACCTCAATATCAAGACTATGAAACTTACAGCTTGGCTCCTCAATGGTTCAAGAATGAAGAACTTACGTGCTCAGACAGGGTCAAACAAGCTGTTCTAAACAGCCATCGTCCCTCCACGAGGAACACTTATCGGAACAAATGGACACGTTTCCACATTGTGTCTCATGCAGCAATCTGCATCCCACCACAGTTCCCATACCTACCTTACTTGACTACCTTATGGACCTCAGTGACGCTGGCCTCTCCAGCTCCGTCTGAGTCCATCTGTCTGCAATCACAGCCTTCCATGACTCAATAGATGGCTTCTCCCTTTTCACACACCCATTGGTGAAACGTTTTCTCACAGGCCTGCAGAAAATGCGGCCAAACATCCGCCCTCCAGTACCTTGACATTCTTACCAGGCCTCCATTTGCACCACTAGCCACTATAACACCACAATACCTATCTATGAAGGTTGCATTTATAGTGGTGATAACATCAGCTAGAAGGATAGGAGAGATCGCAGCCCTCATGGCAGGCCCGTCCTTCGCTACATTCACCAGGGAAAGTCATACTTACACCCCATACCAGGTTTCTCCCTAACGTTATAGCTAACTTTCACGTAAATGAGCCCATTTACTTACCAGCCTATTTCCCTAAACCTATCGCTCCCTTGAGGCGTCTATATTACGCACCTTGGATGCGAGGAGGGCTATTGCATTCTACCTTGATAGAACCAGACCAACCAGGAAGTCAGTCAGACTCTGTTACATGGTCAGGACCACACATAGGAACAGCAGTTTCCACTCAGCGCCTATCCAAATGGATCACAGGCTTCATACACACTGCTTATGAACTTAAGGGCAGACAGCCACTACAACCCATTAGAGTGCATTTCACATGAGCGATGGCCACCACAACAGCCTCCTCAAGAATGTACCACTGACAGACATTTCTAGAGCAGCCACATGGTCTTCGCACCATACTTTCGCGCATCACTATGCCTTTCACAGTGGGCTGATACCTTCCACATTTCTAGCAGAGGCGGTTCTTCCCACCTAGAGACACTCCGATGCCCACCTCCATTAGACGGATACTATTATGGAGTCACCTGAGTGGAGCACCCAGAGGGACACCACTCGAAGTAGTAGTAGTTACTCACCCTGTGCAGTAACGGTAGTTCTTGATGTGTGTCCCTGTGGGTGCTCCACTACCCTCCTGTCCTCCCCTCTGCTTGGAGTCTCTGGGACTTCAGATAGAATCGGAACAGACAGGACTT
>JANRFK010004149.1:89334686-89347493 GCA_030068395.1 Apalone spinifera
GGGGGGGGGGAGAGGGGATTTACTCTAATAGAAACACTTGGAGAAAACATGAGGAAGTCTGGTCCTGCATTGAACCATTACATACTTTTTCAGCTTAGTATATATTAGCCTTTGATACTCATAGGTAAGGTTTTCACTTACTTATCTATATAACAACTGATGCCCTACATGATCTCTATGCGGTCAGGTTTTTGTTTTTGTTTTGTTCCAGGTTTTACAAATAATGAACTTTGAATTTTATTATTTACGTAATATTTCTATCTTATGCTAGTATGTATATATGTTTTGGTCTTATGTTTATACTTTATATAAACACAGTACAAATAAAGATTTTTTTAAAAAGCCTTGGCTAGCTTTAGCTTCAAGGTTTTTTTGTCCTGTACTATCACTCATAGCATATAGGAGCATATAGCTCAGTCATAAAAGCACATGGGTCTTTTCTGTCACAGCTGTTTCCAGTGTTAGGCCTCAGTCCTGCAAGCTACTCTATTTAGGCAGACACCCTGAAATCAGCCCATAAGGGGCATAGTGTCACCCATGCAAACAAGCTTGCTGGCACTGAACTTTGTTGATATCTACCTGTGTTTGCTGCTGATAGTGCAGACTCTTAAGTTGTACAGCTAGTATTCATTCAAAAAGTTGTACAGCTAGTATTCATTCAAAAAGCAGTCTTCTGTGTGAACTGTAAGAAGAACTTCACTAGGTTACTCAACACAAACTTATTCATACATCTATTATTATGTAAAGCTGAATCTTTCAAATAAAAATACACCACAGGAACAAAAAAATTAGTCTCTTTTTTTTCAGTTTATATATAACTGAAAGGCTACTAGGATGATCCAAGGAATGGAAAACCTGTCTTATGAAGGGAGCCTCAAGGAACTTGGCTTGTTTACCTTAACCAAAAGAAGGCTGAGGGGAGATATGATTGCTCTCTTTAAATATATTAGAGGGATAAATGCCAACGAGGGAGAATAATTATTATTCTCAATAATAATGCTCAATACTAATGTGGACACAAGAACAAATGGATATAAGCTGGCTATTAGGAAGTTTAGACTCGAAATTAGGCAAAGGTTTCTAGCCATCAGAGGAGTGAAGTTCTGGAACAGCCTTCCAAGGGAAGTAGTGGGGGCAAAAATCCTATCTGGCTTCAAGATAAAGCTAGATGGGTTTATGAAGGGGGTGGTTTGATGAGGTAACATGATCTTGGCAATTAATTGACCTTTCACTATCAGTGGTAAATAGGCCAATGGTGGGAAGATAGGAGTTGTTATAGAGAACTTTTTTCTGGGTGTCTGGTTCGTGAGTCTTGCCCACATGCTCAGGGTTCAGTTGATCGCCATATTTGGGGTTGGGAAGGAATTTTCCTCCAGGGTAGTTTGGCAGAGGCCCTGGAGGTTTTTCGCCTTCCTCTGTAGCATGGGGCACGGGTCACTAGCGGGAGGATTCTCTGCATCTTGGGGTCTTTAAACCATCATTTGAGGACTTCAATATCTGAGATATAGGTGAGAGGATTATTCTAGCAGTGGGTGGGTGAGATTGTGTGGCCTGCATTGTGCAGGGGGTCAGACTAGATGATCAAAATGGTCCCTTCTGACCTTAAAGTCTATAACTGAGTCCTGCAGATTTTTAAAAATTAATGCATTAAATTGCATATGAATTCAGATGTCAGAATGGTACTGCTAACACAAGATAGTAACAGTAATATTTTACGAGAGTTTTATTTCATGCCTTTTTTTTTAATTTGAGCCTCAACAGTTTTCCACCTCCATGTAGTTGAACATATTATTGGTTTCAAGGTCTAATGGCCAAGATAATAGTCAATTTTTAATTCAGTATCTGAAAACTGGAACTTTCATTCTGGATCAAATGAGGACAAGAGAAAACAGTTACTATTTTTTCAAATTTCTCTTGCTATGTGCTTTAATGAGTTTGTCCCTAAATGTTTTCTTCTCTTTTTAACCTACTTTAAAAATATAGACAAATTATGAGTTCATTATTAAAAGATTATAACTTTACAGTAGGGTATTTCACTCCTGAATAAGAGCCTAATTCAAGAAAACATGCTTAACATTAAGCATAAACCTAAGTCATATTAATTTCTGTTGAAATTCAGCATGTACTTAAGTACTTTCCAGAATGAAGTTCTAGCATGAGGAGCATATGAGATATAGTATAATAAAATCTTGTTAGCAAATATTAGAAAAAGTAATAAATGCCATTGTTAAAATTTATATTAAATAAAACTTGTGAGCATCAAAGTCCATCACAACATTTTGCATAAATGGGGAAGGATTTAAAAAGACTGAATAGTTTGGTACATGCATTCTTCTATTACGTGAAAGATATGGTATTTGTAGATATAAGTTTAAGTACTATGTATTTCTGTATGTGACAATTCCTCTCTTTAAGTGAACCACAGGTAAGCATTTTGGATTCCAAATTTTGACACGTTTCTTTCTGGCATTAAGACCACTTTTTGTCAAAGTCAATGTAATCTTTCAAATGTATGTGAAATAGATAGATCAATGTCAATGAGGCTTTTTGAAAGACAGAATTAACAAATTAATGTGTAATGGCCAGGAGGAAAAAAATAGTAAATAACTAATAATAATAAATAACTGAATGCATCCACTGGTGGAAAATATTTCAGTAGGAAAACCAATTTCAATTTCAGACTTCTAGAATGTGATTATGATTCTAACCAATCATCAACAAAATATTTTTAAAATAGTGTATATTCCCTCATAGCAGAAATTCCATTCCTTTTCCTTCCCTCCCTTCCACTTCCATTTGGTTGTAAACTTCTGTTTTATGTATTATCTTGACCAATATAAGCATGAAATATAATTCAGATCAAATAGGACACTTTTAAAATTTATAAATGTACTACTAATTTTAAAAAGATGAATTTTTGTAGTGATGATTAAGTGAGGGAAGAGGAAGGTATTAGCAAAAATATTTTTTTGATCTAGACCTATTTTAAGAACATCTGAATTACATAATCCCTGATTAATTTGAATAAGTATCTAAAAATAGTAATGCACAGATTTAGTTCAGGTTCTAATTGGGACTTTGTGTCCATTTACAAATACAAAATCACTGAACCATAACAGTATTAAATGTGTCACTTGGATCACTACCCAATTAATCATGCTTTCCACATCACAATACTATACCTGCAAAGCATAAGGAAAGTGCATACAAGCAATTTGTGCTGTTCTCAAATTCCAAATCAAGTTTCATCTGGACAGTTACAAATTACTCATCCACTTGAATGTTAATGTTCATATTCTGTCTATATTTCCTCATCTATTTTTGTTTGTAGCTAGACAAAATATATTATAGACACTAGATCGAGATTAAGTTTTTAAAGAAGTTGATTTTTAAAAATGTAATATCCAGAGGAATTCAGTAGTGGTGCTGCTAATTATGGTTGTCTCCACAATTTTATTCTAAATCTTACTTGTTATGCATTTACTACAGAACTGGAAAAAAAAATACTCCCAATGGAAACGTGGTACCACAATACTATTCTTCTTCGAGAGATGTTTCTGTGGATGCTCCACATTAGGTGTCTTTGAGCCGTTGCACCATGAATCAGTCTCTTCAGAGCAATGTTGCTCGAACCGTGCACACGCAGAGCGTGAGCCGTGTGCTCTGTGTGCTGGCATCGTGCATGTGCAAGTCTCCCCACCCCGCACTTCAGTTCCTTCTCTACCATCCCCAGCCAGAAACAGAGCTCTGTAATGTTCCTGACAACGCGGTTCCTGATTCTTTACAATTAGATAAGTAAAACTGTTCTGCTTATTTCTTAGGTAGTTTACGTCAAGGTTTTTATTCCCCCATTTGGGAAAAAAACCAACTTTCTCCCCTGTTTTTTTTTCTTTAATTAGTAGAATGCCTGACACTCCAGCATTTAAATGTTTCTCCTCATGCAACAATCCTACTCCAGTTTCTAATGGGCACTCCCAATGTGTCCACTGCCTTAGGAAGCCCCTGTCTCTCAAAAGTTCCCCACTGCTCAAAACTAAAATCAAAAGCTCAGGTCAGAGACCTGTGTCAAATTAATATTACTTGAAAAATCATTACAATCTGCCTCTGGCCTAGGGCAAGATTCTGAGGCTTCCCAGTCTTATAGAGTCAAAAAGCCTGTGAAAAAATGAGCTTCTTTGGTTCCATAGAACCCTCCAGCACCAAAAACCCTCACCATCACTCTTGGTGCTGAGAACATCCATGGCACCTTGCTTCAGCGCCTATGACCTGCCACCTAGTATGGAAACCCCTAGATGCCACATCCAATGCTCTATCCACCACAGTGGCAGTATTGGATCCCATTGGACTCACACTACAGACTTCAGTCTCAGGAAGCACGTCACATCAAAGCAACAGTCTCCTCAGCCTCAATCACCATCTCCACATTGTCAGCAAGAGGACACAGAAGTTACTCAGACCCAACTCCAGATACCTCTCTGGATACTAACTCCTCTTCCTTGCCTGATGAAGCCATAATGCCCCCACCTTCTGCCACCGCTGATGACATCTCACATTTCCAGGACCTCTTTAAGAATGTTTCTTTGGAACTCAACTTCCTGCTGCAAGAGGTTGCAGAGAACCGACACGAGCTTACAAACTCCAGTCAGTAACATCTTCAAAATAGCCCTACTTATTAACCCAGCAATCATGGAGCCTGCTAAAACCATTTGGCACCACCACCACCACACCTACCTGTAAAAGGATGGACAGAAAATATTTTGTCCCATCCAAGAGCTCCGAGTTCCTGTTGACTCACCCTTCACCTAATTCACTGGTGGTGGAGGCTGCCCATCAGAAAAATAAACAGCAGCATTTCAGATACATCCTCCGAACACAACAGTAAAAGGCCAATTATGCTGCCTTGCTGAGCAAATATGACAATAGAAACTATTCCAAATGTAATGACTTAATTGCTGACATATTGGAGGCAAAGAGTCAACAATTTAAAGCTGTAATTGCTAAGGGACACACAATCTCCTGAACAGCATTGCAGGCAGCTCTTGACATGGCACACACAGCTGTGAGCTCCAAGGCTACTGCAGTTGTCATGAGGTGAGCCTCCTGATTTAACTTTGCATCTCTCTGGGGAAGGAAGCCATCTGCCATTGAGGGTATCCCCTTTGACTGTGAAAAATTGTTCGCAGCCAACACCAACAAGGTTTTGTATACTATGAGAGATTCTAGGGCAACACTTGGATCCCTTGGCATCCATAATCCGACACCTAGGATGAGACAGATTAGGTATCAGCCATACTCCAGACCAAGACACCCCCAGTATACCCAACACTATCCTAGGCAGGACCAACAGCTGTGTAATAGGAATAGGTCCCAATGCCATCGCCCACCTTCCAATACTATGCAACAATCCCAGCAGCCCAATAAGCAGATTAGAGGCATATGTTGTGCATTTGGAAAACCACTCACTTTCTCCATCACCATTCTCACCTAAATATTTTCAACACCATCAACACTGCCTATTACCCTTTTACTATAATTGGATAGCCATAACATTGGATAGATGAGTGCTACAGATAATCAAGTATGGCTACACCACTCCCTTTATGACCACACCCCTCTCCTCAGCCTCCTATCCCATCCCTCTTTAGGGACAACTCTTACAACAGGGGGTACAAGATTTCCTCCACTTGGGAGCTATAGAAACAGTCCCCTCCCAGTACATAGGGAAGGGCTTTTATTCCCACTATTTTCTCCTGGAGAAGGAATCAGGGAGATGGTAGTCAATCCTTGATTTGAGAGTGGTAAAGGTTGGTTTAGGTTGGACATTAGGAAAAACTTCCTAACTATCAGGGTGCTTAAACACTGGAATAAATTGCCTAGGGAGGCTGTGGAATCTCCATCACTGAAGATATTTAAGAGCAGGTTGGACAGATATCTATCAGGGATGATCTAGATGGTGCTTGGCCCTGCTGTGGGGGTAGGGGACTGGTCTTGATGATCTCTCAAGGTCCCTTCCAGTTTTAGTATTCTATGAATAAGTATGTGCAGAAGCAGAGATTTAAAATTATAATACTTGCTACCATTATCCCAGCGTTGGAACAGGGCAACTGATTCTCCATCCCCTAACTTGGAAGACACATACTTTTAAATGTCTACTCACCCAGCTCATAGACATTTTCTTTGGTTTGTCCTAGGTCCCAATCATTAATACAAGGTACTACCAGTCAGCCTATCCACCAGTCCAAGGGTATTCTTGAAGGTACTATTAGTCGTCATGGCTGACTTAAGATGACAAAACGTTATATTTCCTTACCTGGATGACTGTCTAATCAAAGCATGTCTGTCAAGGCGTTGCCATGCACTGGCCCTTTAAGGGGCTGAGACCTGGAGTCAGGGGGAAGCCCAGATGAGGCTGTTAAGGAGGGCCCAGCTGAAGACTATAAGAGCACCTCCTGCCTGCAATGAGAATGCTTCGGACTAGCAAACTCAGGCTACCCGGCCTGAGGCCCTATGGGCTACGAGGAGGCAGTCCTGGAGTGTAGGGCTTACATGGAGGCATCCCTAAAAGGCCGGGCTGCAAGTAGGCGGCCGCAGTTCGCAAGGAGGCAGCTGCGGTAGGCTGGGGGAGTTTGAGCCAGGGAAGCCCCAGGTCATAATTCCGCAAGGCAGGAGGCAACTGGGCAGGCACTGGTAGAAGTTTAATGTGGATAAGTATAAAGTAATGCACGTTGAAAGAAAAAAACCCCACTATACCTCATAGTATGGTGGGGGGCTAATTTGGCTACGACAAATGAGGAAAGAGATCTTGGAGTTATCATTGATAGTTCTCTGAAAACTTCCACACAATGTGCAACGGTGGTCAAAAAGGCAAATAAAATGTTAGGAATTATTAAGAAAGGGATAGAACAGTGGTCCCCAATGCGGTGTCCATGGGTGTCATGGTGGGTGCCATGGTGCCCACCAGGGCCTTTGTTTGCCTGCCAAAACATCGGGGCTGGCCCTGCCCCCGGCATGCAGCACATGTTTGGTGCCGGCCCCGGGCGCAGGGCACATGGCACATAAGCGGTGCCAGCACAGGGTCAGGGGGAGGCTCCTGCCCCGGGTGCGCGGCACATGCACGGTGCTGGCCCGGGGCGTGTGGCGCATGGGTGGCCCCGCCCCCGGCGCATGGTGCATGCGTGGCCCCGCCCCCGCACGCACAGCACTTGAGCGGCCCTGCACCCGGCAGCCACAAAAGGTTGGGGATCACTGGGCTAGAAAATAGGACACAGAATATCTTACTGCCCCTGTATAAAACTATGGTACGCCCACATCTTCAGTACTGTGTACAGATGTGGTTTCCTCACCTCAAAAAAGATGAGGAAGGGGGGGGCGCAGACCGAGATCGGAGTGGTCACTGCCAGAGGGAAGTGCCCTGAAGAGAACACTTCACCCAAAGGGGGCGCGTTGGCGTCAGAGCAGCCAGCTACTTCCCCAAAGCCATCTTGAGGGAAGAAGCCATGCGTGACAGTGAGTCAAACCCGTAACACGTGTTCCAAACTCGACTTCCAGTGCAGTACCTCCATTACAATGTGCGTCTTCCAATGTCTTGGTCAGCATATAAATAAAAAGTGTACTACTCCTAACACAGACTATACAATTCATAAGGGCTCAGTTGGACTCTACAACAGCCACAGCCTCTCTTCCCACAGACCAGTTTCATGAAATAAGGGAATTGGCCCACAAGCTACAATCCAGTCCCAGAGTGAGAGCGCACGACAGCGTACAGTTACTGGGGCACCTGGCCGTATGCAACTTTGTAGTAACTAACGCATGGCTTCACATGCTGTGACTCCAGGGTTTGCTCAGAAGGGTGTACAGACTGAACATAGTCCCACTCTCCAAACCCCTGTCCATCCCTACAATGGTGAGGCAGTCCCTCCATTGGTGGACTATATACATAAATCTTTGCTCGGGGGTTCCCTTTTTCACCCAGGAACCTACCATAACTACAGATGCCTCCCTCACAGAGCTGGGAGCCCACCTAGCTCACCACACGGCACAGGGCCTGTGGCCCAATGCAGAAAGAACTCTGCACATAAATGTCCTAGAATGTCAAGCCATAAAGTATACCTGCGGACAATTCCTCCCCGCCCCTCATTACCAACGACCATGTCAGAATATATACAGACAATATAGTGGCTATGTTTTATATAAACCATCAAGGGAGCACCTGCTTACGTGCACTATGTGTGGAATCCATGACCCTATGGAACTGGTGCATAAAACACAAGGGTCACAATCGCTGCATTTCATCTTCCAGGCAATCTCAACACGTCTGCCAATGTGCTTTGCAGAGCTCTAACCCCGGAATATGAGTGGCAAATCAATCAGGACATTAGACGATAGACTTTTTTGCTACTCAAGCCAACAAGAAGTGCCATCTCTTCTGTTCCAGAGCGGGAATGAGAAAGGGATCTCTAGAGGATACCTTCCTAAAAGTTGGACATCTCATTTTCTGTATGCATCCCCTCCCAGACCTCTTCTAAACAGCCACAAAGTAAGAACAGACCGAGAAGGAGCTCTGTCATGGACAGGACAGCCTTGGTTCCCGTTCCTAACCGCAATGTCGTTGGTCCCACCAGACTTTACCGGCCATACATGTTGCACCTCCAAGCATGGTACCTGGATAGTTCTCTGCCCAAGAATTAGAATTGCTCATCTAATGAGTGCTGCTGCACAGTAGAGCCCAGAAACGTACAGCTTTTCAATCACCTCATGTGGAACACCCACAGGGATTTCTCTTGAAGAGGAAGAGGTTACTCACCTGTGCAGTAACTAACATTTTTCAAGTTGAGTGCCCCTGTGGGTGCTCCACTAACCACCATTCCTCCCCTCTACTTTGGAGTTTTGTGTCTTTTCAAAAGGGACTCTCAGAAATAGAAAAAGAACTGAAAGGGGACTCATGCGTCTGTGATGCCAGTACACTGAGAGTGCACAGTTCAGGGTCCGTGCATGTGCAACTTCAGGGACACTGCTCTACAGACTCCAACCCATGACGCAGGGGCGCACCGACACTTAGTGTGGAGCACCCACATGGACACTCCCCTTGAAGAACATCAGTTACTGCGCAGATGAGTAACCTCCTCTTATCCATCTTCCATTTCCCATTGTAGTACGATTACCCTTTTGTCTGTTTAAAGACTTCTGGGTTTTTAAAGTTGCCTTCAACTTTGTTTTCTCTCATACACTTTGATTCAGAAAGCACTTGTGATTGTGCTTAACTTTAATCACCTGCCTAAATCCATTCCTATTCAGCAAAGTATTTAAGCCCCATTGTAGTCAGCAGGAATTAAACACATGATGATGGGCTTTGCTGAATAAGTACAACGTTAAACATATGCCTAGAGTTAAGTATATGCTAAAATGCGTTCCCGTGTTGATGCTGGAGTTAGGATTTGTTCTCACCAGGATACATCTTAAGTCCACCATCTGAGTGAATTTGTATGGTTCTGATCCATGTATCACCAAGTCCTTTTGAAAATCTGGTCCCAGATAAATCATAATAATAACTATAGGTTACTCTTCTCATCAGTGCAATTTCAGATACTCAAATATGCATACAAATGGGAAGTCAATAGCATAAAATGTCTTCTACCACAGTACTAAACTGTTTCTAATTACATTAAAAATGACCTGATTATGTCACAGTTCTTAGGGAGGAGGAAATGCCAAACTTTGTAGAAGTATTTGTTTAATAAATCTAACTGATGTTCTTCTCTTAAAAAAATCTGTTTCTAAGAGCTTGTTTCAAGAAATACATTTTTAGATTTATATGCTGGATTTACAGTATTCCTTCAAAATCTGTGGTTTTTCAGCCTTTTTTTTTTCATTTGTAGAGCCCTAAAAAGATTTGAGTGATAGTGCAGACACCTTTCAAAAGGTTAAAAACCACTGTTCAAAAGGATATTTTTGAAGAATAATTGGGTCAAGCATTTCTGGAGGAAAAACAAAAAACAGATTGGTCTGACAAAAAATAAAAGCTTGCTGTGGATAGGTCAGTCAAAGCATCAGATTTATCTCATGATGGCTGTTTCCTGCTATTTCATATCATAATAGTCTGCAACTGGATAGGAGCATAGCAAAGGAACATAGGAATTGGAGCATTATTTATGTATGCGTGCAATGGAGATAGAATCAAGCTACTTGAACGCCTTTCTCAAGCCTACTCAAAATGGAATGATTGACACTGCAAAAGAAAAGGTGTCCATTATGGCTGTAAGAGCCATTGACTTGACAGGAGCAGCTGTGCAGTAGCACCATTCCACTGGAGACATTCTGACTGTGAAGTGCCCATGCCAGCAGATTGTTTCAGCAGCAGTGCCGGGGCGCCCTGACGAGTGGTGTTTCCAGTTTCTTTATGAATATGCAACTTCTCTTTATGTCGATGGCATTCCTCAAAAGGTACAAGCATGAAGGGGATGAAGTCAAGGCCATCTTCCCTCTGGGAGCATATTTTCCCCCATCTTTACACAAAGACAGTGTGAGCACTAGCTTAGTGACTGCCCCTTAAATGGGTGCTCACCAGGCTGAAAGCTTCTCCGGCCCAGCCAGTTTGTACATCTGATAAGAGGCAGCTGTAGTCTGTGTCAAAATGTCCACTATGGATTCATTGGGTACATCTAACCCTGAAGGTTACAGGATCTTTCAAAATGGGGCATTTCTGTCTAAAGATCCCTGTCTTGACCTCAGGGTTTTTTTTTCTGAAAAGCAGCTTTTCAAAAAAAAAGCCGCAGACGCCATTATGTAAATGAAGCGCGGGAAATTCAAATCCCAGCTTCATTTACCATTTCGATACGTCTAATTTACATCCCTTTATCGAAAAAGGATGTAGTTTAGATGTACCCATTTTGTTGAGATACTTTCTAGTTGCACCCACGTGATTTTTAGCAGTGTGTTGCTAATTTTCCCCTACATTGCACAGCATCAACTAATACTGTATGCTCTTAGTAGTATCGTATATGCTGTTTCTTTTGCCTCGCTTTTGTATCATGAATATTTTTGCTAATATATTTGGCTTACTGTACGCATGATTTTTGTTGCAATTGTCACTCAGTTAAAAGGTCATTTCAGTTGTGCTGTTCAGGGAGCATAGACTCTGAGCACCTTGATTCAAGCTGGAACTTTCAGGTTCCCAGCTCTGTAGCAGGAATCCTGGAAACACTGGAAGTTGAGGCATGGCAGGGTTGCCATGAGACCACGCATTCTGGAAATCCGGGAACCTCTGACCCCATGACAGCTCAACAGTGCCCTGAGCTGCAGACTCTGGAAACGAGTCCCAAACAGCCTGCCTGGTGAACTGGCAGGGAATGAAGCAGGTTTCTTCTGGAAACCTTTGTGTGATTGCACAAAATTTCAGCACATCTAACAATTTTTATGAGATATTTTGTATTGGTTGGAAAACTTCCAATCAGATCTACTTCTGACCTCAGTGTGTCTCTACTGTTCTTACAATCAGGGAACCCTCTACTGGCCAACTGAGGCAGCAGGGGTAACACACCACTCAGAAGTCTGCTAGCAAATTTACCTGCAAAAAGAGAACGTGGGTGGAATTTGAGAGCTGAAAGCTTTAGTTCTGATGGAATTTTTTTTAAAACTATGATGGCCAAGATATCAGTGCAGTTATTTTGTAACCTAAACGACTAATAGATTTCCATTGTAAGCCTTCATTGCCTTAAAAAAATCCTTTTTTGCATCTATACCCCAAAGGCAATGGATCCTTAATGCCTGGATATAGATGTAAATCTTATAGTACAGATTAAGAAAATGTCAATAAATAGTCATTCTGCTTTAAGGTTGTCGACAAAAGGTCTTTTTCAAAAAACAAGTATGGATTGTTTTTAATATTCTAAAAAAGAAAATCATAGATGGGGAAAGGAGTATGTCAATTTCTGGGGTTGTCATATTTGAGAAAGTTGTTCTATGCTTTTAGTTTCTAGAGTAATTTGATTTCTCTAGAGTTTGTTAATCATAGCCTTGTGTGTAGAATATTTGAGCATTTTCTGTAATATCTTTCTGTACTTTCCTTCCATTGTAGAAATCCCTCTGCTACTATTTCTGCAAAGGCCCATTAATGTGCCCAGTCACACATTAAAGCAAAAATGAGTGACTTTGGCAGGCAATCCAAATTTGTGTCTAATAACCTTCAACAGCCTGAGTAATGTCAAATTAGTCCTGCATATCACACAGAAAACTTATGAGGACCGCTTTGTTTTCTCATTAGCATTCAGGCCACATCATTAAAGTCCTCTTTGAAAATGAGGAAAATTTGAATATAAAACTAAAATATTTCCTTAATGCTTAATCTTAATCCCTTCATTGTACTAGATGAAAATATAAATATTTTTACTTTTATACTGCTTGAAATACGTGCTTGTAGATTGCTCCCTATTAGTAAAATTGAATTTGTTCTCTTCGTACCATATCATAACACTATCCATATATCAGATCATGCTACATACAAATAGAAGATAGTGTTACATTTTCCCTATTAGAATTTTCGTAATTCACTATTTGTGGGCAAAGCACTGCAAACATTAAGGCTCTCAACATAAGAACGGCCGTACCGGATCAGACCAAAGGTCCATCTAGCCCAGTATCCTGTGGATGGCTGTCTAGCCCACATCCCGACAGTGGCCAGCACCAGGTACCCCAGAGGGGGCGGACCGAAGACAATGATCAAGCAATCTGTCTCCTACCATCCCTCTCCAGCCTCTAACAAACAGAAGCCAAGGACACCATTTCATCCCCTGGCTAATAGCCTTTTATGGA
>JANRFK010004149.1:89356678-89371193 GCA_030068395.1 Apalone spinifera
CCCCCCCCCTTCGATAGTCCGGCATATCAGATAATCCGGCACTCCCTGGGTCCTAAAGGTGCCGAATTATCGGAAGTTTACTGTACTATCATTGAGTGGTTTGAGTAAGGGACAGGATGTCTGGGCTACCTCTACATTCCTGACATTTACTGAGGCTACATCTACATTGCAGCACTATTCAGGATACCAGAGATATCCCCAAACATCTATCCCATGTCTTAACAGTAGCACCGTTATTTTGAAATATAATGGGCTTGCTATTCCCATGTCCCTGTAAACCTCATTCCATGACAAATAAGGGCTGTTTCAGAATAATGGGTTGTTTTGAAATTTAGCACTGTGTAGACAGTGCCAAATTACAAAATAAGCTATTTTGAAATTGACTCAAAATAAGCTACGCTATTTGCACAGCTCAAATTGGGTAGCTTATATCAAGCTCTGGGTGCAGTGTAAATGCCCCCTAAGTGACCAAAAGCAAGTCAGTTACTATTTCGGGGAAAGGTATATACTATGTGGCTTCCTTCAATTCACGTTTATGGTTCTATGGATATTTTTCATGGAGAGGTGTGTACACCCTCTGGCAGTGTCTATTCTTCCAGTGCAAACCCAGCTTTTCAGGTACGTGAGTAAATGTTTGAATTTCTAGTTCCTTTTGTCCACCTTTCTAGCATTCCCTAGAGTTGTACTGTTACTTCTTCTTTCTCTAAATTCTTGCTTGCTTCCTCCTCCTTATTCCTCTCTTTGACAGCCATCCCCCATACTTCGACTAATTCATAACATTGTTAGAATCCTGATAAATCATAACCTGTCATGTTTTGGTAAGGTTGAAATGTACTTTATTTCTCTTTCATTTTGGACAGTATGCCTGTTAGAGTCAGTAAATCAATATAGGGAAGGATTTCAAAAAAGTTGAGGATTTGAAAGTCAATGGCAGTTAGGTGCTTAACAGCCATTTGTGCCTTTGAAAATCTCCACTTGTATCTGTTCCTGAGGTAGTAATTCTGGGTTCTGATACTCACTCACTCACTCATGATGAGTAGATAGAGAAACAGCTAGAAAATTACACTGTTTCCCTGAGGGTCTTCATGCTCGTTCAGTGGAACCTGAAAATTGAGAGAGTAAATCAACTCTCTATTCACTGTGATAAAAAAGAGTGTACAAATATGTCTATTTCAGTATAAAATATAATTTGTCTGTAAGGAATAAATCAAGCTACTCATTTCACAGTGCTATATATTGTATTCAGTAGAAGCAGTATGCTTCTTACCAATGCAATTGAAGTACAGTGCTCTAAAATATGGCAAGGAGCAAAAAACTGTACTTACCAGCTGTAAAGTAGAAAGATTATTTCCACGGAAATGTAATTGGAAGTGAGAACTTGCATCCACTTTTCCTGTTCTCCAATCATGACAGGAAGTGCTTTTGGAAATTCTCACTCCTTTCTGATGTGAGAAATGAAGCCTGAAGGAGACTTATGTAATCAGAAGTTCTCATGGTCAGGGCCAATCTGAGGAGGGGGTCAGGAGGGCCATTTGGCCTGGGCCTCAAGCTCAGAGGGCCTCAGATTTAGGTACTTGTTGTTTTTTTTTGGCATTATATAAGTTTTGCAGCAAGTTTGTATGCACTTCCCTTACAGACTAAAATATGACATTCTCTCAACTTAGAGCTGCAAATTTAAGCAAATAAGATGTGATTTGGTGTAAAACATACTTTTTTAAAAACAGATATAGATTGTTATATGAAAGAGTTAAAAATATTCATAAATGTTAATAAAAATATATCGATTCTGATGGCACAAGATTAAACCGTGATGAACATTTCCTCTCAGATCAGCTGATTATATAAACTAACCGTTATTACTGGCTGGTGCTGGATTAGTGTCATTATTTTTTATTTTTATTGTGGCTAGCGGTCTCAAAAGCTGGAAATAGCCCAGGCCTCTCTGGACCTCTAGGAGGGCCTGTGCGTGGACCCACTATTCATCGTGGGATAGAATTCAAGGGAAACGTGAAAGCCATGCCAAATTTGAAACAATCAGTAGTGGAGTCCAGCAATCCTGCCACCGCATCTCAAAAAATGCAAGAATAGTATGGATAAACTAAGAAGGGGCCATAAGAAGAAAAACAACTGTTGTTCAAAGTTAGTGTTCGTTTTAGAGGATGGGTTAAAAAGATTGAAATGGCTGATTGCTTCAGATACACCAGATGGCCATTTTTGCCAGAGGTTAAGTGAGAGAAATGAGCAGCCTCCAGAACCTTTAGAAATAAAACTTAGATAAATAAAGACAAATATGTTTTAAGCCTTCCATATTTTCAAGAGACTTAACGTTCACCCTCCTAGCAAATGCAGTATACAAGTGTATCATAAACTTACTCCAGTTAATTTTCTAAGAATAGGTACAATGGTAAATGAGATGCAACAAATTTTATCTTAATTCCTTGCACATGCTGAGTTTTAGTGGCAACCATTTTAGATAAATACTATATCCAACTTAAAAATTGATACATTTGCAAAACAGCAATGTTAAGTGACCTCCAAAGATCACACCAAGAGTCAATAGAAGAATTTTAAATAAAACTGAGAGAAATAAAATTGATCCTTAGTGTCCCCCTGTAACTTGTAGAGCATGCTCTATGGCCTAAGAATTGATAAAATGAGCAGTAGTCCTGTGGCACCTTAGAGACTTACAAAAAATATATAGTATTATGAGCTTTCGTAGGCAAAACCCACTTCCTCAGAAGGGCTGGAAGCTAAGAATTGATGGTATTTTTTCCAAGATAAAACAAAATTGAGTAGCATCTTCCAGATCTGTGCTAATAACAAAACTAGAAAATCTTGAAGGGTTAAGAGCTGTGAGGATGACAGGTATTTTATTAATGGAGGCAACTGAAAACATAGACTTCCAGCACACATTTGCCATGGGACAGATATGGAGAAAACTTGATCTCTGTTTATCTACTATATATTTTAGAGAGAGTCTCTCTCTCTCTCTATCTCTCTGTTTGTTTGTTTTGCTTGATCAAGAACTCCTCCTAAACAGTAGGACCACCCAATTTGGCATAGAGCTTCCTCTTTTCATAAATTTAAGCAACATAAGGGTTTGGTAGTGTCAGGAGACTGCCTGAAATGGGATTGCTTTCTCTCAAAACCAAACGAGACAATCACCAAAGCAAGTACAGTGCTCTAAATTGACATAACTGAGTGAATGTTGGAAAAGACCGAAAGAAGATGAGTCAGAAAAGTAGGATGAACCTGGAATAGGATTGCTTCTCAATAAACCTTATAGAAAAGGGAGAAAATGGAGAAATTTGGAGCAGTGCTCTATTTTGGCACACCTTGATCAATACTTAAGGTTTGAAAACTAGAAAATGTTACTGGAAACCAAACTGAATCTAGTCCTTTTTTGTTAAAACATAATGAATAATAGGAGGTGGTAGGATGAAGAAACAAAATACAATCGGAATTCCCAATTTACGGACCCAAGTGTATCTGGGTAAATCTGCTAACATTTAAATAAAAGGGTTCTAGCAGCCTATAAATAATAATGTAACTATTTTCCTTTTTGTAAATGTTATTTTCAATGGAAATATAGTTGTCACCATTAATCCAAAGTGACAAGGAATGTAAACATTCTTTGCAAGTGGTCATATATAGTGTTGTAGATATCTATCAAATATTAATAGTTAGCAATTCTGTCACTTAGTACATGAGTTTTCCAATGAGGATCATTATATCCTTATTTAAATTGTAGTGAAAATCAAGAACAGATCTGCAATAAGGCCATAACAAAAATCAATACATAATAGTAACTGATGACATAATAGACAACATCCTCAATGAAATTTCCCATGCCATGCCTTTTAATGGTTCATTTTTCTCTGCAAAAGTACAAAAAAAATCCGAAATGGCAGTAATTTGGCTAATATCCTGTTGGTAGAAATCTAAATTCCTTTGGGCTGCTAAATTGACTTCACTGGCCCTGTACAGACATAAATAAGGACATTTGATATCATGCTCATTGTAACAACTTCTGCCATATTTGTACAAATAATAAGTACATAATAAGTGTTATGGTAACACTGTTCTTGGTTTTCTTTTAAGAGTTGCTTTTCTTAGGGTAGATGTAATGAATCACCTTCTGAGACTGTCAATGTTTTTGTACCCGTGCACGTCCCAGAATATTAGCGAGACCAGGTGAGTGAGGTAATATCTGTTGTTGGACCAACTTCTGTTGGTGCGTGAGAACAGCTTACTCAGATCTATAGAAGTGCTGTGTGTAAGCTCAAAAGCTTATCTCTCTCACCAACAAGAAACTGGTTCAGTAACTTATGCATCGTGTCCTGAGAATTTGAGAGACATAGTATAAGAAATCAGCGAAACCTCTGTAGTGATATTCTGTTCCTTATTTAATCAATACTGTGTATTTCCCTACAGAAATAAAGTACCCTGTAAGCTGGTGTTTCTTAAACTGTGTTCCGCGGCACACTGGTGTGCAGTGGAGAGCAGAATTCAAAATGGCTGCCCTTAAAGGGGCAGATGACTTTTTTGGCTCAATAACAAAAAATGTTTTGGTGTTCCTTGGTCTTAAAAAGTTTACGAAACACTGCTGTAAGCTGTATGCATGTGTGGCTGCTCAGAAGAGCTGATTAGAAGAGCGCCCACAGCGAGATTTTTGTTTCTACTGATGGTGCACTTTTGCATGTGCCTCAGTGCACATAAAAAACTTATTCCACACACGGATGGAAAAAAATCCACACATGGATGGAAATGATTAAAAGGAATATTTACAGCAGCACTGCCTAATTCAGGATATCTACTTTCTATCCACATCTCCAGCATATGTAAGATGCTGCTGCATTAATAACATTTGAAATAGTTTTCTAGTGGCTATGGTGGAATTATATCTATAATTCTCTCTCCCATTTATTCTTTTAATGCTTGAAGGGAATCATTTGGATAAATTAGCTCTCTTATGACAGTATATTTTTTGAGATAAGATGAGTGATGGTTGAGAAATTTAAAAAGGGGTATTTCCTCATTTCTTCTGGCATTTGAGTGACCAGCAGTACCACATACACATTTCTAGATAAAAAATTAGTCAGTATTTTCTTTACTTTATTGAAATAGTTAATCCTGCTAATACTTAGAAAAAAAATTCTTGAACTCAATATTTAATTTAAGGAAACCCTTTAGAGTTTTATGTTTAACTTCTAAATACTCCCCCCTGCCGTCCGCAATCAAAATAAAAAACCCATTCACAAACAAAAAAGAAAGGACTCTTGCTATTAATTATTTTATAATAATTAAACACCGGCAATGTTCCCATCACTGTACCAGACACACATACATAATTTCCCCCCAAAGACCCTTACTGTCTAGCTGTAACAGACACAGAAGACAAGATATATTGGAAAACCCAGAGGAGGAAATAAGTAGGATTTTGTTGTAGTAAAGTGAATTGGTAATATAAACCTGCATTAACAAATCAAAACTGAGAATTTGTAGGAAAGAGCTCATTAGGTTATCGTTAGCATACCTCCATGTATTAATCTCTCCTCTATTTGTTGGGACCAATCTTCTTTTTTATCAAATTATTTTAACTGTTTTATTACCAAAGACCTCTTAAATACAAATCTTGTCTCACCCAAAAACTGGCAGCATGAGTCAATAAAGCATTTTGTGTTTCTCCAAAAATGTTTGGGGTATTATTTGATGACTACCACTGTAGCACATAACTATGATACACTGCTCACTCAGTGTTCTCCTGAAAAAGACCTCCATCCCACAAAGGCTGGGAAGGAGACTAAGCAGTGCTAACTTCCATTGTCTTTTGAAAGAGGTCATGTGCTATCGGAAGAAGGGAGACAGGAATGTTAAAACAAAAGGCAGGACTATGCAGCACTTTAAAGACTAACAAGATGGTTTATTAGCTGATGAGCTTTCGTGGGCCAGACACAAAGCTTTGTCAGTTATAGATCACCTAGAGTGAGGGGGATACCACCCAACAGATTTGTTAGCTGGATTTGAGAGATACAATACCACGCTTTAAGGCAACTGTTCGAAAAAATTGAGAATCTCTCCTCAATGAATAAGAGATATTTGGTTTACCAAGTCAGTCATTACTGGATTTAGGTGGACTCCTAGTGAATTATAAAACAGTACATGGTATGCCATCAAGTTTTATATTAACACCAACCCCAAGAATAAATGCATGCAAATGTAATTTGACAGTCCTTTTTTAATTGAGGGAAGAATATATAAAATAAGAAAAATGAATTGACCTACTAAACAGATTTTGGGGATCTGGTCCCTGGTAAAACAGAGGTAAACATTCATTGCCGCAGCATGCACTGAATTTAATGGACTTAACTAAATTGCTGTCTTGAATTTTTTCTCACACAAATAATTCTGGAAACTCTTTCATTAATTGGGACATCTGACTCCTAAAAAGATTTCTAATGAACTCTGCTTTGCTGAACTAATGTTGCTTTGATCATGATTATACAAGGTTGGATGGGGATGATGGCTTCTTGAAAGGTTTCCAGTGAATTAAACACATTAGTTATATCTTTAATAACTTCCTGCTAATCCAGAGTGTTCAAATGATACATTTAAAATGCTTATTGAGTAGTTAGCATATTTTGCAACTGCAGAAGACAAAGTTTATTACTGTGGAAGGGGCTCAGTGTCTTTAACATTGTTTTTCATGTTGCAATCCACTTGAAATAGTAAGGGTACTAGAGAATGAAATACACAAAGGGCTAGATCCAAAGCCCACTGAAATCAGTGAGAATTCTTACACTGAGTTTTATGAGGTTTTAATTGGCTCTAAAATAGCAAAAACAATATTAACTAATAAAGCTCCAATCCTGCTTATGTTAGCTAATGAGTTTTTGCTCTTGTTTATAATGGGAGCCCAATCAGACCTTTTGCTGTAGGCACAAACAGCAAAAGATTCAGAGATTCAGTTTAGTTTAGAAAAGTATCTGAAACTTGGGACACTTATTTGAAATGGCCATCTCCTTATGCAGTAGTCACTAGTGAGAAAATGTGGAAGGAAGTGCCAGATTGCATTGTAGAAGGCAAAGTATTAGGCAATATGTTGATCTAGGGAGAATTCAGAAGCACTAAAGTGTTGTATTGTGTCAACAGCAGAATGGGTCTGTACAGTGAGTTTGTAGGTTTCTTCCTCAAATTATCATTATCAGTAATAAGCCAGATACGATGCATATTGCAGTTTATAATATGTATTCAAATAGAGGCATTGTGATTGGAGTACTGTATGGCTCAGGTATGAAAAATTTTACCAATAGCTACTACTGTAGCTCAATTCTAAGCTAGGTTGGGCTATTTTGCAGCCATCTGGGTTTTTATTGATCAGTGAAAAATGAAATCAAGCCTCTGGTTAATCCCTTGATAAGAAAATTATTCATCATCATGACAGCTATTAAGTGATATTCTTCCTGGCAGACTCAGTAATCAAGCCATGGATTAAATGGACATGGAAACTTGAACTAATCTTTCAGCTGGCAAGGCAAAGTGTATTAACAAATCGCTGTGGTTGAATTTGTACTTCTGTTTCCTATCTTGGTACTTGTTTTGTTGATGCATAGTGGATGTAAGTCTTTGATACTGACCATCTGGCTTCTTTCACCAAATTTTTGTTTATAAAAATATAATCACTTCTGAAACTTGTAGTAGGGAAGCTGCCCACTTTGGAGGGGTTAAAAACAGACCAGAGGGAGCCCAGGCAGATCCTAGCCAAGAGGAAAGGGCTTCTAGAGCCAACCAATAAGGAAAGGACTTGTTGAGGCAGCCCAGACATAAGGGGCTGCTCAGCAGAGGAGAGCAGGTGGGTCTCTCTCTTCACCAGCAAGGGAGCAGAACTGGTTGCCTGGGGAGGTACCTTAGATAGAACTGTACTGGGTAGGGTAGCAAGGTAGAGGAAGACCTTGAATACAGGGTTATGGGACGTGGCCCAGGGAAAGCAAGCAGTGAAGGGAAGTGGAGGAGGGCAGTAGGGCATTGCTACTAAAAGGTCTCTGGGTTCGGGAAGGCCTGGATCTTACCCACTTGCCAGAAGAGAAGAGACTGGGGTGAACCAGATTGCAGTTTGCCTCTAAGGTGAGGGGCTGGACTTGAGGCTGCAGTTTGTTACTGAGGCAAGTGGGCAGACTGAAGGACTGGGAGTTAGGGCACAGCCAGAGGGCGGTATCCTGAAGAGGACACTGTTCTCAGAGCGACGTGAGTCCAGAACTGAACTGAAGGAGACAGAATGGTGTGACAATGGGAGAGACCTCATTAGAGGGAGGGTGAAGAGCTAATTGCCAGGCAACCAGCAGGAGATGTAGTGGTAGTGATTGTGTGCTCTGTTAGAGCTATCAGACAGAGACACTTGAGGGAGCCTGATGGAGCTGAGAAGTGGTTTGGCTCAAGTTCATAGTTAACTTTAAAAATGTTTCCGAGCAAGCCGTGGTGAAGGAAGCCAATAATGGCTGCAGTATTCTAAATGGAAAAGGCCAAATGTTCCACTAGAAAACTGAGACCAGATAAATTATTAATATGATCAAAAATGCTTTCAAAACCATTTATTCATCATTTACTGGGTGCTTTGGCAGCAATGACAAAAGAATTATCTCATACACGTTAAATTACAACTGAAGTGATGACAAAATAATTATCCCAGGCATACCAAACTGAAAATGCTCTCCCACAAGAACTAGAATGAATAAGATAATCACAAAATTGAAATCTGAGCATTTCTTCTATGGAAAAGAGAATCCAGCATTTTAGCTGTTTGTCCTTTCTCAGAGGAGTTTCTAAGATTTAAATGTCCTTTGCATAGCTGGTTCTTAAAAAGCCCACTTAGATTTGTGTTTACTCAAATTTTGCCTTACAATGAAAAATGAAATTTTATAATGTAGATAGTCCTTTTTTCTCTAATAGATGAGGAAAAAATGGTCATTTGAAGTTAGTAATAGATAATTTTCAGACAAATAAGGAAATATTTCCGCAATAATTTGTAGTCTTATGGAATTTGTTACTGCTGGAAACCATAGAAGTGGCTGAATAAGGAGTTAATATTTTTACCAGTTGGTAGTTATGAAAGTTAAACTGGGGTTAATGAAATCACATGTTTTATTTTTCTATTTATTCACATGAATAAACTTCAGAAGGAAAGCTTCTCTCCTCCAGTCACCCTTTTACAATATGGTTAATGTTCACCATAATCAATTTTTGCTTTCATTTTAAACATTAGGTTTCTGTCATGAGTGGAGGCAGAGTACAGGACTTGATCTGAACAGGAATGGCACATGGGCTGGTCCTGTGATCCCTTCTTGTAATAAATCTATATGAACATTGTCAGTTAAAATGCATATATTCTCATGGGCAATGAAACATAGGGGCTCTCATCACCAGCAAAGCAGTAACATAATACTCAGGCCAAAAGAAAATCTTCGTTAGGGTTGCCAGATGGTTTCAACAGAAATACTGGATACACTTGACATAACATCACAATCTACATTACATCTTATTTAGAAAATACCAGACATTTATATTTTCTCATTTACATTTTCTCAATTTGTTTCCTGAATAGAAAGCTCAAATACTGGACTGTCCAATTCAAAATTGGACACCTGGCAATCCTAATCTTCATTCCTTCAACTATATAGACAGTTCAGCCTTTTGAGATGTCCCAATAATAGTTAAAAGTATGTGGCTACTGACCCCTGATTAATGGTTAACCTTTTGTAACCCTTGTCTTGTGACAGGGTACAAGAAATAAACACCAGTGTCTTACCAACATTCCTGTGTCACAACTCTGTTGTTCCTCAGTTTTGATTGAAGTCTGTTATAGTCAGCACACTCAAATGCCTAGCAGAGCTTGCCTTTCAATTTCAACAATCTCGCCCTTTGCCCCTTAATAGTAAAAAGACTTAGCTGTCAGCTTTGTTAGGAGCAATATTATTATAGCAATGAGAATTAATATTTTTGAATTCTGACATGTTTTTCAATTTGTCTAAGTTCTATTCGGTTAGTTTTCTCGTGATCATTTGTCCAAATAGGATTCTATTCACAGGAATATTGAGATTGGCTATTCACGTGAAGATCCATATTTGCAAGCAACCATATATATTAGTATTCATGTCAGAAGTGCTCACTCCAACCACTCAGGAAGCAGAAACAAACTTACTACAGCTGACCAATCACAGACCACCAAGAAGGAATAGACATAGTAAAAGTGAACAAAATTTTAATGAAATATGTTAGCCTAGCATGTTTGTTGAAATGTAATAGTAAATGTACTAAAACCAGATAACCTTCAGCACAAATAGGTTTATGTTAAGAAATATATAAGTGAGAAATATATTAGTGGAACACTCCAGAATAAATGTATGCTCTCTAGTTCAACTAGAAGAGTTATGGGTTTGATGCAGGATTTACTGGGTGAAATTCTATGGTCTGTCTTACGCAAAAGTTTAGTGTGCATGAACCTAATGGTGCCTTCTGGCTTTAAAATGTATAGTCATTGGGTAATAATTTATTCTTTATTGAGCCATACAAATAAAACAAGTTGAAAGGGCAACCTTAATTCAGCATTTTCCTAACTTCTGAGTGCTCAACTTTGTAACCCGTTTTTGTATGCAATATTTATTTATTTTAATATGTAAATTAAATGCAGGCTTGCTCACTGTTATTATTTTCTTATTGTTTTCTATGTGTTCATCTAAAATAAAAAGTGTTCTAAATGGAGCTATGATACCAACAGCTTCTGTGATCTTGGGCAAATCACTTAACCCCTCTGCCTTGATTTTTGTCATCTAGAAGTGAATGATAATATTTATCTATTAGAATCTGACAAGGGTGTTGACGGGGTGATTAATTATTGGGAAGAGCTTTAAAAAGGACCAAATTCTGTGAAATTGCTACCTATAATTATGTCACGGTCTGTAGTTTCATAAATTCCTTTCTAATCCATCAAAGTTGCAATTAATTCAGGTTTTTTGTGGCAAAAGTTGTATGTTTTTAAAAATATTTTCTTGCTGTCATGAGTCATAACCAACCTTTTTCTTTATCAATGCCCTTAATTCTGCAGTATGTACGTGTGTCTTTTGACACAAAGCCTGATCTTCTTCTCCACCTGATGACTAAAGAGTGGCAACTTGAGCTTCCCAAGCTTCTCATCTCTGTGCATGGAGGCCTTCAGAATTTTGAACTTCAGCCAAAACTCAAGCAAGTCTTTGGAAAAGGCCTCATCAAAGCAGCCATGACAACTGGAGCATGGATATTCACTGGAGGAGTAAACACAGGTAAGAAGCAACATTTAAAATAAAAGCTTTGTGGCATCAAGCATCATTTTAACATTGTGGTTAAGAATCAGTCCAGTTGAGAGCGGCTGAACCATTTCATGTAATCTTATTTTCTTGTTAATGCATAGTAAAACACCAGAATAATGTGTTACGCAGCTCTTGAAGAATAAAAGATTCACTAAAGCATGGAACAGACTGTGAAGTCAAAAAGTAGAACCTGCTGTCTCTCAATCTGAAGTGTTCTCTCTGAGGGGATTTCATGAGACTCACATCAATGGGCCAGGTACCATTTGGGGAATAGAGTGATCTACAGCTAGTGGCCTTCATAGGTGTTACAAAAAAGAAACTTTCTATTTCATTAAAGGAAAATGTTTGCATCAAATAAAATAAGGAGCCAGCTTTTATAATTTACTTCTAAAAACAACCGAGATGCAATGGAATAGAGTTTCTATTTTGTGTGCTTGAAAAAAACCTTTAATCTGAATAAGTCATTTTTTTTCTTCTAGATTAGGAATCTCAGGGTGCATCTACACAGTGCCCTAAACTCAAAACAAGATATGCAATTTGCACAACAAAAATTGCATATCTTTTTTCAGTTGTATTTCAAAATAGCTTATTTTGAAATTTGTCACATCTACACAGTGCCAAATTTTGATATAACATGCTATTTCAAGACATCCCTTAACCCTCATGAAATGAGGGTTACAGGGATGCCGGAATAGTGCGCTTGTTGTTTCGAACAATATTTCAAAATAATGGGTGTTTTTAAAAGACTCAGGGTACCTATTTCGGGATACCTCTAGTATCCCAAAATAACCCCGCTGTCTAGACATACCCCAAGTGTTGTTTTTTTTTTTCAGGTGGGTTTTTTTTCTAATTGTCCTTGGAGAAACAGAAATAACATATTTCAATTTTTATGCAAAGTTGAACACATCTAGATTTTAGAGCTCTACCAGGGAAGTAATTTGTTACCTGTCCACACGAGTTTCACTGTCATGGAGAGACTGTAATAGGGGTGGGGAGAGAGAGCCAGTGAAGTGAGGCACACCATTCTACATATGATGAATGATATTCCAACTTTAAGTTGCAGTACGCACATGTAAATTGTTCTGACATGTTTTTTGTATCTGAGTCAACACAGCTACCTTACGTCAATTTTTCAACGTTATTTAATCCTTTCAGTGCCTATGGATGGTTGCATATTCATTCTACCATATGGACAATATGGGCTGATACAAAGCTCATTGGAGTAAATGGGGCTCTTTGTACTGCTTTAAGTAGAGTTTGGATAAGGTATAACCTGTTTTGAAGCTCAGTTCAATGAGGTGGCTTTTTGTTTGTTTTATTTGTAATGTATTGAATTAGAGCTGTTTGGAGTAATTGTTCAGTTCTCTTTGTTTTTTTGGCTGAGAGAGAATTTTGTCTTCAACTCAGCTTCAAAAAGACTGTTAGATAAACCATTGCAATGTATTATCCTAAAATCAATCTTGCTCATTTGCATGTACAACTATAAAATCAAATTCATGATTGTAGTTAACTGTAGACTTAAATTGGATGTCAATTGTACATATAGATTGGGTATCTAATTTTTTTTGTAAACCATAGTTTTGGATAAAAATTCTTTCCTGAGTTTCCATTCTGAGTATATTAACAAGCCCTGTGACTATTTATATACTATAACTAGAAGGGACCTCAACAGGCCATCAAGTCCAGTCCCCTGCCCTCACAGCAGGACCAAGTACCAAATCATCCCTGACAAAATGTCTTTCCAACCTGCTTTTAAATATTTCTAGTGATGGAGATTCCACAGTCTCCCTTGGCAATTTATTTGTGTTTATCCAAACTGACAGTTAGGAAGTTTTTCTCAGTGTCCAACCTAAAACTCTATTGCTGGAGTTTAAGCCCATTGCTTCTTGTCCTATCATCAGAGGTCAAGGAGAACAATTTTTCTGCCTCCTCCTTGTAACAACTTTTTAGATGCTTGAAAACTATCATGTGCCTTCTGTCTTCTCTTTTCTAAACAAACCCAGTTCTTTCCATCTTCCCTCATAGGTCATGTTTTCTAGACCTTTAATCATTTTTGTTATTCGTCTCTGGACTTTCTCCAATTTCTCCACATCTTTCTTGAAATGTGATGCCCATAACTGGACACAGTACTCCAACTGAGGCCTTCTCAGCACAGAGGAGAGAAGAAGAATCACTTCTTTTGCTCATAACACTCCTGTTAATGCATCACAGAATCGAGTTTGCTTTTTTTGCAACAGTCTCACATTGTTGACTCATATTTAGCCTGTGGTCCACTGTGACCCCTAACTCCCTTTCTGCAGTACTCCTTCTGTTATGGCTGTTAACCTGAAGTGTGTATCTACGTAAGCTTCTGTGGCTCCCAATGTACCCATAATATAGTGGTATTCATATGCTATTCCATGCAATATGACAACTAATGCAGTAGTTACAGTTAGAGAGAGAGTTTTACGTTAATAAAAGGCATGATAGAAACCCCCCTGAAATGTTGCCCTCAGAATATTTGTATTCATGACATAGCATAGGTGCATATGCTTGACACTTCTCTCATCTATAAACAAATCGCTTTCTATATTCATCTGGTACCATAAGCTGTATTCACAAGAAAACAATCGCTTTGGCAGACAGAGAAGACCTGCTCTGCACCATCAGGATGTTCACAGCTTCATGGGGTTGAGGTGTGGGCATTTTACCCTCATCTGCCAGACAACGTGGTGGCAGCCCGGGAGAATAAAAGATTAGATGTCAGGGTTTTTTTTTTGTAATGTTGAATTTAAATGGCTGTACTGGGCAGTAGCTCTGGAGAAACTTGAGGTTATCATCTGACTGTTGAAATGCTGCTCATGTCACTCGAGGATTCATGAAACCAGAGGAGGGAAACAGTAAATAAAGCTGGTTTATAAAAAAAATCAATCTAAGAATGTAATTTGGGACCAGTCATCCCCTCAGTGAGTGCAAGTAGATTTTATGCAAAGCTGTCAGCAAAGGAGAGCAAGTGACATTAAATTCCTTGGTGCTATTGTGCTACTGTTAGCAGCAGTCAGGTGATAAAAATAGCTCTTCACACAAACTGTGTCAAAACTATTATGAAAGTGAACTTAGAAAGCAGAAAAGAAAGCATGGGTCCAAGGGAACTGCCTAGTTTGGCATATGGTCTTGTATATGTGCATTGTGCAGGA
>JANRFK010004149.1:89375443-89386380 GCA_030068395.1 Apalone spinifera
TAGATGGGGCCAAATGGCAGAAAAGCCTCCTCTTTCGGAGGAGCTCTTATTCCTTATAGAACGAGGTATACAGGGCTCGTATAAAAGAGCACATTTGCTCTTCCGCAAAAAAAAAGCAGAAGAGCAAACGCATTCCCTGGGCCAAATAAGAGTGCCCACACAGGGTGTTTATATGGTTTAATAATTATTTTGGAATACATTTAATCCAGTATTGTTAATTTGAATGAATTTTTCCCAAATTATCCATGTCTAGACAATCTGCAGTCTAGACGTACCCCCAGTGAAAAGCTTGTTGGCTTGTGTGCAGACACTGCCAATACAAATTTGGTGGTGCTAAATGTATTGGGAAAAACAGCCTCTGGTGAAAACTGCAAATCCAAATGGGAAAGAGATCTTTGGTTTTGGTTCTGGTGCTCACGTTATTCATAAAATTGCTGCAAACAGCAGCTGACTGTCTTCCAATTGTTTTGGAGTCCTTTGCTCTGACAGTTGATAAATACTTTCATGTTTATACTATGTTAAAGAATGTAAAGACTTCTGCCGATTTGCAGTGCACAATTCCCTTCTCCGGAAATGAGCGCTAGACAGAATGTTGTTAGATTTTGATGGGCATGAGTCATATTTTCTCACTCAAGACACATGCCCAACAATGTTCAAGAAAGTCTTCAGTGACCCTTGCACAAAAGTGGGACTTGCTTTGGGTAGTGAGCAAACAGCCACCTTTCCGAACCTGGTAGAGGCAATCTAGAAAAACGACTCCTTGGTGACAGAAGTTGAAGATCAATCTCCAGCACACAAGTGAATATGTGGCCTTATTCAGAATTAAAGTGGCCTTCATTTGTTTTAGTTTAATTTACTTTTACCAAATAAGAGTGACCACACAAGGTATTAATACGGTTTAATAATTATTTTGGAATAATTTTAATCCAATCCAGTATTGTTAATTTGAATTAATTTTCCCAAATATCCATGTCTAGACAGTCCCTGAATCAAATGACATCTCTAGCATCCTATGATGTGGCAAAGGAGAGTAGAAAGAGTATCAGGAGTACCGTATATTACCTCAGGAATTTCCATGGACAGGAATACTCTGTGGAAATTTAAAGTCCATAAAACTTAAACTCTTTGAAGCAATTGAACTGAGAGTTAAAGCTGAGCTCCAGTACTATTGTGCTAAATCACTGACGTCTGGCTATAGGTAATCACATGCTGTTCCATGACTGTTCTGAAAGATTGCTAGATATCAGCACAGCAGGAAAGAAAAGTTTCAGTGTTCTCTCTGAATTGTCTTGCATAGATTGATTTCATCCTGGACGTTAATATAGTCTTTTTCTGAAAGATTTTTTTCACACCCTTATTTAAGTGATTTATCTGATTTACAGTTATCTTCTGGTCAGTGGTGGGAAAAAAAGAATAGCAGAAATTCTGAAAGCGAAGGATTTATGTCTACACTGCACAGCTATTTCAGGATACTGGAGGTAGCCCAAAATAGCTACCCCGCATCTACACAAGCTGCCTGTTATTTTGAAATATTTTTTGAAATAATGGGCACACTGTTTCACCATACTGGTAAACCTAGTTGCACGAGAGATAAGGGATGGCTTGAAATAGCACATTATTTCGAAATTTGGCTGTGGAGACACGCCAAATTTCAAAACAAGCTATTTCAAAATAGATTTGAAATAATAAACTCTTATTTCGAGTTTAGGGTGATGTGTAGATGCACCCTTGTTATTTTAGACAAGGGATATTACCCAGTAAAGAAGAGACGATAGTGGTTGGTTTCATTATTGAGTACTACCACTAGAACAGGCAAGTCCACTCAGTAAGAATCTAGGGCTATTCACAGTAAGAATCATCGCAAGAAATATTACCAGAAACAAAGTCACAGTGCAAAATTCTTCACAAACCTCTCTAAGACTTTTTCTTACCAAGTATTTCAGGTTCACAAACTGACCATGTTCTCACCTTTGAGTGCTGAAATCAGGATGGTTACAGCTTGCAAGCATTTTCAGTAGCATATACTCTGCATGGGCCTGACAGTGCCAGAAATCTACTGTATTTTATTCAGCCACTGTTTTAAATGCTGTGAACAATACAACAGATGACTGCTTTGTACTTGAAGTTGAAATGCACCATAAATATTCTGTTTGGTGATGCTAGATAGGAGTCAAAACTGAAACTTTTTATCCAGCCTCCAAAGGTAGGTAGGTTGGATTAAATGGAATCCAAACCATCCCTAGAATTCAGTTTAAAAGAAAAAAAGACTGGCTTCTCCAGCTCATATCTAGCTAATAACTGTGATTTAAGGGTTTTTAAAGACTACAATTTCACATGAACTGTTTTATTTGAGCTACTGCATCGATGGATTCTGTTACCTGTGGTGCTTCCTTGAGAAGTAGATGGGTAGGAGTGCAAGATGAAGGAAGAGGTTCCTTGTAGCACCTTCTTCAGTACATTCATGCACCACAGAGTTACATGCAGAGCTGTTAGGTCAAATTCTAATGTCAGTTGTGCATGTGCAACTTGAGACACATTCAGTGGCAGTTGTGTTGGATCTCTGAAGAAGCCATTGGCACATTATAGTTTGTAATCCATAGATCAGATATTTCTGTCTTCACTTGTACTTTGAGTAATTTTCTTAAATTAGAATTCAGGCCAAATTGCCTCTAATTTTTAATGCATTTGTTTTTATTTATTTTGTAAATGAATGCAGCTTTAACAGTAGGAAGAATAAATATAATTGTACAGTTTGTATACTCGGAACCAAAGTCACAGGTCAACATAATATAAATCTTATCTGTTTGCAAATTAGAGACAATATTTTTTTCTTTGTCTGTTTTTCTGTGTCTTTAGAAACCAAGAATATACACTTTTCAAATAAAAACTTCTCAAGTAAAATATTACAGGAACTTTTGTATAAGAGAAAAAGAAAATAGACTTTGTTCAGCATGTCATCCAGACTATATTATTTTGTAAAACTGTCAAAAGTTTTGACCAAATTGACACCCAATTTCCTTTTGTTTAGCTTTTATATCAATATATTAGAAAACCCTAATGTTCAGCAGGAATAGGTTGCACCTTACCTTGGACTTCCATCACTAGAAAATAATGAAAATAAGCATAGTTAAAATCACTGAATTTATGACCATTTTGGGTCCTTTAATTAGGTGTATGTAGAGACCTGAGCAATGTAAAGGAGGTTTTAAAGTCTTGCTTTTAGCCAAGGGGAAGTCCTCTAGTCTGGGAACTGACACACACAATAATTCAGGCTTCCTTTGGGGGATCTTCTAACAAGCCCTGGCAGGAGAGGTAGAGTGTGAGGCAGGAGGGACACATTAGCAGTGAGGTTACAGTGATATTGTGCCACGGAGATTTGGGGAACTAATGCATCCAGGGTCCTCTAAATTACACCAGAACCACTTGAGGCCCAAGAGGATCCAGGGAGTGGAAAGGTGGCTTAAAGCTACCAGTGTGTGCAACTCCCACTGTCCTATGCTTTCCTTAGAGCTGTGCTTCTAAGTAAACTGCAGAATCTCACTCATTTTGTCTTAGAATACAAAAAGTTTGGGCTAGATGATGCACCTTCCCCTGGTTTGTTTAGATGCAGTGTTGTAGCTGTGTTAGCTCTCAAATATTACAGAGAAAAAGTGGATCAGCAAATCTTTTATTGAGCCAATCTCTATTGGTGAGAGAGAGAAACTTTCAAGCCACATGACATTTTCCTGTGTGAGTTCATTCAAAACACAAATAACCTATCCACTGTGTTTGGACAGTTTTCATACAGCAATCACTCTGATTTATCAGCCCCTATCCTCAAGTGAAACCTGCACAACACTTTCAAAAGGCCAAGCCTGGGAGCTTAAATTCATAACTTTGCTAGACAGTAAAAATCATGATTTTAATAGACTGGATTTATAACTTATTACAGCAATCTGTAACCCACAAGCCTTCCTTTTTTGTCCTTTGGCTATAGAGATGTTAATTAGCCGTATACCTTGACTGGTCTCTTAGAAGGTGTGCTTACTACTTGTGCTAAACTGTTTGATCTTGTGTTTAGCTTTGATGCACTCAATACTTTTTCCCAACCTAAAGAAGAGCTTTGTGTAGCTCAAAAATGTGTGCATCTCACAAACAGAAGTTGGCCCGATAAAAGATATTACTTCACCCACCTGGTCTCTCTCTATGTAATAGTTATTATTATGTATGTATATGTAACTTCTCCTTGCCCCTGCTCTCATCTATTATTCACATGATGAGTTATGGAATTGGTAGTAAAGAATTAACTGAAGTTTTTACTTGCCACTCAGGTAGATACTTTTCTGCCCTGCAGAGTTACTTTGAGTTATATAATAAATTTAAAAAAAAAAAGCATTGCTCCTGACTTTAGTGTCACACATGCCAACCTTTAGCTTGAGATTGGGGTGAAGGGTTAACTAAAGTTGGCTGATCTATAGATATGTGTAGGCTACAGCTCAGTGTAGCACAGCTGAGACACTGATGCAATCATTGTGCAGTAATTCAATCCCTGTGTGAAATGTGAGTGCTTTTTTTCCCCCAGTGTGCACACACTCAACTGAACCAGCCTAACTCTAGAGGAGTTAATTCAAGAGTAGACATTTCAATTTACCTGTGATAAAGATAGTCTATGAAAAGTTTTATTCTGTTTTCATAATACTTTGTTTTAACTTGCCAGAAAACTTGGATTTGAGAGAACAAAAGAACAAGAAATTAGTAAAAATGAGAAATTGAAACCTTCAGAGAGGCTTGAAGTTATCACTATGTTGTTCTTTGATCTTTATAGTAGCAAGAAGTATCACAGATATAATGAACTGTTTGTGCAGTCTCCTTATGCTCATTTCTTATTTAGATTAATAGTATAGTTCACATCCTTGTAGATACAAATCTTCTGGCTTAACAGCAGACATGAAAACAGACTATTTCCTTCTCATCTCCATCTAAGAAGCACTACTGAATCTGCACAATGCTATCCCCATAGCACTTTTTGAACTGCACCTCTTTAGCACTATAGGAACATTACTATCTGAAGATACTTAACAGTTGTAGAAATCCTTGCATCTTATTTTGAGGTGCCAAATTACAGGTAAAATTTTTTTCCTCTTTATAATCTTGTAGTAGGTAGGCAATCTGCTAGCCCCTCTTCTCAGAATAACTTTCTTTGGCTACATGCCAGAAAGTTAGGGCAAAACAGCAGATAATAGTAACCAACTTATAAGGTTTCTTTGGCCCTAGACACAGAATCCATGGTCACTTGACTAATATAAGAAAACTGAGCTGATGAGTCTATTTCAACAAAGCATTAATATTTATTACCATTTATCCTTTGTAGAATAAATGCTTTATGACTGAGGGGATAAAAAGGAAAAACATAAAAGAAACTATAGTCAAAATCAATCTCCTATTCCAGTACAGGGAGGAACTGCACAATATTGGCAAGCCACCTGGTCCTTTCAGTACTACTTATTCTCTCTCCCTAGCAAATGCCTAACTGAATACTGCTCTGTGTGATAGTTTATAACAATTACAGAGGTCTGTAGACTTTCATTTGCTTTCAAAGGACCAGAAAATATTGTAAATGCTGACATTTTAAGAGTATAAAGAGAGCCCTCTGGCCAAGGAATTTTCAAACCAGTGCTGCTATTTATACTTTACTTTTTCATCCTAAATCTTTTTCAATAACAAGAGAAAAGGGGACTTCAGTTCTTTCTCGAGACTTGTTTACATGGAGAAGCTATTGCAAAATAAAGTAGGGGTGAATTTGAAGCACAGTAACTATTCCACATTGGCTCCCCATATGGAAGTTTTTTCTACTGAGTGCCTTTTTGTGGATTCGCTTAATCCGCTTCCAAAGTGGAAATTTAACTCCAAAAAGGCACTCTTCATATGGAATATGCATACCTACATTGGGAGCTAGTATGGAATACGTATTGCCTAGCTATTTCCTCAGGTAGACAAGCCCTTAATAGCAGATTCTCTTCCCTTGCCCCTTTAAATTAAGATTTCCCTACTTACATCTGATAGAAATAAGAACATGTACCCAAATCAGCAGAACAGTAAAAGACAGAATTTGGGGGGAGGTGTTAAATAGTAATACTAATCTAGAAGAAACTTGGTTTCATACCAAGTACAGTGCCATGATGTGCTGTATTAAATCACTCAGTCTTATCATAGGTATTCACAATGAGCCTATAGTTCATATGTCAGAGCAACTTGGTTTGATCTTACAGAATTAATGTGATAGCTCATTGACAATTTACCACAATTGTGCTTTAGTCTTCAAAATAATTTTGTCTTATTCATTAGGTGAATAAATTATAGGAAATGTATGAACTCCCTACTAAATAGAACATTTTAATCCTACTGTACATTTCTACAATTTTTTGTGTTCTTGACAGAATGTAAAATTTGTTGAGTGGGGTTTGGGGAGAGGGGCTGATTAGGTCAATAAATTATTGCTGAAATGAGTAGCAACTCATTTTATGTTCCTAAGATTTTTCTCTCTAACTCCTTCCCCCCCGCCCCCGCCACTCCCCTCCCCCCTGCTGCTATGGGAGCAGCTGCTGGAAAGCTACATTCAGAGCTGCTTCCTTCTCCTCTTGCCAGGGGCCAAACCACAGGTGTTCCTAAATCAGGAACACCTGTAGTATGAAGGTTCGGGTGTATGTCCAAAAAACTTGTAAAAGCATTACATTAGTAATGGATAGAACTAGTATTATTACACTGCAGTACAGTTTTATAACTACACCCCATGTAATACCCTAGATTACTATTGGTTATTTTTAATACCAATAGAAGTTCTGTTTGTTTCCTGTGCTGCATCTAGAAGACCAGCCTTCCATCCCCAAGAGCTCACCAACTATTGTTGACCACCATGTCTTACACCAAAATTTGATTGTGCCGCCTCCTGCAATGTATCATGTCACACTAGTACAGCTATAAGTCATGAGAGACAACATTATCTTTTAAAATGTTAAATAATTTGTCATCAAAGTTATTTTAGTAATTAAATTGGATTGGTACTAAATACTATACAGCTCAGTAATTGCATACATTCTTAAAATATAGCACTGCTGGAACAACTGGGTTACTTGTAGTATAATTTGCAAGCTTGTATATATTAACTATTATATTTGCTGATATGACCTGGGATGTATAGTATATTACATGGCTGCAATGTGTGTATTCCTTCAAGGATGAAATTCACCACCGTGCAGGGGGCCTGCACATGGCCCTTTCTCTATTTTGATGTCTTCAGCAGTCTTTATCATTTAAGTGGTGTAAAGGTTTTGCCTTGGCTATCTGTATACATGTGAATTTCACCTTGAGTTAAGGAGGAAAACAAAGTGGAAGGAGAAGTTTGAGCAAAGACAGCACAAGTAGTAGAATGTAGATTAGACTTTTACAGAAAACAGTTTCCATTCTGCTGGTGAAGAAAGAATGAGGCACAGAAACACTGCAGAACAAAAACTCCTTACTTTTGGATTTATAGGAGGAAAGATAATCTCACAGATGGCAATATCTATTGAAGCACAGACTGATGAAAATAATATAAGTAAGGGATGTGTAATTGTTTAGGTAGAATAAAAAATGTGATGAGTGCTCTAAAATGCTTAAAGATGACTGAAATGTAATGGTATTCAGACTACCAGTGCCATTGAAATAGAATATTGTAAAATTCTTTTTAATAGTAGTAGCCATTTTAAGTCAATATTTGCCAAAAAAATACTACACTGTTGCAAGTCTCACAGCTATTTCCTATGCTTTGTATACATGGCAACTGCAATATCTCAAATAGTCATAGTAACTATTGGCAAACAATTATTTCAATAGTAACCACTCTAAAACTCAGCAAAATTATTTTGGACCTCATGATTGACTTTAATAAGAGATGTTGACTGTTTTGTCCTATTGAGCCATCTTTGCCTCTCTAATGCAGGTGGTACGACCATACCAAACAATGTCCAATCCTATGAGTAAACTGACAGTACTCAATAGTATGCATTCCCATTTTATTCTGGCTGACAATGGGACCACCGGCAAATATGGAGCAGAAGTAAAGCTTCGTAGACAACTGGAAAAGCACATCTCACTTCAGAAGATAAACACAAGTGAGTAACATCTTTTCTCTATTATTATGTACACTAAAATTATAGGAGGGATACTGAGATTCTAAGTAGACAATAGTACATCTAAAAAGTACATGTTTTTTTTAAATGGTAAACGAGTTACTGTATGTTAAAGTTAACAATCACATTTTAGGTGTACAAATGTAAAAGCAGAGCTCAATGATGTAGGTTGAATTGGTTTTTGCTAGTTTATCACAATGGCCAAAGCTATTAGGGTTCATTCCATAGCAAAGGTAGAGTCCAAAATCTTTCTGACCGTGGTACTAATATTTCTATATCCCATAAGTACTTTCAACGATAAAATTAAAACTTGGGATAATGTTCCATTTTGCAAGCCGGGAAGAAAACAGTTGATTTTCAATAGTTATTGAGTCCATGGTCTTTTTGCTGAGAACTTTCAGCAAAGGGATATTTTAGAGCCAACTGGGGTGGTCACTTCTATAATATGTATACCTGAAACTGTAACGAGACCACAAAACTCATTTAACTAAGCAGTCATTACATGGTAAATAGGGTGTATTGGAAACTTTGCTGCCTCATATTTCATCAAAAAATGGTCAGTTTGTCAAATCTGAAACTGTTTACAAAACAGGATTATGTTCAACAAATTTCCTGACTCATTTTAGGCAAAAGAATAAATTTACTAGAAATCATTATTAGTATAGATGAATTAGCCTTAAAAGCTTCAGAGTTTCAAGTCAGATATATATCTGACTGTTACCAGAATCTCCTGAACTATGGAGGACCCCTCTCCTTGACCCTTCTCACTGGAGCCCCCTGTCCAAAACTATTTAACCCTTTCTTTTCCGTTCTTGTCAACACATTGGCTGATCTTCCAGTGTGTTCCCAACCATCTCTGACTGTGATTCTTGCCCCTCGCTTGACCTTCCATTCTATCTCTGCTATTTCATAGTAAACTATTTCATATGCACACCTACATATACTTCTGCCTTCAGATACACACACATCTTTAAAGATAAAATATAAAGATGTCTCCAAGCTCTGGAACATCTGCTTGAACTTTCAGCTCTGACTCATTTGCTGCAAGCCATATTATACAAGGTTCCAAAGTGGAAGTATAAAAACAAATAAATAAATACAGATTGGCTTCACAACATACCTTCAATAGGGGGGAGGGGAAATCCAGCAGCCAAGAGAAGACAGATGAGGAAACATGATGTAGGGAAGAACTAGTAGATAAGAAGGCTGTTGAGTGGGAGTTCACGGGTCATGGTGCAATGGAATCTGAAACGTTGGTGGCTTTTCAAGAAGAGATGTAAAACTGGGAAATAACCTTCAGCCAAACAAAACATAATGTTCTTTAGTTTGCGTCAAAAAGAATTCAGAGGTTTGCCAAATCTTAATGATTAAGGTTACCATATGGATAAGATAAAAATAAAGAACACCTGCACATTTGGGTCAGTTAAACAGATGGCTGCTCTCCAATGCTTTTCCCTTATACTTGTAGCAGAAAAAAGCAGTATAGTGGCCATCCTTGTTGCTTGCCTAAAACTGCATAGTGGCACGACTGCAAAGAGATTTTAATTTGAACTGGTGTGTGCACAACTGTGCATGCGTGTTTGTATGTACAGTTGTAAATAAGCAGCAGCTTGAAGTAGAAAATGCCAATTGTCAGTATCAGAGTCCAGTCCTCAGAGACAGAACAGTCATAGAATCATAGACTCATAGAGCTGGAAGAAACCTCAGAAGGTCATCAAGTCCAGCCCCTTCTCTAGGCAGGACCAATCCCAACTAAATCAACCCAGCCAGGGCTTGGTCAAGCGAGACTTAAACACCGCTAGGGATGGAAACTCCACTACTTCCCAAGGTAATCCATTCCAGTGCTTCACCACTCTCCTAAGGAAATAGTTTTTTCCTAATATCCAACCTGGACCTCTCCTTGAGACCATTGCTCCTTGTTCTGCCATCTGTCACTACTGAGAACAGCCTTTCTCCATCCTCTTTGGAACCTCCCTTCAGGAAGTTGAAGGGCTGCTATCAAATCCCCCCTCACTCTTCACTTCTGCAGACTAAACAGACCCAACTCTTTCAGCCACTCCCATAGGTCACGTGCTCCAACCTCCTAATCATTTTGGTTGCCCTCCGCTGGACCTTCTCTAATGCATCCACATCCTTTTTGTAGTGGGGGACCCAGAACTGGACACACAACTCCAGATGTGGCCTCACCAGAGCCAAATAAAGGGGAATAATCACTTCTCTGGATCTGCTGGCAATGCTCCTCCTAATGCACCCTAATATGCCATTAGCCTTCTTGGCTACAAGGGCACACTGTTGACTCATATCCAGCTTCTCATCCACTGTAACCCCCAAGTCCTTTTCTGCTGAACTGCTACTTAGCTGGTTGGTCCCCAGCCTGTAACAATGCTTGGGGTTCTTCCATCCCAAGTGCAGGACTCTGTACTTGTCCATGTTGAACCTCATCAGATTTCTTGTGGCCCAATCCTCCAATTTGTCTAAGTCACTCTGGACCCTATTTCTGCCCTCAAGCGTATCTACCTCTCCCCCTAGCTTAGTGTCATCTGCAAACTTGATGAGGGTACAATCCATCCCCCCCATCCAGGTCATTAATAAAGATATTGAACAAAACCGGTCCTAGAACTGAACCTTGGGGCACTCCGTTAGAAACCGATCGCCATCCTGACATCGAGCCATTGATCACTACCCGCTGGGCCCGGCCTTCTAGCCAGCTTTCTATCCCTCTTACCGTTCATTTTTTCCAATCCACATTCCCTTAACTTGCTGGCAAGAATATCGTGGGAGACCGTATCA
>JANRFK010004149.1:89386480-89398091 GCA_030068395.1 Apalone spinifera
ATTCCTTAAGGATCCCTTCCATGATTTTTCCAGGAACCGAAGTAAGACTGACCGTCCTATAGTTCCCTGGATCTTCCTTCTTCCCTTTTTTGAATATGGGCACTACATTTGCCTTTTTCCAATCATCTGGGATCTCTCCCGATCTCCACGACTTTTCAAAGATAATGGCCAAAGGCTCCTCAATGACATTTGTCAACTCCCTCAGTACCCTCAGATGCATTAAGTCCGGACCCATGGTTTTGTGTACATTTAGTTTTTCTAAATAGTTCCTAACCTGTTCTTTACCCACCAAGGGCTGTCCATCTTCATCCCATCTTGCGCCACTAGACATACTTTTGACCTAACCACAAATCAAAAGATCAAAGAGCTAGACAAAAGCATGGATTCAGGAACTAATGAACAGTTGAGAACCAATCTCATCCATGGATAGCAGGATTGCTTTTTTACTCAAAACATGTTAGAAGAACTCTTGACCTTTCCCATACAAGATCTACATTTAACAGGTATTTTTAAAATCATCTTTGCCTTGATTTTATGTCCTTTTTCAATGTATTGACCAGTATTTTAGAGGCTCAGTAATGTACACCACGTGTAAACAGAGGCTTTATAGTCCATACCCTGTACTAAAGTATCTGAAAATTAGATCACAAACAAATATATTAGACAAATCAAGGGGGAGTAGAAATTAGTCGTCTTATTAAAATGTAAGAATAGAGGAGGCCTCCAAGTGTGCCAGATAATTTGGAAAATAGAAACTAGTTCTCTCATTAAAGTGAAGTTATTCTTGATCGCTCAACAGCGACCGAAGTGCCTGAGCAGATTATAAAACAATGTGCTTAGTTTAGGCTCTGCATAAATGTATAAAGCACAATAGGGAAATATCCTCAAGGAATATTTTCTTTGGAAATCAGTAATTAGTACTGTTCCTCAGATTTAGAAAGCCCTTGCTCACCGCCCCAACCTTCCCCTCACCTCATTTCTGACCTCCCTGATTGTTGCAATACAATATTTGGTTCCATTCGTTTAGAAATTTAATATAATATTTTCAGACACCTGGAAAGTTACCAAGAATTGGGCCTTGTTGTGTGTGCAGCTTATGGCCCAGCACTCGGGCTCATATACTGGCCATGTCAGTGCAAATTGCGCATGCAGTTGGAGGTCAATATATGAGTCAGAAAATGTGCTTAGAGCAAATCTTTCCCCCATTCATGAGTGAAACATACTTTAAGCATAAGGAAGTTACCGATCACCACTCCATGCCTAAGAGCTGTAGAGCTCTTTGGAGAGAAAGGAACTAGAACTGTGCCTTTTATTGTTTTGGGGGGAAGTTGAAAAGACAGGGGGTGAGGAGGGGAGCGGTCTTCCTTCCCCTTCTCAATCCATCCTCTAATTGCTTGGAATAAAATATACAAGGGGGGGGGGGAACCTTGTCTTCTCTCACTCACACCGATCTATTTTTAAGCCGCCATTCGGGAACTCTCTCTTTCTTGGGACATGCTGAGGTATTGCGTCTCCTCAGTTGCAAGTCAGTTGGAAAAGACCCACCTCACTTCTATATCTGTGAAGAGTTGGAAAGATATTGTGTATGTTCATGGTTTCCTTGACCTCCATCCTTGATTATTTCTGGGTTGGTGAATATTCCACTCCTTAACCAGGGGAAAAGTGTTAAAACAGAGTTTCAGCACTGCCTGGTTGTCCCTATGCAGGTCTCTCTAAACTGCCTGCTAAACTTATAACTTATTATACAGCATTACAAGGACAATTTGTCAAAAATAGAAGTGATGATTATACCCAATTTAAATGCTGAGTAAAAGCAGTATTTTTGCATTATATTTTAAGAACATTTTATAAATGGATTGTAAAATTATATTAATAGCTTCCATGAGAAATGTTTAGAGAGAGAAGTTTCACTACTCAAAGGGTAAAAGGCTTCATGTTCAGTTCTCTTAAGCAGTGATGGATGCTATGAGTAGACTATTTCTACAACAGATCAGGCATTTTGGTTTCTTAACAGCCAGAACTAACCCTGGCAAGTGAGATCACAATTTCTAATTCAGAATTGTCATCCCTTGCTATTACCACTTCACTGATTTCTGGATCAGTGCTTATGAAAATGCACTTAATTCTGAAATATCTCCCATTACAGTATATACATCACAGATGTTATCTAACTGTATCAAAATACTGCAAGTTTTGACTCTGAACATTTGGATAACCTATAGCGTGTGGGCTGCTGCCAAGAGATAAGATGATACTGCTGCAGTTACGTTATAGCAAGCTAAATACAAAAGCTCAAGTTCCACTCCTTTGGCAATCAAGCCAGTCATTCAGGTGCCAAAATAAGGATTTAGGTGCTTAAAATGTGCTGAAAAATATGGCTAACTCCAATATCCAACATGTTGGGAATACACAGGCACTGGTACCTGAAATAAAGCACTACAGTATGGACACTATCCTGATTACTGCTCTTCTGGAATTCTCATGCCTGCCTGTCTCCTCTTGACCACTGTAACTGCATCTTGAAAATCCATCTAAATCTAATCTTTCAACACTTCAATATGAAGTGTGGCAGATTACATCACCCCCATTTTCCAAAATCTTCATAATTTCAGAATCCATTACAGAACCTTCCCTTTAGTTTTCAGTACCTTTGTGGACTTTATTACTTTGTCTCTCCCTCCCTTCATCTCTTTCTCTAGCCCATCTCTCTCCAAATACAAGACCCACTCTTCTTTCATTTTTTCCTGTAGACAGTGTATCCTTCTACCAAACAGATATTCACCTTCTAAAATTGTCTTGCTATAGGCGCTGTTCCTGGTTGTGTTACAGACTGCAAAGGTGGCCATTGACAAATCACTTAACCTCTCCATTCTTTAATTTCCTTATATGTAAAATGTAAAGAATAATACTAATCCAGAGCAGTGTTTTGAGGGTTAATATGTCAATGTTTGCAAAATATTTTCAGATATTTGGAGAGAAGACATTACAGAAGTGCCAGATATTAACTTTTTATACATCACAATCTACCTATTCTTGATACAGGTTGAACCTCTCTAGTCCAGCACCCTCAGGACTTGACCAGTTCCAAACGAGAGAATTTTCTGGACTATGGGAGGTCAATATTTTCTAGCAGCATTATCAGTACTTACACTGCTTACTGGGCTGCTAGAGGACATGTTGGGGCAAATTAGAGCTAAATAACAGCACAGAACACTGAGTGCTAGAGCTGGTAGCTGTAAACAAAATTTATGGGACCACAGGAAGCTTGGCCACACCCATGAAAATCCAGCTAACTGAAATCATTCCGGACAATGGGTATTTCCAGATCAGAGAGTTCTAGACTAGAGATGTTCAACCTGTATATGATCCAACTTCCTCTTTGCTTAAGATACTCAAATCTCACTAACTGTTTTTCCCGTGCTCAGTAATTCTCCCCAACAGTTGGTCATTTTGCCCTTCCTCATCTTTGTCCTTTCACTTCTGTAGAATCTACTGTACTTCTGGCTCTTTTATAAATATATTTGGCAATGGAACTTTTTAATGGAGCTATCCAAAATAGTTTGTGTTGTATGAGAGAAAATGGATAAAGTTTGAATGATGAAGAGAAGTAGGTTTCAAAAGTGCCAGTTAAAAAAAAAACAGTTGAAACATATGGATTAATTTTCTTTTCCCTCTCTATGATTTTGTTGTTAAACATCAGATTAGAGATTAAGGTTTACTTTATCCTGTAGAAGTAAGAGCTCAGCGAGACATTTTTCCTGTGCTGGGAAAATATTAAGGGACAGAATGGACAGAGAACTCAATCCATCATCTTACTTTATAGATGTAACCACTGAACAGAGAGTGGAGTGCAGTGAAGCATTTAATTACTTGAAACAGCCTATTGCAAATCATCCAATTATAACATTCCTGGACATTAATGAAGCATTTCTATTAAATATTGATGTTAGATATGACTGCTAGTATATTGCTAGCTCACGTTTCCGAATGGTATTGGAAATCTAGTTGCATGCCTAAAAATTGCTAAGTAATGGTGATAGACCATAAACAAACAAAAAAAAAAGATGTCATTCACTGTGCATTAAAAGTTTCCGGCATTGAATTGTTCACATTTTCTGTCTTCACAAACCGTAAGTTTTCTATATGGTTTGAGATAACTACCAGTGTTAGCACCATGCAACCAGTAGGTGTCGATCATAGACCGTTTAAGCGTTGTTGGAGCGGAAAAATCATCCCAGTTGGTTGACATTCTTCCGAGAAACATGTTGTTGCTACAGAAAGAAGTTCTTTAGGTAATTAAAAGTACACTTCAGTAGTGCTCCATATTTTAAATGCTACCCAATGTTTACAAAGTCTCACATCAGATATTCCTAGCTCTTTTCCCACCTGATATGTTGATGCCTGTTTCATTGCATATATATTTATTTGTAATTCACTATTCTTGTGATCTGATTGGTTACTTAAGTCATGAAGTATTGTTACTGCTCCTTAGTTGGGTGACTCAAACCCATCAAGAATTTTCAACATGTCTGTCACTCACTTCAAACATGTATACACTGCTTTTCCTGTTCTTGTCAGTTCTTCTGGGAAGGAAAGGGTGAAATTCCTTCAGAAAAGGGCCTGATCCTCAGATAATGTAAATATGGAGCAGAACTCCAGAACATCTCTTCTACAGAGATTTATGGGAAATGAATAAAAGGTGTTGTGACAGTGTAGTAGAACCAAATTCTGAGGTTTTTATTTGAATGGATGTGCATAAATACTTTGTTGCCCGCTCCAGTTAGTACAGTTTTCTTATTAGTGGATATACTGATCTGGATTTGCGAACCTGGAAACAACACCAAAAATACATGTATTTAAAGAATATCTCACAAATATTCAAACAAGCAGGCAATTTTTGTCCTCACTTCAAACATACCCAATCCAAGCGTTTGTTTTGTTGCTTTAGAAGATGGAGTCAAACACACATTCATCTTCAGTACACGGTTTGAAGGTGTGTAGCTCGAAAGTTTTGATCTGTAGCTTCACTTCAAATTATCAAAGTAACCAGCACTGTTTTAGAGTGTTTAACAAGGGCATCAATGTGTTTTGTTTAATAACTCATTCTGTACAGGCAAACTGAAGGAACTAACAGCAAGGTTGTGATGGTTCTGGTTGGGTGGAGAAGGGAATTTCAGCAATGTAACATGTCTACAATATCTATTCATGTGACCCGTGGACTTCCCTTTGTCATCCTATGCCTGAGAATATATGAAGGGGGCTGGGAAGGCAAAGGGACGTTCAATTGTCATCACTGGCATCTTTTTTGATCATTACACCATCATCAAATGCATTGGAAGGCTCATTTATATCAGATTTTCCTTTCACATTCTGTGCAGCATTTGTTGCATTTCCATATGTTTATAGTTAGTTAGATGTATGTGCAGACTTATTTTTAACAAAAGGAAAATCTCCACTGTAAATTGGAGCTGTGTGAAATGTTCTCAGCAAAACTTAGAAATTGCCAGGTTTCAGGTTTCATTACAGCCTGGAAGTTCAGACTATGGTCATCAGAAAACTTACTATGGTTTGTGAATCTGGCAGTGAACCTGATGACATATGAAAGGGAGTAGAGAAAATGGACTTGGGGAAAAGTGGGTTCAGTCAGTGTACAGTGCCAGGTAAAGATCATAGTGTGTGCCAGTCAAGGGCAGGCATTGTCTGCCATGACTACCCAGAGACACTTTCATCAGAATGTGAGTTCAACTTTGAGCAGTGAAGGCTGCCTGATTTCTAGTTTTCCCAGAAGAGTATTTGAAAAGTGAAGTTGTGCATGATTTTGATATGAAACTAGGGGGAACTAAATGGTTTTAACTCTGTGCACTGACATTTCAGGTTTCCTCGGACTCAAAGGGCATAGCAAGTAATAAGGAACTAACCAACTGAAATATCGATTTATTAAGTTAGAAAGTTATTAAAACTATTCAGAAAAGGATACAAATGGCTCAGAAATCTGGCCCTTTTTAAATTATTTTTTACCTTTGTAGATTTGTAGGATCTTAGGTGCCCTATTACTGTAGTATCTGAACACCTCTCAAAAGGAATAATCATAATAATCTATCAAAATTTTCCAGAAGATAAGATGAGTAAGTAACTTAATTAGTGAGCTAGAGTCTGTGAAGAGGCTCTTTATAAGAACTATTGAGGGAAAACTAAACTGTGGAGTTTTGCTCTGAAGCGGGAGTGCACATTTTATCTTAATGAAAGGCATAGCCTTTGTCCAGCTCTATTGAAAGTTCTCTGTCCTCAGCTCATAAATCTTCCCCTGTTGGTCAATGATTTAATTGTTCTGGTGGAAGGTTATGGTACCAGACAGAGACACAATATTTCAGGCTGCAAGAGCCTGTAGCATGAAAGGCTTAAAGAGTGAGGGACACGTTGGGCTCTGTATGCATTGGACAGCCAGTACGGAAAGCAAAGTACTGGGCTGGAATGTTCACTCTTGTTGCTAAGTAGGTTGACCATTGTGTTTATATATATAGATAGATATAGATATATAAAAATAAATAAAATGTTTTTCAGGATGTGAGACTTCCTTCCTAGAGGCTTCCTCGAGATAATGAGCTGTAGTATTAAAGCTTGAAGGTCATGGATGGCTGATCATTGTGGCCTAATCTATGTCTCATTGGCGGGGATACAATCTCCATACTAGTCATAGATAAAAGTGGACTTTTTTTGTTGCAGTAGGTATTTGGACTTCCACTAACTGTGAAGTATTCTAAAGGAATGTAAGATTACAGACCAACTTCATCAACAAGATGATGAAGGCAAATGCCCTCAATATGGAAGATATTATGGAGAGACATATTCAACAACTTGTTTTCTTCTTCCCACTGGCGTAACTGCTGTGCTGACTGTCTCAGAGTCTGATCTAGGCAGTTGTTCTGCTATCTAGGCACTAATCTGAATTCACCATTGAGAGAGCTTGAGAAATACTGTCTTATGTTGACATAAAGATGTGTGTTATCTGTATAGTACCATCCATATTGTCTCTAAAGCTTCATAGAGATATTGTGTAGTTTCAGGCAGAAGATTGAGCCTGGAGGGCTTCAAAGATAGTACAATAGTTTCCTATAATAACCTTTTAGATTTAAGGAAGAACCTGAATCATGTAAGGGTTTTCTCCATTACTCCTGCAGCCTCTTTGAGGAGGTACAGGACTATCTAGTGGTAGGTAGTATCACATGCAGAGGTGAGCCATAAGCTGGAGTCAGTTTGCCAGGGTCATGGGCCCCTGGCACTTTATTTGTGTGTCCACCGGTATAGCTGCTTGCATCTCCTATTGGCTGTGGGAAGCGGTATCATGATCCACACCACTTCCTGTAGCTCCCATTGACCAGAATGGCCATTTGCAGCCAATGGGAGCTGTAAGCAGTTGTACCTGAGAACACGTAGGTAAATAAAGTGCCAGCTACCCACTGGGGCTAACCTTGGCTAACTGCCTGCAGCCTGCTTATTGCCCACCCCAATCAAATGGCACCGAGGCCCAACAGGATGAGCGTGGATGCATTTGCTTTTCCTATGAACTGGTTTCTGTCTTTTAAACAACTTTAAATCAGTTACTCTATTTAAGGCTACTCTGAGAATACCTCTTTGCGATATTCTCTGACAAATAGCAGCTAGTGAAAAAGGACAAGGAGTTCATAAAGTGTTGCTGGAGGGCAAATATTAGAGTTTAGAAAGTGAAAATTCCTGCCTCAGGGTTTTTTATTTGTTAGCTGTGGACTTTTGTTTCATATGATATACATGCTGCTTCAAGGCACGCAAGAACATATTTACCTGTTTACTGTTCCTGTCAAAGTTCCTTTCACTGTTGTATATGAGCACTGCACAAAATGAAAGAGCACAAATGCCCAGAACAAAAAAAGTAGATTTGGAAATCACAAAACACATTCATGCAGTGTGCTTGTGTCAGCTTTTGCTATTCAAGCATGCCACTAAATACTGCACTAGCACCAGTGTGTTTATTGTCCTTGCATTCAATTCCCACTAATAAGGTAATTTTAGGTCTAGTTGTTGGCCTATACATGGAAAATATTACTACATTTTTCAACTAGAGCTATGCAAATAGCTGCTGTTACAATTCAAAAGGGTTAGCTAGAACATTATCTTTTCAGTTTTGGTTCCCACGGATCCCATAGTCCTGAAGTTAAACCTTGAATTTCAGGCTAGAAAAATCTCAAAATCCTAGTGTGACCCAAATATGTCTGAACTCATACCAGGTTTGATCAAAAGCTAGTTCAGAATTGTCAAAGAGTTTGAAAAATGGGTGATTTTTTTTTATTAGCCTTGATCTTTCCTGCTGACAACCAAGGGGGATTCTCCTTAGTGCAAATGGGAAAGGGCCACTGGAGCAAAAGTCCTGAATTCTAATCACTTAGATGAGTGCTTTATGCAAACATCATGGCTGTATGAATGCGGAAATGGTTTTGTTACTCTGACTCACATAAAATCAATTTCAACGTAAGACCCAGATACGTTTTTAAAAGAAAGTAGTTCTGACACTTGCACACACACTTTTTGCATTTTTTATTTCACTTTTAAAGAAAATATGCACTCACCTTATAATCTGGTACATTCAAATATATGTTAAACGCCCCAAATTTTAACCCAAAACAGTTGTCAACTGGAGTTAGGAACATGGTTTGGGTTTTAGGCTCAACAATTATCTGAGGAGAAAATTACTAGGTTTATCGTCCACCCCAGTTACAGGAATTCAGAGCTAAAGAGCTCTGTGTCTGGAGGCAGATCTTGGGAACTTCAATAATCACACTTACACTGTGGGTGGTAGCAATTTTTATTAAAATTATACACAATAAAATACCTTAAGTGACCGCTGCGTAAATTGATTCGATCACCCCACGTGGTAGCACAAATGCACCTTTAGTATACAGTTGCAATTGCCTAGTATAACACCAAACTCTCATACCCTCCTGAAGACTCTGAGGGGTCGGAGGACCAGCCTCACTCTGCTGGTGGAGCGAGGGTCCCAGGGAGAAGTAGGAGAGTATTGTAGCAGAGGAAAATGAGAGACTTAAAGGTGTACTATTACTGGAAAGGGAAATGAGGAATAGAGTTTGAGGAAGAAAGTCCTGCCAAACACTACCTGCCATGGGGTATTATAGGCCTTCTTGCGTCACCTTTAGCCAAATCCCTTAAAATCAAAACCAGATTTCTGTACCCTAAGGTTTTGAGGGTGCACAGAGTCAATTGGAGAATTAAACTAAGGCACCCTTTTGAATATGCATGAAATATCACTTCATGCCCTTGTGGACAAATTCGTAACATGGGCACTTATGTCTAATACCACAAGAAATGCCACATGTCGCCCACCGCCCCTGTTTTTTTCATAAAGCAGGAGGTTCAGCCTGGCAGGCCATTGTATTTTTGGGACCTTCAGATACCACGCAGGATAATGATGCGTTCTTTGTCAGCACACTGGTCTTTTTGTGGTTAGACTGACCTAGTCAGAAGATATACTTTATATATTAACTCTTACTTATAACCAATATACACCACTACTAAAGCTAACTTCTTACAGGATAAGATCCCTATAGAATACAGATTACTGCTAGAATAGGATAAAACAGTGAAAGGTTTAGGAGAGTATAGAGGTTTACAAACTACACAACCAACCTTAAAAAAACTTACTTTTTCTTCAGAGCCCACAAAATTATTAGATGGGGATATCCAAAGATGCACTTGTAATACAGTTGTAGTCATTGCATGAACTCAGTTTGTTTACTTGGGAGGGGAGCATGTATTAAAATAAATGTCTCATTCTAAATGTCACATGATAAAATTGTAGCATCAAATTATTTACTATGCTATATTGTTGTATATATGTCCTTGCCCCTTCTGAGCCTCAGTACACATTAACAGTGGTTTATTGATGAGTCATATAGTTTTGTAGAGCCACCATTTTCAGAGGGTTAGAACTTGCTAGCTGCAATTTAAGCCCAAATTTTTACTTAGCCTCAGAGGTTATCAAGAACAACGTTTCTACCTCCTATTTGTAACAACCTTTTATGTATTTGAAAACTGTTATGTCCCCCTTCAGTCTTCTCCTGTCTAGACTAGGGAGGTAAGTGACTAATTTTCTCCCCGATAAGCATAAGCAATCACTGTAGCATAAATAGTAGTTGAGTAGTCACTCAATTAGTCGCTTTCCCCCCTTGCTGCCTCTATCAGAGAAGGGCAACAAGTGGGAGGGGAGCCAGGCGCTGGTGCTGGGGGCAGCCGGCTTAAAAGCTGGTTCCCCCCAGCACTGTGTCTGCAGGGGGTAGAGGCGTCCCTACTGCTGCGCCTCTCTCTTAGAAATGTACACGAGCTGCCTGCGGCCCTTGTACATTTCGAAGAGAGAGGTGCAGGAGCAGGGACCTAAGCAGTCCCGCTGGACCTCTTCCTTTGAAATGGACAAGAGCCAAATTTACAAGAACTGCCCATAGCTCTTGTCCATTTCAAAGGGAGAGACAGAGTGGGAGAGCGAGTGCCCCCATATCCACTAATTGAGTAGTCAATGTAAATTCCACTGACTACTCGATTTTAGTTGATTCACTGAAATTTAACATCCCTAGTCTAGACCAGCAGTTTCCTAGCTGCTGGTCCAAGGTCCAGTGCTGAAGCCAGAGGTTGGCGGCAGCTTTAGTTCCAGTAGCTATTGTGGATGATTTTACCCGGCTGAGGAGGTGGAGCAGGAGGCACCCTCCCTTCCTCCTCCTCCCTCACACCCAGGTAAGATGGCAACCCAGCCAGGGCAACATGCTCTCTTCCCTCTTCCCTCCCCCCTCCACCCATGGGGGGGTGATATGCACTTGGGGGGGGAAAAGAGGAGAGAACACATGCTCTGCCAACACCCCCACCCATGTGGTAGTAACAGTCACACTCCCTACAGAGGGCAGCTTTGATCCGGGGAGTGCAGGGGTGGGGTGGGGTGGGGGTAAAAGGCCTAGGGGTGTTTGGTGAGGGTATGGTGGAGTCATGGGGCAATAGAGTGTTTGCATAGACTGTAGGGTCAAAAGTTAAGGGGTCAGAGGGCACAGAGCATGGGGTGGGGGTCTAAGGCAGCACTCCCTTCCTCTAAGACTTTCCATCCACGAGAGGAGTGAGTTTTGTCTTATGCACCAATATTGAGGTCATGTGTGCATGTTTGGATGTTTGCCACTGTGCCACCCAGGTTATAAACCTCTCGCCTTTTCCCTCTGCTGCCATGTCTCCCACCCTCCCCTTTCCCATCTGCTCCCCTGCTGCTGCCCCACACTCCTCACTCTCCTCTGCTGTCCTGGCTCCTGCCCTTCTCACTCCCCTCAGCCCTTCTGGGACCTGCCTCCTTCCCATCCTCTCTGACCCCTGCACCTTGCCCTTCCCTTTCCCCTGTGCCCATCCCTTCTCTAGCCCCCCTCCCAATCCCCTCTCTTAACTCACCTCCCTCTGCCCACCTGCCCTGCTACTCCCCTCTGCCCTCTAGTGCCCATCCCTTCCTTCCCCGTGTCTGTCCTTCTGCTTTACCCTCACATTCCCTCTGGCACCTGCACCTTCCCTTACCCCTGCACCCTCCTGGTGCCTCCCCCTT
>JANRFK010004149.1:89398191-89417788 GCA_030068395.1 Apalone spinifera
TTCCCCTTAGTTCTCCCCCTGCCCCTTCCCTCACTTTCTGCCTTCCTGACATCTGCACCCCTCAACCCCCTCTAGCTCCCTGGTTCCCTGGGCTGCCGCTTATGCCAGGGCTGGAGCTTGGTCTGTGGTGCTATTTTTAGTACCCTGACCCAGGAGCAGCTGCATTGCATCCCAGCTCCAGTCCGAGCACACAGGACAGCCTCCTGACCTGTGATCCTGCTCCGGGAACAGCTGGGGCTGTGTGGTGGCTGGGGCTGGGACCACAGTACTATATCCCTGACTCCGGCCCACACTCCATGTGCCGGGACTTGAGCCAGGGCCATGGCTTGTGCTGGGGCCATGGTGCTATTTTTAGTATCACAGCCCAGGCTCCAGCTCTGGTGGCTGCCCAGTTGTTCCTGCCATGGGGCAGCCATCCACCATGTGGCCCCACCCCTGGGAATAGCTGGGGCCACAATTATGTAGCTCTGCTAAGGGGGTGGGTGGGATTCAAATTCTTGGTACACACCCTTGCAGGTGCTCACCTTACAGGGAACCCTGGTCAAAGGATGTTAGGCACTGGTGATCAAGGGGCTGGGATGGGGTTAGTGTTGGCTGAGGGAGGGCATGGGTTAGCGGTCAAAGGGCAAGAGGGATCAGTGGTTATGTAGCCAGGTGCGGTGCAGCCTGTGCTTCTGTCTCTGGGGGCAGCAGATCTGAGGGTGTCTGAGCCGGGTCAGGGATCTCAGAGCTTGTGGAACAAGCAGGGTCAGTGAGGCAGGATCAAGGTTTGGCACAACAGGCAGTCATGGATTAAGGGGCACCAGAAATAGTGGGGCAGGATCAGGGAGCACTGGAAGTGGTGGAGCAGGATCCAGGGAAATGGAAGGTTGCCAATGTAAGTCGGGGTCACTGGGACACAGTGTGCCAAGGTTGGTAGTGACAGCAGATGCAGGAAAAGTACCAGGCAAGACAGAGATGGTTGTCAAAAGGAAATTGGCAGCAGGGGGGTGTTGGGAAGCGGGAGAAAGTGGGCACTGGAGTGACAGCTTGGCAAGACAGACTTGCGAGGCAATGGGGTTAGTGGGATATTGGTGATATCAGATGATGGGTTTGACAGGTTTAGTAATACAGAGACCCAGAGTACCAGGTTTGGGTGGACAGGGTCAGAGGGTTCCAGGGTTGGAGGTAGAGGGATGTGCAGTGACAAGTCTGGGTCAGTGGGTGAGTGGGTAAATTTGGCAGACAGATAATATTTATGTGCATATACATTACTTGCTTAATGAATATTCAAACGTAAATAAAACAATACTAGTCCGCCAAAAATTTGTGACTGGGTTTGCCCACAGCATAGAAAAAGTTGGGAACCAATAGTCTAGGCTAAATAAACTTTTTTTTCCAATTTTTTTTTCAATCTTTCCTCAAAGGCCATGTTTTCTAGACCTTGAATTATTTTTGTTGCTCTTCGCTGGACCATTTCCAGTTTGTCCCCATCTTTCCTAAAGTGTGGTGCCCGGAACTGGACACACTATTCCAGTTGAGGCCATATTAGTGGAGAGTAGAGTGGAAGAATTATTTCTCATATCTGTCTCATAACATTCTTGCTATTACATTCAGAATGATTTGCTTTTTTTGCAGCAGTGATCTATTGTTGACTCATATTCCAGTTGTGTTCCACTATGACTCCCAGATCTCTTTTCCACAATGCTCCTTCCTAGGCCTCCATTTTGCATATGTGCAATTGATCCTTCTTACAAGAAGTAATTTGCATTTGTCATTATTGAATTTCATCTTATTTACTTCAAACCATTGCTCCAGTTTATCCAGATTAATTTTAATCCTGTCCTCCAAAGCACTTGCTTAGAATCATCCTAGCTTGGTGTCATCTGCAAACTTCATAAATGTACCTGCATGCCATTATCTAAGTCACTGATGGAGATCTTGAACAGAGCCAGACCCAGCACTGATGTCTCGGGGACCCACTTGTTATGCCCTTTCAGCTTGGCTGTGAACCACTGATAATTACTTGTTTTTCAACCAGTTATGCATCCATCTTATAGTAGCTTCATCTAAGTTGTATTTGCCTGGTTTATTTGAGGCATTTATTTGAATCCACAATGATTGTTATCCTGTCAAAGAGAGCTATTAGGTTAGTCTGGCATGATTTCTTCTTGAAAAATCCATGTTAATTGTTTATCAACTTACCTTACAAATTGATGATTTACTATATTATCTTTCTGCATACTGACATTAAGATGACTGGTTTCTAATTCCATGGGTTGTTGCTAGTCCCCTTTTTTATAGATTGGCACTAATGTAAATAATTATTTAATAATGAAACATGAGAAACCCATAGAGGTTTCAGAAAAAAAGCTCAAAAATCTAACTCAACTCTACAAATAGCTGTGCTGTTGGATCTAAAAAAATGTCAGTCAGGGATTTTTAGACTAAACTGGTTTTAAAATGTTGATTCCAAATCTCAGATTCTTCCCCAAAAGTATTACATTACTTTTTCCGTGCAGCAAATGCCAAATGTATTGCTCTCCAGAATGCAAAAAGTCTATGTAGCTTCCCAAACCATTTGCAGGTTGAAGAAAACTATCTAGAAAAGTAATTCATCTGTTAATAAAGCAAAAGCAGAGTTTATAAAACATCCATGCTAAAGCCTAGAAAATAAGCTCGTGTTGAAATCTTTTCCTAGATGCATGATGTTGCACAAAGGAACCTGCTGGGACAATTTTGAAATTTAGGTTTTAATCTCTCAGGCATGCATATTTGGTAAAGAACAGAATTAAGGTTATCAGGAAAGTCTAAAATTTATGAGTCTGGTCACTTTAAATGCCAAAGGAAAGGAAACAATAAAAGAGCTAGATTACCACTTTAATTAGTTTTTTTTTAACCTAAAGATGTTTAATTGTATTCATGCTGTGGAAATGTTTTCACATCAGGGGAAAATAAATAGTGCCATCTGACTAATCACAGTCAATCCCAGTTTGGATAATTGAGAAAACACTTATAAATCAGTCAATAGAAATGTAAAGACATACACATTTGGTGGATACTTTTGAATAACAAGCAAACTCATAAGCCAAAAATAGATCCGTTTCTTTATACCTGTGTAAACTATTTATTGAAAATTATTTCTCAGCTGTAGTAAGTGTAATCGTTCAAAAAAGTTAAAATTAGCAGATTGATCAATATCCCACATCTCACCAAAACAGATCAATCCTTCCAGCAGAGTGAAGGAAGGTGCACAAATCTGAAGGCTTTATTGTCTGATAAATTTTTCTGCTGTTGCTCCTCACAAAATTTTGAACTTCGCTTTCTTTCACATTTGAAAAAGTAAGTTTTCCTCCTGTAGAATCCAGACACAGTGAAAGCAGTATTGTTCCAATGTTACTGCATTCTAATTGCATGTAGTACAAAAAAAAAATTGATTCAGAAGACTGGCATGTGTTTGAGTATTGTTACACAGCCATTATACAAAATGTCTCCTAATGCACATTATGCACTCCTTAAAAAGGCATCATTGACCCCATTTGGTGAAAAAGATCAGATAAATATTCTTCTAATGCATTCTATAGTTTTCAGACTGTTTCCATTTGTATGCAGCCAGGGCTGGCCCACAACATTTTGGCACGTGAGGCAGGGAGCTCAAATGACACCCCCATACTCCCTCGCTGCACCAGCAGCAGACTCAATTTTCTACACTTTAGGTCCTAGTGGCACCCTCCCCCCCACAGTCTGGCACCTGAGGCAGCTGCCTCAGTTTGCCTCATGGTAAGGCCAGCACTGTATGCAGCTGTCCTGAGCCACAAAGAAATGTTTTCTTTTGTAGCGTACATAATTACAACAAATGTTGTTCCTTTGCAGTCTATACTGTTATAGTAACTGATTTCTATGGGACTATCTACCCATTAAGGCAGTGATCAGGAGCCTAGGCTAATGAGAAGACATCTCAGTGGGCCACAATATTGTTGTAACCATGACGGTCTCCTGGGACAGGGTAGTTTTGCTAACTGCGCTCGCATACCTAGAATTTGCAGGGGTGCACAGCTCTGAGTCATTGATGTCTGCACCTTACTTCATATGCCCTTGCTTTACATGCATGTCACTTGAGTAATACCGATAGTAAAAAAAAACTGTGGATGGAAACTTAAAAAATCTGGCAACTTTCATATGGGCAATGATAAACAACATGTTTAATGGGCAACAGGTTCCCACCACTGCATTAAGGTACTACTTAACATTAGTAAGTGACAGGTCTTTAAATATTTACTGTATCTTTTCTACATTGCTATTTTAATCAGCAAATGGTAGCATTAATAACCTTGCTTTTAATTTAGTGAGAGAATTTTAACAATGAGGTTTTCTAATAGCACCTGTGAAGCTGTCCAATAATTAAGTGGGGATGATGATCAGCGGGAAATATATTGTGCCGTGTGTCTCCTTATTGGTGCTGTTTTCTTGGTCACTAGTTACTGTAATACTCAAACAGTTTAGAAATCACATACAAATAATATGCCTGTTGTTGTCACATACAGGTTAAACCTCTCTAATCCAGCACACTCTGGTCTGCAACATCTGTGGTCTGGCATGATTTTAGTTAGCCGAATGTACACTTCTCTTGGATTTGGCCAAGTTTTCCACAATCCCAGAAAGTTTGTTTATAGCCACCAGTGTTCTGAACTGTTGTTTAGTTCCAGTTTATCCCTACATGTCTTCTAAGAGCCCAGTAAGCAGTGGGAGTGTCGGTAATGCTGCTAAACAATATTAACCTCCTCTGATTCAGCAAATTCTCTGGTTCGACACTTTTCAGGTCCCGAGGGTACTGGACTAGAGAGGTTCAACCTGTAGCAATAAAGAATTTGGAATGCTTGAAAGCCAGCCAATTTTAAGATCTTGGATGTGTAATATTAAATGTATCAGGGTTCCACTAATTCTTCAATAGGCAGATAATTTGTAAAATGCATGTTTAGTCTTAATTTTTAAACTTATTTTTAATTAGTTGAATATTATGCATGGTAAAAAACAGTTGCATTTTTCCAATCATGTGAAAGGCTGACAAAATATATACATTCCTGGTTTACATCCATTGAAGTTAATGGACATTCACAAGGCATAATTTGGCCAGTCATACTCGTGTCTTTTTTTAATTCAAGGTTCTTAATCATCCTCTGTCATTTAAATCTCTTCAGTAAACTCGCTGTGATATCAATACTTGGGAGAAATTAACCACACTTCATCTTTTTGCCTGTGTCTCATTTTAGACTTTCAAAAGTTTCAAGGGAGGGACTGTCTTCTTTTGTAGCATGCACAGCATCTACTCTGTATTAGGTGCTACTTTAATATAAATAAAACAGCTGTAGTAATTTAAAGCAGATTTCTATTTATAACCATATTAAATCTGCTTCAGTCATTATAAACCATGCTATGCCTAACATCTGTTTCAAATGATAAATGACAGCAGTAATATTGACAGCAGAATATGGCTTTAGTTAAGTACACTGGAAACTGTCCTCCGAGAAGGTAGGAGAGCATTCGTGTATGCTGAAATAAGTAAAGGTAAAGTCAGATAAAGTTTTAGCCTGCCCATTCATGTATGTGAAGTGTCTGAGCTTCCTGGTCAGACATCATCTCCCATGATGTACCATGGACTCTGTTAGAAGTGGGAGGTGGTACATCATGGTGGTATGGGAGTCCCTGGCCATGGTGCGTCATAGATTAGGGTGGCCAGATGTCCCGTTTTCAACTGAAATGCCTATTAACAGTCCAGGCACTGGGAACCCAGGGCTAATACAAGTTTCCTATCTTCCCTGGATCCGTGTAACTCTCAGAACCAGTCACCAAGTCCTTGTGGCACCTAGGCACAGGGAAGCTCCATTCGTGTATTACACTCATGCCCACAGGCACTGCCCCTTCCTCTCCCATTGACCGGGAACTGTGGCCAATGGGAGCTGCAGAGGCAACACCTGCATGAGGACAGTACATGAAGCTTCCCTGGCTGCAAATCATCACAAATACCTAGTGGCTGCTTCCAGGAGCTAGGGTAAGTGCCACAGGGATCTTGAACTCTTTCCCATGCCCCAACCCTCTGCTCCACCAAATTCCTTGCTGGAGCTTACAGCCCAACCCCCTGCCCCAGCTTTTAGCGCACTCCTGTGCCCCGAATCCCTCATCTCCAGCCACCACCCCAGAGCCCATAACCCCAACTGGAACCTGCACCCCCTCCTGCACTCTAAAACCCCTCATCCCCAGCCCCACTCCAGAGTCCACACACTCTACTCCCTCCCGTACCCCGTGGCCCTTAGCCCCAGCCCAAAGTTCCCTCCTGTACTCCAAACCTTTCATCTCAGGCCCAACCCCAGAGCTTACACACCCTGACAGAGAGCTCACTCCTCTCTACACTCCAGCCCAGGTCAAAACTCTCTCCCATGCCCCTTATTTCTGGCCCCACCTAGAGCCCACAACCCTAGCCCAGAGCCACACCCCCGTGCACCCCAACCTCCTGCCCCATCCTGGTGTAGTTGAGTGGGGGAATAAAGTGATCAGGAAATGAGCATTAGAGAAGGCATGGGACCGGGGTGCGGGTGTTTGGTTTTGTGCTATTAGAAAGCTGGCAGTCTAGCATGGGAAAGGTTCAACCAGTACAACTCTCCTGATGACATGTGGAAGTATTTCCACATAGAAATTATTCACTTTGTGGGCATTTGGGGTTTTGATTAAAATTGTCCACAGAAAGTAAACATTTTTCACACAAAAAGCCTTCGTGATTTTTCATCAAAAACAATGTGGACAGGAAAATTTCAATCCTTTATTCTATACCCCATTTCAGATGTCACCAGTTCCACTGTTAAGAAGGCACAAGTCATACAAGTTGCTATATCATTAAACTTTTGTTAATGATATAGCATGCAAAACTGATTTTCACTCAGGTGATGAATCTGATCTATCCACATCAGTCTCTTGACTTGAATATAAGTGTTGCCTCTTTTGCAGAGGAATCCTATCTAATTGCGTTACAGGTGTTGAAAATCAGGTCATATTACTTCTGTACTATGACATGGTATACAGCAGCTCAGACAAGATGATCACAATGGTATCTTCTGAACTTAAAACTATGAACATATCAATCTCTTAATACCCTTTCCTGTAAGAGACCAACGTGCAGTTAGTATGCAGTAATTTCAGTTTTTGTTTTTTCTTTTTTTTCCCTTTGGTTGTGTTTTTATTTTATTTGCTGGATCTCTGGTTTTGTTTGTGTTTTGGTGGTTTTTTTTTCTTTTTCTTTTTTTTCCCCTTTTCTTTCTTTTACTCCAGGAATTGGACAAGGGGTTCCAGTAGTGGCACTTATTGTGGAAGGCGGGCCCAATGTTATTTCTATTGTCTTGGAGTACCTACGAGACACTCCGCCTGTTCCCGTTGTGGTATGTGATGGCAGCGGCCGGGCGTCTGACATCCTTGCTTTTGGTCACAAATATTCAGAAGAAGGAGGGTGAGTCATTTGCTTGGAAACATTCATGAAACTAAATAATTATTAACGTGCATGGCTATTTTTGGTGCTAATATGGAGGTTGGGAAACTATTAGCAACATAACACAATATCAAATTCATTCTCAAGTCACAGTTTCTAGCACTGATTAGAATACAGCTTAAAATATTAACATAGTCAGTGCAAAAACTGTCTGGCTCCTAGATGGTGAAAGCCAATGAAAGACTGTAGAAACCCTGAAGAACTATATTCGCAGGTGTATCTTTGAGATAAATCCTAGCCATATCACATGAACATCTGCATATAGGCATACACACTGTAATGAAAGTCTGGCATAAGCAACATCTTACTGTTGTAGGTCAGGCTGTCAAAGAAGGGACCGACTCAATGGGCACATGAAATTGTCACAGTAATCTGAGCTGGCTTATGAACTTCAATACACTTTGGTGGTATGCTGTCAGCTATCTCTAGCTTTTGGCATAGCCTTGCCCTTTGTATATTCATAGTCCCTAATTGTTCACATTGGCCAAGTAGATCTGCTTCTTGCTGAATTCTGTACAGGAATTCCATCTGTCTACCTCTATTCATGCTCTGTTGCTTTTGCGGTGGTTTTAGCATCTGTTTCCCCTTTTTTTTCCCACTAATTTGAGGCAAGGCAAGGACAATATTTAGATGATAGGGTAGATATTGTAAACGTGTGTTTGGCTGAATTGGTGTCTAAATGTACTTTTGTGAATCCCAGGTGTGCTTAATGATTAAGTGCATACATTTTTAATATAATGTGGTGTTTTTCTGTAATAGTGATGAATACATATGAAATTGTACTGGGAAAATTCAGTCTGAGCACTTAATGACTAGCAATCAAAACACGCTCTCATTCTAAAACTTATGGAATTAATTAATGGTTTTCCTCTACAGTTCCTTCATACTGCTTTGAGGTGGTTCAGATCCAGGGTTCTTATTGGGACTACTGTGCGTGTGTGTGTGTGTATATATATGTAAATATGAACATAAGTAATAGATGTATAAATAATATAACTGTAGATCTTAATCACAAATGTAAAATATGCTTTAATAGTGTAATTATCAATAACTTTTGTTTTACATTTTAAAATGTTCTTACGGGGGAATGAGGGATCACATTTTTTAATTCTCAAGTTTTTTAATAGTTTATTTTCATTGAAAAATTTCAGTCATGATCACTCAAATAAGATTTAAATTATGACTTAATTTGTTATGGTCATGTCCTTGTACCAAAATGTGTCCTCACTGCACCAGTTTGCAGTTGATGGAAAATAAGATTGTTACCTAGCATCATAAGCAGCAAGCCATTTTTAATCTGGTTCTCAAGCCTGAACTTCCTAGATATATCCATTCCCTTGGTTCCTGTGAATCACAGTTCGTTGCTTGATTTGACCAACTCCCAGGATTTCCTAGGTGACGACTGTAGTGTTAGCGTATTTAATGAAACACTTGCGGTTGTCCCAGTGACACTAGGTACTATACGCATCTGCTTCCAAGTATAAAATGAGGTTGGAGCATGCTAGTTTTTAGGAATAAGTACAAAACTCCAATATTGTGCTCATGAAAACTTTTCACGGAAGTAAATTATACCTTAAGTTTCATTCTGTTCCGGATTTTATTAATCTTTGTAATTTTGTTCAAATACTATTTAAAATATGGCACAATAATACTAAGACAAAACAAAAAGCTTCCAAGAGAACACACTTTGCACAAAAATTGAAGTGACTTCAGTTACAAATCTTTCTTTTGGACTGAGTCTCTGTAAGTAGATTAAGGCAACTCTCTCCTTCAGAATTCAAGTTTATTTAGAAGGTCCAAATTACATCCTGAACTCAAGACTTCTCTTTTTTTTTTTCTTTTTACCCTGTCAGCGTGTAGAGTCCAAGAAACACTTAAACTTTTTACAAGTTGGGTACTTCTACAAGTCATTAATTATCTTCTTCTTCTGCATTGGTTGGCTGATCTGACTCATTCAGAAACTAAACATCATCCTTGATTGCAATTTTTATAGGCTCAGCTTATTACCATCAATATTATCAAGCTGTTTGTTTCAGAATTCTAAATGCCTAATCACTGCAGGCTGCACTGGTTTTCTACACACACAAAAATGTGCATACTGGGTGATGCTATGAGGCACTCATGTTTCTTTGAGAATATGATCGCTAACATTTCTTTTCAGCTGTTTCCATGGGTGCAGAGCCACGTCTGAAAGTAAAGGACAAAGAATAGTCAGTCCTCTTTGCTTGGGTTTCAATCAGTGCGGCTCAGGTTTTTTTTTCTTTCTGAGAGATCCCAGAGTAGAACGGGCAGAGCTGGCCTTACCATTAGGCAAACTGAGGTGGCTGCCTCAGGTGCCAGACTGTGGGGGGAGGGGTGCCACTAGGATCCAGAGAATTGAGACATTTCAAAGTTTTGGCCCAAGTGAGAGGGGCATGGGGGCATCATTTGAGCTCCCCGCCTCAGGTGCCAAAATGTTGTGGACCGGCCCTGGGAACTAGACAAATGCTCATCTGCATAAAGGCCCCTTTTATGTGGGTTTCTTCAGGATTCTACCTTGTCTCCCCTTTCTCCTGTCATTCACATTTTCATACGTGTGTGTGTGTGTGTGTATGTATATGTATATGTATGTATATGTATGTATATGTATATATATGAGGAAAATATTTGTTTTAAAACATCTTACTTAAGAATAACTTTCTGCAAGCGTAAGCATTTTATAGGGAAGACAACTGTTCTTAAAATCACCACTGACAGGGTCAAAACTGGAAGCTGTTCCTTATTGGAGTAAGTATCTTCTAATTATGGAACAGTTGAATATAAAGGGAGGACATTTTGAACAATAAAACAGATTTTCTAATGTAAGCAAAACGTTGTGTGGCTACTTGATAGGAGGTTGTATGCACAGGAAAGTCCCAGACCTGCATCAGGATGAGAGCTGGACCCAAAACACTCTATACCTCATAGAACCTGGATGTATTTTTATTTCCCATGATCACAGTGATATGTTTTAAGAAGAAATAAATCAAAGGGAACCCTGGAACACAGCCTTACAATAAGAAATAATTGGCAATATGTCAGTTTTGTGGCCTAATTACATTTTGCCTTGCAATAAAAATAGCTGCATGTTAAAGTAATAAGGAATGCAGTGCTTCCTAATGATTAGGCTGAGTTTAAGAGTACCATGCATACTGAATTTGCATTTTTAATGTAGCTATTGCTGACACTGGAGATCATTTTATTGCATTGATTTTGAAAGTTTTGCAGCAGTGCATGGAAGGTAGAAGGCTGTTATAATATAGTTTAAGTGTAAAGAGAGGTGACAGGGATGCATAAGCAAGGTTAACCTCTAAGCTGAGACATCTGCATTAAACAGTAGCAAGCCCTTTTCATTCATGCTCACTTTCTTTAGGACATAGTAGAAATATGCCATATGCCAAAATATAGGTAAAATAGCATTTTTGTTTATAGGTGCTTGACTTCAGTGAGACTATTCACATATGTAAAGTTAAGGACATGCTTAAGTGTTTTGCTGGACTCACAATCATAAAATCTGTATGAGTCCTGAACTATTGAAGTGGTTAAGATAGAGGTTAAATTCTGGCTTCTCACCAAGTAACTCTCCACAAAAAACTTTTGACTTTGTAATCAAACATACCCTCCCATTCCCCTTTCCTACATGCACCCACACAGACCAAAGCAACTTTAAAGTGTGACTATTTATAGACTCATTCGTACTGTGATAGTGGTGTGCAGCCTTCAGGCTCAGTTGCTAATTAATTCTTCAATTTAAAAATAATTAGATTAATGCTATCTCACTGTTTAAACAAATGTTTCCTGTGGAAGAGGAAACACTTAAAATAGTTGAATGTAATCTCCCAAGTCTAAGTGTTAGAATAGTGTCTTAACTATTGCATCAGCTCTACCCTTGGTGAGACCTTTAATGAATTTGTTAATATAGCAGTAATGTGCTTTGAGACTAGTATTTATAAGGAATGACACAATATGTATGTGTTCCAGCTGAGCTATAATATCATCTTCTGGGGTTTAATAGGGATTGCCTTTGGGACAGTCTCTTTTCAGGTTTTGTATGGCACCCATCGCTGTATATTTTTTTAGCTTCCATCACCTGAGGATCAATGATGACCAATAATTACAGTTTAAAAAGCAAGAAGAAATCACTGAGGCTTCTCCATTGAGAATTTTAATTCTTGATCTGAAAAAGTTGTATCATAATATAATGGGGACATGTACTCAATGACGCTACAGCTACACTACAGTGCTATTTCAGGATACCAGAGTATCCCAAAATAGCTATCCCGCATCTTCACAACATGCCCATTATTTCAAAATACAATGGGCTCACTATTCTGATGTCCCTGTAAACCTCATTCTGCAGGGAGTAAGGGTCGTTTTGGAATAGTGGGTTATTTCAAAATTTGGTACTTTGTAAGCAACGCCAAATTACAAAATAATCTATTTCAAAATAAGATTGAAATAGATATGCAATTTGTGTTGCTCAAATTGTGTATCTTATTTCAGCCTACGGTGCAGTGTAGACATACCTTAAGACTGTCATGACATTTAGGAATTGTATCTAAATGGGACTTTAGAAATGTACATGGTACAAAAACAAGGTGCCTGCTTTTCTGAACCATCCCAGAATGCTTCAGAGACTATTAACTATATAGATAAGAATTGCTTCTCTGATGAAATGCAGTCATTTGGCTGTAGGAAGACAACAGCCAAGCAAACAGCTGTGTGGGATGGGAGAAAAACACTAAGCAATGGGCCTCAGGCAAATGCCTGCTTTTATTAAAGTGCCTAAGGATCTTTAATATTCAAGCAGAAAAAAAATAGTCTAGTGGCTTATTAGGTGTCCTCTCAAAAACAGACACATTACAAAATACATGATACTCAGACGTATGAAAAATTAAGTTAGTCCTACTGTAGTGCAAAATTTTGGCTTATTTATGTTTCCTGAAACAACCAAAACACAACTACAAGAGACTATGGCTGCATTTTCTATATACAGTTTAATAATGTAAAAACAGACGACAGTGTAAAAATCCCTTTATATCTTGAGAGCTCCCTTCACTGGCCAAAACCTCTTCTGAGACTGAAGCCCCAAAACTTTTGCCACTGTTCATACTTGGTTGAGTTTCCTAATCGGGTCATTTATGGGTCTGGATGCCTCATGACTGTAGGTCCCTTTCAAGAGGCACCAAAACCTTGTAAACCAAATCAGACTCTTATTTAATGTACTGTTTCAACTGTTCATACTGCAGTGGGTTATTTTTTCTACTTTTTAGCCTGGCACAAACTGATATAGCCATCTAATGTATATCTGCATGATAATGATATTCTTCTATTTTTCTTTGATTAATGCAATTTAGCCACTAAACAAAATTGCTTAATTCAACTCACTTTTGTGAAGTACAAGATTTATTATGATGATGTGTCTTTTAAAATACTTACAAAAAGGTACAGATGAATCACAACAGGCCGAGGGAGGAAAAATCGTATTGACTGCATGGTCCAGTGCCATCAATATCCAGCACCACAAGTAGTAGCCTGGAGCTGGCGGTAGTCATTACACATCATCAGTATTGAAAATACTGAAGTTATCTTTAGACAGCTGACGGAATAATGTAGAGAGCTTTGACTCCTCTTCACTGTTCATTGCAACATGGCATGGCACACTGTGCAGATGTTGATGTGATTCAGTGTAGTGTGTATTTTATCTTCTCTGCTATTGGGCATCAGCTCAAAAGAGATTTCCATGTGAGGCAAAAGTATGCCAAAACCTCTCATCTGTCTCTGTTGGGTCAGCCAGAGCAAAAAAGGGAGCTGTACTTGGAGCGTACATTGTAGGCATAATTAAAATGCAGTTTTAAAAAGACAATAGAAATTGAGCATTTTAATTGTCTCAGGTGCTCTGTTAAATAGATCCCATACATCTTATGACCAGGTTTCTTGGGAGAATATATATATATAGCCCAGATTCCCTTACTACTAATGCCTATTTCATATCTGACAGAAGTTAGGTGGGAATGGTTATAGGCTTAATGCTCCTTAGGAGTTAAACTGATGTAAAAGACTAATGGATGTTTCATCCTAAACTTGCATGTAGGTTTACCTCATGCTGGAACTCAATATGGCTATTCACCATGGGAGTTAGACATCCATAAACCTTTCAGAATCTGGGTCTTTTGCCTTCAACTTCAGCTGGATGGAGAATGAAAGGAATAAAATGGAATGAAAGACCGGGCTCCTGTTCTGTGCTGGAGTATGCTTAGAAAGAAAAAAAATTGTTTAGCGAGGATCAAGTCATGTGCAATACTTTGTGAATAAATATTTTTCTTGTGCAGATCATCACCATGATGAATAAGATATGTAATTCACATTGTGTCTTCCACTTTTGGGATGAAATTTTCCCCCATGTGGAGGATCAGCACAAGTCCAGTGTGCTATGCAAGTCCCACTTAAGCACTCAAAATAAGACTTAAGTTTTACATATATCTTGTGTTGACCTTCTGCATAGAGTGAATCTGACCCTTTATTGATACCAAAATATTGTGTCTCCTCAATTTTGGCAGACATTTTTTTATGACCTAATTTCATCCAGTTTCTTCTTTTTATTGCTAGATCTATTATTACTGTATTTAAAATTTAGTTGAAAAGTTCAGTTGTTTAGCAGGGGAAGCACTGAACCTCACAGAAGTCTTGAACACAAGAGTAACAACTGGATTTCATTACCAAGAGATGATTTTAGGAGCATTATGTGTATGACACTTATAATATGTATATGGAATATCAATAACACTTCCATATGGGATTTTTCTGGTGATAGCAATAGAGAATCATAAGTGCAACAGTGGTGCCCATCCTTCAACTTTTTATATTGCTATTAGGTTAATATTCTCCCTCGGGCAGAGTCCATCCCACATCCAAAGAGTGGGGGGGGGAGTGGTACCAAATAAAGCTTTGTGTAATGTGGTGTGCTAGGACATAATATCATGCACATTGATTTCGTAGATTCCCATTGATTTAATTAAGGCATGATTTCACAGAATACTAGAATTGGAAGGAACCCTGTGAGGTCATCAAGTCCAGTCTTCTGCCCTCATGGTAGGAGCAAGCACCATCTAGCTCATGGGTGGGCAAGATGTGGCCCGCCAAGCCATTTGATCCAGCCCTCTGCCCCCAGGCCAATCAAGACCCAGGGGCAAGGGAGTGTGCAATGTCTCCTCCCCCTGCCATGGGCATATGGCACCAGAGGGAACCAACAGCTGTTCAAAATGTCTAGGTCCATGGGAGAGTGCATGAAGTCTTACACCCCCCACACACAGTGCCTAGAGGGAACTGTCCTTTGTGTCTGAGGCCCTGCCCCTTCCAGGGACAGCCTGCAACCACTATCAATATTGAAGTGTCCCCACTACAAAAATTATTGCCCACCCCAATCTAGATCATCCTTGATAGATGTTTATCTTATCTGCTTTTAAATATCTCCAATGATGGAGATTCCACAACCTCCCTAGGCAATTTATTTCAGTGTTTAACCACCCTGATAGATAAGAAGTGTTTCCTAATGTTTATTTCCCTCCCAGTATTTTAAAGTGAAAGGACTAATACATGACAAAAATTATTTGACTGGGTGAAAATGAATGATCTTCCACTGATATATTTTTGGAAATATCAGTATTAACTTTGCTCCAAGAAAGGTCTGCTAATGAGCACTGAGACAAATTGCATCATTTTAAAAATTGACACAATACTGTTTTATTCTGTAATATGTTATTGTGTGAACTAGTCCTTTCTAGTTAAGTCCAATATAATTAGGGTTAGATATTTCCTTTCTATATTTTGACAAATTTTGTTGACAATATGTTTTAAGGGTTATAAAGTTTTAAATAATTTAATCTCGTTGCCTGTCACTAAATAATTATCTGACATGTGCCCCCATAGCTTCCCAAAACAGTAAAAAATTTAAACTGATACAAATGCTTTAATTTTGCACAATTGAAAATTTAAATTAATAAAAAATTTTAAAAGTTTACAAATATGCATTGATATTATTCATCAAAAATATAAAAAAATTGAATTCTGCCAGATCTGTGTATCATTTCCAATGATATGCATCAATTAGCAGTAACCTCTGAATAAAAATATCAATTTAAGCTGGTGTAAAAAATTATTTTCATCTTGTATTTTTAAAATTTTACTATTGTACATTATTATTGGTGCTTTCTAAGTCAGTAGCATTTTATATCTTAGTCTGTGCTATAGTAAGTGTGGGTGAAATTTTTAATCTAAAACTTCTTTTTACTGAACAGTGCAAATTGGGTGTGATTAAATATTACCTGAATTTTGTTCCAATTCAAAAATATAAAAAAATCTTAGATTTTTTAATTCAGAATGACTTTTTATTTCACTTTTATGTTTTAAAAAATAACTTCATATACTCAAACATCATGAAATGTTTTATATCTATTAGGAAAAAGATTTTGGTTGACCTCAAATGATTTTTATTCTATTTTTTTATATAGCTTTCAATTGCCATGGCCATGCAATATGTTACAAAATCAATTGTATTCTTAATTATCTATATATATTTGAAAGTACTAACTGATAACTTGCAAAAAATCAGATTTAATGCTCACCAAATACCACCTTGTTACTTATTTCTCAAGAAATAAGAAAATATCTTTGCGTTCTCAAGAGAAAGAAAATATCATGGTGTTAGAGAGAAAAATAGACTAGTTTACACAAAAGCAGCACCACAAAATATTGTTTACTTTATCTTCCCTCTTATACTGCTCCCATTAGCGTGATTTATTAGCACTTGTTCCTATATTTTTAAATGCGCAGAAGTGAAATTTCTCAGTCATATAATGTAAACTCTAACAAATACCACACGTTAGACTTTCCTTCCAGTGAGGGAAACATATACATAAAGTTATTGTGATGGAAGATTCCAGTGTTCTGCTGGATTCACTGGACAGAAATGTTTAACTTGTGTGCTGTTTCTTAGCGTTTATCTTCTAGATGTAAAATCTATGTCATTTGAACACATTTTGAGGGGTCTGTTCTTAGACTTGGGAAGGGGGGAGAATTGCCATGCTACATACAGAGCAATTGTACAACTTGAACAAAGTTAAAATTGAAAGGACATTGTCCTTCCAATCTAAATCAATCCAATGCATTTTTACAGGGTTCCCAGTTGTACATTCTTGTCATCAGAACCATCATTTTTGTTTTGTTTTGTTAAAAGTTCTAAAATACTGCCATGGACTTATTAAGGTTCTATAAAAATGTTAAAATATGAACATTGTCCTATTAATTTTAGCTCCATTAATGTAAAGCTTCCAATAAGTTAGGAATGTGCCATTCTGGTATATAATTCTATATCTGAATCATCTAGCTTAACGTACCAAACAAGAAGGAACCTATACTACTTTTTCTCTGTAATTTAGTATTCCATTAAAATAGTGTTTCTCTAAGTGGACCACAGGCCCACTCTGAAAAAGCTGCTAATGGGCTTCTCCAGTTTGTTTACTTACTGGATCCGCAGCCACGGAGTCTCACAGCTCCCATTGGCTCCAGTTTGCCATTTGCAGCCAAGGGGAGCTGCGGGAAGCAAACCGGAGCTAATGGGAGCCATGAAGCTCCATGGCTGTGGAGCCAGTAAGTAAACAAACCAGAGTGGCCCATTAGAAGCTTTTTCAGAGTGGGCTTATGACCCACTTTGACAAACACTGCATTTAAGAAACATAGTGATCATGCTATAATTACATGCTGAACATCACAAGACAGGAAACTTTCTTGGCTGATCTGACCATCCACATAGTTTTCCTAATATTGAAGTTCCGTGTATTTTTTTTTTTCGATCCTACCTAGTGGTTGGTTTAACACTAGGGACCAGTGAGAATAAATAATCCTTTTCACTGTTCTTTACATCCTTTTTAACAATCACGTCTCCTCTCTACCTCTTAAACTTTTAAAAAATGACATTTAAGTTATTCAGTCTTTCCTTGTGAGCAGTGGTGTCATTTGTAGCAGGGATAGACTAGGGAATGGATAGACAGTCATTGTCTCTTCCCTCAGGTTGGGAACTTGTCCTTGCTTCCCAGAAAGCCATCTTTCAAAACCGTAGTGCTAATTTAAGGTGGAGTGGGAAAACCTTAACTATCAAATGACACCACGAATTGAATTTTCCAGATCTGACAGTACTGCAGTAACTTTGAAAACCAGGTCCAACTTCAGCTTGTTTACAGAAGCCTGATGAACACTCCACTTTCAGCATTTGGCACTAGAACTGTTTTCCAGTGAGAGATCCAGGCTCCTTATAGGTTGAACCTCCCTTCCCCCTCATCCAGCACCCTGACCAGTCCCAAATCAGGAAGTTTGCTGGACATGGGGAGGTCAATGCCAGCCCCTCTGCTGCTGGGCTTACCGCTGCTGGGCCTGGCCCTGGCTCCCAGCTGCCAGGCTCTGCCTTAGGCCCCTGCCACTGGACTCTGCTCCTAGCTCTGGTCCCCTCTGCCAAACTTCTACCCTGGCTGCTGACTTCCTATCCCAGCTGCCAGCCCAGCTCTCTGGTCTGGGAATCTTCCTGGTCCTTCTTCACATAGCGTGTAGTCAACCTGTGGAACTCCTTGCCAGAAAAGGCTGTGAAGGCTAGGATTATAACAGAGTTTAGAGAGAAGCTAGATAATTTCATGGAGGTTAGGTCCATAAAAGGCTATTAGCCAGGGGATAGAAATGGTGTCCCGGCCTCTGTTTGTCAGAGGCTGGAGAGGGATGGCAGGAGACAAATCGCTTGATCATTGTCTTCTGTCCACCCTCTCTGGGGCACCTGCTGCTGGCCACTGTTGGCAGACAAGCTATTGGGCTAGATGGACCTTTGGTCTGACCCAGTACAGCCGTTCGAATGTTCTTATGAGTGCTCCAATCCTGGAGCACCCCCTAGGTCCCTGATCGTGCTGGGCCACAGATATTGCAGGGCCAGGGACCTGGACTAGAGAATCTCAGAGGGGTAGCAATATTAGTCCTATAGCTTTAAAAACAACTTTTAAAAACAGCAAGTAGTCCTTAAAAACCAACACACATAGTATCATCAAGTTTCATGGGCAAAACCCACTTCTTCAGATGAGATGATCTTGAGTCATTCAACCTGTATTTCATAAGTGGTGATATCTACCTTTATATCTGTCAAGCTGAGGTTTTTCTATAGATCCGTGGTATCTAAATAATATTTACTTTACAGTTGAACATGGCTTAAAGTGAAACTCATCAGGAACCCAAGAAGACAACAGGTCTTACTATTCTCTCTCTCCCTCTTTCCCCACTTCTGAAATGGCACATCTTAATTTTTTTTGGAGGCTTTTTTCATTTAGTAGGTATTTTAGTGCAGTTTTAGAGGTGGGAAGGCAAGTAATTAAAACATAAAAGATACATTAAAATATTAATCGTTTGAGTTATCTTTCACCTGTAATGCAATACGTTGCACTTTAAAGTACTGCGGTATATGAGAATAGAAATTTCACTTACTGTGGTACTATCTAGGCCTAGAATAATATGAGGACAGTCTTAACTTGGTTTCTGTGCTTTTGTTGCTTTGTCAAACCTTATATTTGTTTGAATGTTGCTTTTTTATTTGATTGCTTAACAGTAATACGATTATTTCAAGTGGTTTTTTTCTTTATTGATTATTAGATTATTTGTGCACATAGAATGAAAATTAACCAGAAATAAAGGAAATAATATTCAACAGACTTCTCATAATGATTGAGATAAACAAAACAAAAAGCATGGACATTTCCTTAGCAAGAACAGAATAGATAATGAGATATCTACTAATAAAGTTTTACTTCCAGTTGATTTATTGTTTACAAAAATAGAATCTGGGAATTCATCAGTTTCACAGATAAACAACCCTCCCCTCCAAAAAAAATGACCTTTCTCAGGCAAAGTAAATAATCAATCCAAAGAGAGAAACCTAAAGAAAATTAGGGAGAAGAATAAAACATCAGCAAAGTTGTCTTATACCTAGGGTTGCCAGGTGTCTGGTATTGACCTGGACAGTCTGGTATTTTTGCCTCC